>CM034150.1:38640652-39352113 GCA_019776745.2 Taxus chinensis
CCTAGGTGCTCTCATGTCAGTCATACTTTGTGTAATAGTGGACTATGATAGCTATAGAAAATGTAAAATGTAAAATAGAATAGATAGAATCCATCCTCTAAGAATGTGTCAGTGGATGTGATGCAGACTTTACTATCTATGATGTGTGGAGCTATGTGGATGGAGATGGTGCAATGGATGAAACCCTAGATGGAGTGATAGTAGTGATAGGATGCAATGACCTAGGACCCTTTATGGTCTTATAAGATTTATATCTATAGGGCTCTCAAGTTTGATTTTGCAATTAATCCTGACAATGTTGACTGAGGAAAAGATAAGGGAGACCAATGGCTACAAGTGACCTAAAGAAGAGTGAAAGAGGTTAAACATAGAGAGGGGCACCCAAGGTTGGACCAGGGCACCCTAGTACAGGTTAGGGCACTTGGAATCAAGGATAAAATCTTGTGGAAGTTTTGAAATGGGTGGATAGGTATCGGGAAATACATGGGAATGAAAAAGTAAAATATAAAACAAAGATGGCAAAAAGGTGGGATTAATTGGTACTTTGTACACTTGAGAACCTGCTAAATAATAGTATAAGACCAAGCTAAATATTGTCGAATGTGTAATATTTGTGTCTACATTTTCCCCCACTTTATGTTAGTGAGTGAACATCTTGGTAACATAAAGTAGTCAGAGAAGCGTATTTGAAATCCGTGCAAAGTGTAGAAAAAACGTGTCGATGGACTAGACTCGATCATGGAGGAGCATTGATTATAAAGATTAAAAATGTAAGTAATAGTGATGAGAGTGAACCTAGGGAAGAACACATGTGTAGTTATTGCATGTGTGGTGTAATTACATGGTTATTATGGCAAGTACCATCGCGGTGTGTTGTCATTGTCATTGTTGTTGTTTGTTATTGTTTCCCCCAATTTGATTGCTTGTTTCTCATATAGCGGACCTGCAAGGAGAAAATGCTCAAGTAGTCAAATATGTATGTATGTAAAAATGTTGTGTAAAGTATGCAAATGTAAAGTATGCTAGAATAGAAAGTGTAAATGGAAAAATGGAACATGTGCACCTGATCCATGTTGAGAGAAATTTTGTAGAAGGATATCCTTTGTTGTCGCTAGTTTTTCGGGAAATCTCATGTCACCCTGGCTGAAGAAGTGTAAGGAGGAAATGCTCAGTGTCTTCCAAATCTATCTACTTCTGCTGCAATTTTTTAGAGAGATCTCTATACTATGATGGTTTTTTGGGTGATCCTATGCCACTGGACAGAGAAGTGTTGAGAGGCCACCCACTGTAACACCTGAGCCTATGACTGCTAGGTAGAATTGTTGAAGGTCACCATGTCCTATTAAGGCTGTTATGTATGGAGTTCAGTATGATTTGAACTTACTCACTGTGTATGGATTTCTGTCTGATTTGAACTCACATGTTGTATTTGAACTGGTATAGATACTTTCTGTTAGTAGAAAACCCATAATGATGCCCCCCTCTTTAGGGGTGCATGCGACAACTCTAAAAGGATAATGCGGCCCCAAAAGAGGACCAACCCCACTCTGGGCTTGTAACCAACTCAGCCCTATAGGGGGAAAGGGAAAACTCTTGGTAGATACCAAGGTGCACACAAAAGGGGATGGCTAGCCAATACAAGTGTTAGTATAAACACATGCACGCAAAGAAGTGTAAAAATGCAAATAGTATAGAAAAACTACCAGGTATACTAGTGAAACCATACAAGAAAATAAGGAGACTACACAAAGCATGTTTAAAACATGGGACATCACTCACAATTTTGCAAGACACATAAAATCCATCATGGCTACAAACAACAGACAAGTGTGCACACAAGCAAAGGGAAAACCCCACATACAATAAAAAACAACGTAGACAAGTAGAAACACAAGTAGTCATGGGAACATGTAGTCCTGTAAAATAAGTGTTGCACATGGAACACCCGTTAGCATGTTAGAGTGAAAACCAATATGTCAAAGCATGTATAAGCAAGTAGTATAAGATGCTAAGTACAAAATGAAACAATAACACTTGTATAAGTCTAATGTGGATGCCCCTAGTGACCGGTATAGTAAGGGTATAAGGTGAGCATCCATGCCACATGTAGAGTCTTGTATCTATGATCACACTAGACAAATGCGTGAACACACATGTGTGTATGATAATGACATATAGGAAAGAAAGCTAACATGTGTAATAGAATGAGCTTTCCAAACACTAGTAAGCAAAAGTAAATACTACCAAGACAATGCAGTATGATGTGGATGGATGGAATGGAATGTAAAATGGAATTATAGGAGCAACGTTACCCCCGAATGTATTTAATTGTATGCAGTGAGGTTCATTTTTTTTCCCCCTCAACAATCAGGAATAAACCGTAAACAAGAGTGCATCACCGGGAAATGGTTGAGTAGTTATGGTTGTGTATGTGTAGTGGTGATGTAATACAACATGTGGAGAGATGATGTGTGTGAATCCTATAGTCGAAGTGTATATCACGAATTTTTTGATCGAAGTAGTGATGATTTATCCCTACACACATATCACTATAGAAGATGAGAGGATGGTGATAAGATGTATAGAAAGGAATGCGTGGACCCTATAGCCTAAGCGTATACAACGACTTGTTGAATGGGTGAGTGATGATTTATCCCTAAGCGTATATCACTATAAGATGAAGGGATGAGAATGCAACACATGAAAAAGATGTGCGTAGACCTTATAGCCTAACCATATGCCATGACTTGGTTAAATAGAGGAGTGATGATTTATCCCTAAGAGTATATCACTACATGATGGTGGAAGAAGGTGATGATTTATCCTATAGCATATGTCACAATGAGATGGGGGATGAGGGTGTATGAAGCATAGATAAGTAGATGGTGAATACCAAAAGGTAGTGATGGTAGCACTAAGCATAGACTACTATGTGATGAATAAGATGAGGGTGGTGATTTAGCCTAAAGCGTATACCACTAAGTGATGAGTAGAATAAATGACGATGTAATAGAGTGATTGAGAATAGGATGATAGAATAAGTGATGATTGGATATAAGAGGAGAATGTGAAATGGATAAAGGAAGTGGTGATTTAACCTAAGTTGTATACCACGAAGTGTTGAGTGAAGGCATGATAGTGTAATGGAATAAGTTTGGAATTGATAAATTGGAAGAGGATGATATAAGAGAAGATGATAGAAGGATGTATATTTGATGGAAAGAGTGGTTATCTAACCTAGATCATTGATCAGTAGTCCGGTGGACATGTCGTATGTAGGTTAGATCCATTTGATTGGTAAACCCTCAACAGTCGAGTATGGACCAAGGAACTAAAGTGCATCATAGGGTGTTGAGTGCACCGCGTATAACACTGTAGTGTAGATGACAAAGGTAGGTGAATGTGTGGTGTAGGCAATGTAATGTAGAGTGTGTGGGTAGGTAGAAATAAAATGTGTACTGATAGCTCCCTTGAGTGGCGGTAAATTTGGCCCATCGTCTAAAGGCTGAGGTTCATCAGTGTTGTTAATGCGAGGAATACGGATACTAGTATGATGGTTGTGGACAAAATATTGGAATGGATCACAGTCTCAGAAGATGATATACTCAACATGCTCATGCAAGAATTTTACACAATGATGGATGGTAGAGAGAATGACTTGCATGGCATGGAGCCATGGTCTACCTAACAAGTAATTATATGAAACAGAGGAATTAATAACGAATAAGATGGTGGGGAGAGTTTTAGGACCAAAAATTAAGGGTAAAGTAACATGGCCTAGATATGGATGAATAGAACCATCATAAGCACAAATGGAAATGGAAGAAGGGTTAAGGTCAGGGGAAGACAAACCTAAGTCTTGGATAAAGGACATGGGGCACAGATTAAGCTCAGAGCCATTATCGATAAGAGTATGCTTTACAACAACATTGTAGATGCGTGACATGATGTAAAGTGGTGGGTCATTATCAAAAGGGTGAATTTTAGCAGTAGGATTGCCTCAGAATTCTATGTGTTGGGAAAAGGCCTTAGCAAATGTGTCATGCAGGGAGTCTGGGTGCATGTTGGCAGAAAGATTGGTAGTAGCAAAAAGGGTTTGGAATTAATGAAGCAAATTAGGATGGGTAAGCAGGTACTCAGTGATAGAGATATTCATGATGATGGAATGAAAGAGAATGGGAAGGTGGTAGAAATTATGGTAGGGTTCACTAAAATTATTAACAAAAATAACAATCTAAAATACCTAAAGGAAGGATTTAGGGTTCTAGTGTTAATCTAAATAGGAGGACTAAATTGTTGTATAAATGCAGTAAATAAAGTAAAGAAATACGTAATAACTTCAAATAATTACTCTAAGTGAAAGAGAACCCCTAATATGCAAGAGGGGAGTAGGGAAACGAATTAGCTAATTTAGGAAGATTATCGAAGGTTCTCGTATATATGATACTGGAACCCAAATGTGTAGATGATCAATCAAAGACCCTGCGAAGCGTAGATCTGGACTGTCTGAAGTGACATAGGCACCTGGGAGTGTACTGGGGCGCCGGGGGCACCCTGAACTAGATTCTGGGTACTATGAACTCTGTAGGGGCTCAGGAACTGTGTTCAGTAGTATCGCAAATAGGTCTGAAACCCTTCATGTCTATCACTCTAGATTTTCATTGGATAATTCTTATGGTGCCCTGCACATGAAGAAGAAGAAGGGGTCGAACTAACCTCAGCTGCAGAACTGGTGGACTTATCGTTGAGCGTTGCACTACATTACAAACCATGATGTAGTTTAAGTGAGTGTGTGTATGCTTTACTCTAGGTGCTTTCGTGTCAGTCACACTTTGTATAGTAGCGAGCTATGATAGCTATAAAATATGTAGAATGTAAAATAGAATAGATAGAATCCCTCCTCTAATAACGTGTGAGTGGATGTGATGAAAACTTTTTAACTATGATGTATGGAGCTATGTGGATGGAGATGGTACAATGGATGTAGCCCTAGATGGAGTGATAGTAGTGATAGGATGTAATGACCTAGGACCCTCATTACGGTCTTATAAGCTTTATGTTTATTTGGCTCTCAAGTTTGATTTCGCAACTAATCCTGACAATTTCGACTGAGGAAAAGATAAGGGATACCAATGGCTAGAAGTGACCCAAAGAAGAGTCAAAGAGGTTAAACATAGAGAGGCACACCCCGAGGTTCCCCAGTACATGTTATGGCACCCAGAATCAGGGCTAGAATCTCAGGGAAGTTACGAAAATGGGTGGATAGGTATTGGGAAATATGTGGGAAAGACAAAGTAACATATAAAAAAATTGGACATTGGACATAAACAAATGTCTATATTAGCAATTGCACAAGAGTTGTAAAATACGCCGACACATGAATGTTAAATTATTTCTTAAAAGAAACATGCTAATGTTTAAATTTCTTTTTCCTCTTAGGGACAAAATTTTGAAGGGTTCTAATTTTGTTTTGAAATAAGTTTCCTCAATTGAATATCTAGCATGCGGTAAACCCCCATTTATACCTACGCTCTTCATATCCCAAGATAATTCTTATAACTTTGAATAGATTTCCTATGTTTGTTTGTGTGATATGTCTCATAGACAAAAAATCATGTACTATGTTATGGAATTTCATTCCAAATAGATCCATGTATCTTGTTAATTCCTCCACTCATAACTATATTGTGTCTGCCGTAACAGATTACAAGGAGCTTAGTTTTGAAATTGTGTTTCCTTTTTTGCTTCTTCTTGGTTGTGTTGTAAGCAAAAAAACATGGCATAAGTTTTTCACACATCCTCATGAAGCATTGCCTCTATTTCACCAAATATAACCATCAAGTGTTGGCCTCATGGACTACATTAATTGTATGATATGTACAAAAAGGGTATGTTGAAAAGGCCATGGAATCCTTCCAAAAAATGCAATTAGAAGGTGTAATTTTACAAATTTGGTATACCTAGCTTTGAGGGTATTTGTAACAATAACATATGCCAATATTCCACACTTTCACGTATTCTTTGATGGATATCCATACTTTGTTAAAAGCTCTCATTTTTGTACTTACTAGGAGTATGCTAGCAAAGGTTGTCGAGTTGGGTTTTAGACTAACTAATTTCATTTGTTTAAAAATCTCAAACGCCTTTTCGATAATCTCATTTTTTGCATACCCATCAATGATGGAATTTTGTGACACCACATTTGGTTGAGGTTTTTTTTTTAAAAAAAACATAAAAGCCTCATTAAGGAAAAAAATCTATCATCCATGTTATCTATTCCTATCCTATGAAAATCCACCTACTCTCTGATAGTATTTGAAGGGTTAATTATTAAGTTCGGAGGTATAACAAGGTATGTCATGTTAGACATATAGTGATAGAGCGCACCATTAATTGAAAGAGCTTACTAGCATTCTTTCCAAAACCCATTCATAAAAAATACTTTCAAGTACTCTAGACATTGTGTATCTCAATTTGACACTCACTTATTAGTACCCCAAATGGATTACTTAAACTCGGATATGGGTACCCCAAATTTAAGACTTTGACACTTGACTTGTGGATGTGCTTAGGTTGGATAAAGTGAATACCAAAAACAAAGACTTGTGATTGTATTTTGATTATGCTTAGAATTGATTAAGATGAATATTGGGGTTAAGACTTAGAATTGATTTGGATTGATCAAAGCACTTAAAATTGGAAAGTGAATCCAAAGAGTAAGACTTGGAATTGATATGGATTGAATGATATGCTTAAACATGGAAAATGAATCCAAAAAGTAAGGCTTAGAATTGATTTAGATTGAACAATGTGCTTAATCTTGGAAATAGAATCCAAAGAGTAAGACTTGGACTTGATATGGATTAAATGATATACTGAAACTTGGAAAGTGAATCCATAAAGTAAGGATTTGATTTGATTCAATTCAATTTGGAGTGGGCATTCAAAAGAGAAGAGTTGACAAATTTTGAAGAGAGTTTGATTTTTATGGGAATGGAATATGATGTGGTTTAAGAGAAGAATGTGATACAAAAATTAATTTGATTCAAGTAATTTGGATAAAAACGGTGGTAGGGAGATATTTCAAAGAACTTGGTTCAGTTTGTCAAGCTTCCTATATATGGATCTCTCTCTACATACCAAATGTTACCCGAACGAGCATGATACACTAGAAATTTTCTATTCGTTGGACTTACTTTACGCCTTGATTAATAAAGCTAGCTTTTACTCCACTCGATCAATAAAATTGGGGTCATTACTAAGGATAACATTGGCTTTAAATTTCATGGGTGTACTAGTCAAGTAGGTGGGGGTACCTCAATTGTTGGCTAGTTCCCTCAAGGTGCCAACTACTTTGGGGTTCATGTGGTACTCATCATAATGAGTTTTAGGACCATGTCCAAGAAATTTCCACAGTTAAATTGGATGAGAATAAACCCTTATCTGGATCTACAATACAAATTTATTAAAATAAAGTTTGTTTTGTTTTCTTCAATCAAGGAAATTTGCACATGATATTTTGATGGAGTTTTCAAGGTAGTATTTGTATGATGTGGTCCTACAATTAATAAATCAGTAGTATTCCTGAAACAAAAACATAATATAAAACAAAAGAGAAAACTTCGCCATTTCTGATTCTCAAAATCACCTGAAAGGATGCGAGAAAAGATCATACACGGGCGGTTTGATTAGATCGATTAGATAAAGATTAAGAGAAAAATGAGTGTTAGATTTTTTTTTGAAATCTACAAAAAAAATATGAAAAAATTACTAAGACAATGATTAGAAATAATTTAACATGCTATAACAATTATGAAAATAGTAAAAACGACAGACACAAAACACTAGCACATGCAATTAGGTGTGTTATCGTTAAGGGCTATGGTATTACACTCAAGTAGGTGCACTAGCATGACAAATAATTTTTCAAATTAAGGATTGATTATGGCAGCATGTGCATAAAGATTGAGAAAAAGGGAACTTCAATGCTAGTGCATGCACATAGTGGTTGAATGCTAGCCCGTGAAGTTCTATGCTAGTGCGTGCACAGAGACATAGAAAACATGTGGTTGAATGCTAGTTTGCGTAGTGCCACCCTAACACACTTTATGGGTGATGGTAGCATGTGTAATAATACCCTAGCATAGGGATCCTATAGGTGCTAAAAAATAAATGAAAAATATGACAGGATGACTGTGTTTTTGAGATTTTCTCTCAATTCACTCCACCAAACTCTTTGAAACTTTGACAATAAGTCTGAAACAAAACAAGTAACACAAAAAAAAGTTAGTTTAGCAAGAAATAAGCTAAAATAAATAAATAATTACGTGGGTGTCCCACCAGGCATGTTAGTATGTGTATAAGGAAAATTGAAAGTAATGAAGAAACAAGAAAATAATAAACAAATGCAAACCTTCCTCTAAGCCTTCTTGCAACCTTAAATGAGATAGCTAAAGTGTGAAATGGAGTACCACACTTGTTGGATCTCTTTGGATAGTTTGATTTTGGATGTTCCAACGTGATTCCAAATAGAAGAAGAATACCATGAGTAATGGGTGATCAAATGGATAGCCTTTTGATATGTAAATTGCAATGGAAAATGGGAAAAGCTTTTTGTAAATGCATAAATATTCCAAGGATGAATTTTGAAGGATTGAGCCTCATATATTTATAGCTAAAGGAGAGGCCATGGATTATGGATCAAGGCTTGAATGAGTTGCAGGAAAATGAAATCATTTTCTTGAATTAACAAGTTGATTTGGTCTGTGCAGTTGGATGGTTTGAATATTCATTTAAGGGGAAATGAATATTTAGTTGTCTTTTGATTTTTCGAGGTGGTTGTATGTCAATACTTTTGCTTCAACCTTTGTAGGGTTCTAGAACTTGAGTGAGTTGGATAGTGAAGTGGAGATGAGTGGAGGGTGAGTGAATTAATTATCTATTTATTGATTAAATAGTTAATTAAATTAACCAAGGGGTGTGAGTGTATGCTTTAAGCATGCTATAATTAATTAAATTAATTGTAAAGGGATGTGGATGAATTCTAATGGATTGTGAGAGGGTAATAATCTAGAATGCATGTTAGGACTAATTTGGCACATTGTGCAGGTAATAAGGATGACTAATAATAGGTATGTATTTTTAGGGTGTCTACAATGTCTACTGAAAATTCACCTTGTTTTTCCTCTTAAGAACATTTATTTCTCTTTAGAAATGTATCCTATTCACATCTTGTTGAGTTAGCAGCATGACACTGGAGGACGGAGGAATCGGAGGTTGGAGGTCATTCAACGACCTCTTGTCAGTTGCCAACGACAGGGCCACATATCAACTTTGGTGACATGTGTGTGTGTGTGCAATTTGATTTTAGTGCTTCCAGCGTGGTACAATTTGTAGTTTTTAATAAGTGGAAATTTCACATTGGGGGGGGGGAACATGATCCAATGTTCCATTTCCATCATGTCAGCTTTTTCTATGTACATATGAGCAGTAGATTTCAACAGAATTTCCTATGTTATTCCCTGCAGTGAGATGTGATGAGGGCTAAGAATAGTACTTGGCATATCATGATGTGGTTGTAGGTAAACCACTTGAAAACCTTCATTTGTGGTTTGTGGTAAACCAATAGCAAAACCACCATTCTTGGTTGTTAGTAATCCATTTACAAAACCATCCCTTTGTGGTTTGTGGTAAACCAATTGCAAAACCACCATTCTCGGTTTTTGATCAACCGTTTGCAAAACTATCCCTAAGGTTTGTGATCATCCTGTGAAAATCACTAGATCATGAGTAGGGGCAAGTACAAGGGCAGTTTTCCCCATGATCACACTAAGGGGGGAATGTTAGGAAATTATATTATTAGCGCTCACATTATTAATTGTTATGGTTGTTATTATCTTTGTTTATATGTGAAGTTGTTAATAAACAACTTACGTATATAGGAAATGTGAGATATTTGTGGGTTGGGTAGTTCAAGTAGATTCCTGAATTCTAGGGATGTAAAATCCTATTTATATGGAGAGTTGTACGTTGTGTAAACATCCGGAATGAATTGAATGAAATATTATTCTTCCGTGAATTTTATTGTGTTAAATCTGTTCACCTATGTCAATTCTAATGGAGGAGTTACTTATCACTCTCCTATTTGTATACACCACATTGACCTATTGATTCGTTCTATGTTTCAACTTCATTCTTGTTTTTGTGAGATTATTGTCATATTGCATCCACTTGTTATTGATTTCTATATTTGTACATCTTCTTGTGTATTTATTGTTATCCAAATATTGTGACAGGAACTTGGATATGATAGTAGAGTGATTTTGGTAAAACATTTTTCCATTTTGTCAAGTTGTGTTTTTTCTCAAAGTCCTCATTTATTTGAAACTAACTAGTCCATGTTCAAAGATTTGTCTCTGTTTCTCGAAAACATGCTAAGTTTGTTATTAAGGTTGTTCTGGATCATTTTCTTGTTGGAATAGGGTGTTCTGTGGTGTGTTTATGCATATCTAAACTCGTGTGAGGTAGTCTTGGTCATCTCACTTCCCAACTTGCACTCCAACTCAGTGAGTTGTATTTATTTTTTGATTCAAGTAATCAAGTAGACAAGTTGGCAAGGTTCTTGAGTTGATGGAAAGAGCTCTTAATATTTTCTAAACCTCTCCACTAGTATTTTCTAAAACCAGCTTAGTATGGTGCATTTAAATTGAAAGTGTAATTTTATTAAATAGGTTATATTAGAAAACATAATCCTCCATAACTTTTGCGTGGCTACTCGGAATTGAGAGTTTTTGTTTTTGCTAAAGTGGTCATTTTTTCGTCACCATTTTGGTGAACCTATCTATTTTGTAATGATAACTTTCCAAATATCTGTAGGTGTAAGCATAATTTCAGGGGGTGTACCATGTTGTTTCCTTCTACATTCTATTTTTTCTTCTACTTTCTGCACTTATTTTGCTACTCAAAAATGGAAATAAGTTTTGTAACTCCACTCACGCCCTGTAATTATCACGAATGGAAGTATAAAATTAAAATCATCTGAGGGGTAAGGGACTACATCAAATAATAACGGGGCTTGAAACTGACCTAACTCTTGTTGTAGAGAAAGTGAAATGCTACATCTCGTGTGATGAAGCTTTTGGGGTTGTTGTGTCTATCTGTATATCTAGATCTCCATTTTCATGTTGAATCTGCCAAAAATCCTAACAAAGTTTGGACCATATTGGAATGATTCTTTGGGAAACAAGATGAAATGAGAGGATCCTCAACAATTTTGACACGCTTCATGACTTCGTCAAGAAGTTCAAATGAATGAGATTATAGTTGAAATAATGTGGAAGTGGTCATAAGGACTCACAACTTATCTTTTCTATTATTTCAAGACAAGGTCTAGATTATTTAGTGTTCGTCTCCACTTTCCATGCCACCAAGGATGTACTTGGAATAACATAGAAAATCCCCTCTTTTGATGTGTTTGTTGGTTAGTTAACTAGGCAACAAGACAAGCTAATATAGATGGGCACAATGAAATCTTCCAAATCGCATGCCTTGATTGTAGATAATAGGAAACAAAATACTTCAAACAAGAAGGAGAAGAAACAAGAGAAGAATGATCAAGGATAGCAAAAGAATAAAAAACCATCCCAACCAAAAACAAAAACTAATCCCACTTCCTTCAAAGCTAAATCTAAGAAGCAAAGAGTTAAATGTAGCTATCGCAAGAAAAATGGCCATGATGAGAATAAGTGTTTGAAGAAATAGATTGACCAGTAAGGATTAAATTTGATGGCCGTTCAGACATTTTTTTGTAATTTTAGTCATAAAATACTCACAAATATTTATAATAACTATCACATATAACTTGTATATTTTATGTTTGACCATCATTTTTTATATAAATGTATATATAAAATATACTAAAAAAATTATATACATATACACACACATATATATATTTTATTAATAATATAAAAATAACATTATTTTACATATTTAAAGGGCAGTATTTAAAAATTACCGTCACCTAAAAATTGTTTGATAAAGCATAGGTGGACATCAAATTTAATCCCTGTTAGTCTGGTCCACCTGACTGATCCTATTGAGAAGAATCACATTGGATCCCGTTCTCGTGTTTGATTTTAAAAGGTGACTAATTTTGTAAGCAAGTAGCAAATAATTAAAAATATCAAAAGAAAGAGTAAACAATAATAGGAAGTGCAGGCGATGCAATCGGGCGTGGGGTCCACTCCAAATCAGCGTCAACAAAGTACCTATGAACAGCGTATCTTCGCGGCACGTTTTCATTTCGACAACTGGTAAAATGATACCAGTCCAAGTCCAACAACTTGGTCCCGGTTTCGACTCTCATTACCACGGGGTAAAGTCAAACGTGCCCTTTCTTTTACTTTTGTAGGTTTTGTAATGGTAGTCTAAATTGTCTAGCTTTATATTATTGATTGTGGGCCGCTAACGTGCTTCGCCAACTTCCTTCTGCACTTCATTGCTTGCGTTCAGAATTATTAACGGTAAAATTCACTCGATATGCCCAGAAAATTGCTTCCGTATCACGTCACATTATACCGAAATGATGTCGAAGATGGTCTTTTGAAAAAATTATGTCAAAATATGAGCTCACTGCAAGTCTGCAAGGGTGCCTCCGCCTTGCTTAGAAACTACGACCAATTACTTCTCAAATCATTCCGTTTTAGAATCCTCTGCCATTTTCAGGTGGGGTCTCGCACGATCTCTTATCCTCATAGATTTTCACGGCAGGGGCCTGTACATCAGAAGAGCGTCCAGAAATTGACAGGGGTTCTCTCGTATAAATTGAGAGCGAGATGGGGTCATTGGTATCAGGTATTGGACGATGAAGAACAGCAACATGTCTTATGTGCTTTTATCCATCTTCGTGCAGCTTTTACTTGCCGCTGCAGCTTCCAGTTCGAAGCACATGACTGCAAGATTTTCATACATCGTTCACGTCGACAAGTCGATGAAGCCCGACCACTTTAGTCTCCACCGCCACTGGTACGTTTCCATGCTCCGCGACGCCTCCAAGTCGAATACGCGCCCACTTCTGTACACTTACGACGTAGCAATGCATGGCTTTGCGGCGAAGGTGACGAGCACAGAAGCCAAATCATTGGAGAAAATGTATGGCTGCTTGGGCGTATTCCCCGACTCCTTGAATCAACTCCACACCACCCGAACCCCTGATTTTTTGAAGCTCGGAGCCAGAAACGGACCGTGGGTGAGCTCGCGCTACGGCGACGATGTTATCGTGGGCGTTCTGGATTCCGGAATATGGCCCGAGAGCAGAAGCTTCAGCGCTAAAGGCATCACAAATCGAGTGCCTGCAAAGTGGAAGGGAAAATGTGAAGCGGGTGCCCAGTTCAATTCTTCTTACTGCAACACCAAGCTCATCGGCGCTCGATATTTCCTCAACGGATACGAGGCCGTCGCGGGCCGCATTCCCGCAGACGAGGATTACAGATCTCCGAGAGACTCCAACGGCCACGGCACGCATACGGCTTCTACTGCGGCGGGGTCGGCTGTTCCGGGTTCGAGTCTCCTCGGCTTCGCCAAAGGGACCGCGAGAGGCATGGCCACCAGAGCCAGATTGGCGGTGTATAAGGTATGCTGGCCACAGGGCTGCGCCGACTCCGATATACTCGCAGGAATGGAGGCGGCCATTTCCGACGGTGTCGACGTGCTCTCGCTCTCAATCGGCCGCGACAGCGGCGACCCTTATTACAGCGACCCGATCGCCATAGGAGCTCTGGCAGCATCAAACAAGGGCGTTTTCGTATCTTGCTCTGCTGGGAACTCAGGACCCACGCCGTCCGACATCGCCAACACGGCGCCCTGGATAACCACCGTCGGCGCCTCCACCATCGACAGGGCCTTCCCCGCACCAGTCGCGCTCGGCAACCGTAAAATATACAGCGGCTCCTCTCTCTACAAATCCAGCGCCGCCGCCAGAAAGCCGCTCCCGCTCGTGTACGGCAGCACGGCGTCCAGTAACGGGACCGCAAATCTGTGCCTGGCGGGAAGCCTGGACCCCAAGATGGTTACGCGGAAAATTGTGGTCTGCGACCGCGGCGGCAACAATCGGGTCGAGAAGGGACTGGTGGTCCGACAAGCCGGCGGCGCCGCCATGATTCTGGCCAACGAGCTTTCCAACGGAGACGATCTGACGACGGATTCGTATCTCTTCCCTGCAACGATCGTGAGCTTCCGTGCCGCAAAGCAGATAAAAGCCTACATTAACACAACCAGAAATCCCACCGCCTCCATTAAGCTGCAAGGGTTGACAATGGTGCGCAAGGTCCGAGCCCCTGCGGTGGCCGGATTCTCCTCCAGAGGCCCCAATCCTGTGGTTCCCCAAATCCTGAAGCCCGACTTGGTAGCACCCGGGGTGAACATCTTGGCGGCGTGGACGAAGCGCAACCCGCCGACGGAGCTCGCGTTCGACAAGAGAAGGGTCGATTACAACATAGTCTCTGGGACGTCCATGTCGTGCCCTCATGTCTCCGGCATCGCGGCTCTGTTACGGGCGGCGCACCCGACGTGGGGGCCGGCCGCCATTAAATCTGCTCTCATCACATCTTCTTTCCTGCTCGACAATACCAGAAACCCTATAGCCGACTCCATCACAAAGAAAGCCGCTAGCCCCTTCGTCCTAGGCGCAGGTCACGTGAACCCCCCCGCCGCTCTGAATCCCGGCCTCGTCTACGACCTGGGAGCTCAAGACTACGTCAGGTTTCTGTGCAGTCTGAATTACACTAAACAGCAGATCCGAATTCTGACAAAGAAGCCGAGCTCGTGCCCGAGATTAGCTTCGCTGCCCGGGGATCTGAATTACCCGTCCTTCTCTGTGATATTTCAGCCCAGCCGTTTGATTCAGGTGACGAAGAGAACCGTGACCAATGTTGGGGAAGCCTCCTGTGTCTATGTTTTGTCGGTGGAGAGCCCGGCGAGCGTGAAAATTAGTGTGCAGCCACAGGTATTGGTGTTCAGAAGGGCGAAAGAAAAGGCGAGCTATACTGTGAAATTCGAAAGCAAAATTGCATCTGGCGCTTCAGCTCTGGGGCGCCAAGAATTCGGGCAGCTGACGTGGAAATGTGTGAAGGGAGGAGCACACGTTGTTCGCAGTCCAATAGCCACGCTCTGGAGTCTCGACTGACGTAACAAATGTTTCGCACTCTGCTATTTTTATTTTTATGCATCAAATCCCGCATATGTAAGCTTCGCCTGCATTGCATTCATTCTAGAGAATGCTTTTTTTGCAGAGATTAAATTAAGAACAGAGCGATTGTAGTAAGATGCCCCTCCTTTATACATTTGGACTGCAAATTTATTATTATTTTTTTCCCGAACGGAGGGCTTCCCAACTCTCTTGTCGCCCGAGGGAAGAAAATGTGTGAGTCGAATATATATATATATATATATTTTGGTAATTTAAAGGGATTAGGCCATATATTGTCAAATAATTAACACAATACATCTAAAATAAGAACAGCAGAAAAGTCCCTCCTATAACTTAATCTAACTTTAAAATTTCAATAATGAATGAAATGGTGAAATTTATACAACTCTATAAGATCATTTTAATAAGTATTTGGCGGGATTAATTGCGCATTTTTAAATGTCATTTTAAATTAATGACTTATTATTTTTAAAATAAATTATAATCTTTGAGTTTCACAAGAAAGTACTCTACTAGGGTGATATTCCTGTCGTCATTATCTTTTCTTGTTTCATCATGTATTTATATCATATTTTCAATATAAAGTCATAGCATTTATCACTTTCCCCTTACATTTATTGCTTCTTTTAGATAGTCTTGTGTTGGTTGGGCTTGTAAAATAATGCCCAAGTATCAAATGCGCATATGATTGCGACGCAAAAGAAGAGGGCGCGAAAGGTTGACAAATTTATGCCTTGAGGATTCACGCCCAAAAGAACAGTGTTCGGGAGTTAGCCGTTTTGCTTGTATCATGCTAAAAATAGGATGGAGTACGGAGCATGTAAAAGACAAAAGCATGAAGACTTCGTCACCAAGGAAAACCTATTTTGGGAGCAAGTGGAAGATCAAGAGACATGCAAATTTCGAGCTAATAATAGGATTAGATCAAGGTTTATTTATAAAGATAATCTATTATTAGCAAAGCTTGCATGCTTCATAGTTATCTTTGTATGTACGCAAGGCTATTTTTGAGCATGCAACCTATTTTGAGAGTGCATGGGCGGTGAAGGGCAAGTCCCCACCCCTATATATAGTTATGATTTGTGTTAGAGTTATGCTGTTGATTTATGGGCGCGCTTGAAGCGATGACAATGCTTTGGTTATGTATCCAGCTTCTATTGTGTGATGAGATAATATAATGGATCGTTATGGATGGATATTGTTGTCAATGTTTCTGATCATGGTACTTGTGTGGTAAATCTTATATTAATTCTAATGTGATATGTATGCTTCCTTATTACACATGTTTCCAATTTCAGCTCATGGATCTGAACTTTATGATGAAATATATGTCTTGATAATGGCTAATGTGAACTTTCATGCTAACATCTTGACAAAGCTATTACATAGAGGGACCTGGTAGGCTTTGCGTGCTTCGGGTGAGCATCTAGATTTCTTTGGATGAAGTGTGACCACACATAGGCAATTGAGGGAAAAAAACAAGAATAAATTTTGGTTTCCTTACTGGGACCTCTTTTTTAAGTTATCTGACAAGATGTTGCACGATGATGGCATATTGATTAACTCTTGCGGCCATTGAAGATTGGGTAATCGACAGATAAGACTAGTTTGTGCAAAGATATGGTTTTGGACCCGACTTCAATGCATGCAAGTGGGTGGAAGATAAATTTTATCATGAACTCTATGAGATGTTCTTTTGTTGCTTTCCACTATAGTTGTATGAGTGGTTGTTAGAATATACATAAAAAAGAGATGGAGTTACAGACCAAGGGTTTGCATGCAAGAAGATTACTAGAATTTGTTTGATGCAGATGAACCTTGGACGCGTGCTGAAGATCATTGGTGGGATGGTGTTTTACATAGTTATACTTTGGAATACACCATGTCTATGTATTCTTGTCCCGAAGTTGATGAGTTTGAGTTCTTATGCAAGCCCAAAGGATCTTACATATACGTTATTCCTTTAGCAATTAAGATTTTTATGGTGGTGATGATTTTGGAGACATCACCTATGGCTAGCTAAACCCACCACTGCGTATAGGGGCAGGAGCATGTGTGATGACAGATGGCAGATCTAACGGTAGAGAGACAGATAGAGGAAAGACAAATTAAGTATAATGAAGCACGTGAGAGGGAATTAGAGAAGCAACGCGATGTTGAGGAGTCTATGGAGTTGTGGAGGCAGATGTCTCATGAAGGATTTGAAACTCACGTGGAAGACGTGGAGCAGGAGCATCTGGTTCTCCCAACCTTAGGAAAATGTGGTAGAGAATCCCCTTTGGCTTCTTATGAGAGCACATATGAGGAAGAAAGATTGAGGAACGCAGGCGCGCATCTGATCCCACCTAGCGACCTAGCCTTTGCACTTGGTGTTCTAGCTCTAGAAGTAATTATTGATCAACAAGTGAGTGTAGGAAATCTAATAGTGACAAGTAGATATCATTTTCCTTTAAATACAAAAGTACACCAGACATCAAATACACCTATGTCAACACATACATCATCTTTGTTTGGGGGTTCGATTGGAGGAATATTTTCTGGCATGTCATCGGGACAAAGTGTGGGCGCGTAGAACATTGGGAATACATCTGGAAGTAGCACAACTTTGTAGACTTTTGGAGTTTAGTTTAGCACTACTGTTGGGACTCGAGGATACACATCCACTGGTCTGTTGCCTGGTATAGGAAGAGGATCAAGCAGATATGGAGGATTGGGAGGCTCAAGATCAAGTGGATCAGGTGGTTCTATTGGTGGAGGAAATATTGGTGGGGGTTCTAATTGCGGATCTGGTGGACAAGGTCTGCACCCTCATCAGCCATAGAAGGCGTTTGAAACATTGAAGTAGAAGTTGACTACTATGACTATTTTTTACTTTCCTTCTTGGGATAAGCCCTTTCACATTCATGTTGATGATTCTGGAATGGAAATTGGTGTAGTGTTGGCACAACCAGGAGAAGGAATTGTAGACCACCCTATTTATTTTGCAAGCAAGAAGTTGACTATGGTGGAAAAGAATTATACAACTGCTGAGCGCGAGGATTTTCCCATGATCTACACACTACAAAAGTTTAGACAATACTTACTGGCAACACCATTTATTTTCTTTACAGATCATATGAAACTTAAGTATTTGGTCAATTTTCAAGGTTGCATTTGCAGGTGGATACTACTATTTCAACAATTTGAGTTTACGGTGGTTCTCAAACTAGGGAAAAGTAATTCAAGGCCAGACCATTTGTCAAGAATTAATTCTGGTGAGGACATGCAGAGCATTAAAGACATCATGTCTAATGCACATTTGTTCAGATTGAACCGCACACCAGCATATTTATAAGATATTATAGTATTTTTACACACTGGATAGGTGCATTAGGGAATGAAGACATTAGAAAAGAAACAACTTGCAATATGCACGACAACCTATCATTTGATAGTTGGAGATTTGTATAAGCTAGGCCATGAAGAATTTTTACGTCGGTGCGTTTTGGAGCATGAGCTTGAGGTGATTATGGAAGAATCTTGTGGAGGAATTACATGAGGTCACTATAGTGGGGATGTCATCGCGCGCAAGATTTTGATGGCTGGCCTTTGGTGGGAAAATTTGTACAAGGATACCAAAGAATATGTTAGGGCATGTGATTGTTGTCAGTGCTATGGGATTCCTGGAACCAGAGATGAGATTCCTTTGAGGCCTATTGTAAGTGTTGAACCTTTTGAGAAATGGGATATTGACTTTGTAGGTCTTATTTCCCCACCCATGCGTAAGACTGGCATGCGCTATATTATAACTTGTACAAATTATCTAATAAGGTGAGAAGAAGTAGTACCTACTAAGGATTGCACGGTAGCTACAATAGTAATATTTATATGGGAGAACATTATCAACAGGTATGGATGTCCATTGAGTTTAACAAGTGATAGGGGTAATCATTTCTTGAATGAGACCATCATAATTCTTTTGGCTGAGTTTATGGTGGAGCACCATAAGACAACACCCTATCACCCATAGGCCAATGACATTGCTAAATATTTCAAAAAGATTCTGGGACAAACATTGACAAAAATTTGTGATGTTGTAAGGAAAGACTGGGATGATAAAGTCTCTGGTGTACTTTGGACATATAGGACAACTTACAAGATGTTGAATAAAGCCATACCCTTTTAGTTGGTGTTTGGCACAGAGGTTGTATTTCCTATTAAATTTATGACATGCCATCCATACTTATTGTGTGCACCAGAGGAATATATGATGAGAAATATGTTAGGGTAAATAGTAATTTTGCCTAGTATTTACTATTACTATAGGTAACTATGGTAAATAGGTTAATTAGTTACATTGTTATATGGTTATGTTCTTTAACCATATTATTTATTTATTTGTTGTAACTATATGCTTGTTGTATTTAGTTTTGTTATGCTTCCTGGATGGTTTTTTGGAAGCTTGTGTATTAAGGAATATTGTTGGACCTGTGCAACATCTTGCTTTGTTTGTATCTCGGTTGTCGAACACACACACACATATATATGTATATATATATATATATATATATATATATACATATACATATACGTATATACATATATATATATATAGATACATACACCTATATATCTATGTATGTATATATGTGTGTATATATATATATATATATATACACACATACATACATACATACATACATATATATACATACACACACACACACACACACACACATGTATGTATGTATGTATGTATGTATGTATGTATATTGCAGCCTTCACCTGTGTAGATAATTGATTGATTATTAATAAAATTCTATAGGCTTCCATCCATGTTTTACATTTGGTAGCAGAGCTGGTTGAAGCTCGTGGCAGGGTTGGATAAGAGAGTTGCATAAGAGATAGGAGGAGTTTTGGAGAAGCATTTACAGCAATTGAGAGCCTGTGCAACCTCCTGCAACTTCCCAACCCCATCATTGCCTCCCCACAACCTCATGTTTGTTCCAGGTGTTTGGAATGTAATTTTTTTGCACTAATGCACCCTGCACTAGGAAATATTTGCTGCAGGAATATACAATTAAAAAAAATCCCCAATAGGGGTTTTGCCTCTAAATCTAGAGGTCTGTTGATTCCCTGCCAACTTTGGTATATTTCTACTAAATTTAGAGGAATACTTAATTACAGATAAAATTATTTGTATTATTAAATTTGGAGGTGGTTATAGTGAATTCCGAGCTCCTGGACGAGCCATTCATCGAGCTGGCTGACCACTTTGGTAGACTGGGCTATCTTTCAAGTTGGTTGCATTGTAAACAGAGCTCCTCATCGAGTTGACTCTTACATTTGAATCAAGCATTATATTTCATCTGATTCATATTTTCCCACCAAGTTGGGCCATCTCCTCTGATAGGTGAGCCAAATTGCATATTAATCGAGCTCTATACACCCATAGAGCCATGGGGTAAAACAACGGACAAGTGTATTGAATGGTTATGCCTTTGCTTCTGTGAATGACAACAGGGTGAGTTGGGAGCTCCATGCCATGACCACATTTTGTTTTCCTTTGATCGAACGAAGCCCATCCCCCAGCCGATCACAAAGTGACCTGCACGCAATGCAAAACCCTGCAACACAAATAATGACGACTTACCCAGAGACCTCCACTGTCCATCCAACACCAATGGGTTAACCTGCAATATCCAAGCAAGCTATGCATTGATATGGCCAAGTCAGATCCTATGACCTGTAAAATAATAAATTGGTCAATCCAACCAAACATCAAAGCAAAGAAAAAAAACAAATCAAAGCAGTGGTCAAAAACATATCCGTGAAGGAAAATAATACAAAAAGCGATGGATAAACAAAAAGAAAAGGCGTACATATCCAGTTTCTGTGAGACATAATCCACCCTCCACTCTCTAGCCACCATGTGGATCTTGCAGGTCCTACCACGTCATGTTTTTAAAAGGTTAGTGGATTGTTTCTTTGTATAAACATTTCAGCCTCCATTTCATGCCATAAGCGCTACATGCGCCTAGTTAGATAAGTGGGAAGCTTTTGGTGTGGGAGGTTTGGGGTTTGACCCCCACCCCTAGACTTCATTTTAAACCATTTTGAGATTTAGTGGTCTGTTTATTTGAAACCACCAAATTTAGAGGTAACTAAAACCTTTAGTTACAACTAAAAAGGCTCCTAAACTTTTAGCAAGGAAAACCCTAATATAGGGAAAATTTTGTTTTTATCCTAATAGGCCTATTATTTATTCTGGACAACATTCAAAAAAGGGAGGTACCAAAAAACTCCATTTTAAGAAAGTTTTTTACGTTTTTTTGCTCACAAAGCCATTTTGGGCTTCAGAGGCCACTAGGGCCCCGAAAAACAAAATGTTTTTACCTGCCATTCAATTTTTCAAAATCTTTTGAATGTAATTGTATGGTTTTGTATATTATACTAATTTCTAGGTTGCCATAGTCAACTGTAAACATTGTAACTGCTTAGAAACTGGCAGAGAATTGTAATAAAAAATAATAAAATTTGGTTCTAAAACACTCACAATATCATATATCTCATTCACAAAATTTGGTATATACAATGCCTCTGGGAAGCGGTTACGGGTGAAGCCATCATGACTAATAATGTACTTAATGCCTAGCATAGCTACAACACCGTCATCTGGAAATCAATCCTATAAATGAATGGGGAGTAATAAGGACACAATGTACACACTATGAGCCATCCCATCCATATGTGAACGATTGCTCGATGTAAATCCGGACTGAGAAATTATCTGAGTATATAGCGAAGTTACGTGCACGTATGAGGATATTTTTTTGAGCCAGTGTCAATAATTTTTGATCAGTTAAAGTATGGCACTTAACGCGGGAGGCTTACGAAAGGATAGCATGCGAAGAACAAAGATAGATTCAGGACTTAGCCATTTTCACGATGAGAATCTATTTTTGGAGATAGCGTACGGAGCACACAAACTGGTCAAAGACTTACACGACACAAATTGGCTATATTTGGAGGATCGGTTATGAAGCGCTTTTCATGGATATAGGATGAGAATATATATACTACTAGCAGTTAAGTAAAAGTAGTCTATTGTTAGCACACTTGCATGTGTGGCTATTTCTATAACGACGCATGGATAATAATAGCATTGGGATTAGATAAGCGGTGAAGGGAAATTCCCCACCCTTATAAATATGTAATGAACTATGTAGCATGAGAGAGAAGTGAGAGCTAAGTTATTGCGAGGTTATGCTGCCAAATCTAATGCGCGCATGAGCATATATTACTGTTATTGTAAGTAAGCTTTTGTGTATTACTGTATTTATTATAATGGGGGTTATTGGCTAAATCAAGGTGTTAATAATGGTTATAGTTTATTACCACATAAAGGGTTTTGATATGATTAATGTTTGATTCACGATACTTTAAGATCTAGATCCAGGAAATGTTCTGTCGAATGTTAGACTAATTATGGATCTGAATTATTTGAGTCTTCATATTGCTAACATCCTATAACAACAACCTTAAAGAGGGGCCTGGTACCTTTGTGCACTTTGGGTGAGCACTCGGTCTAGGCTGAGTGATGTGCCATTGCACCTGGGCTTTTACTGGTGAATTATAGGCTGCATTAATAATCGCACAGACCCCTTCCAGTACTGTCTAGGTACCATGTGTTGAATTCTTTCACATACGTTAATGCCTCTTTAACGTAGCACCAGGTATATAAAAAGGGTGAGATTCTTCCACATACAGATGGGTATATCAGAAGGGTACATTTATAGAAAGGTTCAGTATATCAGAATGACAGTATATAGATTGGGAGACCTTATACCTGAAGTGATAAGAGCCTAACCATGTCAGCGATTTCTGTAAAATGGGCACCAATGCCCCATATTGTTTTCTTCTAGATTCACAACTACGAAGAGGAAACAACTATGCTACATGGAAGACAAAAATCAAGACACAAATTGAATTTGAAGAGATCTGGAGTTTTGTGAATGGTACTCTGACCAGATCCACTACTGATACGACACAACAACAACAATTTGATAGATCAGATCAGAAGTCCAAATTCATCATCTTGTTTGGAGTGTCCGATGATGTGAAACCCCACATTCGAGATGCCAAAACAACCAAAGAAGCATGGGATAAGTTAAGAACAATATATGAGGAAAAAAACAAGAATGTCATTATGAATTTGTAGAGTTAGTTACACACACTGAAGTTCAAGAAAAATAAAAAAATCGAAGCTTTCTTAAGAAGAGTTGAAAAGTTGAGGGCTTCACTTCTATCCCTAGGAGAAGCGGTCATAGATGAAGATCTCATTCCCATTGTTTTGAGATCTCTCCCTTCTTTGTACCACATTTTTGTAACAACACTAAACTTGTTAGATACGACAACTAGTATTGATAAACTAGTAAACCTACTACAACAAGAGGAATCCATGCATAAGAAGGATGATGAAGAGGAGAAATAACTTTATTTACATCAAAAATAGAAAGGAAAAATAAAAGGAAAACCTAATTCCTATCAAAATTCCCAACATCAAAATCAATATCAACATAAAGGGGACAAACAACTGAAGAAGTAATTTCCAATCTGTAAAAGAGGACATGAGTTGAAAGATTATTAGTATAACACTTATAAGAAAGGTTCATGAAGAAAATTTGGATCTCAACACCAATAATATCAAAAGGGACATTAAAAAAAAATCAAGGGTAGAAAAGGGGAACTGGAAAAGAAGACCCCATCAATAAGGCAATATTACTGAGAAAGAAGAAAATTCAAATAATGAAGACTACTTGTACACTGCTCAATCAAGTGAACCTTCCACGTCATCTAGTGATGTTAGGTATGTTGATTGGGAGTCACTCGACACATGACCATCCATAGAGACTCATTTACTTCAATGAGGGACATGCCTTCAAAAAACCATGTTTCATTAGGTGATGATTCGTCATATATAGTTAAGGGGATTGGGAACATTTCTCTATCCCTTGGTTCATGCAACTGTAGACTATCAAATGTCTTATGTCCCTGGGTTGACTAAAAATTTTCTGTCAGTCAGTCAAATCCTAGATCACAACTTGAAAATTGACTTTGATAGTCCTTCCGACAAGAAAACATGTTTAATTCGAGACAAATCATGAGGCTCGAAAATAGTTACAAAATCCTCCAATGTGGGACACATGTTCCAGCTTGATTTTGTCCATAGAGATGATCAGGAACTTGTGGCTAAGAAATCTACCTCTGCACAGTTATGGCATCAAAGACTTGGTCATGTTAGTTTCAAGTATCTTGAGACACTTCGTCGACGCAATATGGTACATGGGTTACCATCTCTTCAAAAGGATATAGATAAATGTCCTCACTGCCTAGCAAACAAACAACACAAAGCTTCATTCTAAAAGAGTAATTTTTTATCTCATGGCAAGATTGATCTGATTCATAATGATGTTTGCAGTCTGAGGTAACCGATTCATTCTAGATTTCAATACTTCATGCTTTGTGTTGATGACTATTCAAGAAAAATGTGGATTTTTTATCTTTGCAAGAAAAGTGAAGCTTTTTAAACCTTCAATAAGTTCAAAGTAGTTGTTGAGAATGAAATTGGTCGTCACATCAGAACTCTCTGCTCAGATTGAGGGGGGAATTCATCAGTGATGAGTTCAAAGACTACCTATTAGCTCATGAGATTCGTTGACAAATGCCTCCTCCACACACACCACAATAGAATGGTGTTGTTGAGAGAAGAAATCATACTATCATGGAAATGGTGCAATTCATGATCAATGATTCTACAAGAAGAAGTCTACATGACTCAACCTGAGGGATATATTGTACTTGGTCAAGAAGCAAAGGTATGAAGACTCAGGAAATATTTTTATGGCCTTAAATAGGCACCACGAGCATGGTACATCAAAATCGATGAGCATCTCGTAAAACATGGATTTGTTAGAAATCCATAGGATCCCAATATTTACCTCAAAAAGCAAGGGGGAAGATTGTGATTGTTGTTGTCTATGTTGAAAATCTACTCATCACTCGCAATTTGGTGAGGATGATTAATGCAACGAAGAAAGATCTTAATCAATCGTTCGACATGACAGATCTTAGGCTAATGCATTATTGTCTAGGATTGGAAGTATGGAAGAAAGAGAATCATGTATTTGTTTCTCAGATGAAATATACCAAGACAACAATCAAGAAATTCAAGATGATAGATTGTACACCTATTGCTACACCTATGGAGAACAAATTGCAGTTATCTCATTCAGATCCATCTCCTATGGTAAATGCCACTCTCTATCGATAGTTGATTGGGAGTCTCATTTACCTAACCTACACTAGACTAGATATCATCTTTGTAGTGAGATATCTATCCAGGTTCATGCAGGAACCCAAAGTTTGTCATTAGAAAGTAGAAAGGTGCATCTTGAGATATCTTAAAGGATCAGTGGATCTTGGTCTAGAATACAAGAAGAATGACAACTTCTTCTTGTCAGGATATTTGGATTTAGATCATGCAGGTAACATTGATGACAGAAATTCCACTTCAGGGTTTGTGTTATTTATGGGATCTGGACCAATATCATGGGGAAGCAAAAAACAACACTTAGTTTCTCACTTTTCCACAAAATCCAAGTATCGTTTTGCAGGAGAAGCTTTTTGTGAAGCAATTTGGCTATGTTGTATGCTTGAAGAACTTGGAATACCATAGGATAAATTGAACACCATGTATGTAGATAATGAAGGTGTTTTCAAACATGTTCACAATCCAATTTTTCATGAAAGAAAAAAACATATTGAGGTACATGTATATTTCATACGCGAACATGTCTTGAAGCACAATATACAACTTTAGTTTTGTCAACAGCTGAACAACGAGTAGATATCTTCACAAATTCACTTACATGTGACAAGTTCGAGATGTTCAAAGAGTTCCTCTCCTCATCCCTTATGATAATGCAAAATTAAGGGGGGAAGTGTTAGGGTAAATAGTAATTTTTCCTAGTATTTACTGTTACTATAGGTAACTATGGTAAATAGGTTAATTAGTTACATTGTCATATGGTTATATTCTTTAACCATATTGTTTTTTTTTTTTTTTAACTATATGCCTATTTTATTTAGTTTTGTTATGCTTCCTAGATGTTTTTTTGGAAGCTTGTGTATTAAGGAATATTGTTAAACCTATGCAACATCTTGCTTTGGTTGTATCTAGCTGTCCAATACATACATACATATATTACATCCTGCACATGTGTAAGTAACTGATTGATTATTAATAAAATTCTATAGGCTTCCGTCCCTGTTTTACATTTATGTGGGAGAACATTATCAACAGGTATGGATGTCCATTGAGTTTAACAAGTGATAGGGGCACTCATTTCTTGAATGAGACCATCAAAATTGTTTTGGATGAGTTTATGGTGGATAACCATAAGACAACACCCTATCACCCATAGGCTAATGACATTTCTGAAGATTTCAACAAGATTCTAGGACAAACAATGATAAAGGTCTGTGATGTTGGAAGGAAAGACTGGGATGATAAAGTCTCTAGTTTACTTTCTCCACACAGGACAACTTACAAGATGTTGAATAAAGCCATACCCTTTTAGTTGGTGTTTGGAACAGAGGTTTTATTTCTTGTTGAGAGTATGATGCCATCCCTGTGTATCGTGTGCACTAGAGGAATAGATGTGGAGGAATGCATTTCTACAATAGTACCTATATTATAACTTATAGGTCTTATTTTCCCACCCACACATAGGACTGGCGTGTGCTATATTATAACTTTTACATATTATCTAACAAGGTAGCCAAAAGTAGTACCTACTAAGGATTACACGGTAGTTACAATAGTAAGATTTATGTGGGAGAACATTATCAATAGGTATGGATGTCCATTGAGTTTAACAAGTGATAGGGGCACTCATTTCTTGAATGATACCATCATAATTCTTTTGGCAGAGTTTATGGTGGAGCACCATAAGACAACACCCTATCACCCATAGGCCAATGACATTGCTAAAGATTTCAACAATATTTTGGGACAAAAACTGACAAAAATTTGTGATGTTGGAAGGAAAGACTGAGATAATAAAGTCTTTGGTGTACTTTGGCCATACAGGACAACTTACAAGATGTTGAATTTTCCACCCAAATACAAGTACGCATGCATAGTTAGTATAGAAATTATGACCCACATCAAACCATGATGAATTATGGTACTTTACGCACTCTATTTTTGGCCAAGTTTCACATCCTATATTTTGAGATATAGAGCATCCACATGCTCAAGGATATTAAGAAAGGTTTTTCAGAGTGTGCAATGGTGTATAATGCACATTTTAAGACTCTATTGTCTAATTTTTATTATGATATTCATCCAATTCAGCATTCCCAATGGTTTGTTGCAGGATTTTTTACTCCATTTTACAAGGCTTTATGTCATAAGACATATGAACATCCACGTGAGTCCTTGGGAGTAGATTTGTACATTGAAGATGTTTCACACGGAATGTTTCGGCTCTGCAGAATAGACTTGCTTCTATCCTATCATTCCTTTGAGAAACAGATAAGGGTTAGGGCTAGGAGGAATACCTGTTGAATGTTGAGATGGTGTGCGCATACCGTAGAGAAAGATCAGATCGACTGCGAAGAACTCCTTTTTGTCTTGGAAGGACTACCTGCAAGTAAGAATACAAGACCACCAGATTTTAATTAGACAACAAATGAGGGATCTGCCTTAGGCCCAGGAAATATAAAAACTTCCTTTCGAAGGTGGTCAGTTCCCCTTTTAATACGATTTAACACAAATGATAATATAGAAAGCTATTGCAAAATCACGATTTAGGTATCTCGTTACAAAGCAATAGAAACTAAATTATCAATAATAAAGCGTCACGTTGTTATTTCGGTTACTGGTCGTTGATACATTCAGGTTGAGTTATAGGGATAAACCAGGCTGGATTTGGGGTTGTTAGGTGGCAAATAGGTAAGCAAAAAGGTTTTGGGGTATAAGTCACAGTGACTGACGGGGGTCACTGGGTAACCGACCACGGTTAGAGAACCGCTGCCGGGTAGAGGATAAACGATACTGGTAGGGTCAGCAATCTAAGTGCTTCTGGATAGAAGTTGGTTGTAAGGTGATTGTGGGGTTATTAGGATTGGTGGATGGCTGAGGGGAATGATGGGAGGATAGGGAAGACTCAGAGTGTGGTAAAATGGCCTTCTGGGCAATATCAGGATGTATGGGTGAAGGTTAAGTGCAGTATGTTGCTGGTAGTAGATCTAGGAATAAACTTATGATTACTATTAATCAACAGGCTCAAGAAAATGGTGCTTAGAAACATATAAAATACTACTTACTCATCCCTGATGCAGATGCAGGTTTCAGGACTGTGATGATGAAGACAGGACCCAAGTTGGATGCAGTTATCTCCTCTTCTGATGCTCGGATGAGTGTTACTGGGCTCTGGTTATTCAGTTGCAGTCTTGGGCTTGATGTCCTTCTCTGCAAACTCTTCTTGTTTCTTCACTTGTCTCTGCTCGGCCAAGCAAAATCTGGATTCTCTCGATGATTTCTCCTTCTCTCGATCAAATGAAAATCCGATCCTTTGTTTTTGGTTGGAAGTGGTCATTTACGGGGAACCGATGGCGGTTACGCAACCGACGGCAGTCGAGTAGGAACCGGTATCGGTCAGGTCAAAGCGGGCTATTTTTGGTAAAATAGCCAGCTTTCCCTCCTTTTCTTCCGGAGGGATTGGTAGCGGGCTTGGTCAAGTCATTATGAATTGGTTTTAGGTGCGGATGAGGAGTAATTAGTCATAGGTGTGGAATTGGACCAAGTTATAGGTCTTAATTAGGTTAGTTTAGGGTTAAGACTAGGTCATGATGAGGTGGCGACATGAGGTGGCAGGTATGGTGATGTGGATTTATTAATTATAAGGTAATTAATAAATAATTGTGTAAGGTTTAGGTGATGAGGTTAGGTTACGAAATGAGATGCGGGGCACAGGGGGTCGTAAGACACAAATTTGGTGTCTACATTAGCCCCTTATTGTCGTGTAGTTTGTTTTGTAAAGCTGCACGGACAATAATAAGAAGTGGTTACTCCTGTTAAGGGTATAGGTAATCCCCCTCAAATCTATCACAGATTGAGGTAGTGTGAAATCAGGGATAGGGTTGATAAAGGGTAAATGGTGTTGAGATAATGGTGAGATGGTGGGGTAGGTCCAAAGAAGCAGATGCACGTTGACATGCAGTAGTGCGACCAGGGTACATGATTTGAAGAGCAAACAAGCAATGCATAGGCAAAGGTCGATAGTTTATCCAAACAAGGGTGATATAATCCTGGTATCCAAGGCATAGGAAGTAGCTCCAGGGGATATAACAGGTAAGGTACAGGAACGTTTAGGCATGTTCGGCTAGTACCAAATGGTTGGTTTGGTTGAGATAAACGTCACGGTCTAAGTCTAGGCAAAGTTGGTCGACAGATCAAGTCAAGGACCCTAATCATGCTAAAACACGAACAGGTGAGCTTGGATTGAACAAAAAGGTACATGATGGATGGATAAAATAAAACGTTGATTGTGGGTATGGTATTTTATTGGTGCGGCCTTAGGTTGGGCCAAATGGTAGGTTACGGCCTTGGGGTCGGGCCAAATGGGTTGGTTGCGGCCTTGGGTCGGGCCAAATGGGTTGGTTGCGGCTGTGGGTCGGGCCAAATAGGTTGGTTGCGGCCTTGGGTCGGGCCAAATAGGTTGGTTGCGGCCTTGGGTCGGGCCAAATAGGTTGGTTACGGCCTTGGGTCGGGCCAAATAGGTTGGTTACGGCCGTGGGTTGGGCCAAATGGGGTTGTGGCCTTGAGTCGGGCCAAATGGGTTGGTTGGGTGGGTCAGGCCAAATAGGTTGGTTACGGCCGTGGGTCGGGCCAAATGGTAGGTGACGGCCTTGGGTCGGGCCAAATGGGTTGGTTGCGGCCTGGGTCGGGCCAATGAAGTTAACAAAGGGTTGTCAACGAAGGTGGATATAGGCGATGTTGGTAGAAAGGGCTATTAGTAAATAAGGGCCGAAATTGGGGTAGAGGTGAGATAAAACCGATGTCGATTATCTATGACCGATATCGGTTAGGGGACCAATACCGGTTCCTTAGGGCACAATCAAAACCGATATCGGTTATAGGTCAAAAACCTATAAAAAGAAAAATACGACCTGTCATTGTCACATTTGCAATTTGAAAAAACCAATTTGAGTTGTCTGAGGTGGAGTGTTGAGATTGGAGCATTTGTTGGTTGAGGTGGCACTATTTGAGTGGAGGAGTGAGTGATTAGTGGGCCCGAGTGAGTAGGAGGCAGCAGTTGATTGGTGGAGGACCCAGCAGAGGAGAGGTGGAGCTATGGCACAACCAGGAGGAGCAGGAGGGGCTGGACCAGCTGGACCACCACCACCCATCCCACCACAGACGACGTGTCGTCTTACCGGTAGGTTTGAAACCCTTCATTGTGTGGATTTGATATTGTATTATGCTATATTTGGGGGTTTGGGTAGGAATGCTACATTTTTTTGGTAAAATAATTAAGAAATGGAAGTTATTTAAAAAACGAAGAGGATAGATGGGTAAAATAGGGCAAGGCGGCAGGGTGGGTAGATTTTTTAGGGTGTTTGGGTGGGTAAATAGGTATAAATAGGCAAAAAAGGAGGTTTGGGGGGGGGCGAGCGGGGTTTGGCTCCGGGCAAGTTTTCTAGTGACCGATGTCGGTTGCTAATCGACTGGCATTGGTCAGGAAATTTTAGGGGTAGGGTGGGGTTGGGGTTGACCGGGTGTCGGTCGTGGACCGGCGTCAGTGGGAGAGGGGACCGCGTGTCGGTTATGGGTGACCGGTACCGGTCCTTAGTGTATTTTTAGCTATTTTTGTTGGTTTAGGTTATGGTTGTTTTTGAGTGGTTGTGGTGGGGCTATATGGTTTGGGTGGGTTGGGTGTTGTGGTTTGTTTGGGTGTTTCAGTATAGGGGTTGTCCTGTAGGTGTATTTCAATTTGAAGGGGTAGAGGTTAATAAGAAGGTTGATTGGTGAGTGAGGGGGAAAATGGGGCGATTGTGTGGTTGGTGCATGGTTAGGGGTTTGAGTAGGTGTTGGGCATGAATGGGGAGGTGTTAAATTGGTAGGGGTCGTTTGGTAAATGGCGAAGAGTAGACCTGAGTAAATGGTAGTGTGCGAGATAAGGGAGGGGGATATCGTAGAAGTTTTTAGGGTAAGATAGGTGGGTGTAGGTGTGTGTTATAGAGTCGGGTTGTGGTCGGGTGGGTAAAAAGAGGATATAGAAGGTTAAAGTAGTAGTTGTTTGAAAGGGTAGGTCTAATGCAGTGGGTGATTTTGTGCAGGCACGTCAGCAGCTGACGATGCGGGATAGGATGCCCCCACTGTTGAGACGGATGCGGCCACACGTGTCCGCAGCGCAGTGGGGTATCATGCGTGAGGTGGGACTCGGCGGAGTCCAGCGATACAGAGCGATTGACAGGGATCATAGTTTGATGGTCGCCCTCATCGAGAGATGGGATCCGGCGACCAATGTGTTCCATCTCCCGACTGGAGAGATGACCATCACATTGGAGGATGTGTATCGCATCCTTCGATTACCGATTGATGGAGAGGCAGTCTTTCAGGTTGATGCTGAGACAGCCATGGACAACATCCTACACGTATTCAGGGATGCAGCTGCGCTACTGACATATCACAGCATGAGTATCACGTATGGGGATATGTACCGAGCCCACCGCCATGAGACACGGCTTGCCATGCTGATGATGATCGGGATCACCTGCTTCGCCCTCCCAGACTCAGAGGGAGGCCGCTTTCCACGGGCGCTTATGGGGGTGCTACATGAGATGGTGGAGGAGCACACATGTTATGCTTGGGCACCAGTATACCTGGTGCAGTTATACCGAGAGCTGTGGGGCTATCGCCGGATGAGGTGATTCGGGATTTGCTCGACGTTTTTACTACACTGTTGGGCATATGAGCATATCATATGCATTAGACCAGTAGGGCTGCCCCAGCAGCCAGGGCCACAGGTCATCTATAGATACGGCTTTCAGAGGTGGTTGGGGGTCGTGGGCCAGCCACGAGCAGTGCTTGCAGGGCGGGACGTCACTTATTATAGACATATGTTAGAGGGCTTGACAGCGTTAGATATTGTATGGAGACCTTATAGAGGTCATCACCCGCACGGAGGAGCCCGAGCACAGTTGCAGCGGATCCAGTATACATTTTGGATAGCGGGACGGAGGCCTGGGGAGTATGAGAGGATACCCCTGGAGAGGGTACGCAGGCAGATGGGGCTACGACAGGATGAGCCACCTCGCTTCCCTTAGTACCGGAGGGATGATGTAGAGGCTCCACTTCCTGCACCACGGCCCGTGGACCCAGATTGGGTTGCAGAGAGGCCGGCAGATGATACCGTAGATGATGCCGGCTGCACAGGAGCATTTTTGGTTTGGTGGGCCGGAGAGAGAGCTGCGAGGATAGCACAGCCCGCACAGCCAGACTTAGCGGCTGTTAGAGCAGAGAGGGACCAGCTCAGAGGGCAGGTACAGTTATTATAGGGGCAGCTTGCTGCTGCACAGGCACAGATAGGTGTCTTACAGGGGCAGCTAGCCCAGGCTCAGGTACAGGTATAGGGACTCAAGTACAGGTACAGGCACCAGCAGCAGCACCACCAATGGCACCGGCACAGCCGCAGGTACAGGTACCACCACAGCCACAGGCACCACCAGCGGGCACCAGCACAGGTACAGGGGGCACTGGTAGTAGGAGTCAGGGGACCAGCCCCCAGCACCTACGGTGGCTCGAGATCGTTATATGGAGGCTAGAGCGGAGGCCCGGTACTATCAAGATATTCTTGATGGTACCGGGGCTGATTATCAGCCATATGCGGCACATAGAGCAGAGACCTCTCGGAGCCAGAGATCTCAGGGAGGTGCAGCCACAGCCGGTGGGTCTGTGACAGGCAGGAGGCGAGAGGCAGTGCAGGGACCAGCAGGGAGACAGGCAGAGGGAGGTGGAGAGAGCTGAGGGGTCCCTGCATAGTTTTATATTGGTTCATTGGATATGGGCACCGGTCTGTGAACCGGCTATGTTTGTAGAGGCCTGCGTGCCTAGATATTAGGGATTCATTCATTCATTCATTTATTGTATATACCGGCCTGCGAGCTGAGTACGGGTTGTACAGTGGATACCGGCCTGTGAGCCGAGTATGTTTTTGATATGAGAGACTGGCCTGCGAGCCGAGTCGAGATTATTGACAGTTATTGCGGCCTGCGTGCCGGCTTTGTTGTATTATGAGATCACAGAGGCCCCGATGCAGGGCACATTGTATATTTGAAACTTTGTATATATATAGATATGATGATTTGACCCACATGTTGTGCATAAAAAAAATGTGTTAAGTGTTTTGAAAATGGTTTGTGATATTTAATGTATGATGAGTTTGATTTACATGGGGTTATATTGATGGTGTTGATGTCTTTTGTTGATGGGATGTATGTATGTATATATAGATGATGAGTTTATTTGACATGTTGTGCATTAAAAAATGTTGTTAAGTGTTTTGAAAATGGTTTTGTGAAATTGAATGTATGTAGCTATTGATTTGGATCCAAATGGTGTATAGATTGATGGTTTTTGATATCGTTAGTTGATGGCTTGTGTTGTTTTTGTAATATAGATAGATGATGTTGATGATGAAATTGTAATGAGATGTGGATTTAATGAAAAAATATGGATAATGGTGTTGTTCATGCAGGAAAAAGGGACGGGGCGCCACAAAAATTTGCAAAAATGAAGAGACGACTTAGGTTTAAGCAACAAGGGGTACACTTGACCGATATCGGTTATGTAACCGATGTCGGTAGCTATATGACCGGTATCGGTTATGTAACCGATATCGGTTATGCAAGAATTATTTTCCTAAAAATAGAACTGCTGGGTTGGCAACTTAAGTTCTTATTTTTAGCATTCTTATTTTTAGAGTCATGAAACACGTTAAATATGCGAATGCGACGCTGTTTGACAACTGCTACAGGTAATTGCATGAAAGAATTTGAGTGATAAGGAGGAAAGAGACAGGTGAAGTGAGCGTGGGCTGAGATTCAGAAGGCAGAAAGACAAGTTATATTTGAAGAGGGTGGTGAACATGGCTGAACGAGGAGAAGCATCCAGCAGGCAGGGACGAGGGGGAAGACATGTTCCGCCCCAAGCTGCTGCATCCGAGAGGTAAATTGTTTGGTTGTAATTTGATTCTTGCATGTGTTTGTAAATAGGATGAAAGAAGTGTAAGTGGGTAAAGATTAGAAAAAAGGTGATAGGCAAGGGTTGGGGATGGTATGAGTGCTACGGGGTAGGTAAACAGGGTGGGCATGTATGTTTTTAGGTATAAATAGGAGTAAACGGGCAAAATAATTATCGTAGGTGTATGCTTTAAGCAGGGTAGGTATATTTTTGACAGTGACCGGTATCGTTTGGAAGTAACCGGTATCGGTTAGCAAACTGGTATCGGTTATGCATAACCGCTATCGGTCACTGTAAGGGTTTCCAGATTTTGAGAAAAAACCCGTAGAGATTTATTCTTTTGAATAATTACGTGTCATTTTGATGTATGCAGGCAGAAGCAAGGTTAAGGATGAATGATACTGTGCCAGCGTTGTTGTCACGAATCCGAGCGGATGTAACACCAGCTGAATGGGCATTGATAAATCGGTTGGGGTTAAGTGGAATCCGCTATTATTCAAGAATCGCGCGTAACCATGCTATGTTGCAGGCATTGATTGAGAGATGGAATCCAGAAAAGAATACCTTCTATCTACCAACAGGGGAGATGACAGTGACTTTGGAAGATGTGTTCCGTATTTTGAGACTCCCAATGATAGGAAAAACAGTGTATCAGGCATTTCCCAGCGCGGGGCGGGCAGCGATAACAGTAGTATTTGGGTCAGCTGCATGAGATTTGACACAGCGAGGTTTATCATTTACGTATGGTACAATGTATGCAACACACCCTGAGGAAACAAGGTTGGCCGTGCTATTAATGATAGCGGTGGGGTATTATGCATTGCCGAGGGATGAAAGGTGGAAGATTTTCCAAAGCATTGATGAGTGTTATTTGGGAAATGATAGAAATGAGCGTGACATTCGCATGGGCACCCGCATATCTGGCAGAGTTATATAGGGGTTTATGGGCATGCAAGCGAAAACACAGGACGACACTGGATTGTTCGTACTTATTACATTGTTGGGCCTATGAGCATATTGTTTGTGTGCGTCCAATAGGCCGACCCATTGAGTCGGGAGAGGCAGGAGTGCAAAGGTTGGGATTCAGACGATGGGTCCAGACAGAACAAGAAGCGAGATCCCAGGCCGTGATAGATGACATCGAGTATTATAGACAAGTATGGGAGATGGTGACGATTGCGGATATTTGTTGGAGGCCGTACGGGAACTATATGGTGACAGAGCACATAGCTGAGGAGTTGAGGGGTGTAGAGCGATTGAGGTGGATCGCAGGGCATAGGCCGGGTGAGTACGAGAGGATTCCTCTAGATCACGTGTGGCGACAATTTGGGTTCGTTCAGGATATACCTATGACATATAGACCATACATGAGGATCGACGCCGAGGCAGCATTCTCACCTCCCCGGCCTACACCTCCAGAAGGGCCAGAAGAGATAGCAGCCGATCGTAGGGTTATGGATGCGGGAACGACAGAGGCGTATAGAGTATGGTGGGTAGCAGAGCTGCGAGGTGCACGTGAGTGCCCTGACATAGCTGTGATTACAGCGGAGAGAGATCGTCTGCAGGATTTGGCTCGCCAGCTTCAAACACAGGTGAATGAGACAATGGGATTGTTAGAGGCTTCACAGTTACGAGTGGAGAGACTGGAGGCAAGATTCCTCCACGCAAGAGGACGTATTCGTATGTTACAGGAGATGTTGGCGGATCAATGGGAGGAACCAATGGCAGTGGCACCTTTGAGGATGGAGAGGCCAGCTGAGGGGCATCGACGATCACGATCACCACCTGATTCGGGAGGAGGTGCAAGGATCTAAGTGAATTTCATAGGAATATAAGAATAAATAAAGATGCCGACCTGCGAGTCGATGATAGAGAAGATGTATTTGTTTAACATCTAAAATAAAACTAAAGATGTATGTTCTTTTGAGTGATGATAATAATAAGAATGGTTGTGTTTTGAATGTTGTTTTTTTTGTTTTTTTTTTTTGAAAAAGGATAAAGAGGAATGTTGGCAAATAGAAATACACACAAAAAAAATATTTATATTTACAACACATGATAGGGTATGGTAGGGGATGGTCGAGCTAACCTTGGGAGACCCCATGTCTCCTAAGTGCTGCCTACATAGCCCATTGCACAAAGCAAGGAAGGGCCTCAGACCGATGTAGTTCTCCCTTAGGATCAGGGAGAGGTGAATTCAGGCAATTTGGTTGTGGTTAGGCAATTTTGTTGGTTGGTAAAAATTTGATGTTGGTAGGGTAATGTTGTTGGTGTTGGTAGGGTAAAGTGAAAGTTAGCATTCCCAAGTAGTAGGGAATCGTGTCCTGATTAAGGTCAACACACAATCCTAGAGCCGAGAAAAAGAGGCAAGAGTGTCCCATAGTTGAGGAGAGCTAAACAAACCACATATTAATGTAGGATGAGCTTGAATCCCTAGGTACCTTGCATAGGCGAGAAGTCGATAGGTGAAAAGAGTGGTATAATCACAATATATCGGATATACGTCACGTCCCTTGAGTTTTGTTGCTTTAACAAATGGTGAGGTGAGGTGGTTGATGTGGGCGAGGGTGCAGAGAACTTATTATAAGATGATTATTCTGACAAAAGAGAATCAAACCTAAATAGACAAGTCCATGACTCAAAAGTGTTTTGAAATACTGCTTTTATTTTTATTTTATTTTGCTGGATATAGACTGATCGATGCGGGAAGTCTACATGGGATATGTATTTTTGTTGTTCTTGAGGTCTTCACGAAGCTGATCAATGCGAGAAGCTTCTGATAAAGGCTGACTGTGTATAGCTGTCCTTCAAGGGAGCAGTCTATTTATAGTAGCAGATGCGGTGTTTATGTATAGTTGTCCTTCGGGGGAGCAGTCTATATATAATAGTAGCAATAGTTTGGCATATAGCTGTCCTTCAAGGGAGCAGTCTATTGTATAATTTAGAGGTCTAGATGTCCGTTGGGCATAAAGCATCTAGTTTTTGTAGGAAGTTTGACTCAAGAAAATCCCATAAGTGTTTTAATTAAGAATGTGTTATTTTGATACTTTGAAGTCATGGACTAGACTAAAAAGGGGAAGACATCTTTTAAGGGGAGGTGATAATCAAACCATGTGAGCTTGATTTGATTTTGAGATGTAAGAAACAAAGTGTATGCGGTGGTAAATGAGCTCAAGGGACGAGCGTAAGGTAGATAAGAAGTGATATAACACTAATTTCAATAGTAGAATGGTCGAAGATGCAAGGCATTAAGGGGCTCAGGCTCAGGTTTACCATTAAGCGAAGCTAAACGATAAGTGCCTGATCCATAAGTGTGAGTGATAATGTAAGGCCCAATCCAATTAGGAGCAAATTTTCCACGTTTGCTCTTTTCTAGTTTGGTTACATGTTGATTCTCTTTGAGGACAAGATCACCAACCTTAAAAGTACGCTCATGAAGTCGTTTATCATAAGCACGCTTGATGCGTTTTTGGTAGATTTGAAGGTGATCAAGAGCCGTAAGACGACGCTCGTCAAGAAGCTCTAATTGGGCTAACCGCTCTTGGCGGAAATCATCATTGGTGAGAATATCCTGAAGAGATATTCTGAGGGAGGGTATTTGTACTTCGAGAGGCAAGACAGCCTCGGTACCATATACCAAAGAAAATGGTGTGGCATTAGTGGAGGTACGAATGCTAGTACGATAAGCCCAAAGGGCAAAGGGAATGTGATCATGCCAGTTTCTTCCGGACTCATTGACAACTTTCATGAGGATTTTGGTTAGGGTTTTATTAGAAGATTCAGCTTGACCATTGGCCTGTGGATAGTAAGGTGATGAGAAACTAAGTTTGATACCAAAGTTGTCACAAAGGTCTTGTAACAACTTATTTTTAAAAGATTTACCATTATCTGTTATTAGGCGATGAGGAATACCAAAACGACAGATAATGTGATGGTTAACGAATTCGACAATTTTTTCTTTTTTGATTGAAATGAGTGGAATGGCCTCCACCCATTTTGTGTAATATTCGGTTGCTGTGATTATCCAACGGTGACGTTGTGAAGAAGGCGGGTGAATCTCACCAATAAGGTCTAAACCCCATTGTGAGAAAGGCCAAAGATCTCGTGCGACCTGTAGCGGATGGCTAGGAGTATGTTGAAGGTTGGCATGTTGTTGACACATAACACAACGCTTAACATATTCGTAGCAGTCGTTATTAAGAGTAGGCCAATAATAACCTAGGCGAAGGATTCGTTTGGCCACGGCAAGGCCACTAAAATGTCCACCACAAATGCCGTCATGGACTTGTTGGATGGTATAGGTGACCTCCGCGCCGGTTAGACATCGAAGAAGGATGCCATCAAAGCCACGTTTATAGAGGAGTCCCCCCATGACAACATAACGAGAAACACTTTTAAGAAAAGCACGTTTGCCGTTACTAGTAAGGTCAGGTGGGAGAACAGAGGTTGTAAGGTAGTCGTGAAATTGGTGGTACCAGGTATCCTGCGAATTAGCAGACACATTATTTATCATACAAACAACCGGGGCTGAGTAGGATGGGGCAAAAAGTTGTTGGACCAAGACGAATATGTCAGAGTCAGTTGGTGAGGCAGGAATTTGCGAGGCTAAGCAAGCCATAGTATCCACAAATTTGTTAGTGGAGCGGGGAATGGTCTGGATAGAATAACGAGTAAATGAGGTCAAAAGTGAATCCACGTAATGTTTGTACTTTTGAAGTTCCTCATTCTTACATTGGTAGATGCCCATAACTTGATTGACTACCAATTGAGAGTCGCCAAAAATATTAATGGATTTGACACCTAAGTGTAACGCAACCTGGAGACCCAAAACAAGGGCCTCGTATTCCGCTGTATTATTAGTGCAGGGGAAATCGAGCTGGAATGAAAGAGGCATAGGTTCAGCGTCAAGAGGAATGAGAACAACGCCGGCTCCTCCGCCGCGCTGGCATTTAGATCCATCGAAGAAGAGGGTCATTTGATACGACTCTTCCCTGAGTGAAAGAGTGGCGATGAGTTCGTCGGGGAAATTAAAATTGGTGAATTGTTCCCCAGGTAAAGGGGCCTCCGCAAGTTGGTCCGCAATAGTTTGTCCTTTGATTGACTTCTGTTGTACAAACTCAAGGTCGAGGTCAGCGAGGAGCATAAGCCATCGGGCGATGCGTTGGTTTAGATGTGGTTTGGCATACATATAATGAATGGGGTCCGTGTTGGTGATGACAAAAGTTTTGTGATTCAGGAGGTAATGTCGGAGTTTGGTGGCTACGAATGATAGGGCTAGGCACAATTTTTCTACATGTGTATACCTAGTCTCGTAATCCACGAGAGTACGACTTATATAATAAACGGCTTGTTCTCGACGTGCCGAGTCCCGATGTGCGAGCATGGCTCCTATAGCATGGTCAGTGGCAGAAAGGTAAAGGTAGAAAGGGTGATCATCCTGAGGTGGAATAAGCACGGGTGGCTGCAAGAGATAGGATTTGAGAGCTTCAAAGGCTTGGTGACACTCTTCACTCCATTGAAAGGCAATGTCCTTTTTAAGAAGGTGATGGAAAGGTTGACATCGATCCAAGAGTTGGGAGATGAAACGCCGGATGGATTGAAGTTTACCCTGCAAACTACGCAATTGTTTGAGGTTTTTGGGTGGGGGCATTTCTAGGATAGCTTTTACTTTAGATGGATCGACCTCAATGCCACGCAAAGAGATGATAAAGCCAAGAAGTTTTCCCGAAAGAACACCAAAGACACATTTCTTTGGTTGAAGCCGGACTGAATATTGTAACAGGCGATCGAAAATAATGGTTAAAACATCGAGATGTTCACTGTGATGTTTAGATTTGCCAAGAAGATCATCGACATAATCCTCAAGGATAGTGTGCATAATGTCATGAAAAATGTAAGTCATAGCCCGCTGATAGGTCGCACCAGCATTCTTAAGGCCAAATGGCATGACACGATAACAGAAGGTTCCCCAAGGAGTTATGAAGGCAGTTTTATGTTGATCGGCCGGGGCTACCAAAATTTGATTGTATCCCGAAAAGCCATCCATGAGAGAAAGCATTTCATGGCCCGCAGTGAGATCAACAAGTTGATCAATACTTGGGAGGGGGAAGTCATCCTTGGGGCAAGCGAGGTTAAGGTCTCAGAAATCCGTGCATATCCGAAGTCCCCCCGTCGCTTTAGTGACAGGTACGATGTTAGAAATCCATTGAGGATAGTCAATAGGCAAGATGAAGGAAACAGAAAGAAGTCGTTGAAGCTCTTCTTTGACCAAGAGGGCAATGCGTGGATGCATTTTTCTCAGTTTTTGTTTGACTGGTTTGGAATCGGGGTTTAGGGTGATGTTATGGACAGCAATGGTAGGATCAATTCCTGGCATGTCAGCGTAGGACCAAGCGAAAGCTTGGTTGCGGGTACGGAGAAAGGTAGTAAAGGTGGCTTGTTCTGATGTGTTAAGGGATTGTCTGATCTTCACAACGTGAGGATCCTCCTCGGTGTGGATGTTGATTTCTATAGTCGACTCATTCAACATGGTTTGTGTTTCAGACGGTAAGGCGCGTTGAATATAGGAGTCGTCCGCACCAAGGTAAGTGAGGATGGAATCGTCATCCTGGCACTCAACAACATTAATCGAAGGCGAATCCTCTTCGATCATGTCTGGATACAGAAGGGGAAGAGAAGATGGGTCCTCATTATCGCGTTGATAAGTGAGAGGACCTATGAAGATAGCATTTATGAAAAAAAAAAGTTAGGAGGGATAGATTCAGGGTCTATCGACTCTGTGGGTGATGATGGCAAAGTGGGTGATGATGGCTTGGTAGGGGTGACATCGTCATCTTCCAGGATACAACTGACACGAGGTTTCTCCGGTGTAGGTGTTTCAGGAAAACCGAGACCACTGCGATCATTGTGTTTGCATGTAGTCACGGGAATGAGTGTATGTCGGCCTTGTTCATAAAGACCAAAACCAAAGCCTTTCCAAGCACAGCGAGTCAAGAAGGTGAGGGCGAAATGATGATTTGTCAAGTATTGAAAATCAGATTGGAAGGGAACCACACCAAGAGGAGGTTCAGGGGTAACGGAGGATGCGTCAACACCCCCATACGTTAGGTTGGTGTGGCAATGGGGTGGTCCGTAAGAGATTACCTCCCCCACGCGACGGTCGTAGGTGGGATGTGCATGTAATTGTCCGTACTCCTGCGGGGTATGGAAAGAGCTAACGTTATATAGGTGGTACTCCCCCAGCGTAAGGCGTTGAAAAACATCTACTAAGGGGTCGGAGGTTGGGATGTTATCTGCGGGAAAGGAAGTAATATTTGTAACGGCGGTTTCATTGGTTGAAGGTGTAGGTGCGTTGGAAGTGGATGGCTGGGTTGGATGAATGGGTGTCTTGACTGGTACAAGCACATCATTAGGGCGATACAACATATTGCAAGTTTTGAAGGGGGGAGGATCAGCTTTTACGGTGTAGGACTTCCCCTCGTACTCAAATTTTATGCATCTATGTAAAGTGGAGGGAACGCATCCCATAGCCCGGATCCAAGGGCGGCCTAACAACATATTGTATTGGAACTCTCCCTCAAGGACATAGAAGAGTTCGGGTAAAGTACGTGGTCCTACACGAATGTTAAGGATCACGGTGCCTAAAGTAGAAGTAATAGCATCATTGAATGATCGCAACATGATGGGGTTGGTGCACATGCAACTAGAAGGGATATTCATTTGTTGGAAGGCTTTTGAAGAGATGATGTTTAGGCTAGCGCCCCCATCAATCATAACACGACGTACCCGAATATCCCGAACGTACGCTGAGATGAAAAGAGCAGGGTCAGGATCTTCGGCACCAAAGTCGATAATTTCATCTTCGGAGAAACTGACAGCAGCGGCTTGCTGTACAGAGACAAAAGTGGTTGGGGAGATAGATTGTTTGGTGAGCGAAGCAACGTGATTGGGTGTTAGAATAGAGGTAACAGGCAAGGTTTCATTAGGTAAAACTTCTATCCCTTGAAGGATTTCAACGAGAGCTTGTCGATGAGATTCAGAAGTCTGAATGAGATCATACAGTGTCATTTTTACAGGTGATTGGTGAAGCTGTTTGATCATAGTTCGGTGGGCAATGCCATTAGAGACGGGATAGGCGGGTCCGCGAATAACCACTTTAGGTGGTGGTGCAATCGGGATGGTGGACGGAGAAAGAGATGCCGCAGGTGTGTTTTCTTTCGCTTTCCCATTGTTTTTCTACCCTCGAGTAGCAACACTAATCATATTGATCTCGTGAATATGAGAGGAGGAAGATGGTAGGGATAGGTCATGGTTTTCGAGAGGTGGGGCTGTAATAATGATAGATCTTGGTGAGGCGGGGACAGGTGGTATAGGAGAGGGAATTGAAGCTAAAGGTCTCTCTCTTCGTAAGTTGTCTTTCTTAACTTTTCTATCTGAGAGAGGTGACAGACGAAGTATGGCTTTCAACGCTTTGCATCCCTCTACGTCATGTCCTGGTGTGCGGTGGTAAGCGCAGATTTTAGACTCATCGTAACCTATAGGTCGAGGTTTAGATGGATCATAAGGTCTAAGTGGGGGTAGGGAAATGGTCGCATTCTCTACCAACATAGCAAGGATTTTGGTGTAAGACCCTTTGAGTGGGTCAAAGTCAGAGGAAAATGAGGCTATTGACTGGGTCGATTCTGGTGATGACGTGGTGTGGTTGGTTTGTATGGGGGGTGGTTTAGCCAAGGAGTTTTGATAATGGGTTTTAACTAACCGTGGTTTCTTTGACGTAGAAGCTATGTTTAGCTGGTTGGATGATGAGGCCACAGATGATGTGGTATCAGAAAACAACCACGGAGAAATAGGAGTGATAGAAAACAAATCTTTTGATGATGGAATTTGTTTTATGGTTGATAGGTGGACAGGATACGCGGGGTGACGGTGTTGCTATACCTTTGGATTTCTGTATGGGTGCAGAAGGCATAGGTCGCTTTAAAGAAAATGCAGGAGGTATGATATATTGATGTAAGGTAGAGGGATGGGGTCCCAATATGGAAGGTAGGTGTGACGATGAGGGTTTTAGTTGTGTTAGAACGGCATAGATTGAGGAGATTGAGTCTGTCTCCTAATGGGATGGATGGCTTTATTTTTAGATAAATCAAGCCACTTAGGTGGGTGTGTTAGACTAGGTATGGGTGAGGTCCCAAGCGTAGGGGAAGATTTGGTTAGGTTAATAGAAGTGGATGAGGTATTTGGTAGAGATGAGGGGGGTGAAGATGAGGACATAGGCATTTTAAGCTTTTGTAAACACTTCGGGTATATGGTAGAGGCATCAGGATCGGTCATTTGCATTTGAGTAGAATATGGCGTACTCAAACATTCCCATAGGACCTGTCTATCTTCTAGGGAATGACAGTCCTCACGTGTGAATAGGAACTTTTGTATGGAAGAAAGGTGGGTTGTGATTCCAGTCCACTGTGGGTGTGATACAAGGGGTATATGAGACACTGTATCAATGGGCGTTAAGAGGTCAACCGGTTGCTGAAAAGATTTAGGTGATGAAGGACTAATAGGTAGGAGGGCGTGCTTGAGAGGATCTGTCATGTTTAAAGAATGTGGTGATGTCGGTTCAAGAGGTTTCTCGTCTAAGGATGACAAAAGAAGTGGCGAGCCTTCCTCTTGTACAGCAAGAATGGTAGAAGGAGACGTTTGGGAAATAGATAAATTAGATAACATCCGCTCACAGTCTTGCAAGGATGTGGTGTAAGAAGGCTCATTTGTGAGAAGGGAACTCTGGGCAGTTAATTCCTTGATGGGTAAAGGAACGGAAAGGATTTCAGTTTGTCTTGATGGCGAGGAAGGGGGTTCGGTTTCCTGCGTTAGTGAAGAGGTTTGATTCAGAATTTGTTTGATAGAGGTCTTTGGCTGGGAATCGAAGACTGCATGGATCTCATGAACACTCTCCTCGGCTAAGATATCTTGGTTTAGATTACTGTTAGAAGAATGATTTGGGAATGGTTTGTTGAATATTTTCAAATTTCAGTTAGCAGGGGCGTTAGGATTATCGAGGGCTATATCCCCCACATCAACCATTTCCTGCACTATGTTTTTCAACATCTTGCAGTTCTCATGACTGTGTCCCTTCACGCGGTGGAAGTTACAGAAGTCATTTTCTTTGTACCAAGAAGGTATGGCGCGAGTGGAATCGAACCCGGAATGAGGTTTAACAGGAGGTAAGGTAATGGCTCCTGCTTTGAGCAATTTTTCCAATATCACACCATATGTTTCTCCCAAGGGAGTGTAGTTGATGGGCTCTGCTTTATACTTATAGGTGGTTTTTGGCGGGGTATTAGACGGTGGTTGGGATTTTACCATCACCGCATGCATGGCCCCTTTTGATTTCGAAGCAGTCGATGGGTGAGGATTGGTGGTGTTAGGTTTGTTGGTGGAATCTTGGGTTCGGAAAGTGGGGTTTTTGTTGCGCAACCACAATTTCTCTTCCTCTAAGGCTCGAATCTCTAGTTTTCGAGCCATAGTAAAGGCCTCGTCAAATGTACGGAAAGTTTGAATTTGGAGGGTAGGAGAGATGTGCTTAGCGCAGGCCCGCGTAAAAAGTTCGATAAGTTCGGTCTGAGGCAAGGCATACGTAAGTTGGTTGATAAGGCCCCGCCATCGTCCAACGAAATCTGCGATAGATTCGTCTTCAAATTTTCGGATGGCATAGAGGTCGGTGATAGATACTTTCTTGGCAATGTTAATGGAGAAATGATCCAAGAAAGATTGGGCTAGCTGGTTAAAAGAGAAGATTGAGTGCTGGGTTAAAGCACTGTACCACTCCAAGGCGGGTCCTGATAAGGACATGGGAAAGGTGCGGAGTAGTAAAGCGTCGTCGTGAGCAATCAGATAGCAGGCATGTCTAAATGATTGCAAGTGTTGTTGAGGGTCCTCCTTACTGTTGAAGCGGGTAAACTTTGGTAATTCCCATTGAGGAGGATATGAATGAAGGGGGACTGAAGGGTGGATAGGCTCCCGACAAACTTGCTCATATGTCAAGGCGCTACGACTTCCTGAAACAGAAGCCTCCAGATTTTGCATTTTGTCCATCATTTGTTTAATTAAATCAGAAGTTGGATGAGATGATGGTGTGGTCGTGGTAAACGGAGGCAAATTGGGCCAAGGGCCACCGCTAGACAATGGTGGGGTTAAATGTTGATAAGGTATGGAGGATGAATGTGTTGAGGCAACCGAATAGGGATGTCCTATATAAGCTGTTGAGGTTACCGGATATGTGTGTGGAAATGAAAAGGTGGGCGGAGCTTAAGAAGGAAAGCTCGTGTGGATAGGTGGCAGAGAGCAAGTCATGAATGGAACAGTCTGCAAGAGAGACGAGGTAGGAGCAGTCGGCGGTAATGACATGTTGGGCCCAAGATTAACCAAAGGAAAGCCAATCTGTGCCGTATGAACCCCTGAAGCTGCTGAGGTAGGCGACGGGACTAAGGATGCGGAAGGCAAAGCGGAGTTATCAGGCGGAGAAGGGGCTAAATGAGCAGCTATACTGATAGGCATGCCAACAAGGAGTTGACCGTCAGGTGTACGGTCAAGGGCATGAGACAAATAGTATTGTACAGTGCTAGGATTAGCATCTAGAAATTTGGCAAATTCTTTATCTCCCACAGGAATTTTAGGAACCTCGCTGGTGTCCGTAGGATTCCCCACAGAATGTGAAGGGGGTGATTCAGGCAAAGGCACAGAGCAAGCATGTGAAACCATGGCGGCGGCTTGCTTTCGAGTGATAACAACCATGGACAGGAGTACACAGTAGGGTTTTAATCTATCAGGAACAGAAACAGACTCAGAATGGTGAAATTGGTAGGTTGCTGGTTTGTCAGGAATAGTAACCGATATCAGTCTGATAACCGATGTCGGTTAGACTATAGCCGACGTCGGTCAGTTAACCGATGTCGGTGTAAGAAGACTGGTATAAGAAAATATAAGAAGCTGCTGATTTGATTGTTAACAACGCTCAGTACATTTATCAAATTGTTCTAAGGTGATCACAGAAGACAGTGTATAACAGAGAAAACAGAACTGAAAACAAGCAAGATGCACACGCAAATCCAGAGACTAACCCTAGGGTTAATTTTAATTATTGTGGGCTTATGCCTTTAGACGCGGAATGATGTCAATCCTAAACAAAAGACTTAGGGGAAATGTCAAGTTTGTTTTGGCTTATAAGGTTACCTCAATCGGGCGGAGGAATACCACGGAAAAGGGGGGATGTTTTGAGCTGTTGTGTTAATTATGAAGTGATTCGGTATGTGTTGTGCAGTGAAAGTAAGATTAATTTCCTGTCAATACCATGGAAATCACCCCCACGTGTACGACCTGTTACTTAGTCTATGTTCACTAGAATTGAAAACAGCAAGCAAGAATGTAATGCACGTGTTTTAAACCCAAATCGAAAATGATATTCGATGAAGCAAATAAGATGACTTTCACTAATGTGAAACTAGGAAAGCAAGATAAATTCTTTACTAAATATAACAAAAACATGGCAACAGCAAGTATGCTTCCTAAAACGAAAGCAAGCAAGAGAAACAGAAACCCGAAATGGGTCCCACCGAGCATGCAAAAATATTTCGCACGGAATGTTTCAGCTCTGCAGAATAGACTTGCTTCTATCCTATCATTTCTTTGAGAAAAAGATAAGGGTTAGGGCTAGGAGGAATACCTGTTGAATGTTGAGATGGTGTGCGCGTACCATAGAGAAAGATCAGATCGACTGCGAAGAACTCCTTTTTGTCTTGGAAGGACTACTTGCAAGTAAGAATACAAGACCACCAGATTTTAATTAGACAATAAATGAGGGAGCTGCCTTAGGCCCAACAAATATAAAAATTCCTTTCGAAGGTGGTCAGTTCCCCTTTTAATACGAATTAACACAAATGATAACAAAGAAAGCTATTGCAAAATCACGATTTAGGTATCTCGTTACAAAGCAATAGAAGCTAAACTATCAATAATAAAGCATCACGTTGTTTGTTCGGTTACTGGTCATTGATACGTTCAGGTTGAGTTATAGGGATAAAGCAGACTGGATCTGAAGTTGTTAGGTGGCAAATAGGTGAGAAAAAGGTTTCGGGGTATAAGTCATAATGACCGACGCCAGTCACTGGATAACCGACCACGGTTAGAGAACCGCCGCCGGTAGGGGATAAACGATACTGGTAGGGTCAGCAATCTAAGTGCTTCTGGATAGAGGTTGGTTGCAAGGTGATTGGGGGATGGATGAGGGGAATGATGAGAGGATAGGGAAGACTCAGAGTGTGGTAAAATTGCCTTCTGGGCAATATCAGGATGTATGGGTGAAGGTTAAGTGCAGTATGTTGCTGGTAGTAGATCTAGGAATAAACTTATGATTACTATTAATCAACAGGATCAAGAAAATGGTGCTTAGAAACATATAAAACACTACTTACTCATCCCGGATGCAGATGCAGGTTTCAGGACTGTGATGATGAAGACAGGACCCAAGTTGGATGATCTGACAATCCAAGATGAGTTATCTCCTCTTCTGATGCTCAGATGAGTGTTACTGGGCTCTGGTTATTCAGTTGCAGTCTTGGGCTTGATGTTCTTCTCTGCAAACTCTTCCTGTTTCTTCACTTGTCTTTGCTTGGCCAAGCAAATCCGGATTCTCTCGATGATTTCTCCTCCTCGCGATCAAATGAAAATCCGATGCTTTGTTTTTTGTTGGAAGTGGTCATTTACGGGGAACCGATGGCGGTTACACAACCGACGGCGGTCGAGTAGGAACCGGTATCGGTTAGGTCAAAGTGGGCTATTTTTGGTAAAATAGCCAACTTTCCCTCCTTTTCTTCCGAGGGATTGGTTGCGGGCTTGGTCAAATCATTATGAAGTTGGTTTTAGGTGCGGATGAGGAGTAATTAGTCATAGGTGTGGAATTGGACCAAGTTATAGGTCTTAATTAGGTTAGTTTAGGGTTAAGACTAGGTCATGATGAGGTGGTGACATGAGGTGGCAGGTATGGCGATGTGGATTTATTAATTATAAGGTAATTAATAAATAATTGTGTAAGGTTTAGGTGATGAGGTTAGGTTGTGAAATGGGATGCGGGGTACAGGGTATCGTAATGACACAAATTTGGTGTCTACAGAATGTCCAGAACAAAACGTTTGAGGTTGGAAATATGGTTCTTTTGTATGATTCAAAGTTTACATGCCACCTAGGGAAATTAAAAGTTCATTGGTTGGGACCCTTTGTTGTAACAAATACATTTGAATTAGGTGCTTGTCAGTTACAGGTGCTGGATGGCACTTTATTTCCCAATTACTTCAATGTGAGTAGGATGAAGCCTTACTATAAATAAGTCTTCTTGGTGTTTGTAATAAGGCAATATTTCCACTTAGATTAGATTTCCCTTTTTATTATTTCCTTTCATTTTTGTTATTTTTTATCAATTTATTTCAGTGTTTTGTTGTAATAAGCGCGCTTGCACGCTAGGATCTGATTACTATCTATTGGGTTCATGCTCAAAGGACCGCTCATACTTTTAGTGTTGGGTGGATCAGAAAGAAGAAGTGATTGGTGCCTTGATACATATTGGTGTGCATAGGAAAACGATTACAAGTTTTCAAATTGAAGATGGTTTCAAATAAATTTTCTCATATTGAAGACCATGTGTAGATGGATGGATGCATAGTGTAACATGAGGTAGGTTGTAGCATGGGAAACTACTTGGTATAAGGCGCAGTGGTTAGGTACTTCGGTGCAGGGAAGCACGTGTAAGGAGGTCTGTAGCCGAGAAGTAGTGGGTGCACCAGAAGGTTACGAATGGGGCATGGAAGAATACGATGTGAAGTGTGGAAGAGAAGAATTAATTCCACGTACAATGGTAACTGAAGAGAAATCAATGCAAAAAAGTTGGAAAAATATATAAGAAGAGGGGCTTGCAGTGTTAATTTTACCTTGCATCCTTTGAGTTTTTAGGCTGATAAGAGCAATTAAAAGTGCTAAGTACGAAGAGAAATTGATCGAGCAATGAACTAGGTGATTTTGATACCCGACATTACCATAGCTTTGCGTGGAAGGGTGTTTGAGATAGTTGGGCATGTGCAGAAGGAAAGTTTAGGAAGTTAGGGTTTGGATGAGACAAAATTACAGCTAGGGCACTGAGTGTTTGGAGCAATAGAGGATATCAAAGAGTGCAAGGGTAACAAAGTAAAACATCTATATTTTGTAGAGCATGTTATTACTTGAGTAGAAAAATGGCACCAAGGAAGATCGTGGTTAAGGAACCTGTGATAAAGGAGGCATGATACGAGTGGTTCAAGGAGATGCACTACCCTGAGGAGGTAATTAAAGGAAGGTCGTTGATGTCCCAATTGAAAAAATGTAAGATAAGCGACATAAACCACCACACTAAGAAAAACCTCAAGTACATAAAGGAGACACCATGTTGAAAAATAATAGAAGTACTATAGACGAGCAGAGGGTTTATGATAAATTGATCTACAAACTACTAGAGATTGTTAGGGTGATGAAATTATATGAGTTTCCATTCATTGGAAATCCAGAGCGACTATACCAATGGCTTATGTCATCCGTACATGAAGATTACTTCTAATTTAAAGGTAGAAGGATTAGAATTACAAAGAAATTGATTGGAAAGGTTACAAGATTGCATGACTCTGGTTTAGAGATTGCAGGAGACCTTTAAGATGATGATGGAGTAGAGGTAATGGCCATCACATTCAAATATAATAAGGGATGCCAAGCCTTTAATGTTTCAAACAAAGAGGATCGAGTTATAAGGGTACCTGCACGACTGGTCTACTGCAAGTTAGGTGCCTCGAAGATGTGGAAGGAGGTGAACAAGTACTAGCTATATATAACACATAATATGGCTAATAAAACCTATTATAACATTGTGGGATACATTATAGAAAGCATATTAGAAGAAGCGTGCATTCAAGAAGATAAAGGAGAGAAGATAACCTGTGAGACTATCTTTCTCCTCATTGTATTTTTTGAAATCGGTGTGTGTGATGGGATAAAGGAGAAGATGTGAGTGTACCCCATGGAAGACAAGTCGCCAACAAGGAAATTTGTGAATTTCACATGTGAAGGCATGATTTCTTGGACTTATAAGTAGCGCACAAAAAAATGGCATAGAAGGATGTGTGACACATTGTAAGGAGAGTGCACATTCGAAGGGAGATGCCCAATGTCTTGGAGGGCCAGGATGAATTTGCAGCATACCAACATTTCTGTTTGGGAAGATTTTTCATGAATAACGGTGAGAAAAGCCCCCGATGTAAGTTTCCCTTTTACTTTATTGCATGTTACTTAAATGATTCAGTGAATAGGTTTCATAACATGTGTAAGTTACAATTTTATGTGGATACGGTAGACGCAAATATTCACATTATGTGTAAAACTTATGTCTACCCTAACAAGGAGGCACATGTGGAAATAATGGAGTCTGATGACATTGATATCACTCCTAAGGTTATGGATGTGGAGGAGATAGAGCCCGCACGCATCTATGTTTACTTGAGGGTGAGGTTCAAAGATGGAATATACATTGTTGGCTAGGACGTATCACTTCTAGGTCCTTCAAAGGGAAAACAAATTGTGGGCACAAATGGAAAGATTGAAGATACACTCAAAAGGAGAAGTAGAAAAAGAAGACAATACTGCGCTTGATCATGGAAAGAAAACTTTGCAAGAAGCGTAAGGATACAGATGTGGGTGTTGTAACCTCACAGTCTGTGAGGTGGTCACTACACATAATGCCTACAAAGAAGAGCGAGTAGGAGAAAAAAAAGGCGCAAGTATGTGCCTATAAAAGATAGTGATGAGGAGAAGTCATCAGATGGGGGCACACACAATAATATTTCCACACCTATCCTTGAAGTTTGAGAAGATGAAGGGATCGGTGGAAAACAAATACAGTTTGATATAGAAGTCCCTAATGTTAGTGTACATGAGTATGAAGAAGAAATCTATGCTAGAGGAGATATAGATAAGGAAGATAGTGTTGAGTACTCGAATGGTGGACTTGAGTGTGGAATAGGAGAGGAGAATAAAGAGGGAATAAGAGCATAGGAAAATATAGGTGCAAAAAATAACAAAAAAAGGAAAGAAGAGATGGTGTAGACACTAGACCTTGGGTACATCATTGACCCAAAAAAGATTATTTGCACAAGGTTCTAGAGTACTTGTGTAATGGAACAATTATATGGATGGGATTTAATGGACACTAAGATGGTAAACACGAGGACAAATTTTTTTTATCACAGAGTATGTAGATTCACAGGGATGAGCCTGAGTTTGATGTGTGCAAAGAGTCATGCATGACCTGAAGGATGAAGAAGGCTACACAATTCCAACATATAACAATTAATCCCATAGAGTTCTCTAATGAACATGCAAGAAATGCATTGATGAAGATAGTTACACAAGTCACTCTCTGGAAGATCGATGAGGTGGATACATTGAGGACCATGCTGGAAGAAAAGAAGGATAATGAAGAAGAAATCTAGTGGTTAATAGAGGCCAAGGAGAAAGTAGAGAGAAAGGTGAAAACTGTATTAGAGATGGTTGAGGAGATTGGAGAAGAGATACTAAAGTCAAGTGTGCAGTATGAAAAATATGTGATGGACACATTTCCATTAGCCATGCATTATTTATGAGCCTTGGTACATTTGTTGTTGGAAGAGGGGACCAACGCATTTGGGCCAAGTGCATAAGAGGTAGATAGTAAGGAAAAATAAGTTACAGCTATGAAAGAGAAGACCAAGAAGCAGATTGCATGCAATATAGTTGGGTATGATTCCATACTCCAAACTTTAAAAGATGAATTAAAGAAAGCAAATTTGGCATTGATGATGTGTGAGGATCCAGAGAAAATTATTAAAACAAGGACATTATGAGAAGAAAATGAAGTCCTTGTGGTAAAGAAGAATGACACCTTGGGATGGGAGGAGAGGCTAACGATTTTAGAAGATAAGTGCGACTACTTAAGGTAGCCGAGGACCCTCCTGATAACATGATAAAGGTTTTAGGGAAGTTGATAGTGTGGCAAATGGACGTGATGGATGACATGGTATCAGGGTTAGAAAATGTAGTACATGAATTGAAGCACAAGGTCAAGGATATGACCCTGGAAGAAATGGATGCAGTGCTAGGATATATTCCCACAAAGGAGAAGAAAGGGATCATCGACTGGAATGAGTTGGAGGCTGACATCAAGAATGAGTACCTTGAGCTATTGGTACCTATTGAGGAATAGAGCGATGGTTGATGAATTATTCTTTACAATATTTCCTCTATATACTCTATAAAGTCATTCTTTATTCTTTATTCTTTGGAGATATAAGTTGAGCAACCCCATTGCTGAGGGTGGTAATGATATTAGTGTGGGGTAATGTTGGGATTATAAAATAATGCCTAAGTATCAAATATGCATATGATTATGACACGAAATAAGAGGGCGCATAGATAGGCGTGAAAGGTTGAATTTTTTTTTCCCTAAGGATTCGCACCCAAAAGAACAATGTTCAAGACTTGGCTGTTTTGCTTGGATCAGGCTAAAAATAGGATGGAGTATGGTGGACATAAAAGATAAAAGCATGAAGACTTTGTGACCAATGAAAATCTATTTTTGGAGCAAGTGGAAGATCATGAGACATACATAGTTCAAGCTAATAATAGGATTAGATAAGGGTTTATTTATAGGGATAATCTATTATTAGCAAAGATTGCATGCTTCGTAGTTATATTTGTATAACACGTATTTCACTAAATCTGGATATATTCTAGTGAATATGGACTCTAGTATTACAAGTATTGGAAGAAATCCATCTCTATTTTTGAGTATATTAGATTCCATTTTTGTCTATACCGGATTCCATTATTACTATAATTAGATTCCATTAGTAGCAATATTGGATTCCAATATTGTCATTATTGGACTTATTCGAGTTCCAATTTTTTTATTATTGGATTCTGGTTTCACTATTATTGGTTTCCATATTCCCTTGTATTGAACTCTAATTTCGCTGTTACTGGATTCCAATAGCGTAATTAATGGAATCCAATTTCTAAATCTCGATTTTTTGATTTCAGTTTCGCTATTTTAGGATTTATATATTTTTATTATTTGATTTCCCCACATAAGCCTCACGGCTGCCAACTTACATAAGCCAAGCAGTTGCTAACTTACATAGGCCAAACTTTTGCCAACTTACATAAGCCAAGTGGCCGCTAACTTCAAGATAGTGTGTAAGTGATTGTTGTCATTTATGCCACATATCAATCTTAATATCATCATACATATAAGACTATTTATGCATACCTCATTCAAATCAATAAACGTTGACATTGAAAATCCTATCCCTGAATATCCTTGAATAGTGTTAAATTTGACAAATGTTTATATGTTTATCATGATTTTAGACGTAACATACTTTCAAATATTTTATATAAATAACACGTGTTACTCGCATGTTTAAAAGGTGACCGTCAATTTTTGTATACATTTATATAAAATAATATTTGTATATATAGTTAAAAAATCTGGAATTATTATTTATAAAATTTGTAAGTAGTGTATAAGTGTAAGTGATTGCATTTACAAGTGCGATTGGTCACATGTCTAAGTGCGAGCCTCGAGTCGCACTTCTCTTGACTAGAAATTTTAATTGCGAGTACTCACACTTTTAAGTACGAGTCTCGACTCGCATTTCTAAGTGCAAGTCTTGATTCACATAGCTAAGTGTGAGTGTTGATTCACACAACTAAGTGCGATAACTTACTTGTCAAACAATTTTTGGGTAACGGTAATTTTTCAACACTACCCTTCAAAAATATAAAACAATGTTTATTTATACCAATTATTATGTATAAATTTTATTATTTTTAATATATATTGATGTAAATTTTTTATAAGTTTTATAATTTATATATAAATCTATATTAATAATTGACAGTTAATTATTAAATATGCAGTTCACATGTGACGTTTATTACAAATATTTGCAAGTATTTTATGGCTACAAGTAACAAAAATTTCTAAATGGATGTCAAGAGTCGCACGTCCAAGTGTGAGCACAAGAATTATGGGCTTTATTTTACCCGACTTATATAATGGATTTTATTTATAGTACAAAAATTATAATATTAAAATATTGAATTAATTCTTTACAATACCAAATGTAGTATTAATAATGATAACCATTTTATAAGGCAAAATGATAATTAATGTTACAGTTACCTCGACATTTATTAGCCATTAAAACGAGCTATGTTAAATTGCCATTTAAAAGTACATGCGCCATTCAAAATATGTGCACCTTTTGGAGCATGTAAATGTTGTCATCCATTAATTAGTCATTTAATGTAAAGCAATGTAAAATCATACACGCACCTTCTTAAATTCATGCGCCAATGAAATTGGTAGTTAGATTTATCAGTTACATATCACTATAAATAGATAGTTTTTGAGTTTATGTTTTTAATATTTTCCTTTCTATTCTCTTCGTCAATGCGTAAGCTTATTCATCAATAGAAATATCTCACTAGGGAAAACGCCAAAAATTTTGTGCTCGTTTTCTGGAAACATTTTGATCTCCTCTCCATGCCAAAAATTGGTATGCGTTCTCACCTTTAGCCCCTCACAAATTAAGAAAATTTGTTAATGTAAAATTTTCCATAGCTGATTAGGGCTTATATCCATGTAGGGATTTTATAGATAATTAAACAGAAGCAAATTTGTTATTCAATATTTTGTTGAAGGTAGTTTTGTTTATCAAATAAATAATTTTTTAGTATAGTAAAAATTTGTTAGAGAAGTGAAAGAGGACGGAATGGAGCACATCTTGACAGATAAATGATGTAGATTAATCTGTAATAACATTAGAGGAAAATTTGTAGAATTTTTTAAAACCCATAACACCTACCAAGAACTTGTTTTGTTGTGTTTTGAAAAAGAAGCCTGGTGGTATGGATGGTGACTCAATTTGCACAGTAAAAAAGTGAATATCAGAATCGATTTATGGTCATGATGGTGCGCAGGAATCGTTGAGCAGATGCATTTGATAAAATTGATATTATTTTGTTGGCCTTATTGTTATCTACAAATAGTCCTTTACTACACATACTCAACAAAATTCAATGGCTACGTTGTCATTAATATTGTCAATGAAAATATTTTAGAAGATATTGATGTTAAGAATGAGTTGTCATTCAATGTTTTGGTGTTGGATTATAGTTGCCTATTTTCAAAAAAATATGGTAATGCAAGAGTAAGAGAATCAAACAGATTTTGGAGAACAAAATAACAAATTCAAATTTGTGAAAGGATAATTCGAGGACCAAGGAAACTCTAAGATGTTGTTTATTATCTTTAATAGAAGCACCACTGCTACTACTGTGGAAGCAATAACTAATCACAACATGTATTTTTTCTCTGTTTGGGTTGTGCCTATGTGGATTTTTTTCTTTTTTTGCCTACGAGATTTCTCTCTTCTACGCTTCAATGTCATATTCTGTCTTAAGGGCCTTTTTGTAAAAGGATGTGGGTCCTTTCAAAACCCCCATATTCACCCTTTTACAAAAAAATGGACATAGTAGTTATACATTGAAATATGTTGTTGTGGCATAACTTAACAAACTCTATGATGACAATATATTACTTTATTTTGTTAAATCCTATTGCTCGATAATATCCAATTACTATGGTGTCGCATAAGCTAATAGATGTTAAGCTAAAAATAATATTCTTTTACTTGTTAAATGGTAGCAATCCATAAGCTCAAAATATTATTTTATAGAAGTATTAGGTTACCTTAGAGGGCGCTAAGCTCAAAACATCTTACTTTATTAGCTCCTGCCTCATGCAGGAATTTTATACCTTTCATTCAAATAAATAATTTCTTCTCAATCAAAATAAAAAAATTCTATAACTTTTCAACTTTCTAATATTTATATTTTATTTAAATAATTTTTTAATCTACAAAAAATATTTATATTTGTCTTTATTTGCTAGTTAGTACTGATTTGACAAATATGAGGCCTTGTTGCGACAAAGATTTATTCTATTTAATAAAAATTAAAATTTTAAGAAAGACATTTGTCCAATCTTTAAATGAGGTATGCGATTTAGAAAAAAAATGTTATTAGAATATTCACTGCATTTAATGTTTATCCAAAAAGGAAGATGGATTTGCATGCTTGGCCAAGTGGCGCATCCAAAATAGTACAATATTTGCATGTTTATCCAATATTTTTTACTATTTTTTTTTTCTAGTCAAAAAGTTTAATCTTTGCTTTATCTCCGTTTGTAATAAAAATTAGATTTGTAAGTTAAAATTTATAAAATATATTTTTTTCTATGTTTGTATTAATTTTTTTAACAATAATTTTTTATATGGATTATATTGTGTTAAAGACAAGAAAAATAATACTTTTATTAGTTAATGCTATTGTGATAATATTTTAACTGATTTATTTAGGCTATTCCATGCAATAACAAATTTTTATCTTTATGTAGACATGTTCAACTTGTAAAATCGTGGTGGTTTTTTTATTGCACCTGAAAAATCTAGCATATTATGTATTTTAAACTGCCACCTATATTGCCGTAATATTTTCAAGCATAATATTATTCTAGATCGCTCTATGTTTTTCCAAAGAATTATATATCTGATGCATAATTTTATTTTTTGTTTTGTATTCTATCTAAATTTTAACATGGGTATTTACAATATGTGCAACATTTAAATTGGGTACTTACAATATATACATATTTTATGCATTCAAAATCATTACATAGGGGCATTTTATTTTTAGCATTATGTGGATGTCGGCATACCGTATGTTCATAATTTATACATTTAGTATTGGTACATTCAAATATCTAGAAAAATTGAAAGTGGTTATTCTTAGCAAAAAAAATCACGTAATGCAAAAAATTCTAGAAAACTTTTAAAACAATTGCACAACTAGCATATCTTGCAACCTTGAGGCATGAACTTTCCACTCTGTCTTGTTGAATTTAAAATGTCGTTAACAAAACTAATATTAAAAAGGTTTATTAAATATACGTGAACATAATGATTGGCTACTTTATATAGGGATTAAGGAACCAAGAAACCTTACAATAAAATCCATCGTGAGCATCACCAAGAAGGAACAAAAAAGAAACATGACAAAAGGGATAAAAAAGCTTATCCCAAACTACAGTCCAACAGATCAATACAAGGAAAAATCACAAAACATGGAGTGGAAAACATTCCAAAAGATACAGTCCACAAATAGTAAAAAAAACTCTAAGAGCCAAGGGACCAGTTAGTATTCAAACATTTGTACTCCTTAGGTTGACACTCTTCCTATCCTTTCATCTAATAATCCTGCTTTCTCATGATAGGGATGTCATATTCAACCTTCTCTTTCTCATCAGAACTACTGAGGTGGAGATTATACCTGTAACCTTTTTGTCCTTGCCCCAGCTCAACCACACACCCTTGCAACTCCAAAACCAAACTTTTGATCTCTACCATATTCACCCTGATAGAGTTTTGGGTGATGCAAATTTTCTTAGAGGTATCGATGTAATTCATGACAGTGTTTCCCATATCCGTTCCAACTTCACCTAAGGCCTCCATATCCTTTTCCATATGACTCACCATGAGATAAATTTTATTAAAATCCACATTCCAACCTATGAGATGACTCCCCTTTCGTATCAAATAGAGAACCTATAGCCCTAGTACCAAGAGTGCCCTTCCCTTGAGATGTTATACTCTTCTTTCTCCTCAGTTTGTTCATATGGTCAGCAAGAGTACAATTTGCATCTGAATCCCCAAATTTGGGCTTTAATTCCTTTTCCACCACTGGTTTACCATTCTTAAAAAGCAAAAGAATTAGACCATGGTGTATCGGGATATCAATCTTTCCCTGTTGAAAATCATTCATTGACGTAAAGAGAGACATAAATAAGAAAAAGGGAAGGTTCATAGAAATATTATGCCTAAACACATTAAGCATATTAATATGATGAGTAAATATATTTCTATAATTTGCTTCAAGAGTAATGTACCTCATAAGGTGGAGGTAAACTTTATTCCAAATATCAGGGATGTAGAATCTAGCTATATCATCTACCAACAGGTAAGCCATTTCTTTAGCGTGGAAGAAAGTCTCAATTTTGTGCTTGCGTCTGGTGCAGTCTTTGAATGTATTTAAGGCCTCTGTCTCCATTCCAGTCGCATGTGATATTGAATCCTTCAAAACCTGAATTTACATGTCATGGATCACCATGCTGACATTGTTCCATGCCTGAAAAAACTCTTATATAAGATAAGGATCACACCTTGTGATTTTTGAGATCAAATTCCTAAACCCCCCAATTTTTTGAATGTGCCACAAGGAGGGGTTTTCCTTCAAGGCACCATAGCTCATGGGCTCGGTTATCAAAGGAACACTTCCCATGGTTCTAGTCGATTGATATTTAAAATGGAAGAAATAATGGCCAAAATGAATCGTAAGAGAAACATTAATACAAATCACACGATATATCTTATACATGCGAAGGGTCCTGCTAACCATAAGAACAAGGATGACATCCGAACAAGGTAAAAGACCCACCAAAACATCAGTACTTAATGTTATTAATGATATTAATATCATTGGTGATATCATCTCCCCTCTCTCACACTTTAAAATTACTACCTTTAGCCCCAAAATCGGAAAGATGATCCACGCATTTATTACCCTTTCTAGGGGTATGAATAATTACATTTATCAAAATATTTCAGAATTTTTTCTTTATCATCTTTAAGGATATTGATTAAGGTCCAATTATTAATTGTATCCTTTCTCACATTATCAAGGGTTAAAATATTATTTTGAACAGCAAACCAGAAAAACATGTTGACATTGGGGAATAAATCCTTAATCCAAATTTTCCTCTAGAAATCCTTTACAAGACAACATATGCTCTGAAAATGAATATGTTTAGTCCAATAATTGATATGTCAGGTGTTATACTTGAGCATTGTAGTAATTTATCTCCATCAACGCATTTAGGAAATGCATTTTTGTGAAAATAATTGATCTAGGATGTTTAAAAGACATCAAACTATTTTAGAAACATGTTCAATATTTTTCATTCAAACAACATATTATAAGTACAACATAAAAGGTATTTTTTAGTAATTAACAAATATTTCACATAAATACAATTTTTTTCCTAAAATATTTTATAATTCAATTCCAGTTAAGGCAAGCAGACTTCAACTTGTTGACCTTGGGGAGTAAATATTTAGTCCAATTTTTCCTCCAAAAATCCTTTGCAAGACAACATATGTTCTGAAAATGAATATGTTTGGTCCAATAACTGATATGTCAGCGTATTATACTTAAGCATTGTAGTCATTGATCTCCGTCAATGCATGTAAGAAAAGAGTTTTTGTGAAAACAATTGATCTAGGACATTTTAAAAACATCAAACTATTTTAGAAACATGTTCAATATTTTTCATTCAAACAACAACATGTTATAAGTGCAACATAAAAGGAATTTTTTAGTAATTAACAAATATTTCAACCCTTCCAATAAGAAGTTTTAACATCCACAAGGCTAGTCGCACTTCTGTTCGAGTAGTAACAAATTTAAAAAACAAGTTACAAATTTCACTTCAATCCCAAACTACTGTACCTTTTTTTTATATCAGTTCAATCCTCCAACCAAGTGGAAGTTCATCACAAGATTAACACTGGAGATACTAGGGGAAACTAAAATCAATACATATTTCTTTATCTTGTTAAATTATAGTGACTCTTTAGCTCGAAATATTATATTCTTCAAATAGATTTGACTGCTAAGATAACAAATGCTAAGTTCCAAATATAATTCAGTAACTTGTTAAATCAAAGCAAAAAATAAGCTCAAAAAAATATAAACAACCAACTACCGAATGAACCTAGAATAAAACAATCTTAATTCAAGTTAATATATATACTCACACCAGTCTGAACTCACGTAAGGGCTCAATATAAGAAGAAATTTTAACATCCATGAGGATAGTTAAAAGATTAATATTGGGCCTATATTTATGCTTTTCCAAATAGGTGGAAGTTCATCAAAATATTAATACTAGGCCTACATTTATGCTTTTTCATGTCAACATGAAAAAATCATATTATTCTTTCCATGTACCTATAATTGTACCTATAAGAGAACACAAACCCAATAATCATAGTATTCTTGTCATGTACCTGTAATTATATCTACATTTAAGTTTATCGAGGTTTGAACTACACACGCTGCTCTCCATTGATAAATTCAGACCTCAGGCTATAGAGGACTCATGGGGATGCCTTTTTTTGCAAAACAACAATGTCCCCATCTCATTCCAGTTAAACAATGTTTTTTGAAATCACCTCAACAAATCTTGCAAACAAATCCCCATCAAAAGTGTTGCTTGTGCTCCCTATAACATATTTTTGCTTACCCTCTTCATTTCCATGTGAAGTATGAACCACCTTGAGAACCTAAATGTAACAAATAGATTTGTAAATAAATAAATTCTAATAAGTTATTGCTTTCTGATTTGTTGTCTGATAATCTATACAATGTGAAATCATGTCTAACAATGTTAGTTATTTCACCTTTCTCCATTTTTTTTTAGATTCTTCCTTTATAATAAATATTTAACTAAATACATATACTATCGCTAACATTAAAACCTTCAACCTCCACTAAATGAAGTAATTGAAATAGCATTAACTAATTTATGTTACAATTGCCTAAACATTAACTAAGATTAAAATAAAATTTGTTAGGTTATGTTGAGGCATAACCTCTTTTGGTGGTGGCAAGAGGATACAAAATTTGTGGATTTTTTAGGCATCTATGACATTCATATATTGTGTTCGTGTGATGGACGAGATCAATTAATGATTATTAGTAATTAGGATATATTTTAATTAGAAAGGTTTGAGACACGTGTTGAAGATTGGAATGAAGGTGCTCGACATATCTATTTAAGCATTATCTATATCGGGCCTTTGGAAATCATTGTCACAATAACCCTGTTCACTATGGGTGGCACTATCAAACACAGTAAGCCTTCTTCCTATGAAGAGGACATGACCGAACAAATAGTATAAATTTTTTTACATGATGGTGGTGTTATGTCATTTATGGAAAGACTGTTTGGTCACTCTGTCTGAGTGACCAACAGTGTGCTGTAAACTTGGAAGATAGGAAGAATCAAAGTGGGAAAGACTAAATTTATTATTTTGACAGATTCCATTATGCCTATGACGGGGCTCCCTATGGAGGTAGACATTTATTTTAAATTCTCTCTTCAGGAGGAGATGGACGAGTTCCTGTGTCTTGGTGAAAATCTAAGATTGTATCACTCAGGATATGAATGGGACTCGCTTCCACAACCTTGGGATAGGGTTGTTGAGAAATTAAGGAGGTACTTCACACTGGAACAAATCTAAAAATTGAGCTATGGACCTCATATTTTTCTTCTTGTGCATCTTTGACATGATTAGAAGGTAAAATTTGTGGCTTTTCTTTTTCAATCGCTTGAGAAGTCCCTTAAACTAGACAGAGAAGAGGAAGGTCCCTTCCTCCACCAAGGTCTTTTATATTTTCTCCTTAAAATGGAAGTTTCCCAAAAATAAATCTCGTACTTCCCCTCTAAGCTAGGTAATAAGTGTTCTGTCCCCCCTCTACTTCCACAACCATCTCCCTCTTTTTGTCGCCAGTGTCATCACCTTCGTCTCCATTTCGAATCTGATTTAGACATCATGATCACTAGCTAGAGTGGTCTGGTGGTCTCCCCCTATCATTTCACTCTTGTATCTCCCTCATCTTTTTTTAACCCTTCTGACCCCTCAGAGCACTCTTCTAAGGTCTCTGAACTACTTTTGGACCTGACATCTACTTCCTATCCACATATTTCCAATGCTTATCTGGATTCTCGTCTCATCTCCCTAGACATTGTAATGGCTACAACTGACTCAAATCACATGATCACGGAAGCATTTGCAGATTCACCCCCTATTTTTTGAATGGAAATTACCGTGGACTCATAAATTATTGATGTGTTGTGGGATCTCTCCTAGGTTTACCCTGTTTCTCCTCTGTCAGAGAAAATGTGCTCCCCCAATGTAGCTTCAGAACACCATGACCATTTAGAGAATATCTCACCTGACCCGCATGAGACCATTTAATATTATGTTACACTTAGTATCTGCTATCAAGGAATGGAAAATTCACACAGACATGACCTGGATGAAAATAAATTAAGAATTCCTGGAACACATAAAGTTAATGGATGCGCTGGTTAAAGGAAGCCTTTCTGTTGATGCTAAGGATGAAAAAACTAATCTCATGAATATCCATAAAATGTAATTTGGATTTGTCTGGTTTGGGAAATTTGTTTTTTTTCTGCATACAGGATTGTTCTCTTCTTATTTCATTGTAATATTTGGTCATGAGGTCTTTTCTATACAATTATGTGAGTCATTTGGAAAAACCCATTTTTACTCTAATTTCAAATAGTTTTATGTTTTGTCATATCATAGCCATAACCAAGCTCCTAATATCTTAATGTTTTTTCTTACATCCTTAAGATCAATATGCTCTAAATATTATGTCTTGGTATAACCTAGAGGATTCTCAAATCACAATATCCTAATTTATTTTGATAAAACCTATCAACCACTAAGCTCTAAAAATTTATCGTGTGGCATAATGTACCGTTGCCTAATATCAAAATATAATTCTCTTACGAGTTAGGTGCTAGTGAAAAATAAGCTCAGAATATTATATTATGGGATTAGCACTAGAAAATTTATAAATATCTTCCTATAATTTGTTAGATGTCGTAAAATATGTTAATTATGAATTATTAAACCCTAGTTATGAGATATCCAAATAACATGTTGTGGCATAACCTAGTGGCCGGTAAGCTCAAACTATATTGATTCAAATTTGATAAATCCTAGTGACCATTAAGATCCAAATAATATATTTTGGCATAACCCAATGACAGTTAAGCTAATAATATCTTATTTCTTTTGTTTAAACCTAGTGAGCACTAAAATCCAAATATTAAACAGTGTCATAAGCTAGTGGATGCTAAGCTCAAAATATCATTTAGTAACTTGTTAAATAATAACAACCACTAAGCACGAAATAATATATTATGGAAGAACCTAGTTTCCGCTTGGTTCAAAATATGTTAATTTAATTGTTTTAATCATATCGACTGTAAGCTCCATATTTTTTGTTGTTGTTTAAACTAGCGTCAAATAGTTCAAAATATCTTCCTGTAATTTGTTAACTTCTGTAAAATTGTGTAACTATGAATTATTGAACCCTTTCAAATACAATCTCCAAATAATATGTTGTGGCATAAGCTAGCGACTGCTAAGCTCAAAATATTTTAAACCACCGGTAGTCTCAAAATATTATGTGGTGGCATAACCTAGCGGGTGCTAAGCTCGAAATATCTTAATCCCAAATATTAAATTCATACAAAAATTCAACTAATTTATACTGCTCTTGATTGCTATAAAGATCTCCAAAGTTAATGTCCTTGATTAACTTAGAGGTCTCTAAGATCAAAACAATGTAATTTAATTTGTTAAAACCTAGCGACTTCTAAGTTTACAATATATTTTTTTAGGTTATGTTTAAGAATAACCTAGAGGACATTGTACTCAAAATGTCTTTCTTTTGTTTGTTAAATACTCATGAATTTTTAGCTCGAAATATTATATTATTAAGTACCTAGTGGCTGCTAAGCTCGATCTATGTTGATTCAAATTTGCTAAATCCCACTGACCATTAAGATCCAATTATTATGTTTTGGCATAACCTATTGACCGCTAAGCTTATAATTTCTTACTTTATTTTTTTTAAACCTAGAGACTGCTAAGATCCAAATATTATGTTGTGGCGTAACCTATTGGCCACTAAGTTCAAAATATCTTAATTTGATTTATTAAATCCTAACCTCCGATAGTCTATAAAGATTGTGTGGTGGCATAACCTAGCAGGAACTAGGCTTGAAATATATTAATTTAAAAGCTTAAAGTCGTACAAGAAAGTTGACTAATTTATATAGATATTGATTGCCATACAACTCTCCAAAGCTAATGTGATTTATTAACTTAGAGGTAGATAAGCTCAAAAAATCTTACTTTAATTTGTCAAAATGTAGCGACTTATAAGATTTTAATAAAAATTGTTATATTATCCTGAGGCATAACCTTTTTGGTGGCAACAAGTGGATATGGCATGTGTGGCTTTAATGGAGATTTATGACATCGATAGATTGCATTCATGCATAGACAGGATCGATTAATGGTTATAAACACACGTGATGTAAGACAATGTCAGACATTTATGATTTTTAATGGGAAGCATGATATTTATGATTAGGATATCTAGTTGATGATGTAGACACCAAATTCATGTCTTACGACCCCTTATGACCCGCATCCCATTTCGCAACCTAACCTCATTACCTAAACCTTACACAATTATTTATTAATTACCTTGTAATTGATAAATCCCCATCACCTCACCTGCCACCCTCATTTTGCCACCTCATAATGACCTAGCCCTAATCCTAAACTAACCTAATTAAAACCTAAAACTTGGTCTACACCTACACCCATGACTAAGGACCCCTTTCTCACACCTAAAACCGACCTTCTAGTCACTTGACCAAGCCTGCAACTAATCTCTTGGGAGAAAAGTAGGGAAGGTGGGCTGTTTTACTAAAAAATAGCCTACTTTTTCCTTACCGATGCCGGTTCCTACTCGACCGCCGTCGGTTACGTAACCGCCATCGGTTCCCTGTAAATCTCCCTCCCCAAACCAAAAACAAAGGATCGGAATTTCATTTTTGGATCAAGAGTCGAAGGATTCTTTGAATCAAGACAGAGCATCATTTGGTGAGTGATCAAGAGAGTCCTGATCTTTACTTGACTGAGCAGAGACAAGTGAAGAGACAAGGAGAGTTAGCAGCAAGGGAGAGCAAGCCCAGGACTGCAACTAGATACCAGAGCCCTGTGATACTCAGCTGATTTTGATTTGCTGTGTGCCAGACCATCCTACCTCAGTTCTGCCTTTGCCATCAGAACTCTTGGACTTGCATCTCTGCGAATAATCAGTAAGCTACTTCTTGCATGTACTCTTTAATAACATTTCTTTGACTTTTTGAATCATAAGTCCTCACAAATCCATTCTTGGATCCACTACCGAACGTTGTCATTGCATCTAACTGTCATTCATCTAGATCTTATCACCCTATTTCCTAATATTACCTATATACAGCCCTATAAATAAACACAACTACCAAATAACACCACCCCCCCACAAAACAACTAACCTTCAGATCCTAGACTCTACCGATATCGGTCATCAGTAACCGCCATCGGTTATTAGTAACCGCCATCGGTTATACTGACTATAACCAATAACCAGCCTTTCCCCTACCCAGTTCAACAAAGCAATTTAATTGATATTTTATAGTCTTTTGTGTTAATTCATATTAGCAAGGGAACTAACCACCTTCGAAAGGAAGTTTTATATTTCCTGGGCCCAAGGCAGTTTCCTCATTTATTGTCTAATCAAAAATCTTGTGGTCTTGTGTTCTTATTTGTAGGTAGTCCTTCCAAGACAAAAAGGAGTTCTTCGCAGCCAACCTGATCTTTCTCTACGGTATGTGCACATCATCTCGACATTCTACAGGTATTCCTCCTAGCCCCAACCCTTATCTGTTTCTAAAAGGAACGAAACATTCCGAGTGAAACATTTTGGCACGCCCGGTGGGACCCATTTTGGGTTTCTGTTTCTCTTGCTTATTTTCATTTTAGGAAGCATACTTGCTGTTGCTCGCTTTTTGTTATATATTTTGTAAAGAATTTGTCTTGCTTTCCTAGTTTCGCATTAGTGAAAGTCATCTCTCTTGCTTCATCGAACATAATTTTTTGATTTGGGTTTAAAACATGTGCATTGCATTCCTGCTTGTTGTTTTTCAATTCTAGTGAATGTAGATTAAGTAACTGGTCATACACGTGGGGGGTGATATCCACGGTATTGACATGAAATCAATCTTACATTCACTGCACAACACATACCGAATCACTTCACAATTAACACAACAGCTCAAACATCCCCCTTTTTTTCCGCGGTATTCCTCCGCCCGATTGAGGTAACCTTATAAGCCAAAACAACTTGACATTTCCCCTAAGTCTCTTGTTTAGGATTCTGACATCATTCTACGTCTAAAGGCATAAGCCCACGATAATTAAAATTAACCCTAGGGTTAATCTCTGGATTTGTGTGTGCATCTTGCTTGTTTTTAGTTCTGTTTTCTTTCTCATACTCTGTCTTCTGTGATCAATAATTGGACAAGTATACTAAACGTTGTTAAAAATCAAATTAGCAGCCTTTTTATATCTTGTTAGCCCAGACTTCTTACACCGACATCGGTTACCTGACCGACGTCGGCTATAGTATAACCGACATCGGTTACTAGACCGATATCGGTTACTGTCTTTTCCAATTCCTGACAAACCAGCAACCTACCAATTTTACCAGTCTGAGTTTGTTTCTATTCCTGACAGATTGAAACCCTACTGTGAACTCCTGTCCATGGTTGTTATCACTCGAAAGCAAGCCACCGCCATGGTTTCACATGCTTGCTCTGTTTCTTTTCCTGAATCACCCCCTTCACATTCTGTGGGGAATCCTACGGATACCAGTGAGGTTCCTAAAATTCCTGTGGGAGATAAGGACTTTGCCAAATTTCTGGATGCTAATCCTAGCACTGTACAATACTATTTGTCTCATGCCCCTGACCGTACACCTGATGGTCAGCTCCTTGTTGGCATGCCTATTAGTATAGCTGCTCATTTAGCTCCCACTCCGCCTGATAACACTGCCTTGCTTCCTGCACCTTTAGCCCCATCTCCCAATCCGACAGCTTCAGAGGTTCATACGACTCAGATTGGCTTTCCATTGGTTAATCTTGGACCCCACATATCATTACCACCGACTGCCCCTACCTCATCTCTCTTGCAGACTACTCCATTCATGACTTGCTCTCTGCCACCTATCCACACGAGCTTTCCTTCTCAAGCTCCGCCTACCTTTTCATTCCCATACACGTATCCAGTAACCTCAACATCCTATATGGGACATCCCTATTCGGTTGCCTCAACATATTCATCCTCCACACCTTATCAACACTTAACCCCACCAGTGTCTAGCGGTGGTCCTTGGCCCAATTTGCCTCCATTTACCACAACCACACCATCATCTCATCCAACTACTGATCTAATTAAACAAATGATGGACAAAATGCAAAACCTGGAGGCTTCTGTTTCAGGAAGTCGTAGTGCCTTGACATACGAGCAAATTTTGTCAGGAGCCCATTCACCCTTCTGTCCCCCTTCATTCATATCCTCCTCAATGGGAGTTACCAAAATTTACCCGTTTTAACAGTAAAGAGGACCCTCAACAACACTTGCGATCATTTAGACATGCTTGTTATTTGATTGCCCATGATGATGCCTTGTTACTCCGCACCTTTCCCATGTCCTTATCAGGACCCGCCTTGGAGTGGTACAGTGCTTTAACCCAACACTCAATCTTCTCTTTTAACCAACTAGCCCAATCTTTCTTGGATCACTTCTCCATTAACATTGCTAAGAAAGTATCCATCACCGACCTTTATGCCATTCGACAATTCGAAGATGAATCTATCACAGATTTCGTCGGACGATGGCGCGGCCTTATCAACCAACTTACATATGCCTTGCCTCAGACTGAACTTATCGAAATTTTCACGCGGGCATGTGCTAAGCACATTTCTCCTACTCTTCAAATTCAAACTTTCCGCACATTTGATGAGGCCTTTACCATGGCTCAGAAACTAGAAATTCGAGCCTTAGAAGAAGAGAAATTGCGGTTACGCAACAAAAACCCCAATTTCCAAACTCCTGATTCTACCAATAAACCAAATACCACCACTCCTCACGCGTCCACTTCTTCTAAATCAAAAGGAGCTGTCCACGCGGTGATGGTTAAATCTCAAACACCGTCTAATGCCCCACCAAAAACCACCTATAAGTACAAAGCCGAGCCCATCAATTACACTCCCTTGGGAGAAACCTATGGTGTCATCTTGGAAAAATTGCTCAAAGCAGGAGCCATTACATTACCTCCTGTTAAACCTCATTCCGGGTTTGATTCCACTCGCGCCATACCTTCCTGGTACAAAGAAAATGACTTCTGTAACTTTCACCGTGTAAAAGGACATAGTCATGAAAACTGCAAGATGTTGAAAAACATAGTGCAGGAAATGGTTGACGCAGGGGATATAACCCTCGATAATCCTAATGCCCCTGCCAACCGAAATTTGAAAATCTTCAACAAACCATTCCCGAATCACTCTCCCAACAGTAACACAAACCAGGATATCTTAGCCGAGGAGAGTGTTCATGAGATCCATGCAGTCTTTGATACCCAGCCCAAAGCCTCTATCGAGAAAATTTTGAATCAAGCCTCTTCACTAACACAGGAGCCCGAACCTCCTTTACCACCATCGAACCAAAGCGAAATCATTCCTTTACCCATAAAGGAGTTAACTACCCAGACTTCTCTTCCCATCGATGAGTCTTCTTATACCACATCCCTACAAGACTGCGAACGGATGTTATCTAATCTATCTATTTCCCAGACTTCCCCTTCTACCACTCTTGCTGCACAAGAGGAAGGTACACCACTCCTTTTGACATCCTTAGACGAGGAATCTCTTGCACCGACATCACCAAATTCTTTAACCATGACGGATCCTCTCGAACATGCCCTCCTACCTATTAGTCCTTCATCACCTAAATCTTTTCAACGACCGGTCGACCTCTTAACATCTATTGATACAGTGCCTCATCTACCCCCTGTATCACACCCACAGTGGACTGGAATCACAACCCACCTTTCTTCCGTACAAAATTTCACATTCACACGTGAAGACTGTCATTCCACAGAAGATAGACAGGCCCTATGGGAACGTTTGAGTACGCCATATTCTACTCAAATGCAAATGACCGATCCTGAGGCCTCCACCATATACCCGAAGTGTTTACAGAAGCTTAAAATGCCCATGTTCTCACCTTCACCCCCCCTCACCTCTACCAAATGCCCCGTCCACTTCTATTAACTTAGCCAAATCTTCCCCTACGCTTGGGACCTTGCCCATACCCAGTCTAACACACCCGCCTAAGCGACTAGATTTGTCCAAGAATAAAGCCACCCCGCCACCTAGGAGACACACTCAACCCGTGCCTCTATCACAATCAAAACCATCATCGTCATACCTACCTTCCATATTGGGACCTCATCCTTCCACCTTGCACCAATATATCATACCTCCTGCATTTTCTTCAAAACGACCTATGCCTTCTGCACCCATACAGGGATCAAAGGGTATATCAACATTATCACCCCACGCATCCGGTCCACCTATCAACCCTAAACAAACTCCATCATCAAAGGATTTATTCTCTGCTACTCCCCTTTCTCCGTGGTTGTGTCCCACTACCACGTCATCTGTAGCTTTATCATCTAACCAGCTGAATGTAGCTTCTGCGCCAAAGAAACCACATTTAGTGAAAAACACGTGTCAACACCCCTCGGCTAAACCACCACCCATACGAACCAACCACACCCAAACATTACCAAAACCCGCACAATCAATACCCTCATCCTCTTCTGATTTTGACCCACTCAAAGGATCTTACGCCAAAATCCTTGCTATGTTAGTAGAGAATACGACTATTTCCCTACCCCCACTTAGACCTTATGACCCGTCTAAACCTCGACCTATAGGTTATGATGAGTCTAAGATCTGCGCTTATCACCGCACACCAGGACATGATGTGGAGGGATGCAAAGCTTTAAAAACCATCCTTCGTCAGTCACCTCTCCCAGATAGAAAGGTTAAGAAAGACAACTTACGAAGGGAGAGACCTTTAGTTTCCATTCCCTCTCCTATACCATCTGTCCCCGCCTCACCAAGATCTGTCATTATTACAACCCCACCTCTTGAAGACCATGATTTATCCCAATCATCTTCCTCATCTCAGGTCTACGAAATTAATATGATTAGTGTTGCTACTCGAGAGCAGAAAAACAATGAGAAAGCGAAAGAAAGCACACCTGCGTCCTCTCCTTCTCCGTCCAACATCCCGATTACACCACCACCCAAAGTGGTTATTCGTGGACCTACTTACCCCATCTCTAATGGAGCTGCCCATCGAGCCATGATTAAACAGCTTCACCAATCACCCGTAAAAATGACACTATATGATCTCATTCAGACTTCTGAATCTCATCGACAAGCTCTCGTTGAAATTCTTCAGGGGATCGAGGTCTTACCTAATGAAACCCTGCCCGTTGCCTCCATTCTAACACCCAATCATGTTGCCTCTCTCACCAAACAACCCACCGCCCCAACCACTTCTGTCTCTGTACCACAAGCTGCTGCAGTCAGTTTCTCTGAAGATGAAATTGTCGATTTTGGTACAGAAGATCCTGACCCTGCCTTGTTCATCTCAGCTTACGTCCGGGACATTCGTGTACGTCGTGTTATGATTGACGGGGGTGCTAGCCTAAACATCATCTCTTCAAAATGCTTTTCAACAAATGAATATCCCTTCTAGCTACATGTGTGCCAACCCCATCATGTTGCGGTCATTCAATGACGCTATTACCTCTACCTTAGGCACCGTGATCCTCAACATTCGGGTAGGACCACGTACTTTACCTGAACTCTTCTATGTCCTTGAGGGAGAGTTCCAATATAATATATTGCTGGGTCGTCCTTGGATCTGGGCCATGGGATGCGTTCCCTCAACATTACATAGATGCATAAAATTTGAGTACGAGGGGAAGTCCTACACCGTAAAAGCTGATCCTCCCCCCTTTAAAACCTGCAATATGTTATACCGCCCTAACGATGTGCTTATACCAATCAAGACACCCATACATTCAACCCAACCATCCTCTTCAAATGTACCTCAACCATCCACCTCAACCGCGCCTACGCCTTCAACTGATGAAACCACCGTCGCAAAAACCACTTCCCTTCCCGCAGCTAACATCCCAACCTCCGACCCCTTAGTAGATGTTTTTCAACGCCTTACGCTGGGGGAGTACTGCCTATATAACGTTAGTTCTTTCCCTACCCCACAGGAGTACGGACAATTACATGCACATCCCACCTACGACCGTCGCGTGGGGGAGGTAATCTCTTACGGACCACCCCATTGCCGCACTAACCTAACGTATGGGGGTGTTGACGCATCCTCCATTACCCCTGAACCTCCTCTTGGTGTGGTTCCCTTCCAATCCGATTTTCAATACTTGACAAATCGTCGTTTCGCCCTCACCTTCTTGACTCGCTGTGCTTGGAAAGGCTTTGGTTTTGGTCTTTACGAACAAGGCCGACATACACTCATTCCCGTGACTACCCGCAAACACAATGATCGCAGTGGTCTCGGTTTTCCTGAAACACCTACACAGACAGACACCTCGTGTCAGCTGTATTCTGGAAGAAGACGACGTCACCCCTACCAAACCATCATCACCCACTTTGCCATCATCACCCACAGAATCGATAGACCCTGAATCTATCCCTCCTAACTTTTTTTTTTCATAAATGCTATCTTCATAGGTCCTCTCACTTATCAATGCGATAATGAGGACCCATCTTCTCTTCCCCTTCTGTATCCAGACATGATTGAAGAGGATTCGCCTTTGATTAATGTTGTTGAATGCCAGGATGATGACTCCATCCTCACTTACCTTGGCGCGGAAGTCACCCTTACCATCAACAGGTCCACCATGGTATTTGTGGTGACATTTACTAGCCTTGCCTGGCTAAACGAATCCTCGCCTATAATGGCCAACATCTCAATGGAACGACTGCTCACATATGTTAAGCGTTCGTGTTACAATGCCTTAACAACATGCAGAACAAGTCACCTTTACTCCTTTCCATCCGTGCTCGTCCATGAGATCTTTGGCCTTCTCTACACTGACATGGGGAATTAGATCCTACCATTGGTGAGTTCATAACATCCTCTTCAAACATCACTGATGGATTATCACAGTCAAACGAATATTAGAAAAATGCATGGACGCTATTCCCTCATTTCAACTAAAAAAGAAGATTGCGAATTCATTAACCATCACTATCTGGCGGTTCTGGTATTCCTCAACTTGCCTAATAACTGATCAATGGTAAATATTCTAAAATCAAGTACCTGTTACTAAACCTTTGTAGACGGGGGGACTTCGGATATGCAAACTTAGTTTCTGGGATCACTTTACTATCCGCAGCCCTAATGGTCAGGCTGAATCTTCTAATAAAACCCTAACCAAGTATTGATCAACTTGTCAATGATCTCGGAAGAAATGCGGCACGATCAAATCCCTTTGCTCCTTTGATGGCTTATCGTCTAGTATTCGTACCTCCACTAATGTCACAACCTTTTTCTTTGGTATATGGTACCAAGGCTGTCCTGCCGATCGAAGTACAAAACCCTCCCTGAGAATATCTCCTTCAGGGGATTCTCACCAACGATGATTACCGTGTAGCAGTTCACCCAATTTGGCTTCTTGAAGAATGCTCGGTGCGACTCTTGATCACCTCCAAATCTATCAAAAACATATCAATTGCTTATGATAACGACTTATGCAGTGCACCTTTATCCTTGGTGATCTTACCTCAAAGACGAATCTTCATGTAACCAAACTAGAAAAGAGCAAACGTGGAACATTTGCTCCGATTGGATTGGGCCATTATATAATCACTCACCTGTATGGACAGGCACTTATCGTTTAGTCTTCGCTTAATGGTAAACCTGAGCCTGAACCCCTTAATGCCCTTACATCTTCAACCATTCTACTATTGAATTTAGTGTTATATCACTCTCTTATCTACCTATGGAGCTCGTCCCTTGAGCTCATTTACTGCTATCATACACTTTGTTTCCTACACCTCATAATAAAAATCAAGCTCACATAGTTTTGATTCTCACCTCCCCTCAAAGATGCCTACCCCTTTTTAGTCTAGTCCATGACTTCAAAGTTTTAAAATACCACCTTCTTATGGGATTTTCCTGAGTCAAACTTCCTACCAAACTAGATGCTTCACGCCAAAAGAACATCTAGCTATCTAAATTATATATAGACTGTTCCCTCAAAGGACAGCTATATGCCAAATTATTGCTGCTATTCTATATAGACTGCTCCTAACCCGAAGGACAGCTATGCACTAAAATCATATCTGCTACTATAAATAGACTTCTCCTTTCGAAGCACAGCCATACACATTCAGCCTTTATCAGGAAGCTTCTCGCATTGATCAGCTTTGCGAAGACTCTCAAGAATAGTACAATCAATATCCCTTGTAGACTTCCCACATCGATCAGTCTATACTCAGTCAAATAAAAGCCTCATTCAAAAGAAATTTTTGGGTCATGGACTTGTCTATTTAGGGTAGGTTCTCTTTCGTCAGAACACTCACCTTTGTAACAAGTTCTCTGTATCTCAGCTATATCATCCACCTCACCTCACCATTTGTTTCAACTCAAGGGACGTAACGTACACCCGATATATTGTGATCATACAACTCTTTTCACCTATTGACTTCTCGTCTATGCATGGTACCTAGGGCTTCAAGCTCGTTCTATGTTGTGTGGTTTGTTTATCTCTTTTCACCTACAGAGCACTCTTTTCACTTTGCCTCACATCTAGGATTGTGTGTTGATCTTAATCAGGACATGGTTCCCTTCTACTTGGGTAGGCTAACTTTCGCTTCCCTTATACCTTTTACAACATCACCAATTCATTACTGACACCAACAACCTTACCTTACCAATATTAATATCAATATTCTTACCAACCAACCAATTGCCTAAACCGTACCAAATTGCCTGAATTCGCCTCTCCCTTGATCCTCAAGGGAGAACTACATCGGTCTCAGGCCCCTCCTCGAATTTTGTGAGCTGATGAACCAAATGCTGTAGGCGAGCACTTCGGTAATCACATGGGGTCTCCCAAGGTTAGCTCGACCATCCTTGCCTACCATAACCTATCATGTGTGGTAAATATAAATATTTTTGTGTATTTCTATTTCATCACATTCCTCTTTATCCTTTTTTAAAAACCACCGAAAATCAAAACATAAACTATTCTTATTATTATCGTAACTTCAAATCAACATACATATTTAGTTTTATTTAGATGTTAAACAAATACATCCTCTCTATCATCGACATGCAGGTCGACATCTTTATTTTTATACCTCTATAACATTTACTTAAACCCTCACGATTCATCCTGACCCAGGTGATGATCGTGATCATCGACGCCTTTCGCCAGGCCTCTCTGTCCTCAAGGGTACCACGGCTGTTGGTACCATCCACTGATCTGCCAATCTCTCCTGTAATATATGAATATGTCCTCTCCCATGGAGGAATCCAGCCTCTAGTCTCTCCACCCGTGACTCTACAAACTGCTAACAATCCTCTTGCCTCATTCACCTGCGTTTGGAGCTGCTGAACTAAACTCTGCAGACGATCCCTCTCTGTCTGTAATCACTGCTATTGTCAGGACGATCACATACACCTTGGTTCTGCTACCCACCATAATCTATAGGCCTCTGTTGTTCCTGCATCCATTACCCTTCTGATCGGACCCAAGCTACCTCTTCAGGCCCTTAACTGGAGGTGTTGGCTGGGGAGGTGAGAATACTGCCTCTGCATCGATCCTCATATAGGGTCCCTATAAGCCTGGGGTATATCCTGCACAAATCCAAATTGTCACCACACGTGATCTATAGGAATCCTCTCATATTCACCTGGCCTGTGCCCCGCGATCCATCTCAATCGCTCTACACCCCTCAACTCCTCAGCTATATTCTCTGTTACCATATAGTTCCCGTAAGGCCTCAACCTACCTATTTGGCCCAACCCAAGGCCTTAACCTACCCATTTGGCCCGACCCAAGGCCTCGCCCTACCCATTATTCGGCCCAACCTAAGGCCTCAACCTACATATTTGGCCTGACCCAAGGCCTCAACCTACCTATTTGGCCCAACCCAAGGCCTCAACCTACCCATTTGGCCCAACCCAAGGCCTCAACCTACCTATTTGGCCCCCTGACCCAAGGCCTCAACCTACCTATTTGGCCTGACCCAAGGCCTCAACCTACCTATTTGGCCCAACCCAAGGCCTCAACCTACCCATTTGGCCTGACCCAAGGCCTCTCCCTACCCATCCGACCCGACCCAAAGCGCCACCTAACAAATTGGCCCGACCCAAGGCCTCACCATAACCATCCGGCCCCGACCCAAGGCTGTAACCTAACAACTTGGCCCGACCCACGGCCGTATCACTTCAATACCATACCCACAATCAACGTTTTATTTTATCCATCCATCCTGTACCTTTTGTTCAATCGAGCTCACCTGTTCTTGTTTTAGCATGATTAGGGTGCTTGACTTGATCTGTCAACCAACTTTGCCTAGACCTAGACCGTGACGTTTATCTCAACCAAACCAACCATTTGGTACTACCGAACACGCCTAAACATTCCTATACCTTACCTGTTATATACCCTGGAGCTACTTCCTATGCCTTGGATACCAGGATTATATAACCCTTGTTTGGATAAACTATCGACCTTTGCCTATACATTGCTGGTTTGCTCGCCAAATCATGTACCCTAGTCGCCCTATTGCATTTCAACATGCGTCTGCTGCCTTGGACCTCCCCCACCACCTTACCATCCTCTCTACAACATGTACCCTTTACCAACCCTATCCCTGATTTCCCATTCACTCAATCCGTGATAGATTTGAGGGGGTTTACCTATATCCTTAACAGGAGAAACCACTTCATATTATTGTCCGCGCAGCTTTACAACACAAGCTACATGACAATAAGGGGCTAATGTAGACACCAAATTCGTGTCTTACGACCCCTTGTGACCCGCATCCCATTTCACAACCTAACCTAATTACCTAAACCTTAAACAATTATTTATTAATTACCTTGTAATTGATAAATCCTCATCACCTCACCTGCCACCCCATTTTGCCACCTCATCATGACCTAGCCCTAATCCTAAACTAACCTAATTAAAACCTAAAACTTGGTCTATACCTACACCCATGACTAAGGACCCCTTTCTCGCACCTAAAACCGACCTTCTAGTCACTTGACCAAGCCCGCAACTAATCTCTCGGGAGAAAAGCAAGGAAGGTGGGCTGTTTTACTAAAAATATCCTACTTTTTCCTTACCGATGCCGGTTCCTACTCGACTGCCGTCGGTTACGTAACCGCCATCGGTTCCCTGTAAATGGCCTCCCCAAACCAAAAACAAAGGATCAGAATTTCATTTTTGGATGAGAGAAAAGGATTCTTTGAATCAAGAAAGAGCATCAGGAGAGATCGAGAAAAACCCGGATCTTTACTTGACTGAGCAGAGACAAGTGAAGAGACAAGGAGAGTTAGCAGCAAGGGAGAGCAAGCCCAGGACTTCAACTGGATACAAGAGCGCTGTGATACTCAGCTGATTTGATCTGTGGTGTGCCAGACCATCCTACCTTAGTTCTGTCTTTACCATCAGAGCTCTTGGACTTGCATCTCCGCGAATAATCAGTAAACTACTTCTTGCATGTACTCTTTAATAACATTTCTTCGAATTTTTGAATTCATAAGTCCTCACAAATCTATTCTTGGATCCACTACACAATGTGTCATTGCATCTAACTGTCATTCATCTACCTCTCATCACCCTATTTCCTAATATTACCTATATATAGCCCTACAAATAACACAACTACCAAATAACACCACCACCCCACAAAGCAACTAAACCTTCAGATCCTAGACTCTACCGATATCGATCATCAGTAACCGCCATCGGTTATCAGTAACTGGCATCAGTTACCCTAACTATAACCAATAACCAGCCTTTCCCCTACCCAGTTCAACGAAGTAATTTAACTGATACTTTACAGTATTTTGTGTTAATTCATATTAGCAGGGAAACTGACCACCTTCGAAAGGAAGTTTTATATTTCCTGGGCCCAAGGTAGTTTCCTCATTTATTGTCTAATAAAAATCTTGTGGTCTTGTTTTCTTATTTGCAGGTAGCTCCTTCCAAGACAAAAAGGAGTTCTTCGCAGTCAGCCTGATCTTTCTCTACGGTACGCGCACATCATCTCGACATTCTACAGGTATTCCTCCTAGCCCCAACCCTTATCTGTTTCTAAAAGGAACGAAACATTCCGAGTGAAACTGATGATCTTCATTACCCTCACACTTTCCTCCTTTCGTGTGTTGCGTGGTGGTGGATTTATATCTACGAGATGGCTAGACATTTCACTACCCCTTTCCTCTTTTCGTTTTTGCTTGTTGTGCTTTGTGTATCTCTAAGATAGTGACATGGGTGCTGGTGGTTTCTTGGGTAGCATGGAGTGTGGTCCTAGTTGGAAGAGATGAAGAGATATGACAAGAAAGAATGTTGGGGAATCATTTACTTCTTGGATGGATGGGAAAATATGGAACACAACTATTCAGAATTGGCTCGAGAAGGTATAGTCGATTGCGGAGCATTTTAAAGAAGAAGCAGATGGTGATAATTGTGATAGCATGCACATGTTGATGCTTGACCCAAACCAATCCAAAGGGCAGAGGAATGTTTTTGACATGACACAACAGTTGAGTGCAGAAAACATACTATCCAAATCTTCAGGGTAGTTTATCTTGTGTAAGTATCATGAGAAGTTGGAATAGTATATAGTCATCCTTCAGTATCATGTACATGCCTTGATGCGGAGGATGTAGGTGATTGTGCATGCTCTAGAGGTGGTTGCGGGAAATCAGGGTATAGAACTCCCTACTGGCACTAAAGTGAAAATGTCAAAATGTTGTGTGGATTCGTCCTCCTCCTCAGAGTAGAATAAAGGTGACTTAGATGTTGAGATAATCAGTGAGGTGAAGCCGAGAGGTAGAAAGGCCTAATCTTTTGTGGATGCATTTGCATTTAGTTTTTGATCAAGGGATGGAAAGGTCTTCTGTATAGCAAAGTGTATAGATATAGGAAGTATTTGTGGGTGAAGTAAAGATGATTACAAATCTTCCCCATTCATTTTGGCATATATTTAGTACGATAAGTTTCTTGTAATCATCATGAGAGTCCGCTGTTGGAAGACTTATCATGGACTGGTTCCTCATGTACTATTTTATGAAGACTTATCATTGAAATATCTCAGTTTAAAATCTTGAAATCATAGAATGAATTCAACTAATTTATATATATTCTTTGCAATACATATCGTGTTTGCGATACATAACCTAGTAGAAATTAAACTCAAGCTAGCGGATGTTAACTTCAAAATATCATTAAGTGACTTGATATACTAGTTGAAACTAAACTCAATGTGTCTTTCTTTACTCAGTTAAATAGTAGTTAATTTTTAGCTCAAAATATTATATTGTTTAAATACCTAATGTGTCAGTTAAACCTAAACTATGTTGATATAATTTAAATAATATATTGTTTAAATACCTAGCAGCCGCTAAGCTCAAGCCATGTCGATTTAATTTGTGAAATAAAAGTGACCACTAACATCCAAATATTATGTTTTGGCATAACCCACTAGCCACTAAATATTATAAAATATCGTAATTGAAGTTATTAAACCATAACGAATTGAATACCCAAATAATATGTTGTGGCATAATCTAGTGACTGCTAAGCTCATAATACCTTAATTTATTTTATTAAATCGTAACCACCACTAGGATCCAATGATTATGTGGTAAATAACCTAGTGGGTGCTATTCTCAAAATATCTTAATTTAAAATCTTAAAATCATACGATATATTCAACTAATTTATACATATCTTGTTTGCATCTATGAAGATTACACTATCATTTCTTGAAGTTTTGTTGCAACAAAACCTAGTGGACACTAAACTCAATATGTCTTTCTTTAGTTTTTTAAATTCCAGTGACTCTTTTTGTCGAAATAATATATTGTTTAAATACCTAGTGGATTCTAAGATCAAACTATGTTGATTTAATTTGTTAAATCCCTGTATTCACTAAGATCGTATTATTATGATTTGGTGTAACCTATTGAACGCTAAGCTTATAATATATTACTTTCTTTTACTGAAACCTAGAGACTGCTAAGATCTAAATATTATGATGTTTCATAAGCTAACGGACACTACACTCAAACTATCACTTAATAACTTGATACATTATAGCGCACACTCAGATGGAAATATTATATTTTGGAAGTACCTAGCGCCCGCTTAGCTCAAACTATTTGAATTTAATTTGTATAATCCAACTGATCGTAAGGTCTTAATATTATGTCTTGGGCTAACCTAGTAGATGAGAGACCATGAATATTTACAACAATTTTTTAGATATGACGCGATATACTTGATGAAGCCTAGTGGCCACTAAACTATTCTTAAAAGTAAATATATTAGTTTTACAATGAAGCTATGTTATGAATTTAATTGTTAATCTTTGCGTATTTAACATGAGACAAATAACAAAGCGATCGCTTGACCCAAAAAAATTGTGTTGCCTATAATAAAATCCACTTATCAGTGAGTCCACCAAGGTAAACGAAGACTACCTCTAAATACGAATTATAGCCTAGCATTCGCTAGTGTAGGCAACATTTTTCATGTAGAGTGTATTCATAGAGGATTTTATATAAATGGAATAAATAAATCTAGAATTTATATAATGGATACATAAATATATGTGTAGAATCATATATTTTATGTCATATATAGGTATAATATAGACTTGGACTAGTGACCAAGATTTTAAGTACGACGCGATCTACTCGTTGTAGCCTAGCAAGTGCTAAACTATTATTAAAGGAAAATATATCATGTTCATAATGAAGTTGTGTTATAAATCTAAATTTTTAATCTTTGTGTATATAAAAGATAGACAAACAACAAAAGTGATCCCTATCACTAAGTAATAGTGTGTTTCATATATAAAAAAAACTACTCTGTGAGGTCGCTAAAGGTAAATGATTTTTTTCTTTGAATAAGAATTAATGCCTAGTACGTGCTAGTGTACGCAATATTTTTCATGTAGAGTGTTTTCATACAGGAGAAATCATATTGAAAAGTTATAAGTGATAACAAATAAATCTGGAGTATATATAATGAATACATAAATACACATTTAGAATTGTGTATTTCATGTGTTACACAAGTATATGTAAATATTTCTCTATATATTATGAGCTTTTGGTAGAATATTTTTAGATTTATGACAAGAAAAGAAACTTGACTAGTGAGCTAGAAGTTATAGATTTTTTTTTTTAAATACAATCGATCTAATCATTGCACCCTAGTGGTTGCTAAGCTATTCCTAAAGGTAAATATATCATGTTCATAATGAAGCTATGTTATAAATCTAAATTCTTAATCTTTGCATATATACTAGGAGACAAAAAAACAAAAGTGATTGCTAACACCAAATAAATGGTTTCTCTAAATAAGAATTATAGCCTATAGGGTGCTAGTGTATGCAAATGTTTTCATGTAGAGTGTATTCATACAGGAGAAATCATATTGAAAATCTATAAATGATAACAAATAAATTTGGCGTTTATATAATGGATACATAAATATACGTGTAAAATCATATATTTAATGTGTTATATAGGTATACGTATAGATTTGTCTAATTCTTATGAGATTTTGGAAAAATTATTTTACATTTATGAAAATTATAGAAACTCGGCATTACGATCGAGAAGTTATAAAACAAATTTTTACATACAATGCCATCTACTCATTACATCCTAGCGACCACTAATATATTATTAAAGGTAAATACATCATGTTCATAATGAGGTTGTTTTATAAATCTAAATTGTTAATATTTTTGAATATAACAACAGACAAAGAACAAAAGTGGTCGCTAGATTCAAAAAACACTGTGTTGCTTATATAAAAATAACTGATCCGCGAGGGGCCAAGGTAAATCATTGTTTTTTTCAAATAAGAATTATAGCCTAGCAGACGCTAGGGAAATTTTTTTTTCCCATGGTAGAGTATATTCATTTAAGAGAAATCATATTGAAAAGATATAAACGATAACAAATAAATCTGGAACAGTGTATGTAATTTGAAATAAAATTAAGTTTTAGTAAATAAATTGTCGAAAAAAAGAATTATATCATGGTTGCCTCAAATCTATGTGAATTTTGGGCATAGATTAGTGGGTGCAAAAGGAAGAATATATTAATTATTAAATACATAGTGATTTAAATTATATTTAATAATATTAACACATATATAATGTGTTTAACTTCCAATGTATATAACATAAAATTGCTGAAGACATTACATTTGGTTAATTCTACATGGAAACATGTATATAATTGGAAATAATTATCATACAATTGAATTCTTAATACGGTTTCATAGTTTTTAAGTAATTTTTTAACCTCATATATTTTCCTAAAATGTCTAAGTGAAAACCATGTAAAAAATGTAATGTTGGGCCCCTAAAATATTGACTATGTACAAAAAGGTGCATGGGCGCGTGAGGCCTGAGTTGAAGGGTGGGCACGCAAGAAGAACACACGAAATGCAGGGTTATAGGAGGGTTTTAGAAATACTGTGTTACGTTCTGATAGAATAAGGTCTCGAGACTTAGCCATATTCAATGTATCAGGAAGGACACGAGAAAAGCGTGACCCACCTACACATGATGAATGGATAAGGTGCTAGCCTGGCGATAGGTTGGCTTAGGAAGGAATATGTCCTACGATGGAAGATTATAGAAGACCATCATGGCAAGGAGTGGAGAGATTAGTACTGGAGGAACATGCTCCCATGGAGGACCACATCTGGACACTTGACGATGGATCTGAAGCCTCAGAAAGAAGAGTTGGTAATTCAAGGGGCCTATAAATACAAGTGCCCCCAGAAGAATAGGAGAGAGATCAATAGAGAGTGGAGATCTGTAGAAACATTGCGATGAGTTGTATTGGGTTGGGTAGATAAAATATAGGAGAAGGATACATCAAGGGGCTTGGGATTGTAAATTTTCTTTTTTGAAGAGCTGAGGAATGTAGATCTAGTTATGATGTATGAATTCAGTCTACCATATTGTGGTGTTTTGTAATGGATCTAATGAATGTAATGAGGTTACCAACTTATTTGAATATGATCATTAATGATTCTAGTCCATCATCATATCTTTATAGTTTTGTTTCATGTATGTTTATGAAATACGTATGAATCCTTATGCATTTTCCTTTCTGTTTTGGTTAAGTCTTATATTCTGTTAAAGTATCTTTCTGTTTAGATTGACTGCATTTGTCTAGAAGCCATTATGAGCTCTATGATGTTTGTATGTCTCATTTCTTCTCACTATCCTTACGTTCCTATCATAGATGATGTTTCCCACTAAAATCACATAAACGAGAGACTCGGTGCCCGCGCGTGCCTTGGGTGAGCACCCAAAACCCGTTGGGTGAGAGGCCGACGCACATGGGATTCCTTTGCTCTTTGGTGGGTGTAAAAATGACTACATCTTGGTTTCGTTTATGGGACCTCTTTTCAAATTTGTAGTGGGAAATAACATACATCCTGATTGATGCAATGAGTGATGACAAAGCATTTAACTTTGGAAAGTGTTGAATCATGGTTTAAGAGCACGAAGGACAAATTTTCTCAGAGATTCAACACTGGACCTGAGTTTGATGCATGTAGATGGGTAGACGAGAACCTCTACCATGATTTGTATGAAATATTTTTCTGTTGCTTCACAGTAGAGTTGTATGAATGGCTCTCAGCATATGTGTCTAGGTCAAGTTGGTATTATAGCTCACGTGTGTGGACCCAAGAAAAGTACCAGAGGCTGCAAGATGCATATTTTACGTAGACTTGTGTTGTGGATCCTTAGTGGAAACGAGTGTTGACTAGCTACACCCTGGAATACACTATTTTCATGTATTCTTGTCCATACATTGTTGAGTTTGAGCTTCTACGGCAGCCCAAAGGATCATTTCTACGTGTTATCCCTCTGGAAATGAAGATCTTGGTTGTTACCTTGAGTTTAGAGTCATTTCCGATGGCCGGCTAAAACATTCTGAGCTCTAGGAGAGGAAGCTAGGGTGGAGGAAGATGAAAGATATTGCGACTGAGAAAGAAAGGAAGGAGAGACAACTCAAGTATATGGAGGCAGACGTTGCGGGAAGTATAGCGCATGAAAGGGATATTTCTAGACAATGTGAGGTTACAAGTGGGATGGATATATGGAGGCAGACATTGTGGGAAGGATTTGAGGTTCACAAAGAGGATGTGGAACCTGATCAGTCTATGCTACCCCATCTTGGAAAGCATGTAAAAGAGACCCCTTTGGCTTCTGATGAGAGTTCGTCACGTGGAGAGAGAAGATTCATTGGCACGCATCTGAACCCACCTACTGACCAAACCCTGGCACTTAGTTTTCTAGATCAAGGGAATAATATTGTTAACCCAACTGGTATCATTGGAAGTGACCAATCTACACCCAAGAGATATAATTTATCATTTGGGAATTCTATGGCTGCACATACCATTCCAGTGTTTGGAGGAATTTTTGTGCAGAGTGTGGATACACAAGCCTTTGGTCTCACATCTAGGAGTGGCATGGGGTACACTATTGGTAGTGGGATGTTATCATAGACTATCGACATGTAGTTCAGTGGAACTTTGGGCACCCTAGGCACAACCGCTTCAGGCCCATTATTGGCTGCAAGAGGATCTGGAGGTGGAATCGATGGGACTGGGGGAATAGGACTTGGTGGGTCTGGTGGATCTGGTGGGTTAGGAGGCATAGAACCTAGTGGATCTAGTGGATTCGGTGGCATAGGAAACATCAGGGGAAACCAAGGCTTTGGCTTGGGAGGACAAGGACCCCAACCACGCCCCAAGTGTTTTTCGAGATGTCTTTACACTTGCCAGACTACAGGGGTATTGAAGATGTTGCAGAGCATGTTCACAAGTGTGAGTTACTATGGCATACAAAGGGGATCACAACCCTAGAATGGAAGGCCAGTCAGTTTGCAACAACGTTGCAAGGGTGGGCACATAGCTAGTATAGGAAGTATGACCCACATCAGACAGTGGTAGATTACACTGCATTGAAAAACACCTTCCTAGCAGAATTCCACATCCCTGAGTTTAAATAGAATAGCATCAGTGCCCTCAAGGAGATTCAATAGGGAATTGGGGAGAGTGTGTAGGATTATGATGCGTGGTTTAAGACTCTCCTATCAAAATTTTCATATGACATTCACCCTTCACAACATGCTCAATGGTTTGCTGGAGGGTTGATAACCCCAATTAGAAGAGCTTTATCTCATAATAATTTCACAAACCCATGCGAGGCGTTGAAAGATGCCATGCACGTTGAAGTTGTTGGGAGCATTGACACTGGTGTTAGCCATTTCTTGAAACTCAAATCGCTGCTATGGCTAAGCAGCTAGAAAATTTGTCTGTAAACTCAGCTCATGAGACTCGTAGTAGAATGTGGTGTATAGATTGTGAAGTAGAGGGGCATGCCAAGGATAGTTACCCATGGAAAACAATACACGCTGTAGTAGTAGACTATGAATTTTGTCATGATGACCATGATGTGAGTAGATTTCCCTTGTTACAATGCACAATTCGTAAGAATGTACCTTGCTACTGTAAGATCTGCACTTCTACTACACATGATACCAAGGATTGTCGGCTTATTGACCAGATCCATGAGGCCATTGATCATGGTGTGCACCAGACCAACATTGCCAGTAGTTCTAAGGGTGATGATCACCGTTATGAGGAGCATGTAGATGGAGTCGTGTGTGATAGGGGATTTTGTGGAGGATTCTGTGGTCTTGGTAACTATGGAGGAAGAAGTGAGTTCCCACGTGGAACTTGTTTTAATTTTGGATCTACAGACCACTACAAGTGCGAGTGCCCAAAATTATTGTAGTGCTCATGGTGTGAGAAGAAGCACAACTATGAGGAGTGCCCTAATTTTTTTGAGCACATGAGTCAACATCACTAAAAATATAAGGGTGCTGCAATGGTAAGCATTAAGAAGGTTGACACACAATGGATGCCACAGGTGACATGGGATGCAGGCTTGGAACATGTTATGGTAACAACAAGAGAAGAGGCCGTGTGTGGAAAGGAAATGCCAAGGCAGAAGAACCTAGTTTCAAGGGAAGAAGTGGTACATGGGAAGTACCCATACCCTGCACATCAGAAGGAGGTATATCAAGAAACCATGGACAACATTCAGAGTTTACAAGGAGAAATCCATTGTCTAAAGGAGTAGTCTAGGAGGGAAGAGAAAAGAAGGAAGGTCGATGATGAGACCATAAATTGGCCATAAATTACCATTATTTTTTCCTTCTAAGTTACATTTGAAAGTGGATTTAAATGTAATCTAGGAACTTATAGTTTGTTTAAGATAGAATATAGGATATATATCTTGTTCATTCTTTAGAAATATTTTGTTATCTATTTTGTTGACTAATCCTATTGATTATTTGAGAAAATATGCAAAGTCTTGTGTATGTAGGCCACAAAGGAAAGATAATGCTAGTATTGGGAAAAGTGGAATTGATCATGTATGGTATATCTAAACTCAAAACTGATTTTATATTTAGATTCCTCTTGAAAAATTATGCAAGTTCTAAAAATGAATCATCTCAATCTGAGATCTACGCATAAGTTATAGCGGTTTTAAGTTAGCTCCAAAAAATCACAGGCTTAGTTTCAAAACTCACAGAGTTAGTTCTAGAAATCACAGTCTTAGTTCTGGAACTTCCAGGGTTAGTTCCAGAACTCATAGGTTTAGTTCTCGAACTCACATATTTTGATAGTTTTTGAGTAATTGTGAAAGATCAGAGAATCCAATGGAAAATGTGAGAGAGGTTTTTTTTCATAGAAATCTGATTAACAAAAACCTCATTTCAATTTGCTACAGGTATTATCAATAAAGAGAGATCTAACTTTTAGTGAGCCGCAGTCTGAGGAAAAATGTATCAGATGAGTGCTAAAAGTTCCATAAACAAAATAGAAAAGTAAAACAAAAAAATATGAGAGAGGTTTTTATTTATCGAAATGTGTTTAATAAAAACCTCATTCATATTTTTTACAGGTTTTACCAATGAAGAGAAATCTAACTTTTAGTGAGCTTTAGTCCGAGGAAAAGTGTATCAGACAAGCAATAAAAGTTCCATAAATAGAAACAGAAAAGTCAAATGAAAAATATGAGAGAGGTTTTTGTTCATAGAAATGTGTTTAACAAAAATATCATTAAGATTTATAATAGGTTTTACCAATGAAGATAAATTTAACTTTTAGTGAACTGCAGTCTAAGGAAAAAACATATCAGACAAGCGTCAAAAGTTCCACAGTCAAAAACAAAAATGTCAAATGGAAAATCTGAGAAAGGTATTTGGTCAAAATAATATTTTGAGGAAAATTCTACTTCCAATAATGCAGAGGAATAAAATCATTATGATTCTTGCTACCGAAAATCAAGGAGAAGATTTGGGAGCAAATCTTCCTAAAATAAGTGAGATAAGAATTTGACTCCAATAATATATCTCTCTCCATATTTTGTGGAGATGGAGATCTTAGTTGTTAGGATTGGAATAAAGATAAGATCAAATTGTATTTCCTAAAATAAGGAGTTGGTTGGATGCATGAATTATAAATGCAACCTTCCACACTAAGATATGTAATTCTTTTCTCCCAAGAAATAAAGATCTGTTATTTCTTTCGAATCTTTTGAAGTAAAGTTATTCTGCAAGTTCTAAATTAAAAGTATGAATTAAATCCTCTTCTAAGGAATGAGCTGGCCACTCATTCCAAGGAATATGGTTCAATGTGTTAATGTTTGTTTCTTTATTTCTACAGTTTTCTTTTTGTTGTAAACTTATGATTTCATGTTATGTGATCCTTCTTTAGTACAATTTTTGTTGTGAACCTGTAGGTTTATTTTTAGCTTTCAGTTATTTTTAATTTAGAAATTTTATTTATGCAAGTTCCATTTCTTTCATGCAACATTTATTTATGCAAGTTTGATTTCCTTTATGCAAGCGTGCCTTTATATTCCTGCAAGTGTGATTTCCTTTATGCAAGTGTGTTTACATTTATGCAAGTGTGCTTTTAAATTTCTGCATGCATGATTTATTTTATGCAATTTTGGATTGTGTTTAGAGGACCCACTTTCCAAGATCTTCTTCTCTTAATGTATATAACCTTCAAACACCAACTTGGATTGACATTATTAATGGTGAGGATTGATGACCCTCATCAGTCGAGGTGCCAAAGGATGACCTGGATGAGGTCAAGGAAGTATGTAAAATGCTAAGGCAAGAGAATATTATTCCCTTGCTAGGAGCATGGTTGAGAGAGAAGGTACTAAGCATCGGAGAAGAGCACGAGAGGTAGGTATTGCATGCAAACTTTCCCCCTCACAGCCTTGACTATGATAAGGATATCACGTTAAATGCGGTCGTGGATGGATGACTCCTTAGTAGTATCCTCATTAACACAGGTGTGGAGGTCAATTTTCTCACCTTGGATGCATATCATCAGATGGAAAGGCCTGCATTACAGCCATCTTCCAATGTGTTGTATATGGTGAAAAAAATAAAGGCAATGCACATTAATGTATTAAAGGATGTATCTATCACCATTCAAGGGGCTAAGTTTACTGGGGACTTCAAAGTCTTGGTGCTCACCGAGGTAGACAATTTCATAGCATTACTTGGGCACCCATGGTGCTATAATAACAATGTGGATCTTTGGTTCAACAAGGGATACATAAGCTTCGAAAATGAGAAGGAATGGGTCATCATACCCCTGGCTGATGAAAAACATCAACACCCTATACTAAGGCTTTGGGAGAAGAGGTCCTCAATAGAATATATGTGTGCTCAATTAGGGATCAAGAGGGAATTCATATGATAAAAGGAGTTATCCAATTTGAGGATGCTTAGTCCTTAAGTGACACCACCAGTATAGCGTGTGATAATTGGGCACATGGGACCTATGAGCTAATCGAATGACATTTGAGAGGATCAGTCACAAAGGTGAAAAAAATGCGTACAGTCTGGCACCTGGGAGGAAAGAAGATACCTAAGTATTCAGGAGGAGCCGAGATGGAAGATAAATGGAAGAAGGAGAATGAACGAAGAGGGATGTTAAGCTATTCCCTACTTGAAACTGTTGCGTGTTGGTGGGCGACACATTGGGATAACCTCTTGGAATGGCATGAGGTGACAATTTCCTTCTCCATAAGGTTTTACAGGAGCAACAGCCCATGGCTATAAAAGACTACCATGGTAAAGAGACCGATCCCTCCCATATCCAAGCATGTGAGACAACCTGGATGGGAAGTGCAGAAGCATTGCCACCTTCATTATGGGTTCACAAGTTGTATTCCACCCTACAAGGTTATGCGCACACATGGTACATCCACACTGAGACACTCCGCTAGATATGGAATTGGCAAGAGTTAGTGGCTGATCTCATTCAAACATTCGAGTATCGGAGTACAAAACCCTTGGTGGATAAGGCATTACAGGTTGTCAAGCACCTTACCATTGGGGATAGTGCCATGGCAGAAGATAGGCTACTGGACTTGTTAGGTTAACTTGGCCTAGAGGTGCACTTTGAGGAAGAAGAAATCAAAGAGATACGGTTTGAGTGCACGTGTATAGAGAAAGAAAAAGGAAAGATTGTTTATATAATTGATGGGCAAGAGGTGGAAAACTTGGACGTTGACCATTTTGTAGGGACACGTGAGGTGTTAGATAATTCTAATGAATGGGTGCACGCCTATCATGAACCTTTAAAGATAAATAAGGTTAACATTGGCTCAGGAGCAGAACCCAAGGAGGTAATCATTGGGGACTATTGGTTGGAGAAAGAAGTATCTAGGATCATTGATCTTTTATGTGAGTTTGAGGATTTATTCCCGTGTGGGTATGATGAACTAAAAGGTGTTCACCATTCCTTGGGGGAAATGAGAATTAAGTTGAAGGAGGGTGTGCACCCAGTCTAGAAGAGACCACACCGAATGAATCCTAACCTATGCGTGAAGGTTAAGGAAGAAATAAATAAGATGATAACATCGGTCATCATTGAAGTTGTTGAAGAGTTAGAGTGGATAAGTCCAATGTTAATTAACATTAAGAAGGATGAAAGGATAAGGATATATGTTGATTATAGGGACTTGAATGCAGTGTGTATCATTGATCCCTTCCTAACCCCATTTACTGAAGAAATTTTAGAGGGAGTGGCAGGACGTGAGGTCTACTCTTTCATAGATGGATTTTCGGGCTATCACCAGGTAAGGATCGTGAAGGAGGGCCAGAGGAAGATGAATTTTGCTACTGAGTTGGGAATTTTTTTCTATAGAGTCATGCCTTTTAGGTTGAAGAATGTGCTTGTTGTGTTCTTGTGCATTGTGGTACAAGCTTTCCAAGACTTCATCCATAAATTTATTCAAGTCTACTTGGATGATTGGACAGTATATGGGCTAGTGAAGGACCATTGTGACAACTTAAGATTAATGTTTGAAAGGTGTCGGCAGTTGAGGATATACCTCAATATTAAGAAACGTGTCTTTGCTACCCCATTTGGAACATTATTGGGACACATCGTATGTAAGTAGGGCCTACTAGTAAATCCTGCAAAAGTTGTAGAAATTGTGGGATTTAGGGAACCTACTAGTCAACACGTAGTGCATGGATTTCTTGGGTATATGGGGTACTACAGGAAGTTCATCATGGGATATGCAAAGATCATTGTGCCTTTAGAAGAGTTGTTTAAGCATTAAAGTTCCTTTCATTGGGGAGAGGTGCAGTAGAAAGCATTTGGAATTTTAAAGGATAGGCTTATCACCGTGCCCATACTATGATCCCCCTCTTGGGATAAGCCCTTCCATGTTCATGTTGATTCCTCAGGGACCGCCATTGGAGCAGTACTTGCACAACCTGGTGGAGGGATTTTTGATCATCCTTTGTGCTTTGCAAGTAGGAAGTTAACACCAGCGGAGTAGAATTATACTATAACTGAGCGCCAGGCATTGTCAATGATCTACATGCTTAAAAAAATTAGATAGTATTTGCTAATAACTCCATTTATATTTTACACTGACCATATGGCATTGAAATAATTATTGAACAAGCCCGTTCTACAAGGGAGCATTTGTCGGTGGGTACTATTGTTCCTATAATTCGAGTTCACAGTGGTTTTCAAACCTGGAAAAAGTAATTCCGGACCTGATCATTTGTCTAGAATTGATTCAAGGGAGGAAGCACAAAGCATTGATGATACGATGCCATATGCACAACTATTTAGGTTGCATCGCACACCCTCAGACTTAGAAGATATTGCAGTACTTCTCAAGAAATGTGTAGCGTTGGAGGGGATGAAGGAATTCGATAAAAAGTGGTTAGCTATACACACCACGCCCTACATGTTGATTAGTGGGGATCTATACAAACTAGGACGTGAAGAGATTCTATGTCGGTGTGTGCTAGAACATGAGTGCCTAGCCATAATAGAAGAAGTGCACAAAGGTAGTACAGGTGGACACTATGTAGGTGATGCCACTGCATGTAAGATATTAATGGCTAGATTATGGTGGGAGACCCTATATCAAGACTATAAGGAATATTGCTAGGCGTGTGACCATTGCCAGTGCATTAGTAAACCAGGGTGATGAGATGAAATTCCTTTGCACCTTATTCGCAGGTGCCAAGCCATTCAAAAAGTGGCCTATAGACTTCATAGTACCTATTACAACCAGCCACACGTAGGACTAGGTCACAATATATAATAACTTGCACCAAATTACTTGACAAGGTGGGAAGAAGCAACACCTACTAAGGATTATACAGCAGCTACTAGAGCAAGGTTCATATGGGAAAACATTATTACAAGGTATGGATGCCCTTTGAGTCTAACTAGTGATAGGGGCACACATTTTTTGAATGAGATAGTAAGGGTTCTATTAGTAGAGTTCATGGTGGCTCATCACAAGACTACACCTTACCATCCACAAGAAAATGGAACCGTCAGATGTTTTTAACAAAATACTTAGTCATACATTGTACTAAGATCTATGATGTTGGTAGGTAAGGATTGGGATGACAAAGTATCAACCATTCTTTGGGCATATAGGACAACCTATAAGAGGTTGAATAAGGCCAACGCCATTCTCAATTGGTGTTTGGTGTGGAAGCTGTCCTACCAGTTGAATTCATGTGACCCTCTCTGCGTATAATGCATGCGTAGGAGGATTAGATGATAAACAAGCACTCAGAAGAAAGAATCTAACAATTTAATGCAATTAGAGGAAAGATGATCACTCAGCCAGGTAGAGCTAGACAACTGAAAAAAGGAAAACAAAAGGCATGGCATGATCATAAAATTAAGAACAAAAAGTTTAAGGTTGGGCAGATGGTCTTACTATATGATTCAAAGTTTTTGCACCATCCTGGGAATTTAAAAGTCCATTGGTTGAGCCCCTACATCATCTCATACAGCCTTGATTTATGCGTAGGTGCCAGGTACAAACACTAGTATGGGATGAGATTGCCAAGACACTTAAATGGAAGTAGGATGAAGCCCTACTATAAATAAGTCTTTCTTGGTTTTTGTAATAAGGTAGTGTTTTCCCAGTTAGTTTAGGATTTCCCATAATGCATTTTCTTTTCTTGTGTTTCCCTTTCTCATTGTCTATTTTTTTGTTGTGCCATCAGGCATCAGTAACCTCATTACCATTTTTCAAAGGTTGTGAATGTGCATAGGACCACGCATCATTGTAGTGTGGGGTAGAATAATGTAGAGGAAAGTGCAAATTGCGAAGAACCAAGAACGATTGTGTTGAAAATCCTAGTTGGATGGACCTAGGAAAGGAAGGGCAATGGAAGGAAAGGTGAAGAAGGATGGTTAATGTATCAGGGTAAGGCTACATTATGGATTCACATACAAAAGAGGAATAAGAGTGAAAGAAAACAAAAGGTAGGTGAGATAAAAAAATCATGATAGAAGTACCTTCGACGCATTGGTGACTCATGTGCAAGAGTCTCCTGTCAAGATGGATTGGTTGTGTACCATAAGGTTGGGGGATTGTTCTACACAAGGATTGGGTAAGTGTAAGTTAAAGTGCTAATAGTCAGGTTTTGTTGAAAAAATTGCATTAAGTGTTGAAGTGTAATGGTAGGTAAGGTAGCATCTAATGTTGAAAAGTTGGAAAAACTATAAATACAAGGTTGGACACTTCATTATTTACATTGTGAATACAAAGTAGGAAGAGATTTTAGTGAACTAGGGTTTCCATAGTTGATCCGTGTGAAGAAAAAATGAAGAAATTTAACCATGTAAATAACTAGTTTGGATCTACAAACCAGGACGGAAATAGTTCACATGGGTGTAGACATATTTGTGGAAAAGTGCTATCTTATGAAGGGGATATTCCAATGAGGGTTTGGCAACTAGGGCAATGGGTTGAAAAAGGAGTTTCTTCACAAGTTTGAGATCTAAGCTTAGAAAAGGGTAGAGAAGCAGAGCAAGATAAGTTTAACTGCAAAGATAACCTACACAATGGCACCCAATAAACCAGCTGTCAACACCTAAAAAGGGAAAAGGCAAGGGCAAGGGAAAACAATAAGAAACCATCGCAAGTACCCAATGAAGAATGGTATGCAGAAACGTAGTACCTTTATGGAGTTTAATTTGGAAAGGAGTGGGAATCCCATTTAAGAAACATGATAGTAAGTGATTATAACCATCGCACAAACATGACAGAAAAGGAAATGACACTGGAGTTAGTGCACCTGACAAACAAGAGGACACTAGAAGGGTTACCCATTTATAACAATGAAGTAAAAGTGAAGTTGGAGAAGGAGGGATTATTGCAAATCTATGAGTTTCCCTACTTTGGGAATCTTGAGCACCTCTATCAGTGGCTGATGTCATGTGTACATGAAGATCACTTTCACTTCATGGGGCACAATATGCGCATAACCACTCAACTGATTTCAAAAATTCATAGGTCTCATCTATGAAGAAGAAAGTATAGAGGATGAACCTATGTGACAAAGAAGCCATTAATGAAACCGTCACCACATATGCATATAAGAAGGGGTCAAGGTACTTTGATATTGTTGATATCCAAGACCCAGTGATGAGAATGGCTGCACGTTCCTGGAAACCAAACTTAATGACCAAGAGAGGTGGACACAAGTGAAACAATCATGGCTCAATTTTTACAAAATGATACCGTAGGGTGCCATCTACAATTTTTCTACATACATCACAGATGATATCATCAACAACTGCAAAGGAGGGTGACAAGATACTTTTTGGTAATGTCCTCTTAACTTATTATGTTTTCATAGATCAAAGTGCTAGATGGGGTAGATAAGCTCGTTTGGGAGTACCCAGAGGAAGACCCCTCACCCATAAAGAGATTCAGATAAATACACTTGCGATAGCATGAAATACATTCACAAGGCATGATCTTGAGAAATTGCTATACATGCACTTGAGGAATGTGTTTCAGGGAAGAATGGAGTATCCTAGAGTAACTACCAAAGCTCATAGAGGGAGAAGTTGAATTCATAGTATACTAATGACTTCTACATTAGACAAATTTAGGTTGGTTTGATGAAAGCATGAGTCCATTGTGTAAACTTCCATTTTCCTTCACCACTCAGTACTTCCATAGCGTAGGGGTAAATAGATTCAAGGAATCAAAGAAGCTTAAGTTTTACCTTGGAAGTATGTATCGGGACCACAGGGAGATGCACAGGACATTGGTCTACCCCAACAAGTGTGCGTACATGGAAAAGTTATGCATTGCATGAATTTTAGAACGATGAAACTTCTAACTCTGCCTAATGCAAGAGAGGTCCACGACATGTATGTATACCTTCACATAAGGGACTAAGTTTGAGAAGGGTGCTTACCTTGAGAACAAGATAGATATACCCTGAAGACCTAAAAGGTCAGAAAGAAGACTGTGCCCAAGAAAAAGGAGATGGAAGAGATAATAGAAGAAGGAACCAAATGTCCAAGATAGCTCAAGTGGTGGGCACCCCAAGAACAAGCGCTAGAACAAGCACTTACATGTGTAGGAAGAGGTCTCTAGTCAGAGAGGAGGTTTCTAGAGCAAAGAAAGCTTATCGCAGAGGAGAAATCACTAGAGGAGGAAGAAGAGAAAGCAAAATATCTCCTATATTGGAATCCCCAGTCAGGAAGAAATGGAAGGTGATGGAGGAAGCTGATTCAGAGGAAATTAGAGATCTTGAAGAAATACATAGGGATAAGAGGGATGATGATGAAGAAGATGAGCCTAAAGGAGACCAAGAAACCACTTGTTTTCAGTGAGCATTATTTGGAATGAAGAAGGTGAAGAGGAGAAGAATGACTATCACTTTGTTTGCAAAGGAAGGGAAGCCAAGCGGAGGATGGCATTCCCAAGACATGGGAGGAGGTGATGAGGTTAGCAAAAATAGTCAAAGGAATACAAACCTCACGCAGAATGAGTAGATAAATGAGGTGATAGAAAGAGAAGCAATGAAAATCATTGAAGCCTTAGTAGAACAAGAATTGGATCAAAATACTGAAATAGTGATGAATGAAGATAAGGAAGGAAGCATAGGAAAAGACCATGGTAGTGTCGTAGGCCCCAATCTAATAGTAATTGTTCCTAAGGGAACACACACAGGTGGAAAGCACACGGAGATCTAAAGAACAAGAATGAGCTAAAATGATAATTCATGCAAATTGTTTCACGCATGCTTCCGAAGCACAGTCCCAATAGATCAACTCTTGACAATGAAGTTGTTTGATGAAGAAGGTACATACGCTTGGATGAGGAAAATTCTTTCATGGGAAATTGATTCCCAAATCGATGATCCAGATTTTGAGGTAAGCCAAGGGGCACTAATGAATATACCTAAGTCAAAAGGAGATAACCCCTTGGTGAGCAATCAACAAATTTTGAATAAACAAGTCTATAATGCGTTGAATAAGGTCTCAGTTTAACTAGAAGCCAGGTTGTTTGGAAGGAACGACAGGGTAAAATTTCTAGAGGTAGAGCTAGAAAAGAGGGAAGAAGATCTAGAAGAGAGGACCAAAAACTTGAAGCAGGAAGAACTAATTAGTGTGCAACTAAAGCATGAACTAAGGGAAGAAAAGACAAGGGTGTGCGAGGTATATAAGAAGGTAGAATCCATCACAAATGCCATTTTTTTGAAGCATCTAGACCTAGCACCACCTGTGTAAAAGTATGGATCTTCCCTTGCGTGCCTTGAAGACTTAACATGCATCATCACCATGGAAAGGAAACCTCTGGCATTAGAATCCATGGAAGTAGCAGCACACCTGGAGAAGGAGAAAAAATTGAAGGTTGTAGCAATCATTTCCGAGTACAGTAAGGTGCTTGCTGATGTGAAAATTGCTACCCATACTATTGAGGCCGCGTATGACAATTACGAAGACAAATATAAAGTGGTGAGTATTCTAGTCGCCACTCATAAGGTAGAGCTTAAGGAATTCCAAGAGAATAACAAAGGAAATAGAGTAGAGCGAGAGAGGATCCTAGCTGAGGTCAAGAAGAAGTTAGAAGCTAATGAAACCTTACGAGGTTCAATTAAAATCCAGTTGAAGGATTTTTACCCATATATTACAAGAAGGATAGATGCGCTTGAGGATGTGGGCAAGGAATTGGAAGGAATGGTTGAAACATTGAACACTCAAGAAAATGGACTGGGTTTTGAGGAGGTAAGCACCCTAGTTGGCGACCTCTTCTGGAGAGCGCAAAATGAAGTTGATGCGTGGAAAAAGTTGGAGGCCGACTTGCGAAGAGATTTCCCTATCTTGTTGCAATATTGACAACACTTCCCCATTCTTTCATTTTTCCCAATTCTTCATTCCCTTATTATTTTTTCCAATACGTTAAGTCTATTGTAATTATTTCTTTGAAGAAGTGTTCCGGAGGGCAGAGACTAGGTAAAGTGTGGGGTGATGTTGGGCCCCTAAAATATTGACTAAGTATAAAAAGGAACATGGGCGTGTGAGGCCTAAGTTGAAGGGTGGGCGCGTAAGAAAAACACTTGTAATACAGGGTTCTAGGAGGGTTTTAGAAGGACCATGTTACGTGCCATCAGAATAAGGTCTCAGGACTTATCCATATTCAGCGTATCGGGAAGGACACGAGAAAAGCATGACCCACCTGTGCATGATGATGGATAAGGTGCTAGCCTGGTGACAGGTTGGCCTATGAAGGAATATGCCCTACAATGGAAGATTCTAGAAGACCATCATAGCAATGAGTGGAGAGCGCGGAACTAGAGGAGCATGCTCCCATGGAGGACCACATCTGGACACTTGGTGATGGATCTGAAGCCTTAGAAAGAAGAGTTGGCAGTTCAAGGGGCCTATAAATACAAGCACCCATAGAATAATAGGAGAGAGATCAATAGAGAGCAGAGCTCTGTAGAAATGTTGCGAGGATTTGTATCGGGTTGGATAGATAAAATATAGGAGAAGGATACATCAAGGGGTTTGGGATTGTAAATTTTCTTTTTTGAAGAGCTAAGGAATGTAGATCCAGTTATGATGTATGACTTCCATCTGCCATATTGTGGTGTTTTGTAATGGATTTAATGAATGTAATGAGGTTAATGAATTATTTGAATATGATCATTAATGATTCTGGTCCATCCTCATATCTTCATAGTTCTATTTCATGTATGTTTATGAAATAAGTATGAATCCTTATGCATTTTACTTTATATTTTGGTTTAGTCTTATATTATGTTAAATTATATTTCTATCTGGAATGATTGCATTGGTCTAGAAGCCATTCTGAGCTCTATGATGTTTGCATGTCTCATTTCTACTCACTATCCTTGCATTCCTATCATAGATGACGTTTCCCACTAAACTCACATAAAGGAGAGACTCGGCACCCATGCGTGCATGGGGTGACTTCCCAATGCCCACTTGGTGATGCGTATGGGATTCCCTTGCTCTTTGGTGGGTGTAAAAATGACTACATGTAATATAAATTAATTAGTGACATTTCTTTGCATCATCTAAATGAACAAAATTAAACTATTTTGGTTCCCCCAACTAAAATAAAAATTAAAAAAAGGTGACTATGCTAGAAGCTATCATTATCCTTAAAAAACACTCACATGAATGAGAACAAAAAAATTCAAAAGAAAAATACCCAAAGAGAGACATAGAATGGCGGAAATGGGAAAGAGTTAAACAAAGATAAAAACTAGAGTAGAAAAGGGATTAATTTCTCTTTCCTTAACGCATAATTTTTTTTGTTTTCATGAAGAACAAGGTAGTTTGGCATAGAGATAAGAAGAAACTAGAAATCAAGTCTTGACTGCGGAGCACGATTTAGTAGGACAAAGCAAGGATGGTGTGGATCATGATTGGACTATCGTGCAAAACACAGAAACCCGTTGACTATAGAGAAAATAATAGAGCCAGTAGTAAAAAAAGGTACGCCTTTACTATAAATACCCGATTTAGTAATATTTGTGATTATTTCGTGCTTTATGTAGTGAGTGAAACCTCCATCTGCTACCTCAATCAAACAATCTGTATGATTCTATTCACAATCTTTGTTTCTTTGCTCCTTCGTGTGCGTCATTTTTGTGTATCCTTTATGTGTATCTTTTTTGTTCCTTCTCTGCAAATAAAATTATACTGACATGTAAAAAAATAGGATTTGAACACTTCGCCCAACAATTTACAACATGCACATATTTTTTTATTTTGAAGACATGATTTTCTACATGAAAAAGAAAAATCAGGAACCCTATTCAACATTTCTTTGAGGTATTTAATAATTTTTTTAACACATTCCAAGAAAGAAATTTCAAAAATAAAAAAAGAGCAGGATACAAAAAATTAAAATTTTCACTTTCTCCCTCTTAAAGCAAAAGGGCAGGCTATTGAAATTTCAAATATCCAAAAATGCAGGGGAATTCAAATTTCCCTATTTTTATTTTTCCATGGTTTAAAAATTAAAACTAAACATGAATTAAAAACAATGCAATTTTTCATTATCTATAGCCTCTAATAATATAAACATAATAAAATATATACTATATAACATATTTTTGATAACAATTTCACCTTTATAGTTGGGTTGATAATACAATGAGATAAAATTGGATCAACCTCGAATATGATGGGGTTTCCAAGGTACCCATGGATAATACTAATGGATGTTTATTGTTGTGCTCTATGAAGAAGGAACCAAGCTCCTTTCATGTGAATAAATCTACAATCACAGACACTACACAAAGCTAGATTGGCTTCAATACATTACACTTCCTAATAAGCCTCCTATAAATTTTTAGTGGTCTCACAGATCCTCTGAGTGGATTCAAAGATGGTCTCTAATCTGTAGATAGGAGCTGCATGGATATCTCACAACTCTAGGTCATGCAGTAGATCATATTGTTCCTAGTGAAGACAATGACGAATAATCGACAGTGAGTTGATGCTGGTGATTAGGTGATTCAGTTCATCTATGGTAATCTAATAAAATCCATGCTTGACAGAGGATTAGTAACACAATGGAAAAAGTAATTGATAATAAACTTTGAATAAGATCTAACTACTAAGGAAACAAAAAACACAGGAAACGTAGGTGATTCTAGGTATTGTATGCGATTCTGTTAGACTGTGACAAACTGAAAAAAAATGAAAGATTAATTAATTGATACAAATCTAAAGTCTTATAGCGGAAAAATTGAAATAAACAATGATAAAACATGTAGGCTTAAGATGAAAAAAATGGAATTACGAGACAATGCCGAACCTTGATTGACGATGGGTGGCTGGAAGTTGACGGTGATTGTGGTTAGACGGCGAATGAGCTTAAATAAAGCTCCAATATGCTTGATGATCATGGATGTTCTTTGGCTGGATATAGGACGAAACTGATAAGCTTGAATGAAACCTGATAATGCTTGATAACACTCCTAGATGGTCTTGAATGGTTCTAAAGAGAGGAAGAGAAACTGATATATAGATGACCAGTGACTAAAAAAACAACAGTGTTTTTGGTTAGTTCGAGTTTCAGAGAGATATGAAGGGATAAAATTTCTAATTAAAATTTTGGTGTTATGATATTTCGAGAGAATATAGTGTGATAACTTAGAGAGGTCAAGATGTGTAGTTTGATAGGTTAAGATAGGGATTAAATTTTTTAGGATAGATGAGGAGTATTTTGGGTAGTTTCCCTATTTAAACTAGTCATAACTAGTGTGAATTATGGGCTTGTCATAGGGATAAGTGGAGTAAGGTTAGACAAGGATATAGGTGGTTAGGATAGATATGGGGACACATTTAGAAGGTTTCCTAGGTAAATTAGATTTAACTAGGGGGTCATGGAGAGTTTACATGACTAGGTGTAGGGGTGAAGTGGAGTATGTGAATTGATTAATTAATTAATTAATTAGCTATGGGAGGGGGAACATGACTTAGGAAATGTGAGGTGAGTGACAAATTACTTAATTGAAGGGGTGTAGTCACATTGTTTAAATGGTGCGATGACGAGCTTAATTAAATTAATTAAATAGATGACTTAGGTCATGAAATGGTGTAAAGATATGGATGGATGAATTTATTCGATTAATTATGTGGGAACAGGGTGTGCATATTTTTGGAGTCTACATTTTCCCCTTTTCTTTAATGTCTTAGCAATGTGTTAGAAAAAAATGATCGAGAGTGTTTTGTTACATGGGTGATTCGGCTGTAGCGTAATACAAGAAACACTAGTTGCTTGAATGTGTTTCATTTTTCAAAGGTTAGCCTAGTCGAAGGGGGTACTAAAAGAAAATGTACTATCAAGGGATTAGCTTGATAAGGAAACCAAGGGGTTTGCACCTATAGATGTGTGATCTGTGGAAGTATGCTATTTTAATGGGAAATTCAAGTGATGGGGGCCAAAGGGCATGTGCCCCATAGACATATGATGAGTCCCGAAAGTTGTTTTTATTTGTTTGAATTGAATGTTCCAAGGAGTTTGGGTCATTTGAAAGTGACAAACTTGTGCCAAAGTGGTTCTTTTTCATGTTTAAGGATGCAAATGATAATGGTTACTAAAAACAAGGTGAATTGTTGATGTTTAGGGGAATCACCCGCGATTGTAGGAAGAAACGCCAACGATTAGATCGTGGTAAAGGTTGGGTATATAACTACCTGATCCCTTTAGTTTTTCATTTTAACTATAAGGTAAAAAATAGCTTGGCGAATAGATTTTGAGCATTTTTAAAGAAAATTTGAGTGATTTGATCAGGATGGCTTTCTTTCAGCAGATAGAGGAATCCACCAATGGGCAAGGTAAGTCAATTTTATTTGGTTTTTGTGTGATTTTGAGTAGTTTTAGGTTTTTACTACCATTTTTGGAATGTATGGGTGCCCTAGCCAGAATATTTGGTGATTGATGCAATCACTGGAAATTTAAAGAAGAATCGTTGGCGATTGAGATGAATCACTCACGATTCACTTGTATTCTTAACAGTTTTTATTTTTGATAAAGGGAATAGGAGTCATGGATGTTTTAGATGTTGGTGTAAAAAAAAGGATTGATGAGTTCATTTTGTTGATTTTTTATTTGTTGTCGATATATTTATTGATGATACTAATTGTGGATTTTTTCATTTTTGTAGGTGGATGTGAAATTGAATATTCATGACCGCATTCCATTGATTTTGGAGGAGGTGAGGATTGATATGTTAGATGATGATTGGGATCATGTAAAGGCTATTAATTTTGGTGATACGAGACATTACAGATGGATCCATAGATGTCTAGCTTGATACTAGAATTATTAGAGAGGTGGAATTCTTCCACCAATACTATCTGATTTCCCACAGGAGAGATCACAATTAATCTCGAGGATGTTTACTGCATCTTGAGATTTCTAATTCATGGGGCAATGGTGTACACCATTATTGAGGTAGAGAGAAATGGTGTGATAACCATATTATATGGGGAGGATGTTGCAGACATCAGATATGATTCATGGGGTTTTAATTATAGTAATTTCTATTCACCTGAGATAGAGGGTTATGTATGGATGACTATGATTATGATGGTCATCATGTGTTATGCCTTACCAGTTTCTGAGAGTGGCCTCTTCCCATGGATGATGACAAGGGTTTTTGTTGAGATGATGAAGAAGTGTACTATTTTTGAATGGGGACCTACCCTTCTTGCTCAGATAATCAAATATTGGTGGGCTTGGAGGGCCCATAAGAGGTATGTGATTGATGTTGGCATTCTCTTATAGGCTTGAGCTCTAGATCATATTTCTAGTGCTCTACTAGTAGGGTTGGCATGGGTCATTGGTGATCATCACCCTGATTTCATGAGGTGGATGTTAGACAGGGGCCGTGTGGGGAAGAGGAGATGGACATGATTCTATAAAGACTTATTGTTTGGATTACATGTGGAAGATTTTTTATGGAGGCCTTATTTAGATTTACTAGCCTGGCTTGAGTATCCTCATAATTTAATTGGTTTACAGTAGCCTATGTGGCTTCATGAACATAGAGCAGGTGAGCATGAGCTGCTTCGTTTTGACCGTGTTTGGAGGTATTTTGGACTAGTACAGGGAGTTACCAATGATCCTATTTAGTATAGGTTGGAGGATACAAATTTGGATACATAGTGGGCAACAGTGACGAGACCTTCCACTATTGTTGAGTTTTTGGGGGCTATAAGACCTAATGAGGAGGGAGTGATTGTACTAATTGATGATGCATGGGTTACCCCAAATTACATTTCATTGTGGGTACCATCCTTGAAAAGTTTTGATAGAGCCTAAGTAGCACAAACGGGTTGTGTAACATGTGAGACATGTACATTCTTGGACAGAGGGAGGAGCACAAGAAAGGGTGACAGATCTAGATTCTAATGATGAGGAGGGTGATGATGACTTAGTTACTGCTATTACAATGATGATGTTTGAGAATTCCGTGGTGGAGGGGGAGAGAGATGTGGTTCTTAGAGAGAAAGATGACCTTCTTAGTGTTTGAGATACCCTCATTACAAAGAGAGATGGACTGATTGTGGAGAGAGATACAATGGTAGGGGAGTGAGATAGTCTCCATCCACAGCTTGTACAGGTATATGCAAATAGAGACAAGTACAAGGGGTATAGGACTCATTGAGGAAGTCCTTGGGGGATCACACAACCTTCTATATCTAGTGCGGAGCTATCAATGATGGCTCATTCTAGTAGGAAGAGGGGAACACCTACAACACCTCCTCCATCTGGGATGATTTTGGTGGCCCATTATGACACTGTGCAGGTAGAGTGGGACCACTATGTTGATTTTATAATAAAAAACTACTCGGATGCCACTTTGTATGTAGATTGTGTGGCTGCCAAAGGGATGACCACAACATCAGTGACACCTAATATGAGTGTAGCGAGCATGGGAAAACCACCTCAGAGACCATTGGATGGTGGTGAGGGAGGAACTAGAGGTAAGGTTGTGATTATAAGTGTTCTGAAAGGGGGTGGAGACACATGTTCTGTTGGAGGCACACACTCTACCAGAGGAGAGAGTGGTGCTAGTACAGTACTAGGAGATGTAGATTTTACTACCTAATTTCCGAGGCATATGATGACTTAGACTCGTAGCCATTTTTGTACAATGATGATATATTTTGATTTTTTGGACATTGATTATGATGTATACAAAACTTTGATATATATATATATATATATATATATATATATGTATGTATGTATGTATGTATGTATGTATGTATGTATGTATGTATGTATGTATGTATGTATGTATGTATGTATGTATGTATGTATGTATGTATATATACAATAATGATGAGTTTTATGGCTTATATCATATTTTGATTTACATGTCTTATATGTTATATGATTTTATTTGAAATGTGTTTGTGGTTTTAGATAGATTTTTATGGACATTAAAAAGTATGGTTGTGAACATGTTTTGGTTACATATGATTAAGTGTGGTCAAATGTTTAATTAATCAAATGATTTTTGACTTTAAAATGTGCTATATCAAAAATGTAACTGAATAAAATGAGGTAAAAATGAAATGATTTCCCCACTATGGATTTGGTACATATGTAATGGGTTTTGAAAAGTGTGAGAACACTTGCACTTATAGCCTTATCAAATATTAAATAAGATTATCAATGGGTAGTTATACAAATCATGATAGGAATGTGGGTTGAAGTGAATATGCCTTAATAGGATGAAATAAGAGACATTGTATATGTAGGCCAATGTGGGACAAAGGGATCTCCTTTTCAATAGGTTCGTAGGGAAGATGCCCCAGATTTACATATTGTTTTGAATTAAAATGATTTGTGGTGGGAATCTTTCTATAATGGGAAAGATCGATGCGGGAAGATTTCTTTGATGCTTTTTATTTTGATGTATTTTTTAAGGCTGATCTGTTAGCAAATAAGAGATAAAATATGTGGAATAATCCCTTACAGAATCGCAACAGTAGAAACTAATATGCAAAAAATATTACAGATCTCAAATAAAAGTGCAGAATAAATAACACAACATAGAGAGACAAGATTTAATGTGGTTCACCCAATTTGGGCTATGTCCACCAAGAATCACTTGCTCATATTTTATTACAAGCCTCCACTCTCTTAATACAATACCCAGATCCGTTTGGAGCTATGCTCAACAAACTCTACAGAATTCACACCCAAATTCAAAACACATATGTAATACATTTTATTGTCTATCTATCATATGCATAAGACCATAATAATAGACAATTTCTTAAGCAGTTTGATACAAAACCATGATTGTCAAAACCATGGGCAAAAAACCATGAGTATGAAAATAATGGGTATTGAAAAACCATGGGCCCAAAAACAGCCCATAACGGTTACCCATTACCCATGGGTTAATAAACCACCCATGAAAATTTGCTTTGGGGGCTTCACCCCCTCGAACCCCCTTGACCCACTCACTGGCGAGTGGGACCGCCATAAAAATACCTGAGTGTAACACATAGAAGGTGTACCACACTCTAACATGAAAACAGGCTCCACAAACATAACATGATCAATGTGGGAAGCCTTTTCCATGAATAGCCATCCTTTTGATTTTTGACAAGATGGCTATCCTTTGAGGGATCGGTCTATAATATTGAATGATAGTTGTCCTTTGACGGATCTGTCTATTATATTTTGATATTTTTGATAAAAGGAGCATCCAAATTATTTTTACATACATTTTTAAGCTGTGGGAAATACCCTAATAAAATGTTTTGAGGAGGGGATGAAACATGTATATGACCTACACAAACATGCCCCATGTCATGTTTTTGGTTAGTACAGGATGGATGGGTGTAATGATTCAAAAAGATTCCAGCAAAGGAAGGAAATTACAACAAAAGATGTGATGAACAAAGCCATGGTGATAATTTTTAAGGTGTATTTAGAATGCTAATGGATAACCACATACTTTCCAGTCATTACAATGATATAATGAAGTGATGGGATTTGGATGTAAGTACTGTCATGACGATTAATTATTTAATAGTAAAAAGGTTGCAAGTTAAAAGCATTCAGAGGTTCCCTTTCAGGTTCCCCATCAAGAGAAGAAAGATGATATGCTCTTGACCTATACTTGTCAGTAATAATGTATGGAATAATCCAATTAGGGGAAAAATTTCCATGTTTACTTTATTCTAAGGTAGTGACATTTTGTGTTTCACACGGAATGTTTCGGCTCTGCAGAATAGACTTGCTTCTATCCTATAATTCCTTTGAGAAACAGATAAGGGTTAGGGCTAGGAGGAATACCTGTTGAATGTTGAGATGGTGTGCGCGTACCATAGAGAAAGATCAGATCGACTGCGAAGAACTCCTTTTTGTCTTGGAAGGACTACCTGCAAGTAAGAATACAAGACCACCAGATTTTAATTAGACAACAAATGAGGGATCTGCCTTAGGCCCAGGAAATAAAAAAAACTTCCTTTCGAAGGTGGTCAGTTCCCTTTTTAATACGATTTAACACAAATGATAATATAGAAAGCTATTGCAAAATCACGATTTAGGTATCTCGTTACAAAGCAATAGAAACTAAACTATCAATAATAAAGCGTCACGTTGTTTGTTCGGTTACTGGTCATTGATACGTTCAGGTTGAGTTATAGGGATAAACCAGACTGGATTTGGGGTTATTAGGTGGCAAATAGGCAAGAAAAAGGTTTTGGGGTATAAGTCACAGTGACCGACGGTGGTCACTGGGTAACCGACCGCGGTTAGATAACCGCTGCTGGTAGAGGATAAACGATACCGGTAGGGTCAGCAATCTAAGTGCTTCTAGATAGAAGTTGGTTGCAAGGTGATTGTGGGGTTATTAGGATTGGTGGATGGTTGAGGGGAATGATGGGAGGATAGGGAAGACTCAGAGTGTGGTAAAATGGCCTTCTGGGCAATATCAGGATGTATGGGTGAAGGTTAAGTGCAGTATGTTGCTAGTAGTAGATCTAGGAATAAACTTATGATTACTATTAATCAACAGGCTCAAGAAAATGGTGCTTAGAAACATATAAAACACTACTTACTCGTCCCTAATGCAAATCCAAGTTTTAGGACTGTGATGATGAAGACAGGACCCAAGTTGGATGATCTGACAATCCAAGATGAGTTATCTCCTCTTCTGATGCTCGGATGAGTATTACTGGGCTCTGGTTATTCAGTTGCAGTCTTGGGCTTGATTTCCTTTTCTGCAAAATCTTCCTGTTTCTTCACTTGTCTCTGCTCAGCCAAGCAAAATCTGGATTCTTTCGATGATTTCTCCTTCTCCTGATCAAATGAAAATCCGATCTTTTGTTTTTGGTTGGAAGTGGTCATTTATGGGGAACCGATGGTTGTTACGCAACCGATGGCAGTCGAGTAGGAACCGGTATCGGTCAGGTCAAAGCAGGCTATTTTTGGTAAAATAGCCAGCTTTCCCTCCTTTTCTTCCGAGGGATTGGTAGCGGGCTTGGTCAAGTCATTATGAAGTTGGTTTTAGGTGTGGATGAGGAGTAATTAGTCATAGGTGTGGAATTGGACCAAGTTATAGGTCTTAATTAGGTTAGTTTAGGCTTAAGACTAGGTCATGATGAGGTGGCAACATGAGGTGGCAGGTATGGTGATGTGGATTTATTAATTATAAGGTAATTAATAAATAATTGTGTAAGGTTTAGGTGATTAGGTTAGGTTGCGAAATGAGATGCGGGGCACAGGGGGTCGTAAGACACAAATTTGGTGTCTACATTAGCCCCTTATTGTCGTGTAGTTTATTTTGTAAAGCTGCACGAACAATAATAAGAAGTGGTTACTCCTGTTAAGGGTATAGGTAATCCCCCTCAAATCTATCACAGATTGAGGTAGCGTGAAAGCAGGGATAGGGTTGATAAAGGGTAAATTGTGTTGAGATGAGGGTGAGATGGTGGGGTAGGTCCAAAGAAGCAGACGCACGTTGAAATGCAGTAGTGCGACCAGGGTACATGATTTGACGAGCAAACCAGCAATGCATAGGCAAAGGTCGATAGTTTATCCAAACAAGGGTGATATAATCCTGGTATCCAAGGCATAGGAAGTAGCTCCAGGGTATATAACAGGTAAGGTACAGGAATGTTTAGGCATGTTCGGCAGTTCCAAATGGTTGGTTTGGTTGAGATAAACGTCACGGTCTAGGTCTAGGCAAAGTTGGTCGACAGATCAAGTCAAGGACCCTAATCATGCTAAAACATGAACAGGTGCGCTAGATTGAATAAAAGGCTACTGGGTGGATAAAAGTGTATGTTGTTGATGTTGGGCGAAGTAGTTAAGTGGTACGGCCTTGGGTCGGGCTAATTGATGAGTGAGGGCTGTGGGTCGGGCCAAGTTGTTGGGTTGCGGCCGTGGGTCGGGCCAAATGGTTGGGGTGAGGCCTTGGGTCGGGCCAAATGGTTAGGGTGAGGCCTTAGGTCGGGCCGGATGGGTAGGGTGAGGCCTTGGGTCAGGCCAAGTTGTTGGGTTGTGGCCTTGGGTCGGGCCAAATGGTTGGGGTGAGGCCTTGGGTCGGGCCAAATGGTTAGGGTGAGGCCTTAGGTCGGGCCGGATGGGTAGGGTGAGGCCTTGGGTTGGGCCAAGTTGTTGGGTTGCGGCCTTGGGTCAGGCCAAATGGTTGGAATGAGGCCTTGGGTCGGGCCAAATGGTTAGGGTGAGGCCTTGGGTCGGGTTAATTGATGAGTGAGGGTCATGGGTCAGGCCAAGTTGTTGGGTTGTGGCCGTGGGTCGGGCCAAATGGTTGGGGTGAGGCCTTGGGTCGGGCCAAATGGTTAGGGTGAGGCCTTAGGTCAGGCCGGATGGGTAGGGTGAGGCCTTGGGTCGGGCCAAGTTGTTGGGTTGCGGCCTTGGGTCGGGCCAAATGGTTGGGGTGAGGCCTTGGGTCGGGCCAAATGGTTAGGGTGAGGCCTTAGGTCGGGCCGGATGGGTAGGGTGAGGCCTTGGGTCGGGCCAAGTTGTTGGGTTGCGGCCTTGGGTCGGGCCAAATGGTTGGGATGAGGCCTTGGGTCAGGCCAAATGGTTAGGGTGAGGCCTTGGGTCAGGCCGGATGGGTAGGGTGAGGCCTTGGGTTGGGCCAAGTTGTTGGGTTGCGGCCTTGGGTCGGGCTAAATGGTGGGGATGAGGCCTTGGGTTGGGCCAAGTGGGTAACAAAGGGATTGCAGCAAAGGTTGATATAGGCGATGTTTGCGAGAAATTGGGGGAAGAGCTGGAATAAAACCGATGTCGATTGTCTAGGACCGATATCGGTTAGGTGACCGATACCGGTTAGGTGACCGATACCGGTTCCTTAGGGCACAATATAACCGATATCGGTTATAGGTCAAAAACCTATAAAAAGAAAAATATGGCCTGTCATTGTCACATTTGCAATTTGAAAAACGGATTTGAGTGGTCTGAGGTGGATTATTGAGATTAGTGCATTTGTCAGCGGAGGTGGCGCTATTTGAGTGGAGGAGTGAGTGATTGGTGGGCCCGAGTGAGTAGGAGGCAGCAGTTGATTGGTGGAGGACCCAGCAGAGGAGAGATGGAGCTAAGGCATAGCCAGGAGGAGTAGGAGGGGCTGGACCAGCTAGACCACCACCACCCATCCCACCATGATGACGTGTCATCATACCGGTAGGTTCGAAAACCCTCATTGCTGTAGATTGGATTGTATTATGCTCTATTTGGGTTTTGGGTAGAAATGCTAGATTTGATAAAATAATTAATAAGTGGAAGTTATTTGAAAAAGGGAGAGGGTAGATAGGTTAAATAAGGCAAGGCGGCAGGGTGGGTAGATTTTTAGGGTTTTTGGGTGGGTAAATAGGTATAAATAGGGAAAAATGGATTTGGGGGGGCGTGCCGGATTAGGCCCGACAATTTTACAGTGACCGATGTCGGTCGCTAAGCGACCGGCATCGGTCCCGAAATTTTAGGGGCAGGGTGGGTCTGTAGGTGACCGGTGGCGGTCAATCGTTAACCGACGTCGGTGGATAGGCCCGGTGTCAGTCATCAGTGACCGGTACCGGTCCTGACTTAGGTTTATTTCAATTTGTTAGTGTGGGTTGTGATTTTGTTTTTGAGTTTTTGGATGTGGTTTGGGTATTTGGGCATGGTGTAGGTTGTTTGAGTATGGTTTGGGTTGTGTTGTTGTTTTAAAGTTTTTGGATGTGGTTTGGGTATTTGGGCATGGTGTAGGTTGTTTGAGTATGGTTTGGGTTGTGTTGTTATTTTAAGTTTTTAGATGTGGTTAGGGTATGTGGGCATGGTTTGGGTCGTTTGAGTATGGTGTGGGTTGTTTGTTTGGGTGTGAAGAGGGAGGGGGATAGCGTAGAAGTAAAGTAGATGTTGTGATAAAGAGTAGGGCTAATGTAGTGGGTTGGTTTTGCAGGCACGTCAGAAGCTGACGATGCGGGACAGGATGCCCCCACTGTTGAGCCGGATGTGGCCACACGTGTCCGCAGCACACTGGGGTACCATGCGTGAGGTGGGACTCGGTGGAGTCCAGCGGTACAGAGCTATCGACAGGGATCATAGTTTGATGGTTGCCCTCATCGAGAGATGGGATCCAGTGACCAATGTGTTCCATCTCCCGACTGGGGAGATGACTATCACATTGGAGGATGTGTATCGCATCCTTCGACTGCCGATCGATGGAGAGGCAGTCTTCCAGGTAGATTCAGAGACGACCATGGACAGCATCTTATAGGTTTTCGGGGATGCAGCTGCGCTACTGACATATCACAGCGTGAGCATCACGTACGGGGATATGTACCGTGCCCATCGCCATGAGACACGGCTTGCCATGCTGATGATGATTGGGATCACCTGTTTCACCCTCCTGGACTCAGAGGGAGGCCGCTTTCCATGGGCACTTATGGAGGTTTTACATGAGATGGTCGAGGAGCATACCTGTTATGCTTGGGCACCAGTATACCTGGTGCAGTTGTACCAAGAGCTATGGGGCTATCACCGGATGAGGTGATTCGGGATTTGCTCGACGTTTTTGCTACATTGTTGGGCATATGAGCATATCATATGCATTAGACCAGTAGGGCTACCTTAGCAGCCAGGGCCACAGGTCATCTATAGATATGGATTTCAGAGGTGGTTGGGGGTCGTGGGCCAGCCACGAGCAGTGCTTGCAGGGCGGGACGTCACGTATTACAGACATATGTTAGAGGGCTTGATAGCGCTAGATATTGTATGGAGACCTTATAGAGGTCATCACCCCCACGGAGGAGCCCGAGGATAGTTGCAGTGGACCCAGTATACATTCTGGATAGCGGGATGGATGCCCGAGGAGTATGAGAGGATACCCCTGGAGAGGGTACACAGGCAGATGGGGCTACGACAGGATGAGCCACCTCGCTTCCCTCAGTACCGGAGGGATGATGTAGAGGCTCCACTGCCTGCACCACAGCCTGTGGACCCAGATTGGGTTGTTGAGAGGCCGGCAGATGATACCATAGATGATGCCAGCTTCACAGGAGTATTTTTTGTTTGGTGGGCCAGAGAGAGAGCTGCGAGGATAGCACAGCCCGTACAGCCAGACTTAGCGGCTGTTAGAGCAGAGAGGGACCAACTCAGAGGGCAGGTACAGTTATTACAGGGGTAGCTTGTTGCTGCACAGGCACAGATAGGTGTCTTACAGGGGCAGCTAGCCCAAGCTCAGGTACAGGTAGCAGCACAGGTACCACCAGTGGTACAGATACCAGCACAGGCACAGGTACAGGCACCAGCAGCAGCACCACCAGCGGCACCGACACAACCATAGGTACAGGTACCACCACAGCCACAGGCACCACCAGCGGCACCGGCACAGGCACAGGGGGCACTGGTAGTAGGAGTCAGGGGACCAGCCCCAGCACCTACAGTGGCTCGAGATCGTTATATGGAGGCTAGAGCAGAGGCCCGGTACTATCAGGATATTCTTGATGGTACCGGGGCTGATTATCAGCCATATGCGGCACATAGAGCAGAGACCTCTCGGAGCCAGAGATCTCAGGGAGGTGCAGCCACAGCCGGTGGATCTGTGACAGGAAGGAGGCGAGAGGTAGCATAGGGACCAGCAGGCAGACAGACTGAGGGCGGTGGAGAGAGCTGAGGGGTCCCTGCATATTTTTGTATTGGTTCCTTGGATATGGGCACCGGTCTATGAACCGGCTATGTTTAGAGAGGCCTGCGTGCCTAGATATGATGTATTTATTTATTCATTCATTCATTTATTGTATATACCGGCCTGCGAGCCAAGTACGGGTTGTATAGTTGATACTGGCCTGTGAGCCGAGTATGTTTTTGATATGAGAGACCGGCCTGCAAGCCGAGTCGAGATTATTGACAGTTATTGCGGCCTGCGTGCCGGCTTTGTTGTATTATGAGATTACAGAGGCCCCGATGCAGGGCACATTGTATATTTGAAACTTGGTATATAGATATGATGATTTGACCCACATGTTGTGCGTAAAATGTGTTAAGTGTTTTGAAAATGCTTTGTGATATTTAATGTATGATGAGTTTAATTTACATGGTGTTATATTGATGGTGTTGATGTCTTTTGTTGATGGAATGTATGTATGTATATAGATGATGAGTTTAGTTGACATGTTGTATTATGAAATGTGGTATGTTTTGTCACTGGTTTTGTGAAATTGAATGTATGTAGCTGTTGATTTGGATTCAAATGGTGTTAGATTGATGGTTTTTGATATCGTTTATTGATGGCTTGTGTGTTTGTGTAATGTAGATAGATGATGTTGATGAAATTGTAATGAGATGTGGATTTAATGAAAAATATGGATAATGGTGTTGTTCATGCAGGAAAAAGGGGACGGGCACCACAAAAATTGCAAAAAAATGAAGAAAAGGCTTAGGTTTAAGCAACAAGTTGGGGCGTGACCGATATCGGTTATGTAACCGATGTCGGTAGTTGTATGACCGGTATCGGTCATGTAACCGATATCGGTTATGCAAGAATGATTTTCCTAAAAATAGAACTGCTGGGTTGGCAACTTAAGTTCTTATTTAGCATTCTTATTTTAGAGTCATGAAACACGTTAAATATGCGAATGCGACGCTGTTTGACAATTGCTACAGGTAATTGCATGAAAGAATTTGAGTGATAAGGAGAAAAGAGACAGGTGAAGTGAGCGTGGGCTGAGATTCAGAAGGTAGAAAGACAAGTTATATTTGAAGAGGTTGGTGAACATGGATGAACGAGGAGAAGCATCCAGCAGTCAGGGACGAGGGGGAAGACATGTTCCACCCCAAGCTGCTGCATCCGGAGAGGTAAATTGTTTTTTTGTAATTTTATTCTTGCATGTGTTTGTAAATAGGATGAAAGAAGTGTAAGTGGGTAAGGATTAGAAAAAAGGTGATAGGCAAGGTTTGGGGATGGTATGAGTGCTACGGGGTTGGTAAATAGGGTGGGTATGTATGTGTTTAGGTATAAATAGGAGTAAACGAGCAAAATAATTATCGTAGGTGGATGCTTTAAGCAGGGTAGGTATATTTTGACAGTGACCGGTATCATTTTTAAGTAACCGGTATCGGTTAGCAAATCGGTATCGGTTATGTATAACCGCTATCGGTCACTGTAAGGGTTTCCAAATTTTGAGAAAAACCCGTATAGATTTGTTCTTTTGAATAATCATGTGTCGTTTTGATGTATGCAGGCAGAAGTAAGGTTAAGGATGAATGATACAGTGCCCAGCGTTGTTGTCATGAATCCGAAGTGGATGTACACCAGCGGAATGGGGCATTGATAAATCGGTTTGGGGGGTTAAGTGGAATCCCACTATAGTCAAGAATAACGGCGCGGTAACCATGCTATGTTGCAGGCGTTGATTGAGATTATGGAATCCAGAAAAGATACCTTCTATCTCCAACAGGGGAGATGACGTGACTTTGGAGATGTGTTCCGTATTTTGAGACTCCCATTATAGTAACAAACAGTATATAGGCGTTGCCAGCGCGGCGGGCCGCGATAAACAACAGTATTTTGGGTCAGCTACCTACCTTTGCACAGCGAGGTTTATTCATTTGACTTTGGTACAATGTTGCAACACATCCTGTCAGGAAACAAGGTTGACCCGTGCTATTAATGATACGGTTGGTGTTTATGCATACCGGAGGGCTGAAGGTGGAATTTTCCCAAGCATTATGAGTTTATTTTGGGAAATGATGAAATGGCGTGACTTCGCATGGGCACCCACATTCTAGCAGAGTTATAAGGCTGTGGGTCGGGCCCAGTGTTGGGTTGCGGGCCAGGGGGTCTGGCCAAATGTTGGGGTGTGATGCCTTTAAAAGGTCGGGCCAATGGTTGAGGGTGAGGCCTTATTCAGGGTCGGGGCCGGATGGGTGGGTGAGGCCTTGGGTTCAGGCCAAGTTTTGGGTTGTGGCCTTTGGTCGGGCCAAATGTTGGGGTAGGCCTGGGGGGTCGGCCAAAAGGTTAGGGGAGGCCTTAGGGGTCTGGCCGGATGGGTGGTGAGCCTTGGGTTGGCCAAGTTGTTGTGTTGCGGCCTGGGTCATGCCAAATGGTTGTAATGCCTTGGGTCGGGCCAAATGGTTAGAGGTGAGGCCTTGGTTCGGGTTTAATTGATGAGTGAGTGTCATGGGTCAGGCCAATTGTTGGGTTGTGGCGTGGTCGGGCCAAATGTTGGGGTGGCCTTGGGGTCGGGCCAAAATGGTAGGTGAGGCCTTATGTCAGGCCGGATGGGTAGGTGAGCCGTAGTCGGCATTGTTGGGGTTTTCGGCCTTGGGTCGGGCCAAATGGTTGGGGTGAGGCTTGTTCGGGCCAAATGGTTAGGTGAGAGCCTTAGTCTGGCGCGATGGGTAGGGGAGGCCTGGGGGGTCGTCCAAGTTTGTGGTTGCGGTCCACCCCCCCCGCCCCCCCCCCCCCCCCCCCCCCCCCCCCACCCCCCCACCCCCCCCCCCCCCCCCCCCCTTTGGGTCGGGCCAAATGGTTGGTATAAGCCTTGGTCAGGGCAAATGGTTAGGAGGTAGGCCTTGGTCAGGCCGGATGGTATGGTGATGGCCTTGGGTTGGCCAGTTGTTGGGTGACTGGCCTTGGGTCGGGCTAATGTGGGGATGAGGCCTTGGTTTGGGCCAAGTGGGTAACAAAGGGATTGCATGCAAAAGGTTGATTAGAAGGCGATGTTTGCGATAAATTGGGGAAGAGCTGGAATAAACCGGATTCTATGTCTACTGACCGATATCGTTAGGTGACCGATACCGTTAGGTACCGTACCGGTTTCCTTAGGGCACAATTATAACCGAATATCGGTTATAGGTCAAAAACCTATAAAAGAAAATTGCCTGTCATTGTCACTTTTGCAATTGAAAAACGATTTGATTTGTCCTGAGGGGATTATTGAGATTAGTAGTTGGCCTTTGTCCAGCGGAGTGGCGCTATTTGGTGGAGAGTGAGTGATTGGTGGGCCCGAGTGAGTCGGAGGCAGCAGTTATGGTGGAGGACCCAGCCGAGGAGAGATGGGGAGAGCTATGCATAGCCATAAGCGAGGAGTATTAGGGGCTGGACCTCTAGTCCCACCACCACCCATTCCCACATGATTACGTGTTCACATATACGGTAAGGTTCGAACAAACCCTCATTGCTGTAGATTGGATGGATTATGCTCTTTTGGGTTTTGGGTATAAATGCTATGATTTGATAAAAATAATTAAAATGGAAGTTATTGATGAAAGGGAGAGGGTAGATAGGTTAACTACAGGCAAGCGGAAGGGTGGGTAGTCTTTTTAGGGTTTTTGGGTGGGTAACATAGGTATAAATAGGAAAAATGGGATTTTGGGGGGGGGGGCGTGCCCGTATTAGCCGACATTTTAACATGACCATGCCGGTCCCGTGCTAAGGCGCCGGCATCGTCCCCCGAATTTTAGGGCAGGTGGGTCTGTAGGTGACTCGGGTGGCGGTCATCGTTAACCGACGCGTGGATAGGCCCGTGTCAGTCATCAGGACCGTCCCGTCCCTGACTTAGGTTTATTTCAATTTGTTAGTTTGGGTTGTGATTTTGTTTTGAGTTTTTGGATGGTGATTTTGGGTATTTGTCATGGTGGTAGGTTTGTTTTGAGTATGGTTTTGGGTTGTGTTTTGTTTTCAGTTTTTGGATGTTGTTTTGGGTCTTTGGGCCGGTGTCGTAGGTTTTTTGAGTCTGGTTTTGGTTGTTTTGTTATTTTATAAAGTTTTTAGAATTTGTTAGGGTATGTGGTTCATGGTTTTGGGTCGTTTGAGTATTGTGTTGGTTTGTTGTTTTGGGTGTGAATAGGGAGGGGGAATATCGTATAAGTAATAGAATGTTGTGATAAAGAGTAAGGGCTAATTGTTATTGTGTTGGGTTTTGCGGCACGTCAGAAGCTGACATGCGGGACAGGAATGCCCCCACTGTTGAGCCGGATGTGGCCACACGTGTCCCAGCACACTGGGGTACTCATGCGTAATGTGGGACCGGTGGAGTTCCAGCGGTACAGATCTTCGACATGGATCATATTTTGAGGGTTGCCCTCATCGAGAGGATGGGGATCCATTGACCCATGTGTTCCACTCCCGACTGGGGAGATGACTATCACATTGGAGATGTGTAAATCGCATCCTTCGACTGGCCATCGATGGAGAGGCAGTCTCCAGTAGATCAGAGACGACCATGTACAGCATCTTATAGCGTTTCTGGGATGCATCTGCGCTACTGACATATCACCGCGTGATCACACTACGGATATTAACCGTGCACCGCCATGAGACACGGCTTGCCATGCTGATGAGATTGGGAATCACACTGTTTCACCCGCCTGGACTCAGAGGGAGGCCGCTTTCCATGGGCACTTATGGAGGTTTTACATGAGATGGTCGAGGAGCATACCTGGTATGCTTGGGCACCAGTATACCTGGTGCAGTTGTACCAAGAGCTATGGGCTATCACCGGATGAGGTGATTCGGGATTTGCCTCGACGTTTTGCTACATTGTTGGGCATATGAGCATATCATATGCATTTAGACCAGTAGGGCTACCTTAGCAGCCAGGGCCACAGTTCATCTATAGATATGGATTTCAGAGGTGGTTGGGGGTCGTGGGCCAGCCAGAGCAGGTGCTTGCAGGGCGGACGTCACGTATTACAGACATATGTTAGAGGGCTTGATAGCGCTAGATATTGTATGGAGACCTTATAGAGGTCATCACCCCCACGGAGGAGCCCGAGGATAGTTTGCAAGTGGACCCAGTATACATTCTGGATAGCGGGAATGGATCCCGAGGAGTATGAGAGGATACCCTGGAGAGGGTACACAGGCAGATGGGCTACGACAGGATGAGCCACCTCGCTTCCCTCAGTACCGGAGGATGATGTAGAGGCTCCACTGCCTGCACCCAGCCTGTGGACCCAGATTGGGTTGTTGAGAGGGCCGGCAGATGATACCATAGATGATGCCAGCTTCACAGGAGTATTTTTTGTTTGGTGGGTGGCCAGAGAGAGAGCTGCGAGGATAGCACAGCCCGTACAGCCCAGACTTAGCGGCTGTTAGAGCAGAGAGGGACCAACTCAGAGGGCAGGTACAGTTATTACAGGGGTAGCTTGTTGCTGCACCAGGCACAATAGGTGTCTTACAGGGGGCAGCTAGCCCAGCTCAGGTACATGTAGCAGCACAGGTACCACCAGTGGTACAGATACCAGCACAGGCACAGGTACAGGCACCAGCAGCAGCACCACCAGCGGCACCGACACAACCACAGGTACAGGTACCACCATAGCCACAGGCACCACTAGCGGCACCGGCACAGGCACAGGGGGCACTGGTAGTAGGAGTCAGGGGAACAGCCCCAGCACCTACAGTGGCTCGAGATCGTTATATGGAGGCTAGAGCAGAGGCCCGGTACTATCAGGATATTCTTGATGGTACCGGGGCTGATTATCAGCCATATGCGGCACATAGAGCAGAGACCTCTCGGAGCCAGAGATCTCAGGGAGGTGCAGCCACAGCCGGTGGATCTGTGACAGGCAGGAGGCGAGAGGTAGCATAGGGACCAGCAGGCAGACAGGCTGAAGGCAGTGGAGAGTGCTGAGGGGTCCCTGCATATTTTTGTATTGGTTCCTTGGATATGGGCACCGGTCTGTGAACCGGCTATGTTTAGAGAGGCCTACGTGCCTAGATATGATGTATTTATTTATTTATTCATTCATTTATTGTATATACCAGCCTGCGAGCCAAGTATAGGTTGTACAGTTTATACCGGCCTGCGATCCGAGTATATTTTTGATATGAGAGACCGGCTTGCAAGCCGAGTCGAGATTATTGACAGTTATTGCGGCCTGCGTGCCGGCTTTGTTGTATTATGAGATCACAGAGGCCCCGATGCAGGGCACATTGTATATTTGAAACTTGGTATATAGATATGATGATTTGACCCACATGTTGTGCGTAAAATGTGTTAAGTGTTTTGAAAATGCTTTGTGATATTTAATGTATGATGAGTTTAATTTACATGGTGTTATATTGATGGTGTTGATGTCTTTTGTTGATGGAATGTATGTATGTATATAGATGATGAGTTTAGTTGACATGTTGTATTATGAAATGTGGTATGTTTTGTCACTGGTTTTGTGAAATTGAATGTATGTAGCTGTTGATTTGGATTCAAATGGTGTTAGATTGATGGTTTTTGATATCGTTTATTGATGGCTTGTGTGTTTGTGTAATGTAGATAGATGATGTTGATGAAATTGTAATGAGATGTGGATTTAATGAAAAATATGGATAATGGTGTTGTTCATGCAGGAAAAAGGGACGGGCACCACAAAAATTTGCAAAAAAATGAAGAAAAGGCTTAGGTTTAAGCAACAAGTTGGGCGTGACCGATATCGGTTATGTAACCGATGTCGGTAGTTGTATGACCGGTATCGGTCATGTAACCGATATCGGTTATGCAAGAATGATTTTCCTAAAAATAGAACTGCTGGGTTGGCAACTTAAGTTCTTATTTTAGCATTCTTATTTTTAGAGTCATGAAACACGTTAAATATGCGAATGCGACGCTGTTTGACAATTGCTACAGGTAATTGCATGAAAGAATTTGAGTGATAAGGAGAAAAGAGACAGGTGAAGTGAGCGTGGGCTGAGATTCAGAAGGTAGAAAGACAAGTTATATTTGAAGAGGTTGGTGAACATGGATGAACGAGGAGAAGCATCTAGCAGTCAGGGACGAGGGGGAAGACATGTTCCACCCCAAGCTGCTGCATCCGGAGAGGTAAATTGTTTTTTTGTAATTTTATTCTTGCATGTGTTTGTAAATAGGATGAAAGAAGTGTAAGTGGGTAAGGATTAGAAAAAAGGTGATAGGCAAGGTTTGGGGATGGTATGAGTGCTACGGGGTTGGTAAATAGGGTGGGTATGTATGTTGTTAGGTATAAATAGGAGTAAACGAGCAAAATAATTATCGTAGGTGGATGCTTTAAGCAGGGTAGGTATATTTTGACAGTGACCGGTATCATTTTTAAGTAACCGGTATCGGTTAGCAAATCGGTATCGGTTATGTATAACCGCTATCGGTCACTGTAAGGGTTTCCAAATTTTGAGAAAAACCCGTATAGATTTGTTCTTTTGAATAATCATGTGTCGTTTTGATGTATGCAGGCAGAAGTAAGGTTAAGGATGAATGATACAGTGCCAGCGTTGTTGTCATGAATCCGAGTGGATGTAACACCAGCGGAATGGGCATTGATAAATCGGTTGGGGTTAAGTGGAATCCACTATTATTCAAGAATCGCGTGGAACCATGCTATGTTGCAGGCGTTGATTGAGAGATGGAATCCAGAAAAGAATACCTTCTATCTACCAACAGGGGAGATGACAGTGACTTTGGAAGATGTGTTCCGTATTTTGAGACTCCCAATGATAGGAAAAACAGTATAATAGGCGTTGCCCAGCGCGGGGCGGGCAGCGATAACAACAGTATTTGGGTCAGCTACACGACATTTGACACAGCGAGGTTTATCATTTACTTATGGTACAATGTATGCAACACATCCTGAGGAAACAAGGTTGACCGTGCTATTAATGATAGCGGTGGGGTATTATGCATTACCGAGGGCGGAAGGTGGAAGATTTCCCAAAGCATTAATGAGTTTTATTTGGGAAATGATAGAAATGAGCGTGACATTCGCATGGGCACCCACATATCTAGCAGAGTTATATAGGGGTTTATGGGCATGCAAGTGAAAACACAGGACGAAACTGGATTGTTCGTACTTATTACATTGTTGGTCCTATGAGCATATTGTTTGTGTGCGTCCAATAGGCCGACCCATTGAGTCGGGAGAGGCAGGAGTGCAAAGGTTGGGATTCAGAAGATGGGTCCAGACAGAACAAGAAGCGAGATCCCAGGCCGTGATAGATGACATCGAGTATTATAGACAGGTATGGGAGATGGTGACGATTTCAGATATTTGTTGGAGGCCGTACGGGAACTATATGGTGACAGAGCACATAGCTGAGGAGTTGAGGGGTGTAGAGTGATTGAGGTGGATCGCAGGGCATAGGCTGGGTGAATACGAGAGGATTCCTCTAGATCGCGTGCGGCGACAATTTGGGTTCGTTTAGGATATTCCTATGACATATAGACCATACATGAGGATCGACGCCGAGGCAACATTCTCACCTCCCCAGCCTACACCTCCACAAGGGCCAGAAGAGATAGCAGCCGATCGTAGGGTTATGGATGCGGGAACGACAGAGGCGTATAGAGTATGGTGGGTAGCAGAGCTGCGAGGTGCACGTGAGTGCCCTGACATAGTTGTGATTACAGCGGAGAGAGATCATCTTCAGGATTTAGCTCGCCAGCTTCAAACACAGGTGAATGAGACAATGGGATTGTTAGAGGCTTCACAGCTACGAGTGGAGAGACTGGAGGCAAGATTCCTCCATGCGAGAGGACGTATTCGTATGTTATAGGAGATGTTGGTGGATCAATGGGAGGAACCAATGGCAGTGGCACCTTTGAGGATGGAGAGGCCCACTGAGGGGCATTGACGATCACGATCACCACTTGATTCGGGAGGAGGTGCAAGAGTCTAAGTGAATTTCATAGGAATATAAGAATAAATAAGGATGCCGACCTGCGAGTCGATGATAGAGAAGATGTATTTGTTTAACATCTAAAATAAAACTAAATATGTATACTCTTTTGAGTGATGATAATAATAAGAATGGTTGTGTTTTAAAATGTTGTTTTTGTTTGTTTTGAAAAAAGATAAAGAGGAACGTTGACGAATAGAAATACACGAAAAATATTTATATGGACAACACATGATAAGATATGGTAAGGGATGGTCGAGCTAACCTTGGGAGACCCCATGTCTCCTAAGTGCTGCCTACATAGCCCATTGCATAAAGCAAGGAAGGGCCTCAGACTGATGTAGTTCTCCCTTAGGATCAGGGAGAGGTGAATTTAGGCAATTTGGTTGTGGTTAGGCAATTTGGTGTTTGGTAAAAATTTGATGGTGGTAGGGTAATGTTGTTGGTGTTGGTAGGGTAAAGCGAAAGTTAGCATACCCAAGTAGTAGGGAATCGTGTCTTGATTAAGGTCAACACACAATCCTAGAGCCGAGTAAAAGAGGCAAGAGTGTCCCGTAGTTGAGAAGAGCTAAACAAACCACATTTAATGTAGGAAGAGCTTGAATCCCTAGGTACCTTGCATAGGCAAGAAGTCGATAGGTGAAAAGAGTGGTATAATCACAATATATCAGATATACGTCACGTCCCTTGAGTTTTGTTGCTTTGAAAAATGGTGAGGTGAGGTGGTTGATGTGGGCGAGGTTGCAGGTGAGTTTATTATAAGATGATTATTCTGACAAAATAAAACCAAACCTAAATAGACAAGTCCATGACTCAGAAGTGTTTTGAATTACTGCTTGTATTTTTATTTTTCTGGATATAGATTGATCGATGTGGGAAGTCTACATGGGATATGTATTTTGTTGTTCTTGAGGTCTTCACAAAGCTGATCAATGCGAGAAGCTTCTGATAAAGGCTGAGTGTGTATAACTGTCCTTCAAGGGAGCAGTCTATATATAGTAGCAGATGCGGTGTTTATGTATAGCTGTCCTTCGGGGGAGCAGACTATATATAATAGTAGCAATAGTTTGGCATATAGCTGTCCTTCAAGGGAGCAGTCTATTGTATAATTTTAGAGGTATAGATGTCCGTTGGGCATAAAGCATCTAGTTTTTGTAGGAAGTTTGACTCAAGAAAATCCCATAAGTGTTTTAATTAAGAATGTGTCATTTTGATACTTTGAAGTCATGGACTAGACTAAAAAGGGGAAGGCATCTTTTAAGGGGAGGTGATACTCAAACCATGTGAGCTTGATTTGATTTTGAGATGTAAGAAACAAAGTGTATGCGGTGGTAAATGAGCTCAAGGGACGATTGTAAGGTAGATAAGAAGTGATATAACACTAATTTCAACAGTAGAATGGTCGAAGATGCAAGGCATTAAGGGGCTCAGGCTCAGGTTTACCATTAAGTGAAGCTAAACAATAAGTGCCTGATCCATAAGTGTGAGTGATAATGTAAGGCCCAATCCAATTAGGAGCAAATTTTCCACGTTTTCTCTTTTCTAGTTTGGTTACATGTTGATTCTCTTTGAGGACAAGATCACCAACCTTAAAAGTACGCTCATGAAGTCATTTATCATAAGCATGCTTGATGCGTTTTTGGTAGATTTGAAGGTGATCAAAAGCCGTAAGATGACGCTCGTCAAGAAGCTCTAATTGGGCTAACCGCTCTTGGCGAAAATCATCATTGGTAAGAATATCTTGAAGAGATATTCTGAGGGAGGGTATTTGTATTTTGAGAGGAAAGACAGCCTCGGTACCATATACCAAAGAAAATGGTGTGGCATTAGTGGAGGTACGAATGCTAGTACGATAAGCGCAAAGGGCAAAGGGAATGTGATCATGCCAGTTTCTTCCAGACTCATTGACAACTTTAGGATTTTGGTTAGGGTTTTATTAGAAGATTCAGCCTGACGAGTGGCCTGCAGATAGTAAGGTGATGAGAAACTAAGTTTGATACCAAAGTTGTCACAAAGGTCTTGTAACAACTTATTTTTAAAATATTTACCATTATCTGTTATTAGGCGATGAGGAATACCAAAACGACAAATAATGTGATGGTTAACAAATTCGACAATTTTTTCTTTTTTGATTGAAATGAGTGGAATGGCCTCCACACATTTTGTGTAATATTCAGTTGCTGTGATTATCCATCAGTGACGTTGCGAAGAGGACGGATGAATCTCACCAATAAGGTCTAAACCCCATTGTGAGAAAGGCCAAAGATCTCGGGCAACCTGTAGCGGGTGGCTTGGAGTATGTTGAAGGTTGGCATGTTGTTGACACATAACACAACACTTAACATATTCGTAACAATCATTATTAAGAGTAGGCCAATAATAACCTAGGTGAAGGATTCGTTTAGCCACGGCAAGGCCACTAAAATGGCCGCCACAAATACCATTGTGGACTTGTTGGATGGTATAGGTGACCTCCGCGCTGGTTAGACATCGAAGGAGGATGCCATCAAAGCCAAGTTTATAGAGGAGTCCACCCATGACGACATAACGAGAAACACTTTTAAGAAAAGCACGTTTTCCGTTACTAGTAAGGTCAGGTGGGAGAACAGAGGTTGTAAGGTAGTCGTGAAATTGGTGGTACCAGGTATCCTGTGAATTAGCAGACACATTATTTATCATACAAACGACCGGGGCTGAGTAGGATGGGGAATGAATATGTCAGAGTTAGTTGGTGAGGCAGGAATTTGCGAGGCTAAGCAAGCCATAGTATCCGCAAATTTGTTAGTGGAGTGGGGAATGGTCTAGATAGAATAACGAGTAAATGAGGTCAAAAGTGAATCCACGTAATGTTTGTACTTTTGAAGTTCCTCATTCTTACATTGGTAGATACCCATAACTTGATTGACTACCAATTGAGAGTCGCCAATAATATTGATAGATTTGACACCTAAGTGTAACGCAACCTGGAGACCCAGAACAAGGGCCTCGTATTCCGCTGTATTATTAGTGCAGGGGAAATCGAGTCAGAATGAGAAAGGCATAGGCTCAGTGTCGAGAGGAATGAGAACAACACCGGCTCCTCCGCTGCGTTGGCATTTGGATCCATCGAAGAAGAGGGTCATTGGATATGACTCCTCACTGAGTGAAAGAGTAGTGATGAGTTCGTCAAGGAAAGTAAAATTGGTAAATTGTTCCCCAGGTAAAGGGGCTTCTGCAAGTTGGTCTGCGATGGTTTGTCCTTTGATTGATTTTTGGTGGAAAAACTCAAGGTCGAGGCGGCAAGGGGCATAAACCATCGGGCGATGCGTTGGTTTAGATGAGGTTTGGCATACATATAATGGATGGGGTCCGTGTTAGTGATGAAAAAAGTTTTGTGATTCAAAAGGTAGTGTCGGAGTTTGGTGGCCACGAATGATAGGGCTAGGCACAACTTTTCTACATGTGTATACCTAGTCTCATAATCTACCAAAGTACAACTTATATAATAAACGGATTGTTCACGGTTCTCGGAGTCACGATGTGCAAGCATGGCCCCTACAGCGTGGTCAGTGGCGGAAAGGTAAAGGTAGAAAGGGCGATCATCCTGAGGTGGAATAAGCACGGGTGGCTGCAAGAGATAGGATTTGAGAGCTTCAAAGGCTTGGTGACACTCTTCACTCCATTGAAAGGAAATGTCCTTTTTAAGAAGGTGATGGAAAGGTTGACATCGATCCGAGAGTTGGGAGATGAAACGCCGGATGGATTGAAGTTTACCTTGCAAACTACGCAATTGTTTGAGGTTTTTGGGTGGGGGCATTTCTAGGATAGCTTTTACTTTAGATGGATCGACCTCAATGCCATGCAAAGAGAAAATAAAGCCAAGAAGTTTTCCTAAAAGAACACCAAAGACACATTTCTTTGGTTGAAGCCAGACTGAATATTGTAACAGGCGATCGAAAATAATGGTTAAAACATCGAGATGTTCACTGCGATGTTTAGATTTGCCAAGGAGATCATCGACATAATCCTCAAGGATAGTGTGCATAATGTCATGAAAAATGTAAGTCATAGCCCACTAATAGGTCGCACCAGCATTCTTAAGGCCAAATGGCATGACACGATAACAGAAGGTTCCCCAAGGAGTTATGAAGGTAGTTTTATGTTGATCGGCCGGGGCTACCAAAATTTGATTGTATCCCGAAAAGCCATCCATGAGAGAAAGCATTTCATGGCCTGTAGTGAGATCAACAAGTTGATCAATACTTGGGAGGGGGAAGTCATCCTTGGGGCAAGCGAGGTTAAGGTCTCAAAAATCCGTGCATATCCAAAGTCCCCCCGTCACTTTAGTGACAGGTACGATGTTAGAAATCCATTGAGGATAGTCAATAGGAAAGATGAAGGAAACAGAAAGAAGTTGTTGAAGCTCTTCTTTGACCAAGAGGGCAATGCGTGGATGCATTTTTCTCAGTTTTTGTTTGCACTGGTTTGGAATCAGGGTTTAGGGTGATGTTATGGATGGTAATGGTAGGATCAATTCTTGACATGTCAGTGTAGGACCAAGTGAAAGCTTGGTTGCGGGTACGGAGAAAGGTAGTAAAGGTGGCTTGTTCTGATGTGTTAAGGGATTGTCTGATCTTCACAACGTGAGGATCCTCCTTTGTGTGGATGTTGATTTTTATATTCGACTCATTCAACATGGTTTGTGTTTCAGACGGTAAGGCGCGTTGAATATAGGAGTCGTCTGCACCAAGATAAGTGAGGATGGAATCGTCATCCTGGCACTCAACAATGTTAATCGAAGGTGAATCCTCTTCGATCATGTCTGGATACAGAAGGGGAAGAGAAGATGGATTCTCATTATTGCGTTGATAAGTGAGAGGACCTATGAAGATAGCATTTATGGAAAAAAAAAAGTTAGGAGGGATAGATTCAGGGTCTATCGACTCTGTGGGTGATGATGGAAAAGTGGGTGATGATGGTTTGGTAGGGGTGATGGCATCTTCTTCTAGGATACAACTGACACGAGGTGTCTCCTGTGTAGGTGTTTCAGGAAAACCGAGACCACTGCGATCATTGTGTTTGCGTGTAGTCACGGGAATGAGTGTATGTCAGCCTTGTTCATAAAGACCAAAACCAAAGCCTTTCCAAGCACAGCGAGTCAAGAAGGTGAGGGTGAAATGACGATTTGTCAAGTATTGAAAATCGGATTGGAAGGGAACCACACCAAGAGGAGGTTCAGGGGTAATGGAGGATGCGTTAACACCCCCATACGTTAGGTTGGTGTGGCAATGGGGTGGTCTGTAAGAGATTACCTCCCCCACGCGACGGTCGTAGGTGGGATGTGCATGTAACTGTCCGTACTCCTACGGGGTATGGAAAGAACTAACGTTATATAGGCGGTACTCCCCCAGCGTAAGGCGTTGAAAAACATCTACTAAGGGGTCAGAGGTTGGGATGTTATCTGTGGGAAAGGAAGTAATATTTGTAACGGTGGTTTCATTAGTTGAAGGTGTAGGTGTGTCAGAAGTAGATGGCTGGGTTGGATGAACGGGTGTCTTGACTGGTACAAGTACATCATTAGGGCGATACAACATATTGCAAGTTTTGAAGGGGGGAGGATCAGCTTTTACGGTGTAGGACTTCCCCTCGTACTCAAATTTTATGCATCTATGTAAGGTGGAGGGAACGCATCCCATAGCCCGGATCCAAGGGCGGCCTAACAACATATTGTATTGGAACTCTCCCTCAAGGACATAGAAGAGTTCGGGTAAAGTACGTGGTCCTACACAAATGTTAAGGATCACGGTGCCTAAAGTAGAAGTAATAGCATCATTGAATGATTGCAACATGATGGGGTTGGCACACATGCAACTAGAAAGGATATTAATTTGTTGGAAGGCTTTTGAAGAGATGATGTTTAGGCTAGCGCCCCCGTCAATCATAACACGCCGTACCCGAATATCCCGAATGTACGCTGAGATGAAAAGAGCAGGGTCAGGATCTTCGGCACCAAAGTCGATAATTTCATCTTCGGAGAAACTAACAGCAGCGGCTTGCTGTACAGAGACAGAAGTGGTTGGGGAGATAGATTGTTTGGTGAGCGATGCAACATGATTGGGTGTTAGAATAGAGGTAACAGGCAAGGTTTCATTAGGTAAAACCTCTATCCCTTGAAGGATTTCAACGAGAGCTTGGCGATGAGATTCAGAAGTCTGAATGAGATCATACAGTGTCATTTTTACAGGTGATTGGTGAAGCTGTTTTATCATAGTTCTGTGGGTAATGCCATTAGAGATAGGATAGGCGGGTCCACGAATAACCACTTTAGGTGGTGGTGCAATCAGGATGGTGGACGGAGAAAGAGATGCCGCAGGCATGTTTTCTTTCGCTTTCCCATTGTTTTTCTACCCTCAAGTAGCAACACTAATCATATTGATCTCGTGAATACGAGAGGAGGAAGATGGTAGGGATAGGTCATGGTTTTCGAGAGGTGGGGCTGTAATAATGATAGATCTTGGTGAGGCAGGGACAGGTGGTATAGGAGAGGGAATTGAAGCTAAGGGTCTCTCTCTTCGTAAGTTGTCTTTCTTAACTTTTCTTTCTGAGAGAGGTGACCGACGAAGTATGGCTTTCAATGCTTTGCATCCCTCTATGTCATGTTCTGGTGTGCGGTGGTAAGCACAGATTTTAGACTCATCGTAACCTATAGGTCGAGGTTTAGATGGATCATAAGGTCTAAGTGGGGGTAGGGAAATGGTCACATTCTTCACCAACATAGCAAGGATTTTGGCGTAAGACCCTTTGAGTGGGTCAAAGTCAGAGGAAAATGAGGCTATTGACTGGGTCGATTCTGGTGATGACATGGTGTGGTTGGTTTGTATGGGGGGTGGTTTAGCCAAGGAGTTTTGATAATGGGTTTTAACTGACCGTGGTTTCTTTGACGTAGAAGCTATGTTGGATGATGAGGCCACATATGATGTGGTATCAGAAAACAACCACGGAGAAATAGGAGTGACCGAAAACAAATCTTTTGATGATGGAATTTGTTTAGGGTTGATAGGTGGACAGGATACACGGGGTGACGGTGTTGCTATACCTTTGGATTTCTGTATGGGTGCAGAAGGTGTAGGTCACTTTAAAGAAAACGCAGGAGGTATGATATATTGATGTAAGGTAGAGGGATGGGGTCCCAATATGGAAGGTAGGTGTGACGACGAGGGTTTTAGTTGTGTTAACGGCATAGATTGAGGAGATTGAGTCTGTCTCCTAATGGGATGGACGGCTTTATTTTTAGATAAATCAAGCCACTTAGGTGGGTGTGTTAGACTAGGTATGGGTGAGGTCCCAAGCATAGGGGAAGATTTGGTTAGGTTAATAGAAGTGGATGAGGTATTTGGTAGAGATGAGGGGGGTGAAGATGAGGACATAGGCATTTTAAGCTTCTGTAAACACTTTGGGTATATGGTAGAGGCATCAGGATCGGTCATTTGCATTTGAGTAGAATATTGCATACTCAAACGTTCCCATAGGACCTGTCTATCTTCTGGCGAATGACAGTCCTCACGTGTGAACATGAACTTTTGTATGGAGGAAAGGTGGGTTGTGATTCCGGTCCACTGTGGGTGTGATACAAGGGGTATATGAGGCACTGTATCAATGGGTGTTAAGAGGTCAACCGGTTGCTGAAAAGATTTAGGTGATAACGGACTAATAGGTAGGAGGGCGTGTTTGAGAGGATCTGTCATGTTTAAAGACTGTGGGGATGTTGGTTCAAGAGGTTTCTCATCTAAGGATGATAAAGGAAGTGGCAAGCCTTCCTCTTGTACAGCAAGAATGGTAGAAGGAGACGTTTGGGAAATAGATAAATTATATAACATCCGCTCACAGTCTTGCAAGGATGTGGTATAAGAAGGCTCATTTGTGAGAAGGGAACTCTGGGCAGTTAATTGCTTGATGGATAAAGGAACGGCAAGGATTTCAGTTTGTCTTGATGGCGAGGAAGGGGGTTCGGTTTCTTGCGTTAGTGAAGAGGTTTGATTCAGAATTTGTTCGATAGAGGTCTTTGGCTGGAAATTGAAGACTGCATGGATCTCATGAACACTCTCCTCGGCTAAGATATCTTGGTTTTGTTTACTGTTAGAAGAATGATTCGGGAATGGTTTGTTGAATATTTTCAAGTTTCGATTAGCAGGGGTGTTAGGATTATCGAGGGCTATATCCCCCACATCAACCATTTCCTGCACTATGTTTTTCAACATCTTGCAGTTCTCATGACTGTGTCCCTTCACGCGGTGGAAGTTACAGAAGTCATTTTATTTTTACCAAGAAGGTATGGCGCGAGTGGAATCGAACCCGGAATGAGGTTTAACAGGAGGTAAGGTAATGGCTCCTGCTTTGAGAAATTTTTCCAATATCACACCATATGTTTCTCCCAAGGGAGTGTAGTTGATGGGCTCAGCTTTATACTTATAGGTGGTTTTTGGCGGGGTATTAGACGGTGGTTGGGATTTTACCATCACCGCGTGCACGGACCCTTTTGATTTCGAAGCAGTCGATGGGTGAGGATTGGTGGTGTTAGGTTTGTTGGTGGAATCTTGGGTTCGGAAAGTGGGGTTTTTGTTGTGCAACCACAATTTCTCTTCCTCTAAGGCTCGAATCTCTAGTTTTCGAGCCATAGTAAAGGCCTCGTCAAATGTACAGAAAGTTTGAATTTGGAGGGTAGGAGAGATGTGCTTAGCGCAGGCCCACGTAAACAGTTCGATAAGTTCGGTATGAGGCAAGGCATACGTAAGTTGGTTGATAAGGCCCCGCCATCATCCAACGAAATCTGCGATAGATTCGTCTTCAAATTGTCGGATGGCATAGAGGTCGGTGATAGATACTTTCTTGGCAATGTTAATGGAGAAATGATCCAAGAAAGATTGGGCTAGCTGGTTAAAAGAGAAGATTGAGTGCTGGGTTAAAGCACTGTACCACTCCAAGGTGGGTCCTGATAAGGACATGGGAAAGGTGCGGAGTAGTAAAGCGTCATCGTGAGCAATCAGATAGCAGACATGTCTAAATGATCGCAAGTGTTGTTGAGGGTCCTCCTTACTGTTAAAACGGGTAAATTTTGGTAATTCCCATTGAGGAGGATATGAATGAAGGGGGACTGAAGGGTGGATAGGCTCCGGAAAAACTTGCTCGTATGTCAAGGCGCTACGACTTCCTGAAACAGAAGCCTCCAGGTTTTGCATTTTGTCCATCATTTGTTTAATTAAATCAGTAGCTGGATGAGATGATGGTGTGGTTGTGGTAAACGGAGGCAAATTGGGCCAAGGGCCACCGCTAGACAATGGTGGGGTTAAATGTTGATAAGGTATGGAGGATGACTGTGTTGAGGCAACCGAATAGGGATGTCCTATATAAGCTGTTGAGGTTATCGGATATGTGTGTGGAAATGAAAAGGTGGGCGGAGCTTGAGAAGGAAAGCTCGTGTGGATAGGTGGCAGAGAGCAAGTCATGAACGGAACAGTCTGCAAGAGAGACGAGGTAGGAGAAGTCAGCGGTAATGACATGTTGGGCCCAAGATTAACCAAAGGAAAGCCAATCTGTGCCGTATGGACCCCTGAAGCTGCTGAGGTAGGTGACGGGACTAAGGATGCGGAAGGCAAAGTGGAGTTATCAGGTGGATAAGGGGCTAAATGAGTAGCTATACTGATAGGCATGCCAACAAGGAGTTGACCATCAGGTGTACGGTCAAGGGCATGAGACAAATAGTACTGTATAGCACTAGGAATAGCATCCAGAAATTTGGCAAATTCTTTATCTCCCACAGGAATTTTAGGAACCTCGCTGGTGTCTGTAGGATTCCCCACAGAATGTGAAGGGGGTGATTCAGGAAAAGGTACAGAGAAAGCATGTGAAACCATGGCGGCGGCTTGCTTTCGAGTGATAACAACCATGGATAGGAGTACACAGTAGGGTTTCAATCTATCAGGAACAGAAACAGACTCAGAATGGTGAAATTGGTAAGTTGCTGGTTTGTCAGGAACTGTAAAAGACAGTAACCGATATCGGTTTGATAACCGATGTCGGTTAGACTATAGCTGACGTCGGTCAGTTAACCGATGTCGGTGTAAGAAGACTGGTATAAGAAAATATAAGAAGCTGCTGATTTGATTGTTGACAACACTTAGTACATTTATCAAATTGTTCTAAGGTGATCACAGAAGATAGTGTATAACAAAGAAAACAAAACTGAAAACAAACAAGATGCACACACAAATCCAGAGACTAACCCTAGGGTTAATTTTAATTATTTGTGGGCTTATGCCTTTAGACGTGGAATGATGTCAATCCTAAACAAAAGACTTAGGGGAAATGTCAAGTTTGTTTTGGCTTATAAGGTTACCTCAATCGGGCGGAGGAATACCGCAGAAAAGGGGGGATGTTTTGAGCTGTTGTGTTAATTGTGAAGTGATTCGGTATGTGTTGTGCAGTGAAAGTAAGATTAATTTCCTATTAATACCGTGGAAATCACCCCCACGTGTACGACCTGGTACTTAGTCTAAGTTCACTAGAATTGAAAACAGCAAGCAAAAATGTAATGCACGTGTTTTAAACCCAAATCGAAAATGATATTCGATGAAGCAATTAAGATGACTTTCACTAATGTGAAACTAGGAAAGCAAGACAAATTCTTTACTAAATATAACAAAAACAGCAACAACAAGCATGCTTCCTAAAATGAAAACAAGCAAGAGAAACAGAAACCCGAAATGGGTCCCACCGGGCGTGCCAAAATGTTTCACACGGAATGTTTCGGCTCTGCAGAATAGACTTGCTTCTATCCTATCATTCCTTTGAGAAACAGATAAGGGTTAGGGCTAGGCGGAATACCTGTTGAATGTTGAGATGGTGTGCACGTACTGTAGAGAAAGATCAGATCGACTGCAAAGAACTCCTTTTTGTCTTGGAAGGACTACCTGCAAGTAAGAATACAAGACCACCAGATTTTAATTAGACAAAAAATGAGGGATCTGCCTTAGGCCCAGGAAATAAAAAAAATTCCTTTCGAAGGTGGTTAGTTCCCTTTTTAATACGATTTAACACAAATGATAATATAGAAAGCTATTGCAAAATCACGATTTAGGTATCTCGTTACAAAGCAATAGAAACTAAACTATCAATAATAAAGCGTCACATTGTTTGTTCGGTTACTGGTCGTTGATACGTTCAGGTTGAGTTATAGGGATAAACCAAACTGGATTTGGGGTTATTAGGTGGCAAATAGGCAAGCAAAAGGTTTTGGGATATAAGTCACAGTGACTGACGGCGGTCACTGGGTAACCGACCGCGGTTAGATAACCGCTGTCGGTAGAGGATAAACGATACCGGTAGGGTCAGCAATCTAAGTGCTTCTGGATAGAAGTTGGTTGCAAGGTGATTGTGGGGTTATTAGGATTGGTGGATGGCTGAGGGGAATGATGGGAGGATAGGGAAGACTCAAAGTGTGGTAAAATGCCCTTCTGGGCAATATCAGGATGTATGGGTGAAGGTTAAGTGCAGTATGTTGCTGGTAGTAGATCTAGGAATAAACTTATGATTACTATTAATCAACAGGCTCAAGAAAATGGTGCTTAGAAACATATAAAACACTACTTACTCGTCCTTGATGCAAATGCAGGTTTTAGGACTGTGATGATGAAGACAGGACCCAAGTTGGATGATCTGACAATCCAAGATGAGTTATCTCCTCTTTTGATGCTCGGATGAGTGTTACTGGGCTCTAGTTATTTAGTTGCAGTCTTGGGCTTGATGTCCTTTTCTGCAAACTCTTCCTGTTTCTTAACTTGTCTCTACTCAGCGAAGCAAAATATGGATTCTCTCGATGATTTCTCCTTCTCCTGATCAAATGAAAATCTGATCCTTTGTTTTTGGTTGGAAGTGGTCATTTACGGGGAACCGATGGCGGTTACACAACCGACGGTGGTTGAGTAGGAATCGGTATCGGTCAGGTCAAATCGGGCTATTTTTGGTAAAATAGCCAGCTTTCCCTCCTTTTCTTCTGAGGGATTGGTAGCGGGCTTGGTCAAGTCATTATGAAGCTGGTTTTAGGTGCGGATGAGGAGTAATTAGTCATAGGTGTGGAATTGGACCAAGTTATAGGTCTTAATTAGGTTAGTTTAGGGTTAAGACTAGGTCATGATGAGTTGGCAACATGAGGTGGCAGGTATGGTGATGTGGATTTATTAATTATAAGGTAATTAATAAATAGTTGTGTAAGGTTTAGGTGATGAGGTTAGGTTGCGAAATGAGATGCGGGGCACAGGGGGTCGTAAGACACAAATTTGGTGTCTACATTTTGATTTTCTTTAAACACAAGATCACCAATTTTATAGTCACATTCCTTGACATGTTTCTTATATGCTCTATTAACATGTTCTTGATAGACTTGATGATGTTCGAGGGATGTTAACCATTTTTCATCCAACAATTCAAGTTGTGCTAAGAAATCTTGGCAATATTATTTGTCACGAATAAAATATTTGAGAGATAGACGAAGTGATAGAATTTGAACTTTGAGAGGTAGGATGACTTCTGAGCCATAGATGAGTGAATAAGGGGTAGTACCTATAGGTGTATGGATGTGATTTTATAATCCCAGATATCAAACGGGATTTGGAGTTGCCAATTCCTTCCTACGTCATCTGCTTTCTTCATAAGGATTTTATTGAGTGTTTTTTTAGAGGCCTTGTCCTGTCCATTTTCCCGAGGATAATATGGTGACGAGAAATTGAGTTTTATGTTGAACATATCATAGAGATTTTTAAATTCTTTATTTTAAAAGGATTTCTTGTTATTTATGATGAGTTTATGTGGGATACTAAAACAATATATAATATTTTGATATATGAAGTTGGTGATAGGCCCTGATTTTTTCGAAGTTAAGGGAATGGCTTCCACCCACTTAGTAAATTATTCGGTTGCTATGATAATAGAATTATGTTGTTGAGATGATTTAGGATTGATTTTTCCAATGAGGTCTAACCCCCATTTAGAGAAAGGCCATAAGTCCTTAGTGGGTTGTAATGCTTGACTAGGGACACGAATTCAAGATCTAAGTGGAGTTGGCATTTAACACATTTCTTTACGTATGCACAACAACATTTGGTGATGGTAGGCCAGTAATACCCTATCTTTATGAAATTTTTAGTGATGTCATTGCCACTATATTCATCACCACAGATTCGATCATGGACCTCTTCAATTGCTTTGGTTGATTCATGTGATTGAAAGCATCATAATAGTATACCGTCAAAGCTACATTTGTAAAGGATACCACCTATAATGAAAAAACAAGTAACAAGTTGAAGAAATGATCATTTTACACCATGTGATAAGTCTATTGGTAGTTTGTATTCAGAAATATAATCATATATCTGAGTATACCATAGATCAGGTGGATGATTATCAATGACATTAATAGAAGGTATCTCATTTTTATGTGAAGGATGATCCAAACACTGAACGACTAATTTTTTTTTAGTTTTATCCTTAGATTTTTCTGTTTCAAAAGGGATGAGGCATTTGAGAGATGCCATAGTGTCTGTAAACCTATTAGAAGATCATGGACTAGCATGAATACTATAATGATCGAATGCACCAAGAAGGAAGTCAAAGACAACTTATTATTTTTGAATGATTTCATTTTTACATTGATATTCTCCTTTAACCTGATTGATAACAAGTTGTGAATCTCCATAGATTTCCCGGATGTGGACACCTAAGAGAATGGAAATATTTAGACCCATGATTAAGGATTCATGTTTTTCCATGTTTTTGGTACATTTGAAGTTAAGTTTGAATGCCAACAAAAGTGGAATATTCTAGGGAAGTATGATGAAAACTTCGGTTCCTCCCCCTTCTTGACATTTATCATTGTCGAAGAAGAGATTCATTTTAATGGGGATAAAATCAGATTCATCGATATTGTTGATGGATTCATCAGGGAAGTATTCATGAGGGATTTGATTATCTGGAAGGGGCGCTTCAAGGAGTTGATCTACAATGGCCTGACCTTTAATAGGTTTATATGATATAATTTCGAGGTCAAATTTAGCCATGAGCATAATCCATCAAGTTATGCAATCATTATGAGAAGGTTTGGCATACATGGTTTTAAGTGGATTAAATATGTCAATGACATATGTATTTTGATTGAGTAGATAATGTCAAAGTTTGGAGGTGGAAAATTATAACGTAAAATATAATTTTTTAGCTTCAGTGTAACTTGTTTCATACTCATGGAGTGTGCGGCTAATGTAGTAAATGACTTGTTCATGACCTTGACTATCATGATGGGAGAGCATAGCTCCTAGAGCATGCTCTGAAGTGGATATGTATAGATAAAATAGCTATCCTTCATGAGGTGGAGTAAGCACAGGCGGTGATAATAGATATTTGTTGATTTCATTAAAGGCCTTCTGGTAATTAGAATCCCAATGAAATTTTACATCTTTACAGAGTAGATGGTGAAACAGTTGACAATGGTTAGAAAGTTGTGATATGAAACGTTGAATTAACTAAAATTTACCTTGGAGGCTACGCAGTTGTTTGAGATTAGATGGTGGAGGAATTTCAATGATTTCTCTAACCTTTGTCGGGTCAACTTCAATGAACCTAGGATAGATATGATGAATCCTAAAATTTTCCAGTGAGGACACCAAAAACACACTTTGCAGGATTAAGATAAAGATAAAACTAGATGAGACGAGTGAAGATTGATTAAAGACATGTAAAGATTGGGTTTTTAATGATTTGGATTTTCCTAAAAGGTCATCAAAATTTTTGTGGATGAGGTAATGGAAAATGTATGTCATGGCACCTTGATAAGTAGCCCCTATATATTTTTAGATCAAATGGCATGACATGGTAGAATAAGGTTCCCCAAGGGGTAATGAAAGAAGTTTTGTGTTGATCGTTGGGAGAAATGAGGATTTGGTTATAACCTGAAAAATCCATCTATGAGGGAAAGAATTTCGTGGCTGACCATTATGTTAACAAGCTGATCTATGTTTGGAGGAGGGAAGTCATCTTTAGGACAGGTGAGATTGAGATCCCTGATGATTGTGCAGATGTGTATCTTGCCTAAGGATTTAGTTACAGGGATGAAATTAGAGACCCATTGTGGATAGTCAATGGGTATGATAAATTTGACAGATAGAAGGTGTTGTAACTCTTCCTTAATAAGGAGAGATTTACAAGGATGCATTTTATGGAGTTTTGTTCAATTATCTTAGCATCAGGATACATGACTATGTTATGTACAACAATGTTAGGATCAATTACTGGGCATATTGTTGTATGACCAGGCGAAGGCTTGATGATATTTTATTAAGAACAGAGGTGAAACCATTTAGTTGTTTTAGATCTAGAGATTGAGTGACCTTAATTATGTGAGGATGTTGAGGGGTGTCTAGGTTAACATTGAGAGTGGAATTCATAAGGATCATTGGCATGTGTCAGGTGGTAGGGATTTATGAAGAAATTAGTCTTCAGCTCCCATTTGAAAGGATAAGGTCATATCATTCGAATATCTTAGAGTGAATCTTTGTCAACCATTTTTGGCCAAACAAGGGGTAATGATTTAGTGGATTGATTAGATTGATAATTGAGTGGCCCTAAAGATACAAAATTAATTTTTAAAAAATTTAGCTGGGATGGATATAAGTGTCCTTTGTGTCCATTAGATCTTCAAGGTTCGTTGGTGATGATAATTCTAGTTCAGAAAAATGGATGTAGCAAGTTTTGATGTAGTGGCTTCGCATATTTTAGAGCTAGAACTTTTTATAACCTAAACCATTTTTCTCATAGGCTTTAAGGGAACGTGGGACGACTAAGTCATGGATTCCTTGTTCGTAATGATTGAGGCCAAAACCTCTCAATGCACAACGATGAAGATACATACAAGAAAATTTTAGATTTTCAAGATATTTGAAGCTTAATGTGAATAGCATAACAAGGTGTGGATTAATAACATGGGATGGAGGATTATTGAGTCCCATGTAGATGAGGTTTATTTTGAGATAAGTAGGGCCGTAAGAGATAATATATCCTACATTTGGGTTATACATGGGTTTGTTTGTCGAGGACAGACCATATGTTTTGGGTGAAGGGATGTAGTTGAGTATGAGGAGGCAATATTCCATGAGTGTAAGATGTTTTAAAACATCATTAAGAGATGAATCATATAGTAACTTATAAGAAGAGATATATGTGCTAGTAAATGCTTCATCAGATGACTCAGGTATGTATTTAGGTACAAGAATGTCATTTGGGTGGTACATCATGTAACAGATCAGTTAATGGATTTATATCAGCAGGGACAGTGAAGGTCTAAGCCATCGTGTTCATGTTTGAGACAATGATGAAGGTTGGAAAGGAAACACAACACATGGTTCATATCAAAGGGTTTCATAATAACATGTTGTATTTAAAATCTCCTTTTATAATGTAAAAGAGCTATGATAGGATTTTAATGCCAACTTTAAGTGGACAGAATGATGGTGCCTAATGTGGGTGCGATAGTGTGATTGAAGGATTGTAGTAAAGACTGGTGTTTGAGTGATAACAATGTTGGTTAGCTTAATTTGGTCAAAAGTAAGAAATGATATGATATTAATGAAAAAACCATTATCAATCATGACCATGTTAATGGAGATGCTATTGATCTGAGTAGTAATGAGAGAGTGGACAGGTCATGGTCCTTCTGGTTTGAGAGAGGGAAGTTCATATGGTTTGAATGATATAGCAATGGATGCTTTAAGGGCACCCATAAATTTTGTAAAAGAAATCAGATCATTGGATGGTATGGTTATAGATTCCAGGGATTTTATCATAGCCTATTTATGTGAAAAGGTGATGTTTGCACTAATTCATAAAGAGACATCCTGACAAGGGATTGATGTAATTTCTTGATGAACATAAAATTTTACCATAATGAAAGGGGGTGTCACTCCTTGTATTGAAATTTTGGCTCTATGGGTGATGGAGTTGGATTAGACACTTTAAGAGCTATGGAAATAGATGTCTTAGGTGTATTAGATGAAGCTAATAATTTAATACATGGTGGTAAAGTGATGAAATTTTTACCTTTCTTAGGTTTAGATGGTTCTTTTTCATAATTTTGTGAACAGGTAGTGATGTGTATGACATCAACTCGATGAGAAATACATTTAGGGATGGATTCTTCAGGTTTTGATGACGACAATGATGATGTTGATGTTGTGTTTAATTGAGAAGGAAGGAATATCAGACCTACCCATTTCCTATGAATTTTAAGTGAAAGGCCCTATAATATTCTATGGAATGGCCTCGTGTTCTATGGTAATCATAGAAAACATTGAAGTCATACCAAGCTTGTTTCCATCCTCAATAATCAGATGACTTAGGAGGTGGCAATGTAATAAGTGACCACTGAAGGAGGTCATCTAATATGGTAGCATAACAACCTTTAGGTGTTGATTTGGATGGGGAAAAGGTTGTGTCTATAGTCTTCTCAAGGGATGAAGTGGAATATATTGTTTAATTATAGGTAGTTTGTTAGTTGGTCATGGAGGATTTCTAGGTGTCACAACAGATGGTGGAAAAAGAGCCTATATGGGTGGCCATTGGAGAGGATAATTGGACTGTGTAATGGGTTTAGGATGATGGACTTAATATAGATGCATGTTTTGGAACAGTGGGTTAGGATATAGTTGGTTTGTGTAATAGTGTTTCGAATATGGATTTAATGTAGGGGATCGGTAGATAGGTTTTGACCCTGAAAATATAAAGGAATGAGGTCCACGTAGAGGAATTTAATCTAGCAAAAACATATTAAGGAATTTTGAAGACCCAAAAATACCTTGCTTATGAAATATTTTTTGTGGTTTTGGATGGTCATTGGGTGTGGTTGATGAAGATGCAGAAGAGTTAGATTCCCCTGAAGTAACATGTGTTTTGGGTTGTTTCTCGATTGTGGTTTTAAGTGTAGTTTTATGAAGGCGTAGATAATGTAGGTAAAGATTCATCAATGGTGTGTGATGTGCATGTGGGAATAGTTTTAGTAATATTATCAACAAGTAAAGTCTCAATAGTCATAAGTTTTAGGATCATCGAATATCAGTGTTGATTCTAAATAGTTTTGATTTGGTAAATGATGAGGTGGGTTTACGCATAGGCTTCTATCTATGTTATTGTATTGATGGTGTGAACAAAATTTTTCTATGGTTGATCTAAAGATGATGGGAAATGGTTTATTGAATAGTCAAGGTTTTGATTTGGGGGTGTGTTTGGATTGTCTAAGTGAATTTTTCCTTTATTGATTAATTCTTGAAGTACATTACAACGTGTACAACATATTTCAATGTCATTTCCATTAACCCTATGATATTTGAAATTTTTATTATCTTTCTACCAAATGGGTTTAGATAATTATGTCTCAATGGTTTGGATAGGTGGGAGAGATATCATGTTGGTGGAGAGTAGTTTTTTAAAACTGTGCTATAATTCTTTTCTATAGGTGTATAGTTATGTTATTTATGAGAGAACTCGGTAGTAGGTTTTTCCTTAGGAGAAGAATTAACTAAGATGGCATTGGCAGATGTTTTAAACTTATCTAGGTTGGATTATGACTTGTATGGAAACTAAACTTTTAGTTTCTTAGGACGAAGCTTAACTGGACCATCTTCTAAGGCTCGCAATTTCAATTTATGGGACATGGTGAAAGCCTCATCAAAATTTTGAAATGATTGGATTTGCAATGTGGATGAGATATGTTTAGTAAATGAAATACAGAAAAATTTGATTTATTTATTTTTGGTAATGAAAATGATAGTTGATTAATTACACCTCTCCAACAAGTAACAAAATCAGCAATAGATTCATCTTCAAATTGTTTGATGGCATATAGTCATTGACGGTGACTTTTCAGGCTATGTTTATGGAAAAGTGCTCTAACAAGAGTTGAGAAATTTGTGTAAAGGAGAATAGGGAATATTACATAATGTTACATATCAATCAAAGGCAGGACTGATAAGAGACATGGGAAAGTGTTCTCATCATAAGGTCTTGGTCATGAGCTATTAGATAGCAGGTGTGATGAAAGGAACGGATGTGTTGTTGGGGATATTACTTGCTGCAAAATTTGATTAACTTTGGAAGTTCCTAGTGAGGTAGATAAGATTTATATGTCACTAAAGGGTGAATGAGCTCATTGTAAAAATTTGGTCATACCTGAGAGCACATTCTTGGATGAAGATGAAGCAGCTTTGAGACTAGATATGTGGTTCAAAAAGGATTTTAAAGGGATCAAGTTGAGTTTATTGTTACGAGATTGAGCCAGGTTGGAATAAAGACTGGTACATTGTGAGTATGATACTACTGAGGAATGCCTTGCTAGTAGGGAATGTTTGTTGGGGGATGTTCTGTTGAGGAAAAATCTATTGGTAAGGTACATTCTGTTGTGAGATGTTATATTGTGGAATGTTTTATTGAGGCATGTATTGTTGAGGTATATTGTATTGTAGGATATTTTTACTATAGGTATATTCTATTGATAAGGGATGTTTTGTTGTGGGATATTATGATGAGGTGGAATAATTTGTTTGGAATCTAAAGGCTACAAGGGTTGTATGTACTGGTACTACAATGAAATTGATGTATAAGTGTGTGGTTGTGAATATGTGAGGGATTTCTAGAAAGAAATGGTAGAGGTAGCAGAGGATGGGGCCTATTGTGGAATGTTTTGTTCCAGGATATTATATTGTTGTAATATTTTGAAGAGGTGTAGATTGTGGCATGGATATCAGTTGTTTTGATGGTTGTGGTATGTATTGTGAAATAGAATGAGGACTAGTAATGACACTAGTATTGACTAGTGGTGTGATTATAGGGATAGATATGGTTATGTTTTGAATAGAAGTAGTAACTAGTTGTGAAGATACAACAATAGAAAAGCCTACAAAACTCGATAGAGGTGATTTGTACCTGTGAAGAAGATGTAGGAGTAGATGAGGAAGTGGTGGTATTTCTTAAGGGAGGTGTGGAATCTATAGAAGGGCCCGGAAAAGATGTAGACTGTTGAGTAGATTTGTTTTGTGATGAAACCATATGAAGGTCCTAAATAGGAACCGAAGAGACATCAGATTCCTTAGATTGACTGATAGGAGATTTTTCATTTGATGTTTCAAATGGATTAATAGGGATGGAAGATATTTCTGGTTGAATAATTTTTTGGTCTTTTAGATTTATTTGTTGAAGTATATGAGTACAATTATTGGATGTTCGGGTCTTGATTTTGATCGATGAGACATGTAATGAAAGATGAAGGATTTTAAGTGTGTGGAATGGGTTGGGGTGTGAATGGTTATATTTTAACATTCCTAGTTACTAGATAATATTAGAGAGTGATAGGGTTTGAATCTAACATTTCTTAAAATATAAGGTCTCCCTTATTACATAAAGGAGGTTCAGGTGCGTCTAGTCGATAACTAGGAGAAAAGGGGTGTTCTATTTCTTATAATCCTGATGTATGAAAGATTTTACCATGATATTAATGTGGGGAATTGAAGAGTGGTTGTCTCATTTATTTATTATAGCTGACCCCTAACTCATTCCAAGTCTGTTGAGTGTTTGAAAGGGGAATGGATGTAATTGTTTGATGAAATGGGATTTGTTGTTATATTGGTGTCAAAAGTGTCTATAGGAAATGATGTAGTATAAAATGGGACCTGTTGTTAAAATGGTATAGGTAGTGGGGTGGACATGTTTTCAAATTTTTGATTATGAGCTTGTTTTCTGCTAAGTACCATGGAAAAAAACACACAAACACCTAGAGAAATGCAAAATAACTAACTGGGTTGATTTACAAATAACAAGAAAAATTAAGAAAAAAGTTTGTTTTATATTTATCTTGATTAATTATGAAAAAAGTGAAATGCGTAAAATGGTTAATGAAGATATTAGGAAATGGTCATCTATGGTTGGTTTCAGGAATTTTAAAGGGCGGAGTCATCGATATACCCATAGGTACATGAGGCCCAACTCGATACTGCTGCTAGTATGGGCATGTATATTAGGGCCTACCCCCTCACTTCATGGTCCCGCTGTGATAAGAGAGTTGGGTGTTGAGCCAATATATACAAATATACAAAATATTATACTTGGCAAGAACTCTGAGTCATTTTCCTTGTTATGTGGTTAAATCCCAATCAATTTCACCTAGGTGGGAATTGTTTTGAATGAAATTTTGATGTTGAAGTGATTTAGTTATGTGTGGGGAAAGGATAAGTGAATGCAACAAATTTCCCTCCTAATTAGAATATATAGAACAAGAAGGATGCAATTTTTTTATTTTAAGAACCCAAAATGAAATTTTTTGCTTCAATGAGGATAACCAGACGAGTATGAAAAATAAAAAGAAAACGGAAATTTTTATGAATTATCGTGAGATCACTCCTTTTTTTAGATTTTAGAAAATTTCCAAAGCAAGAAATCTTGATAATCCAACAATAAAGCTTCTCAAAAAAATGACCCTACAAATACAGTTAGAAAAAAAGAAAATAAGAAAAATAAAAAGTAGACTGTGAGGATATATTTAAGAAAAACACACAAGAAAAACGCAGGTGATTGGACCAATTGTAGGTGATTAGGATAATCAAAGGAAATTATTACACGATGAATTAGAAAATAAATACTTTTTAGTTGATGAAATAAATAATTAAGGGACAGGTCCCATCGGGCGTGCCAGAATATTGATGACAATTCTCACCTTTACATTTGAGTTGATAATATAAGGAGGTAAAACTGGATCAACCTCGATTATGATGGGGTTTCCAAGGTACCCATGGATGATGTTGATGCACATTGATTTTTACACTCCATGAAGAATAGATCAATCTCCTTTCCTACAGCTAAATCTAAAATCACAAACAATACACAAGATGGAATTAGTAATATGGATAGGTGGGTTTCCTAGTAAAGGCCCAGTTCCAAGAAGCCAAAGGACTTCCTTACATGGATGTCAAATGCACTTTTATAAACACTTAAGTCTTACTCATGAAAATGGAGATACAATATAAGATAGATGAAAATATGTGATCAAATGTCTATCACTTAGTTAGTCTATTATAGATATTTAGTTAATAATTGTAGTATGAAAATAAATGAGTCTAGAACTCAAAGTCAAAATCCAAGTTAGTGTCTAGATTCTTAGAGATATTAGAGCCCATTGAATATTATGAGGTTACCCACCTTAATAAAGTATGAGTCAGGTTCCTTGATGTATTCATATATGAATAATTGTGAAAGCTCCTCCTCAGTATCGTACAAATGTGTAATATCAAAATTGGATTCTACAAGGTTGACTACACTCTCAATGTTCTAACTCAGATTCAGTATTTCTATCTTCAAGGATGTTAAATCCTACTTTTTTTTGGTACTCGAACCAGGATAAATCAGCTTGGATGTGTTTTACTTCATAATAGGCTTCCTTGAAATCTTTCATTGGCCTTAAAAATCTTCTGGATAGTGGACTCAAATATGGTCTCTAATTCTATCAATGGGTGTTGCATGAATGGTACACAACTCTAGGTCATGTGCAGTAGATCATGTTATTCCTAGTTCAAGAGGATATCAGAACAATTAGCAGTGAATTGATGTTGGTGACCGGGTGGTTTGATCCTCTTATGACCATCTAAAATCCATGCTTGACAAGAGATTAGTAACACAAAAGGACAAAATACTTGATAAGAGCTTCTAAATGAAAACTAACTTATAGATTGATATAAAACACATAAAACATAGGTGATTAGAGGAATCACAAGAAATTATGAGAAATTTTAATAGATTACTAAAATAAAAAATTTGATTTGCTAAAATGAAACTATAATATTCTGAGAGAAAAGGTGAGATTATAATTGATTAAACAAATACATTTAAGATGAAAGAATTAAGTTACAACATAAGACAAACCTTTGAATGATGGGTGATGATAAGTTGACTGTGATTGCAATGAATGAGATTATGAACAACTCCTAGATGCTCCAAATGGGTGTGAATGTTCCTTGGCTAGATGTGAAAAGACATTGATGAAGCCTAATAACTCTTTTGAATGCTTGATAATGCCTTGAAATGCTCCACAATTCTTCTGAATGATCATGAATGGTCTCAAAGAGAGGCAGAGAAAATGGTATTTATAGAATGCCAGTGACTGAGAAAATCTCTGGCATTTTTGGTTAGTTCGAGTTTGGGAGAGATATGGAGGGATAAACTTACTATTTTTAAGTATAGTGCTTGGGATTTCAAAGATGAGAGTGGAGTTGTGTTAATATGTCAAGGGGGTGGAGTTATAGATGGGTAAAAGTGGTTAGGATAAATGTGGGGATGTTTTAATAGGTTCCCTATTTTAAACTAGTCGTAACTAGTGTGAAGTAGGGGCTTGTCAAAATGGGATGAGGATGAAGGTGGTTAGGATAGGTATGGGGATATTTAGAAGGTTTCCTAACCATATTTAACTAGTGGGTCATAACGAGTTCACGTGGTGAGGTGTAGGGGTGAAGTATATTGATTAATTAATTAATTAATTAACTAGCCATAAGGAGGGGTAGTGTGTGACTTAGGAAATGTGAGGTGAGTGACTAATTAATTAATTTAAGGGGTGTAGGGACGTTGTTTAAATGGTGCAATAATGAGCTTAATTAAATTAATGAAATAGATGAATTAGGCCATGGAATGGTGTAAAGATGCAGACAGATGAATTAATGCATGCTTTACCAAAGTCAAGAAACCAAATAATCATCTCATGTCTGTGCCCAAGCCTAAGGTAAGAAAAAAACTATTACCTTAATATTTTTTAAAAAGACCTTGATAATTACCTTAGTTTTTGCAAAAGGAGGGTTGACCAAGGTCAATAAGGAGAATATTACACCATGCAAACTCATTATTGTCCACTTGGATTATTTGTAGGATATTAATTGATTGATCATTATATAAAATTGTATTTAATCATAAGGTGTCGAACCAAGCATTTGGGTGCAAAATAGAGATAGCATTGGATTTGTCTCCAACTAGCCCAACCAGAGTCTTGAACTCAAGTTGAAGTGCTACAATTGTGAGAGTAAGTTGAGCCCACTAGTCCTTCTTTTTACTATATGTACCCATGCTTCTGAAGCAATTAGAGAGGCTTATGATTTTGACATGCCTAGGATATGCCAAATTTTGTATTCCAAAACCTATTTTATGTAATAAAAGACCAATTTTATCCATTTACAAGATGATTTGAAGTGTCTTACAACTGGTGATGAGTGCATTATTTGGCTCATTTATATCATTCCTATGATAAGTAAATTGGCACTTAGATATGATTTTCTAATGCATGGGGATGCTTTGTATAGCTATATCATAGTGAGTTTGATGCATCTTCCTTGCTTTTGTTCATGAAAATTGATTACTGTATAAAATTCCTACTAATTGTCTTTGTGAGGAAAATGTGATGATGTGTGTAGGGAAATGATGAATGTTTTTTGTTGATGTAATTACGAAGTATGAGTTTGGATCTAGAATACGGGAGAAGAAGAATTTTTCCACCAGTCAACATATTAGTATGGGACTTATTTCTAACATTCCCATAGGAATTTATGAGTTTTAGTTAATATTGATTAGTGTAAGATGTTAGTGCCACCTATTATGGTGAATTCTACAATTGTTTGTGTCTATATTAAGACACCTTCTTAAGAACATGATTAGCTGTTATTTTTGGAGATACTTTGCAATATGTCATTAGTGGTATTCATAACTTTCAACTTTATATGTTGTCTATGATATGGAACTTATTTAAATTAATAGAAGTAAACATCATTTTGGAGATCTAAAGTTGTCGGTAATTCCTCTGTCCTAAGGGAGAGCAAGGGTCCACTCGACCGAGGAGACAAAAGGTTGTTTTATGTTCACATATGCATACGGTTTTGTGATAAGTCTTACTTCAATCCTTGTTTCAGTATATTTCATGCAATCTTTGGTTGAATGTATTTGTTTTACTTACCATCACTTTTATCCGGAATATGTGTTTTCTTTTATGCAAAGTCTAATTAACATGCGATCTTACTTTTAATATGTTCTAGCTTTAATTGTGCATTTACAATTCCATTTGTTTGAGTACTATGTGTGTGTATATAAATTTCAATTAGAAATGTAGCTTTTAGACTTCCTTTCATTACAGTAGATGAATTCCGTGGATTTACATTAGGTTTACGTAGATTAGTAACCAACTTAAAAAATCTCACAACACCCCCCAAAGAAAATCCCAACAAGAACTAGTTACATAAAGCTCCATTACATACAACCTAGGACACAACCCTAATTTATAATGACACTAACAAGAGATCATGTTAGTTAAATGATTGGAGAACACAATGACCCATCATTTTTGGCACCGTTGTCGGGGACACCATAAGAACACTACACTGTTTCTTTCACCTCACATACTATGTGTGTTAATGGAGTTCATATATGCAACCAGTAGATGTCTTAGGCCTCATTTCAATAACCACCTTTGATGCATAGGCCACGAGATGATCAAGCGAGATTTATAGCACATAACATTCAAAAAATCTCTCTAGACAACTTACACATAGAAAACACTATCAGTGATATTTCCTCCAATACAACACCTAGAATCATTTCTGAGCATTATGTATCCTCTTACCAACACTCAAAAATGGGGGACCATGGGAATAATGGAGACCACCCCTTGGATCAGACCTTTACTTACCCCATTGTATTAGATGAGGATGAGGATGCGCCCATGAAAAATATCTCACCATCCATCCTGCCTATCTTTCGAGGCATGTCTATGGAAGACCCTGATTAGTTCTTGTTTGAATTCAAAGTTCTATGCCAGACATATGACTACAAAACGGACAATCAAAAAATCAAACTTTTTCCTTCCACTCTCAAAGAATCTACTATGATATGGTTCATGGGGTTTCCCTCTAACTCCATTAATTCTTGGGAAGCCATGGAGACATCCTTTTTGGATAAATATCAAGACTACTGTAGGGGAAGGAATAGGAAAGAAGATGAAAATATAGAGGATTATCTACACAGATTTCTCTTTCTTCACCGACGAAGTGTTTATGAGTTACATGCAGATATTACTAAAACAATTTTTCTTAAAGGACTTGACAAGGAAACCAAGGACTCCCTCCATCTCATGGGAGGAGGAGATGTGCATAAAATTACCATGGAACAAATCAATGAGCTATGCAGAAGTGACTCCAGAACACGAGGGGTTATAAGAAAAAAAATACATCCAAACTTACTCTAGGTACCTCTGAACTTTTGGAGGAAATTGTTAGTGTGAGTTATCCTATGTGTCCTCCTCTCATATTGGAGGGTCATCTCACATGGGTTAGGTTTAGGGTTAGGTTTATGGTTTCATGTGTGTCATTCACTAGGGTTACTCAGCACCCTATATGTACCCCTTTACTATTCATTTATGAGTATGCCAAGACACTTCGTTGTCTTTCCTCTATGCAAGATTTGTTTCTTTGAGCAAGTTCTTCCATTACTGATCAATTATTTCTTGCAATCGCTGGAGCTATCATGATTCTGTTGGAGTGCAACTACTTCGTGGTGCCTCATTTCCAATTCAATTCTCACAAAATATTTTCATGGTATCAAAGCTAAGATCAGGTAAACATGCACTCGTTATTTTTTAGTTGTGATTACTCTTTCTTGGTTTTGTTTTTTTTACTCTGTATGCAAGTTTTTCGATCACTATTTTTTGGAATTATTTTACTAATCTCTCCAACAAGCTTTCTCGGAAAGTTGTGTCATTTTTTGTGCCTGTTTTCTGTACTTGTGCAGGTATTCCTGGGGGTTTCTGGGTATTTATAGCCACATTTAGCTATCTACAGCTAAATTTGGCTTTTCAACTAAAATAGAGATTAATTTCATTTTTTTTTAATAAATTATTAAAATGGAAGTGAATTTTTTTTAAGATCTCTGTTTTTTTTCAGTTCCAGAATTTTTTTGGGTTCTCTACATTTTTTGCAGGTTCAGGTCAAAATTCGTGCTCCTCTCTAGCCTATGTTTTTTTAGCTGCTCGTGTTGGTGGAAAAATTCATTTACTGTTACACCTGTTTCCATCTCATGCTCTCTGCTCGTGGCATGAAAGCACTCTGCAAACAAAACCCTTTAAAAAAAACACTGCTGTGTTGTGCATTTTCTGTATGTGTTTTTATTGGCTGTTCGGAGCCCTACGCCTCCCACATTACTTGGCTGCTCCAAACAAAAGGAACCTGCCACGGATGCTCTCCTGCCACGGCCTCCTACGCATTACAAAACACAAAATTCAAAACCTGCGTGTTCTTTCTCTTCCTCGGCCATAGACAGTGCCTTTCTCCTCACGGTTCTGCAGTCTCCCTTTTGGTACATGTTTTTAAAAAATCATTCCTTTTTTGTAAAGTCTTTTCAACAAAATGCTTTTAAAATTCAGACAATGCTTTTTTGGTAAGTTTTAAAAAACACACGCCTATTTAAAATATATGCTTTTTAAAACCAAAAATATCACAAGCTTCCTTCCATTTTTTAAAAATACGGTGGTTAGTTTTTTCTAAAAGTTATTTTGGTAAGTATTTAAAATACTTTCCATTTTTTAATCCTTTAAAACCATACGTGGTAATTTTTTTTAAGGTTTTTTTGGTAAGTTCTTTAAGTTTCTATTTATTCAAAGATTTTTAAAATCTTTTAAAAACAAACAAGCCGTATGTATCCATTTGGTAAGTTTAAAAATAAAAAAAATTACTTCATAGATCTACATAGATCTTAAGCTTTCAATTTTTTAGATTTATTTAAATCAATCAATTATCTTAATTAGGATCTAATTTTTCAATCTTAATTAGTTTTTGTAATTAATTAGATTTAATTTAATTAAATCTATTTTTATTAATTTCAAATTAATTTGATCCTATCTCATTCATGATCAGTAAATTTTCATTATCGGCATCTAAATACCCTTTTTTATCATCCTTTTAAAACTCCCATAGCTCTAAAAACAACAAATTGGGTCTTTCCAAATGGTAAAATTTAGGCGCTATTATCGATTTTTTTTCTAATCATGCGCTCAAGTGTGCAGTGACACTTCGAGCATCTCTTTTCCTTTCAAGCTCTTTTCTGGTGTTCTGAAGATTCTCTGAACTCCTTGAGTTCATTTCAAACCTTTTATTTCACCCTTATTATTGCTTGCGACTAGTGAGCGCATCCACCACAGTTTTTAGTAAGGGGGTTTCCTTTTACGACATGAGACATTTTTTCTCACCACCAGGGTTGGCTTTCACCTCCTTTTTGTTTTTTGCTTGTGCTTGTTTACAGTGTCCTATTTTTTGCACTCCACGAAACACCGTTGTGGTTCCCTCTCCTGCGCGTTATTACACTGATTGCAAGATGAGTTACCAAGTGTTTCCAACTGCACACACTGACCCGATTGTAATAAACACACTAAAATATAAAGTTCTAAAAGTAGGGGGTGTTGTTATTGTCCTTAGTGGTTGTGTTTATTTTCTTTATTTCTTTCTCTCTCTCACACGATGGATGCACTTTCAATTCCCTTGCTTACACTGTTCAAAATTTTAGAATGTAGATAAAAAATAATAATGAAACTAAGAGGCAAAGGGTTATTCTGCATCACCATGGGAACTGAGACTAAACTATATGACGAACCTAAAAAATCTAAGTGGTTAAACTATAGTGATGAAGCTTTAGGTCTTCTTTGCATGTCTATTTCTCCTGACTTGTTGTTCCACATTGAGGTGTATGAAACACCTAAGTCTGCGTGGACAAAGTTAGATGAAATGTTCAGACAACACGATGACATGAGAGTGCATGAGTTAGAAAATGAACTAATAGGGTTAAATCCTAGTGATTTTGAAAACCTACAAGCATTCTTCTCAAATTTTTTCCACACTAGATCATTGTTAAAGGGTTGTCAAGTAGAGAAGAAAGATTCTCAACTGATCTTGTCGATTCTCTCTAAGTTAGGTCCTGAATATTCTACCTTTGTGTCAAATTTTATGATATAAAAGCTTCCTTGGGCAAGGATTGGAATATGCCCTCCTTTGAATGTTTTTTATCCCAACTCATTTGAGAACAGGACAAACTTATTCAAATGGGGTCTCTTGAGTCCAAGTCACATGCCCTTGTAGCAAGTACTAGTAAGGAAAAAAAGACTGATAATGAGATAGAGAAAAAGGATCAACCTAAGAAATAAACCAAGACCAAAACTAAAATTAACATGAACACTTCAACTTCTGAGCCTATAGCACAGAAAGACATGTATTCATGTTCCTATTGCAAGAAGTCTGGTCACAACGAGCAACACTATTTTCAGAAACAAATTGATCACTTATCTCATTTACTTGAGAAGAATAAAATAAGTGTTCCTGAATCCATAAAACAAAATGCTCCAAAGGTTGAGTTTTCCACTACAAAAGGTTCTAAATCTGATAAGAAGAAAGGAAAGGCCCTCGTAGCTCGAGTCTCTCCTTCATTGACGTGGATTATAGATTCCGATGCCTCGCACCACATGGCTTCTTCGCATGTTGAGTTCTCCAACATTAAACCTTGTGATATGTCCCAAATCACATTGGGTGATAACACAAAAGTGTCAGTTTCCGAAAGTGGATTGGTAGAAATAGATGGGGGAACATTCAACCAAGTGTTAAGTGTTCATGATCTCTCTACCAATCTCCTATCAGTTTACCAAATTACTCACCTTGGTGAAGGAATGTGAGTGGAATTTGGTCCTAACTCGGTGATTATTCATGAGCTTAACAATGACACTACAATGGCTAAGGGAAAGGTAGATCACCGTTCATGGTTGTACACCTTTTCCCACTTTACTTCTGATTCGACTTCTACTTCTCTACCTACTAAGGTTCTTCAGCTCTCTGATTCAGACTCTAACTCCTCAGATGATGATGTTGTTGAGTGTGCTCCTCTTCATAACTCTTAGACTTTTAAGTCTTCTGATTCTGACAGTAGTGATGATGAGGACTATGTCCCTTCTCACTCAAGTGAAGAATCTTCTGACTCTGAGCTTGATTCTCCTGGCCCTCTTTGGGCTAGGAAAAATTTACACAGTGTTGGAGATTTAGTTGGAGATACTTAGGATATGAGACATACTCACTTAGATTTCTTTAGACCCCACTCTTTCTTCACCTCTACTTCTGATTCAGTTGTCTCCTCTCTTTCTTCGTGTGATGACAGTTCCACTAATACAGACTCGCTTGGTTCTACTTCTGATGACGAGGATTGTGCACCTAGTTCTGATGTTGAGAGTACTATAGAGGACTCTTCTCCTCCTTTTCTCACTATTCCAGAGAGTATTGACACATCCCACATCTCATCAGATATTGAGTAGTCTCCTATACATTACACTTGTGATGTACTACAGGTTCTTCATCCATCTACAGGTATTTCAGAGGCGTTCATCATCTCCATTGTTGGGAGTGCCCCTTCTAGGACTCTTTCCACTTCCACTTTACTGAAGACTTTCATTAATCCACCCTTGTTTTTGGATCCATTTTTTGTCATGGGGGATGTTTTATTACCTTCACATCAGTTGGAAATCCTTTCTACAGGTGTTCACCCTTCATACTCTGATAGTTCTACACTCATGACATTACCCTCGGCTCCTTTGCACTCGCTTCCTAGACCTATGTCATACTTTCATGGAACAGACTCAGAGTTCTTCATACTACTACCTTTAGTTTCCTTCGTGGAGTGGGCAGATTTCCAACACATATTTTCTATCCTTCCTAAGGGTAGACACATAGTACGGTGCAGATGGATCTTCTTCAGTCCAGAGGCAGAGGATCTCATCATCGACATTCTTTTGGGAGACTTCTTAGAGTTGTAGAGTTCAGATCCATCCATGGCATCTTCCGCATCCATCTCATCTCCCTCATCTTCTCTCTTTTTCATCTTTCTGAGAGATTTCCCCTTTGTACATGGGTACCTTTACAGGCTAGTCTATGGCCGGGACCCATCTTTGGCATCTTTCTTAGATTAGAGAGTATTTTTTGTTCTATTATGGTGGATGTTTTTCCCATTGGGTTTTCCTTTGCTTCTTGGGACTTCTTTTGTACATAGGTACGTCATCAGGCTTTATTATGGGACCCATTTTTCTTCTTCTTCTTCTAGGAAGATTGTGTTTATATATGGTCACCTTATCAAGCCTTTAGTTTCCGGGCCCCATTGACACATATTTCCTAGTTGTTTAGGAGTGTCTTTCTCTTCTGTCTGACTCATCATAGCCACTACCTCAGCTTCGATGAAGGGGGGTGTTAGTGTGAGTTATCCTATGTGTCCTCCTCTCATATTGGAGGGTCATCTCACATGGGTTAGGTCTAGGGTTAGGTTTAGGGTTTCATGTGTGTCATGCACTAGGGTTACTTAGCACCCTATATGTTCCCCTTTATTATTCATTTATGAGTATTGCAAGACACTCCGATGTCTTTCCTCTATGCAAGATTTGTTTCTGTTGAGAAATTTCTTCCATTATTGATCAATTATTTATTGCAATCGTTGGAGCTATCACGATTCCGTTGGAGTGCAACTACTTTGTGGTGCCTCATTTCTAATTTGATTCTCATAAACTCTTTTTAGAAATGGCTAACATGAAAATAGACATTTTTCTACAGTTAACATCAACCATAGATAGACTCAAGGCAAAAACTAGCCCTGCCAAAGAACCTCTGGACATATATTTCCCCAAGTGTAGGAAGAGACACCCCTCAAGAAAATTTCTTTTGGATGTCACAGACATGTGTTTAATTTTTGAAGTGGCTGACCATGATACTAAGCATTGCACCTTCTTACCACATTTGAAAGCAGGCTTGAATGTTGTCTCTCAAGTTGATGCAGAGTTAAAATTTGTTCAAATGCCAAATAATTAGGTTAGATTTCCACCTCGACCTGCTCAAAACCCCTGAAGGATGTCATCACCTAATTAGGCCCCTCAACCTACTTGGGGACAACCTGAGTGGAAAACATCAAATTAGATGACTTATCCACATCCACCACCTTGGATGAATCCCTACACTCATCCAGGTTGGACACCACCTACCCTAGCAAGTACATGACATAACCAATAATGGGGTCATCAACATAATTCCAACCAAAACCAGTCATGGACACCACCACAAAAAATTAATCAATAATGGAGATTCTAACAACCAAAACAAGCTTTAATGGCCCCACCACAAGCCTACTAATAAGCAACACAAACAAAATTTCCAACCCAGCCGGTAGAAAATCCTAAAAATCAGCAGACAATTTCAATTGATGAAGCAGAACCAAGTAACACAATACAGGTTAATACTATTGGTAATTTACGACTAAGGTCTAGAAAAACATTGAATCCTCCTATTATTATCACGGAAATGCTTGTAAACACTGACAAAGAAGAGACACTTGAGGAAAATACAGGACCTGCAACTTCTCCACAAACACAAAAAACTTAGAACAGTCAAGAACTTAACCAGAATACCCATAAAGCTCCTTTCCCGAAGTGGTTACAGGATAGTCAAACTGCATATGAAAAAATGTTAGTACAAGAATTGAAAAAAGTGCACATTGAGGTCCCACTTCTGCAAGCAATAAGGGAAATTCCTGAATTAAAACAAACCATTAGAAATGAGTGTATAAAAACACCAGGGAGGGAAAAGAAATACCAAAAACCTAATAGGGTGGAAGGAAATTTGGCTTATTTAGTAGCTGGAAACCTTATTTCACCAAAATGTGGGGATCCTAGGAGTCTAGTTATTACTATTTGTATAAATAATCAGTCAATATATAATCTTTTGGTGGATCTTGGTGCTGCCATTAATGTCATCACAACATAAATGTTTAATTCATTATCCTTAAATGGACTACAACCTACCAATATTGTTCTTCAACTAACAGGTCAATCCATTACTGTACCAGATGGTGTGGTTGAGGATATAATGGTCACCATTGAATCCTAGGAGTATCCTGTAGATTTTATGGTCTTACATCCTAAATCTTGGAAATTGGGATATCCAATTATCTTGGGAAGACCCTAGTTAGCCATTGTTGCTGCATCTATTGATTATAGGTTTGGAAAAATGACCATTCTAAATGGGCAGAAATCCAAACATATTTCTTTATACCCTCTTGCCCAAACCTTATGTGAATTCTTGTGACCATGTATGGGTAGATTATTTGGATACTAACTCTCTGAATTCTTCTTATTTGGACACCATTGCAGTGTAAAACAATATGACGGAAGTTGTTGAGTCACATACTCTGGCTGATGCAGAGGGCTATGTGACTATAGAAATCAGTACTCTGGCTACGGAAATCAGAACTCTGACTGTAGACCCATTTCCTCTAGACATGTCTGATGTTATTTCCTTGGTAAGTAATACTTCTGATGAGTCTTGTAAAGAAATCTATGCTTATAATTCAGAATATTCAGTCCCCGATTTCTATTGTACTTTGAACAATATTTTGTCTCTTGATAATATACCCATTCTATACATGCTTCAACCCCATATTTTCCCATTGAATTCCTTAATCACCAATACAAATCTCTCTCTTTTGAATGATACCAAGTAGGTGCCTGTCGGCATAGGAAAAGAGCTAGCCATTGGTAATGATTTAGAGGCCAATCAAGAAGCCAGGGTTCTCAAAGTTTTGAAGAAACATTCCCACGCTTTTTCCTGGGATTACACTGATATGAAGGCATTTCATCCTAACATTTGTACTCACCATATCTATAATGAGGATTTCAAACCTATAAGGAAACCACAATGGAGAATTAACCCAACGCTCAAAGACATAGTCAAAGGCAAGATAGAAAAATTGCTAAAGGTAGAATTCATCTACCCTATATCTGATAGTCATTGGGTCTTCCCATTAGTTATAGTTCCCAAGAAAAATGGTAAATGGAGAATATGTGTTGACTATAAGGAACTTAACAAAGCCACCAGGAAATATTATTTTCCCCTACCTTTTATTGACCAGGTTCTGGATAATCTTGCTGGTAAGAAATATTTTTATTTCTCGGATGGGTTTAGTATTACCCATGCTGATCAAGATAAAACTATCTTTGCTTTCCCGTAGGGTACATTTTCTTATCGAGCCTTACCTTTTTGAATTTTTAATGCACCTGCTACGTTTTAGAGAGTAGTCTTGTCCATCCTCACAGATCTTACTAATGCTTGTGTTGAAGTTTACATGGACGACTTCACTGTCCACATATCCACTTTTGAAGAATCTCTGAATAAACTTGAGAAAGTATTAAGCAGATGTGAGCAACACCAATTATCTATGAGTCATGAATTTTTTTTGATGATGGTCTATTAGGGAATTGTCTTAGGTCACCATGTTTCTACCAAAGGTATATAGGTTGACCCCAAAAATATATCAGTCATTACTCAGTTACCTACACCAACTAATCAGACTGACATCAAAAATTTCCTTAGTCATGCATGGTATTATCGGCAGTTCATAAAATATTTTAGTAAAATTGTTACACCTATGTTCTCATTACTAAAAAAAGATTATGTTTTTAAATACTCCCCTCAGTGCCAACAACTATTTGATTCTATTAAAGAGAATATGACCAGTACCCCAGTCTTACGAGGCCCTGATTGGGGGAAAATTTTCCATATCCTCACTGATGCCTCTAATACAACCATGGGTGTTGTCCTTGGGAAAAAAGATGCAGAAGATCACATGTATGCCATTTACTTTATCAGTAAGAACCTAAATCCTACAGAAATAAATTACATTACTACGAAAAAGGAATTCTTTGTTGTTGTATACTCCTTGAATAAATTTTGTCATTACATCACTGGGTATAAAATATTTAATTATACTGACCACTCTGCCATTTGATATTTGATGAATAAACTAGTGGTTGGAGGTAGGATTATTCGATGGTTACTCTTGTTACAGGAATTCAATATTACCATTATTGATAAGCCATGAATATCTAACGTTGTTGTTGATTTCCTTTCAAGATTGAATGTTTCAGGTAATAATGAAGCAATACAGGATCAATTTCCTGACAAACATTTATTTTCTATATCAACTAAGACTCCGTGGTTCGCCAATCTTGTGAATTATTTAACAACATGGAAGTTTCCTGCCTATTTCACTCATAAGGAGAAACAAAGACTAGTTAAAAATAGTGCAACGTATAAATGGTGTAATGGAATTTTATTCAAATGTTGTCCTGATATGGTTATTCACAAGTGCATTCGAGAAGATGAAGTACATGACATATTACGAGTTTGTCATCATGAGCTAGGAGGCAGACATTATTTAGTAAAACATACAATTCACAAAGTCCTTAGAGAAGGGTACTATTTGCCTTCCCTCCATAGGATTGTCAAAAAGTATGTATGGTAGTGTGATGCATGCCAATGAATGGGGAAGCCCACACTTTCAATGGAAATGCCTCTTAATCCTCAGTTGGTCTTAGGACCATTTGAGAAATGGTGAATTGATTTTGTTGGACCTTTTGATCCCCCATATTTTGGGAAGGAATACCTCTTAGTATGCACAGACTATGTCACTAAATGGGCTGAATTTCAAGCATTGGCATCTTCCAATGAGGATGTTGTTGCTAATTTTTTGTACAATCAGATATTGCTATGATTTGGTGCACCTAGGGCCATTATATCTGATCAAGGTCCTTAATTTGTTTCAAACATGATTCATGATTTTTTGGAAATCTACTGAATTAAGAACAAGAAATCGTCACCCTATCACCCCCAATCCAATGGGTAGGTGGAAGTAACCAATCAAGAACTTGAGAATATTCTGACTAAAGTGGTTAGTGTTGACATAAAGAATTGGGTAACAAAACTTCCCAAGGAAGTATGGGCCTATAACACGACCTCAAAAACCACTACTGTTTTTTCCCCCTATGCATTGGTATTTGGGAAGAAGCCAATGTTACCTGTTGAGTTGGAATTATGCACCTGGAGAACAACACTAGAAGTTGGAATCAATTTGGATGAAGCACAACACGAATGAGTGATGTGGCTGAATGAATTGGATGAAATGTAGATAAAGGCACAAAAGAAGATGGAAATTATTCAATATCAGAGGAAGACCTGACACGATTTTCATATCAAATCTAGGACATTTCATGAAGGGGACTGGGTCTTACTATTTGATTCCACATATCAACAGTTTAAAGGTAAGTTACAGACATGCTGGCTGGGCCCCTATCAGATCAACAAAGTGTTTGATAATGGCTCTATGTGGATATTACCAATCGATGGTGACAAACAAACTCTTCTTGTGAATGGAAAAATACTCAGGATTTACCAATGACCTCTTGACAAGAAAACTTTCACCAATGACATTATGCTGAGTGAGGACATGCATATTGAGGTGGTTCTTCACCTCTCGAGCCTGGAGTAATTATTTCCTATTAATTTCAATAAAGGATGATGGTCATGACTTCGATCTTCTTCCATTAGTTGTTTTATTTTCAATAAATGCATAAATCTTCATTATTTAGAAGCCACTAATCACATTTAATCTCAAACTACAAGATGTGGGAATCTGCGGGTATTAGATGCTGAACTTGGCATGGGTAAGTGCATCCTAACTCACTATGAATATTTCCTTATAAATAAATCCCCCCTGCATGCACTTGACATAATTTCATCCATCATGTAATGTTCAATATATTTATTGTGAATATTCTTCCAAATCTGATGCTACGGTATGATGTCATAAGGGTGTAATGAGTCATGATTTTCACACAAATCATATGCATCACATTATATGAAAAAGGAAAGGTGTCAATTTGGTACCTGAAGCCCAGAATCCCATTCCAACTCCTATTACAATGGACATTGATGGTCTCAGGTCATGTCAAGCTATCAATCCTCATAATTATCTGGAAGAAATCACACTCCTTAAGGCCCTTTTGAAAGGTATAGAGGAAACAAACTTGTCTTTATAAACTGAATTTACCCAATGCACAATGGAGAAAGTTAGAGAAATAACTACTTTACAAATTGAAGTTAGTAGCTTAAAGTGACAAAAGGATAAAGGTCTTATCACTTTGAATGATTTCCACCAAATATCTCTTCAGAATGCAGAATTAAAAAAGGAAAATAAGAAATTAAAAGGGGAGATGGAAATTATCCAAGATGAAAAACAAAAATTGCTCTCTCTTTTAGAATTTCTCTGTCCTTTGGATTTTAAGCTCTTATCCTATAGGAAACCCTCCTCAGTTTACAACATGTTTATTCAGGAGTAGTTTAATTCTTGGAATTTGTTTCAGTTGTGTTATCAGGCACCTTATGAAGCTCTTGATGGCAATATTTTCTTATCTATTTACAAGTCCAGTACACCTGAAATTCACAACTTGCTCAGTGAGTTTTACCTCCATAATATGTTAGTTACCAATGTCCCTGACTTTTTAATTAACTTATTTGTGGGGTATTTTTAATTAAAATCATTTCATTCCTTGTTGCGAAATCAGATCATATGGGGTGATAAAATGGATATTTTCAATCACACGGCTCAAACAATAGGTTTCTATATCTGTCATACACATCATACTGATGTGGACTTGCAGAAAAACTTTAGATCTCTCTACTACCAAACAGGTATTGGAGAGAATACTTCAAAAATCCTACTGAAATGTGCAGAGGATTTTGAAACCTATAGATAGTAGTACTTTAGGGTGGCCAGGAAGGTCTGTGATAGGAGATGGGACACTTTAAGCTTTCCATTGAAATGCAAGGAGGTTATTTCCCCTTAGAACTTGATCTGGGGTATGCGTCAGGGTGATGCCCTCATTACAATTATAAGACAACTGTCAGAAAAAACCAGAAAGCAATATAATGATGAATGTGCAGCACTTCAAGCGTTTCCACCCCTCCTCTTGATTCCTACTACCACTTGGAAAAACAATGCTACACAATCAAACAAGAGTTTTACAGCTTGGGTTGAGGTCACTTAAAATACTCAAGAATGTAAAGGTATGAGGAAGTAATATACTGATTAGTTCAAAGAGTATGACATGGCTTAGCAACTTGGTCATAGAGTAGGACATAGATAGGTTGCATTAGGACATGCAATAGTTAAAGTAAGGGGGAAATGATGAGTGCATTATTTGGCTCATTTATATCATTCCTATGATAAGTAAATTGCCACTTAGATATGATTTGGTAATGAATGGGTATGTTTTGTAGAGTTATATCATAGTGAGTTTGATGCATCTTCCTTGATTTTTTTCATGAAAACTGATTACTGTATAAAATTCCTACTAACTATCTTTTTGAGGGAAATGTGATGATGTGTGCAAGGAAATTATGAATGTTTGTTGCTGATGTAGTTAAAAAGTCTGAGTTTGGAGCTACAATACCGGAGCAGAAGAATTTTTTCACCAATCAACCTATTAGTATGGGACTTATTTCTAATAGTCCCATAGGAATTTATGAGTTTTAGTTAATATTGATTAGTGGAAGATGTTAGTGTCACCTATTATGGTGAATTCTGTAACTGTTTGTGTCTATATTAAGACACCTTCTTAAGAACATGATTAGCTGTTATTTTTGGAGATACTTTGTAATATATCGTTAGTGGTATTCAAAACTTTCAACTTTATATGTTGTCTATGATATGGAACTTATTTAAATTAATAGAAATAAACATCATTTTGGAGATCTAAAGCTGTCGGCAATTCCTCTGTCCCAAGGGAGAGCAAGGGCCCACTCGACCGAGGAGACAAGAGGTTGTTATATGTTCACATATGCATACGCTTTTGTGATAAATCTTACTGTAATCCATGTTTTAGTATATTTCATGCAATATTTGGTAGAATTTATTTGTTTTCCTTACCAGCACCTTTATCTAGAATATGTGTTATCTTTTATGCAAAGTCTAATTAACATGAAATCTTACTTTTACTAAGTTCTAGCTTCAATTCTACAATTGTAATTCCATTTGTTTGAGTACTATGTGTGTGTATTTCAATTTCAATTAGAAGTGTAGATTTTAGACTTACTTTCATCGTAGTAGATGAATTTCATAGATTTATATTAGGTTTTCGTAGATTAGTAACCAACTTAAAATATCTCACAACATCCCCAATAGAAATCCCAATAGGAACTGGTTACATAAAGCTCCATTGCATACAGCCTAGGACACAACCCTGGTTTATAATGACACTAACAAGAGATCATGTTAGTTAAATGATTGGAGAACACAACAACCCATCGACAGGTTCATTGGTATGTTTAAGTGAATATTTTGTTTCCTTTTCATGTTCATGAGTCTTAAACACCTCCATTTAGTACATCTTAGTTTTTTTATTAGTTTGGAAGTGGAAAGACCCATATTTTCCCTCTCATCCTTAATTAATAGCGTGTTAATGCCTTTTGTGAGTTTAAAAGTCAATCAAAACAACAAATGAAGTGATAGTTTTAAGGTCTTGAAGATCCAAAAAATTTATTTTGGGCAATCATAGGTCCCCAAAATATTAGTGTATCATGTATGTTTACATGCTTTTTTCATGTTTATCTCATTTCTTTCCCTTACCACCAGCAATAAAACTAGTTTATAAGGTTATTAACACCAAACAATGCATCTTCAAATGACACCAAAAATGTAATTTCCAAGGTTATGTGGAGTCATGAGGAAGAGAAACATAGGGGTTGAGAGTGTGAAATTTCAAATGGCCCATTTCCCTCCTAAATGTAATTTCAAATTCGAAATCATGTAATGAGTTAAATGTGGACTTGTCAAGGGAAGTAAGTGGTCTAGTCATGTTTTAGGGGTTGATTAGGAGTTGTAAGTGTCTTTTGAAATATGTGTTGAAAACTATGTATCTTATGCCAACTACATACTAAGGCTAATGATCCACAACTTTACATATAATGTTTATAATGAGAAGATGTAAAGGTTTGATCCTAGTGGCCACTAAGCTATATCATGATTTTTTATTTTAGGGCTATTTTCAAAGTAAGAAACTTTTGAGCCTAAGGTCTAATATGTCAAAAATGTTAATAAGTAAAGGAGCTTAGCGGGCGTTAAGCATTTTATTTGATAGGAAACGATGTTAAGTATGAGTTGAAAACCATGTATCTCATGGGAACTTTATACTAAGGCTAGCAATCCAAAACTTTACAGATAGTGTTTATAATGAGAAGAGATAAAGGTACGAGCCTAGCAGCCCTAAGCTATACCATGATTTGTTATTTTATGGCTATTTTCAAAATAAGAAACATTTGAACCTAGGGTCTGATATGTCGTTTATGTCAATAAGTAAAGGATATTAATGGGCACTAAGCATTTTTTATAGGAAATCATGTGAAGTAGGAGTTGAAAACCATGTAACTCATGGGAACTACATACTAAGGCTAGGGATCCAAAACTATAAAGATAGTGTTTATAATGAGAAGAGGTAAAGGTATGAACCAAGCGGTCACTAAGCTATACCAGGATTTGTTATTTTATGGCTATTTTCAAAATAAAAAACTTTGAAGCCTAGGGTCTGATATGCCATTTCTATCAATAAGTAAAGAATCTTAGCGGTCGCTAAGCATTTTCTTTGATAGTAAACAATGTAAAATATGAGTTGTAAACCATGTATCTTATGGGGACTACATTTTAAGGCTAGCGATCCAAAGCTGTAAAGATAATGTTTATAATGAGAAGAGGTAAAGGTAGGAGCCTAGTGGCCACTTAGATATACCATGATTTGTTATTTTATGGCTAATTTCAACAATAAGAAACTTTTGATTCTATTGGAAACACATAATATGTCTCAATCCATTTTGAGGGTATGTAGGAATTTCGCTCTACCATGCATAGCCTTGAAAATATGGTACAATTAAAATAAATGGATAACACTATCATTCAAAAAGTGTGCACATAGTGTTGAAATAAGAAATAGTTGATCCTAGTAGTCTTTAGGTGGTCCCATTCAATACATATAAAATATTAACATTCACTAAGAATTTTCTCTCAGACGAATAGATATGAATTATATGCTACAAATAATACGTCTTATGAGTACTAAATAAGTCACAATTATTCTTGAGGGTGTACAGTACAACAGTTGGATCCACCCAGGATGACACAAACAATAGGTTACAATTAGATTAAATGAAAACATAGTAGTGAACAAAAGTAATGCATATAGTATTTATAATGACTGACAATAGTGTTGGGAGCCTAGAGACCACTAAACTAGAGCATGATATTTTATTTAATCGTTATTTTCAAATTATGAAACTATTGATCCTAGCATCTACTATGTCGTTACTTTCGATAAGGAAAAAATTCTTAGCGTTCACTAAGAATTTTCTCCCATAACAACCCATGTGAATTATGTGTTTCAAAAATAATACCTTATGGGAACTATGTAAGGCTGGATACCTCTCTATGGTATGTAGTGCAACTATTGTCTTTGCTAGGTACATTTCAGCCAACATGATACAATTATAATCAATGGAAAACACTAGCAATCCAAAGTTGTACAGATAGTGTTTACAATGAACGTAATAGTAGGAGCCTCACGGTCTCTCATCTAGGTCATGATTTATTATTTATCGTAATTTTCAAAATAAAAAAATGTTGAAACTAGTTTCCATTGTGCCATTAGTTTTGATAAATAATAAAACTAAGCATTAGGTAAAAATTTTTCCCATACGAAAGGTTGTGGATTATATGTTACAAACAATATATTTTATGGACAATACATATGGCTTGATCCCTATCGATGATTTTTAGAGTAGCACTTGTTTCCACCATGGATAGTCTATCAATAATGATAAAACTATAATCAATGAAAATCACTAGCAAGAAAAAAGTGTACAGACAGTGATCACAATGACAAGATGAAATGGTAGGACCCTAGCTTCCACTAAGATAAGTCGTGATTTGTTATTTTTATCGCTATTTTTAAATTCTTAGTGTTTTTTACCCTCAATTTATACAATGTATCAGATAGTAAATGTTTGCAACCTAAGAATACTGACACTCTAAATGTGTTAACATAAGTTTGAACAATTTGGAATAAATTTCTTCTATTAGTATTGTAAATCTAACTTATAGTCAGAGTAAGAGAGAATAAACACTTGTTTTTGTGGTACTCATTAAAAATTTATTATAATAAAATATTTTCTCAAATTGGTATAACCCACCATGAAATTATGGAGAGCACTGTTTCCATGAAAATGAATATTGTGATGATGGTCATACTTATGTTTAGGAAAAGTGTAATCATTCCCATTTGTTTTTGATATATTGTTTTTGAATTCCCACCAAGCGCTATACTTAAAATATCATACTTGACTAGTTATAGACATTTAAACATAATGAATAAATTATGCCTGATATACATATATTCACACCATCTTATATGGAAAAAAATGATGAGCTATCACTAACTCTGTTAATGTGATTTTTTGATCAAATACTCTCCTCAAAGTACTAAACATTAGATCTTCCGACCATTATCCTTTAGACATATTCCTTAGTCTTGTTATAGGGATTTAATCTTCACTACTACAGTATGACCGATATAGACATAAATCACATTGAATTCTAAAACATAAAATCTTGAGCTACAGTAAACTCCATTACTATGATTTGTTGCTTAAACACTCTCTTCGAAATACTAAATATTAGATCTTAATATCCTCTATGCTTTTCCATTCAATAGGTGTAAATGGCTAAAAAAATATTTACGTTGTTCTTTTATATGTCGACTAGAAGTCTATCTGCCACTAAAGTGTATATTTTTTAATGTTCATATCATGCCATCTATATAATGTTATAGCTTGTCTGAATCATATGTAATCATTTCAAAAGGTGCAAATGGTTTCGTATCTTTCAATACATCATAATTCGATTTCAGAATTTTAGAAAAAATTTGTTATTGATTTGATCCACAAAATATGAATTATTGTAACTAGTTTAATGATACATAAGATATCCTATTAAATCCTAGCGGCTGCTAACCATTAAGTTAATTACTCTCTCATTATATATAGTAAAGAAATGTAGAGGTTGGGGTCTGCTAGGGTAGTATTTAAATTCCTTATCAGACAATGTGAGAAAAACACTTTAAAGTTTGGAAATGACTTAATTATTTATTTATTTTACTCTAACTATAGGAAAAATGTCTTCCATTGTCCGCGCTCAAGTCGGAACAATTTCATTCATCATAGGTTGTATTTTTTGGAAGAAAAGAGATGAGGAATGGTTTTTGGAAATCCATTCCCCTGAAAACTACCATGTCGGCCTGTGGTTGTTTTTTTGTTATAGATGACAATCAGGAGGAAGTTGGTATTGTTCTATATTAAGAAGTTATTTATTTGGGGACACTTCATGTCCAGTGGAATTTTTTTACTTTGAAAATAATAATTGTCTTATTCGGGATATGGAGTTGGATGTTTCTTTATTCAGGAAATGGGAAATGCATGCCTCTATAAACAGTGAACCATATTCCTGTTCAAAATATGGTTGGAATTTGGGGATTCTAATAGATTCTGACAATAGTGGTTGTTTAAATACATAAGACATTCACAATGGTATATTTACAGTATTCAGAAAATTTTATAGAAACAAAAAAACATATTATGTTTGTCACTTCTTGCCTAGAAAAGGTTTTATTTCACCTCCAAAACATGCCAAGATGTTTACTACGCTGAGGCGAACATATTTGACTAAATTGGAGATAGACACATCTAAATCAAAATTTCATGGGTTGAAAATGAACACTAAATCTATTGGGTCTGTTGAGGCTGGTGTAATAGTAGAGACATTTGATTCTTACTGTCAGAGAATAAAAGGAGACAACAAAATGAGAGAAAAATTTCTACGCTATTTAAGAAATAAACATCCAAATAATATTTTATTAACAACTTGTAGTGAGTCCAATATAATTGAAAATTTTAAATTTCATGAATCACACTACCACCATTCATTTGTACTGTTGGGTGAAGAGAGAAATGGAAAAAGAAAATATGATTCCCATATAGGGGGAAAAATGGAAAAACAAAAAAAAGATCATGAGGTGGAATAATTTCTTCCCTTCATGTCTCAGACAATATTAGACAACTATGTGATGTCACTGGAAGGAAATATGCCAGCAAGGATGGAATACACAAATTTTTTTTCTTGTAAATGTGCATATCCATTCCAGCTTTCATCAACTATATCACTTATTCCTTCGATTAATCCTTTCAATGCTAAATGTGTGATTGGTGATTTTGTAATTTGGCCAGCTATATGTCTTCTGATGTAATAATGGAGCTTCTAACAGTTATCTAAACTAGTGTGTTAGATTCTATTATTATTATCATTCTAATACTAATTGGTTATTCAAAAATGTTAAGAGACATGGTAAAAAGATACATGGTAAAGGTTAAAGAAAATGGAGTATCAATTTTAGATGGATGCTATAGACTCTACAATAAAATAGGATAATCAAAAGTTTTTTTCTTATATACACAATATTTGGTGTGCACAACTATGACAATAATGATGATTATAGAGAACAGGTCACTAGGGATTGGATGGAGAAACTACCACAATAATTGGTAACTACAAGTGAAATTGGACTACAAGGAAACATCCATCCTTTTCTTTGTGAAAGATCCTATAATTTTTGGGATGAGATTTTCACTCGATGTTGTTCAAAAAATTATCTAGTACTCGTGCTTTATGATAGTAGTGTCACACTCCATGCATTAGTGGATTCCAAAATATATGTTGTTTTTATTGTTGAGATACATAGTCAAGAAATGTTTCTGAAATATTACTATTTTCATATGAAGAAAGGCTCATCACTGAATAAAACTTAAACATGTGATTTTTTTTAATGGATTTCAACCTATATATGTTACTTATACATTTATTGTTTATGCAGATGACCAAAAAGCTATAAAAGTTGATGTATAACCCTTTCACCTTGACGCTACATAACCAGCTCAGCATGGTGATTTAACTTCAATAATTTTATAAGTATGTTTAATGAGCTCTATTTTTAATTGCCATGGTTTTCAATTTTTTAACAAACGTATGTTTTTTACAGTTTAGATGATAGATGTGGAGGACGTAGGCACAACGACCATGAATACGCCATCAGATCCAGGTATGTTAATCGTGTGAATTTCCAAACAAAGCCACTAATAAACCCCACAAATTTATAAGACAATAAATGATTATGAAGACAACTAACAATCGGAGAATGTAACCATGGAGTACGTGGAGGTATTCATAATGAATAGACAATCAAAACTTGGTATGTTATCCATGTGTATTTTTTAAAAAATCATTTATAAAGCACAAAAATTTATAGGAAACGATAACTAATAGACATTAGTTTATATTCTTGGCATACGGTAGAAGAAAAAGTTAAAAAAAATCCATTTGTAAGATACGATAAATTTTTTAAATGAAGTATAGAGCTTAGCGGACTCTATGCATCCACATTCAATACAGTAATGGTTAGAATACAAAACCTTACATTCATTAATATCTCGTTGATTTATAACTACATACTATTTACAATGTTTCACTGATTCACTACTACATACTAAGTACTTACATTGAATTAACATTTTTTTGGCTTCGACATCGTCATAAATAGATCTATATACATCTTGATCCATCTCTTACATATTTAAAGCAGCACTTGGGTAGCCTCATTAAAGGTTTTCCAAATAAATGTAGTTCAACCAATGAAGGCATAGCCTAGCAGTTGAAAATCCTCATCAATAGTTGAGGACTATTTTCTGCCAAAGGGTGGTTCGATAAATATAAGCGTAGCCTAGCGGCCACTAAATTTGAATTATAAAATAGAGAACAATTAATATTGTACTTACCATATCACCACAAAACCACTATGTTTATCCATTTAAGCTTTCATTTGCCACAACATGAAATCAATTATGAATTGATTAATGTTTATTTCAAATACATTATGCTCACATTTTCAATAGCAAGAAATATATTATGAATTGATGAATGTTTGTTTGAAATATATCTTTTATCAATGGATCCAACAATGTGTAAAGGTTGTGTAATACAAGCCATAATCTCAATCAATAACTTGTTTTTTATTATTGATAAATGGTTTTTTGACTGGGACCATACCCAAAGAAACAAAATTCAAAAAATCTAGAACATTATGAAAAAAAGTGGTAGGAGAAAAGGGGACCACACCTTGGTAAAATGAATCTTAGAGTAAGATGAAACATAATTTACATGTGGCTTTTTGATTAGTGGAGACCGCACCCCATAAAAAATGGCAAAACTGCCAGATACATCGATAGAAACCAGAGGTAGAGACAGTCTACAAGAACGGAGAAGAAAAACAATTAGCCATACAACAATAGAACAACATGAAACCAAAAAATAGAAACCAAGAAGGACAAATCCTTCTAGATGAGACATTTCTGAAGAAAAAAATTGACCTCCTCAAAGGCCTTGAAATTTTTTTATCTTTGCCACTAGTTTTGATCACTTTTAGCGTATCTTTTCCTCATTTCCATAACTCTTTAGGTAGCCCACTAATATCACATAGTTTCTTTACATTAATGGGGAGAAAATACATAATGCATTTTTGAGTAGCCAAGTGATTAAGTTGTTTTGTAACAATTTAATCCACAATTTACTCCAGGGCCTTCAATTTCTTGCATAAATCAGTCAGGTCATCATCATCTTTCTCCATGGCAACACACTTCCCCTTTTGGTCTTCAGGGATAATAGGAGAATTTTGAGGTATAAGGGAAGCATTCTGGGCATTACTTATAACAATAAGGTTTTCCACTCCAACATGACACATGGACTTGTGCTTACTTTGAAGGGCCCTTTTCACAAGAGGGGAGGGTTGTCTCATACTTTTGTTTTTTTTGGAAGATAGGGGTAAGGTAGAGCTAGATGGGTTATTAGCAACCATTTCAAGGAAATAAAGGTGAAGCAACATGATCACCCCTTGGTGTAAAGGCACAACCCTCTTGTAATTTTGGACTTCCAATATAAACTTTTCAAGAGACTGTAAAACGTAATAAGCCAAGTTAATCCTAGGGGCTCTATGGAAATGATTCATAATTACCAAATGGTGAAGTGGAAGAGAAGTGAACTTTCCTTCCAAGGTGACATATCAGACCACCATGTAATCCACATCATCAAAAGGCACATGGATGGAAGTGAAGAGGATGTTAGCCTTGTTTATTTCCAACTTCTACGACCCTTATAGAAACTTCTTCTACTCTGCCTCCTCTTTGAACTTGTTACGGTAGAATTTGATCCCATCCACCCCAAGTCCCATGAAAAACAAGATAATATTTTTATTTATAGAAAAATCCACTCCCTTATAACTAAAAACCCCATTCTTCATATTCCTTGTAGGGACCATAGATATATTCTGGTCGAAGCCTTTGATTTTTTGAATAAATGTGGTAAATCCATTCACATCCATGGATTTCTAGAGCTGGGATTTGGCTTTCTAGTTCATATCAAACACTAACTCAACCCTCAAAGGTGCCCCCCCCATCTTCATAGAAGTATGATCACCAAATAACCTAGATCTAACAATGAATAAAAAGGACCCAGAGAGTATGAAAACCACACAACTGGTGATAGCAATAAAATAAAATCTAGAAATTTCTCATTGCAAGAGTGAAGTACTCAAGCATGCTACTTTGTTGAGATGGTAATTTTCCATTAGCCAAGAAGAAAAAATGGTACTAGCCCTAAGTACATCTATCCTAAGAATCACTTTCCAATATTTTTTTATCCACTTGAGGGATATCGTCATAATTATCCAAAATATTGAAATCATTACAACTTACACACACATTGTTTTTATTAAGGATTAATAGTTTTAAAAGGGACTATACCCTGTTTACAAAAAAAGGCTCAAAATCTAGAGATAACAGTATAAACATTTCAAAGATAAATTTTACTAAGTCCCTTTACAAGGAGGCTCAAAAGCTTGATACAATAGTAAAAACAACAAAAATGGATCAAAATCCATGAAGAACAATAGAACCAAATATAGTTTAACAAAGAACTATAAAAAGGATAAAAAAAGAGACAAAGCAACATCAAAACAATAAGAAAACATCTTCCTAATAGCAACATAGTAACAAAATGGAAGCATCTCTACTTGACTGCTTTATCAATCTTCGTCTTGAATTTCTGGACAGAGCTAAATAATGATAGGGTAGTGACATAGGAGGGATCATTCTTGTCTAATTGTGAAAAGACCAGGTCCCTTGCAGTTTCTGAATCCCAAATGGCAGCTAGAATGTCACTAAGAATACAAACACTTTTGACATGTTGTTCCATAAAGTTGTAAATATCTTTAAGCACAAAAATAGTACAATCATGTCGCCCTTTAGCATTTCCCAATCTATTATCCAAAGAGTTAAATTTCTTGAAAATTTGTAAAATTTTCTCATTATCCATGGTTGGTTTAGCAAGAATCTTCCTCTTAACTACACTTTTACCAATCTTCTTGAGTTCATATTTGAGGTTCACAACCTCCACTTCCAACTTGTCAATCCTGCTTAGAAGCCCTTTTTCTTTTTCTATATCAGAGTCTTCAACGGGATTGTTGATATGAAGCAGGTTTTTGGCTGATTTAATCTCTTTATTACTACATAGAACCCTTTGAGATGGGATTAGGGGATATAGGGGATTCTTGATTATGATATTATGGCTAGTGGAAGTAGAGATTAGGTCATTGGAATCTAGAAAAGGGGGGGTAGAAGGGGTGGCAAGAATGGAGCAAGAATATGAAAGACATGGGTGATGAATCAGCAGAATAAGGCCTTGGTGGAGGGGGACAACATGAGTATGATTTTGGAACTCAATAACAAAGCATTCTAGTGAGCTCAAAAGGTAATGTGGGAAATTAACAATTAAATTCCTCCTGAAATGAATAAGGAAGACCAAATGCTTTAAAGAAATTGTCACATATCTTCCCTCAAGAGTGACATACATGACCATCATTCGTGAAATTTCAGCAAATGGCTCTGGAATAGAAGACACTTTTATACCAACCATTATAAATTCAATATTTTCTCCTTCATCAAGGAATTTATTTGCTTCAACATTCCTGTGTACTTGTTTGCTGAATAATTTCACCTCATCTAAGCTCAATCCCATGACTTGAGCAATGAGCTCTTAAGTGATTTTAACACTGTTATCTCCATATTTAACTACTCTTTTCTTCTAACCATTCACGAATTGAACCGATATATCTTGGTCATGTCCCTGAATTTTTTCTATGAGATTTGAAACCCCACCCATTTGTAAATACTTCCACAGGAGAGCATCATTCTTCCAGGACGAGTCATGAATAGGTTCTATTTTTTAAGGAGGCCAACCCATTATGTTGTTGTTTATTCCTTGGTTCTCAATGGTAAAGTTTCGATCCTAATACCACCTTTCACTACCACCTTTGTCTCTGTATACCCAGAAAGCATGTAAAATCTTAATGAAATTATTAACCCTATATGCAAAGTTAGTAATCACTTTCACATCGGCGGAGGGAGATTTCTTAATGATTATTTTGAGTACCATACTTATCCTGTATGATGTCATTATGTACCTTGGCCAGAGAAGGTCACCAATAAACCAATTTTGCATGTTGTTACTAACTAAATGGTTGGCTATAGTATCTGCCACTTTATTACCTTCATAATAGGAATGTATAATCTTACAATTATCAAAAGCTTTACAAATATCTATAGCTTCATAAATAAAATCTCTAATGGTCCATCTTGGGGGTTGATTTTGATTTAAAATATTTATAATATTTAAAGAGTCCCCTTTAATTATAATATTTGAAATATTACAGTCTCTTACAAGCCTTATCCCCCATAATGTTGTCAGAGCTTCAGAATAATGATTTGTCTGATGACCCATATTTCCTGTAAATGCAACAACAAAACATCCTTTGTGATCTCTGATCACCCCTCCTCCTCCTGAAGCTCCAAGATTACCTTTGGAAGCTCCGTAAAAATTCAATTTATGCCATGAGGTGGGTAGCTGAATCTAATGCACCGAAGATCTATCAATATCATTGTTACCCTTATTCTGAATGTTGTTAGTATCAATCCTCCAAGTAGCAAGAATGTGTTCCTCTACCTTGGGATATAATTTATTTTTTGGAGGCCTAAACCTTTCAATGTTATCCTTGATAACAATAACAATTTCTTTAAAAAAATTAGTACAAACACATCTTTTATTCCCAAAGATAACATCATTTCTTGCATTCCACAATCTCCATATGGTATGAGGAAGAACCATAATCCGTAATCTCATTATCATGTAATGTTTATACGGTGGATCTCATTGCTCCCATGTTTGCAAGAAAGTATGAGGAAGAGCCTAATGCAAATTGAATTTTGCAAAGATAAGACTCCAAACCTTTGAAGCATACTCACAGTGTAAGAATGATGCTTGATGTCTTTAGCCTTATTTTTACACATGCAACATTTTTTACGCATAATAAAACCCTTTCTAATAAGATTGCCATAAGTGAGAATATTACCTTTTAGAACAAGCCACATAAAAAGTTGAATTTTGGGGTTAATTCAGGCATCCAGAGTTTGTTCCAATTTATATCACTTTGGTGAGCATCAAAAAAATTATTGTATCCCGACTTGACAGAATAATCCCCATAAAAGAGTCCACCATATGAGCTCATCTTTGTTGTTCTTTTGATTAATAGGAATGAGAGAAAGTTGATTTTGCAGAGAAGATACAATAGGTTACAAATTTTCCATATCCACTTTGAGTTGCTTCCAAATCCTCTTATTTCTAGTCAACTCAATGTAATCTTTGACATTATTACCATAATTTTTAATTAGACTATATTTTATGGAACCAAAAGTATCACTCAATCTGAAATCAGTCTAGGTATTGTGCCAAAAATTAATATCCTGCCCATTACCAAATTTCCATCTACAACCCTTAACAACAATATTCCTGATTTGAAGCAAGTTGTTCCAGAATATGGAGCCATTGGGAAGTTGTTGATAAAAAATGAATGAAATCAATTTTGTTGAGATAATTATTTTATCCTAATAAGCTTAGTCTAAGGAACTTACGCCCACGTTTGAATATTAATCCACCATGGAATTACCCTCCCTATACATGTGACGTATATTGACCTTTTCCAAACTATTGTAAATATCCATGGCCTCATGTATAAAGTGTTTTATATTCCAATTGGGGGGATAGGTTACCTTAATATTATTGATAATATTAAGGGAATCACCTTCAATTATGAGATTGTAAATATCAATTTTTCTGGCTTCCCTTAATCTTCATAATGCAACAAGAGCTTCTGCATAATGGTTATAATGAATCTCCATGGGTCCAACATAGGCTATAGACACAAAAATTACGTCACACTCCCCTTTGGTCCCTTGACAAATAAACACCTTCATCACATTCACCTAGCCATAACACCCTTCACCCCACTCTAATATTAATTTAATTTATTTAATTAAATTAATTCATTATTCTCAAAATATTTATTATTTAAAATATCCTAGTTGGGATAATACCCACATATCCACCTCACCTAGACACCTCATCTAGCCACCTCACCCTAAGACCTATTCTTAGTAAGTTGCCATAACTAACTAATACCTACCCAAACCCTAAAAATCAATGCCTACATTCCCTCTAACCACATTCCTGAATGCTTAAAAGAAGCTTCCATCCTAATCCGTGGGGCCAACACACGAGATCTTATAAAATCAAGGGGATCTACCTAGTCTAGTAAACCTAGAAAATCCTACCCTAATTGACACCGGTTACACTTAACTGCCACCGATTAAGCTGGAACTGCTGTTGGTCACCTTTTAACCCCCAAAATAACCTTATTTTCGAGGATGGAAGATTCCTGAGAGATATCACATCTTTTGAGAACAAGTTTCAAGGAGAACACATATGCAAAGAAGGAGATCAAGTATTTTCTCTTGCATAGACATCCAACATTCACCCATCAACCATCCAACACTCACCTCAGCACATATTTGATCCAATTAGGCAAGAAGGATAGCATATGTAGGCCATGCAAGATCTCCCCAATGTTTTATGATCCTCTGTAGCTTTCAACCTCTTATCAACACCTTCATTCCTCACTCACAGATGTTCAGAACCAAATTCCAAGTAAGTAGAAAATTTTACTCCTCTAGTTCACTCACTTCATCTTTCTATTTTCATCCTTTATTCTCTTAGCCACCCATTGACCTCCATTAATACTCACCCCTCCATATCCCTATTAAAACTTCACCAAATCCCATCCAAACAACTTAATACCTCTTCCCGACCAGCCTAGTCCTTTGTGAAATCATATGGGAGATTTAAAGCTCATTCTGTGACATTCCCAGTACCCCACAGTAACCGGCACTAGTTCTCCCAAACCGGCGTCTGTCACCCTTAACTAGCATCAGTCTCTGTATCTATCAATACAACCCAGAGCAGTAACCTACCTACCTATTCCCACATCACCCTTACTCACCTGTGACCTACCTAACACCTCTGTCAGACTTGCAGAGACCCAGAACTAGTTACTTGACCTTCGGATCTTATTTTAACTTAGCCTATTAGATTAGATATTTCTTATTGTGTTTTAAATGAGATACCTAAATCATTTTAACTATAATAGGATTTACTTTATTACAAGAATTAAATTGCTTTAAACAGTGGATTGACAACCATCTAGGAAGTATCACACTTCCCAGATCTAGCATACACTAGGTAGTCCACTGCAAATATTGTTTAACTCTTTCTGGTAGTCTTGTTTTTTATTTCAGATAGTTCTTCCCAGCCAAAAGGAAGCTCTCATGAGTAGCTGTGGATCAAGAAGTCATACGCACGCAAAAACCTATCAACCAACATATCAACAGGTATTCCTCGTACGCACGTTACCCTATCTATTTCATAATTTTTGAAGAAATGTCTAAGAATCAGGTGAAACATTTTGGCATGCCTGGTGGGACGCATTCGGGGTTCCTTGCATTCATTCATTCCTAGGTGAAAATTTTCATGTTTATTTCCTTTCTAAAAGGTTCTCACATTAAAATTTCTTCCCTGGAATCATCTCTCCCTCTATTTTCTCAAAGTAATTATGTTTTGGTGCTTAAAATGAACTCTTCTTCTATTTCATCTACATTGCATTAGTGAAAGATCATAATTTCTCCTATTCCTCTTATTGTGTCATCGAATTCCATATTTTGATTTGGGCTTAAAAATCATTGCATTCCATTCTACTTTTTTGCATTAGCTCACATTAATTAAGGGTAACCTATATGCTATAAGTCATTCCCAGCTGATGGTTGACAAATGAACTGTAGAAAAAGACTTATTTCTCTGAGTCTTACCAAACCTCACAACAATTGAAAATATACACATTCTTAAACAAAATCTTTCCTGGAAGAAGTTGTAGGTGATCACACGATCATGACATAGTGGGCACCCAGCTCACTACTCTGTCGATTCATACTTCAGAGCGAGGCCCACCCCCACCATAACATACCTAAAACCTATCCTTATAGATCTCCTTCTTCATAGGAAGCCATCCTCACCAAAAAACTTTGTTCTATAGTTCATGAGTCAGTCCTTAAATAACATAAGTTAAACAAACATAATAAAAAAAGCACTCTTAGGATCGTATTTTTTCTTAGTGTTTATGCTTAGCTTACGTTTTGAGGTGAGAGGTTACGCTCTTAATTTTTCCTTTTTCTCCTTACATGCTCCTCATCATGGTTGGTGTATTCCAGCTTCATCTGAGTGTGCCTAGACCATATTCTCATCGTTCTCAGAATTCTGGGTCTAATTCCACATCAAATTTTAATTCACAACCACATTTTCTTCATCACTATTTTAATTTCATAGTAACCAGTGTCAGTCCAGTGACCATCGTCGGTTACCCTCTTACCGTCGTTGGTTATACCCAACTGGCGTCAGTTCACTATCATTTTGGTTAACCTCCCCAGAAGGACACCTATTCACCTTCTTTAACTATTTAGAGTTCCTGTCACTCCTATCATATACATTGACCTTGTAAATCTCATTGGTATTCGGTATACCTATTATATTTGGCCTTATACCTTGTTTCTGACCAACTATTCATGTTCCATAGTGACCAACCGCGGTTACCTTTGACTAGCGTTGGTTTACCCTAACCGGCATCAGTTAGCCTGTGTCATTTTCCAACTACCATTTTAGCCCCAATTCACTTATTGTAGATCAAGAATTTTGCGCTTGTTACCTGTCCAAGTTAATGCACCAAACTAAACACAAAAAACCCTGAAAAAATCCAATAAAATCGATACCTGATGAAGATGTAGATGGATGAGGAAGTCGATGTAGATAAGACGGGCGCACACGAGCAATTCACACAATGGATCCGAATAACCTGCAAAACACCGATGCTTGACAGAAAAAGACCACGTTAAAAGATATTTAAGTGGACTGCCCGAGAAGCGGGTCCGAGAAGCGATAAGCTTCCTCGGCGGATGTCAGTCCACGTTTTCAATTAAGAAAAGAAGCATACATGATAAAAGATGTAAATAAAGACTAGATTTTTTTGATTACAGTAATTAGACAGAATCTAAACAGCAGACAGAAAGTACAGAAGACAGGGAACTATGAAATAAATGCTGGATTTGTGTTACCTGTATCCTTTTACCTATCTGCAGATAAATCGGCGTCGACTGGGTAGAATCGGCGCCGATTGAGACTGGTCGGCGTCGATTGAAAGGGATCGGCGTCGACTGGAGACAGATCAGTCAATCAGGGACTGTGCGACAAGATGTCGGGAATTGGAAGGTGAATGTGGTCTGCTGGATGTGCCGAAGTTGGCGAGACACTGGAACAGGGTCACCAGATGATAGATGGTGGTGTGCGATGCTGATGCGACAGGGACAGAGTAACGGTGCTCCTCTCAGGGATTGATTCGGACAGGATCCGCCCTAATTTGATACAATTGATGCTAAGAAGATCTCTCTTTCTCTCAACCTGTATCTTTCGCTCTCTGCTCACTTTTTCACTCGTTCGTAATCTCTTCTTCAGTCTCTTCGGTCCTTAGAACTGAGTTCTGGACCTGCTTTTATAATCGGCGCCGCTTCTAGAAAATCGGCGCTGACCATATGGGTCGGCACCGATCGCGGAAAAGAATCCCGAGATGGCCAAATTGATTGATTCGAGAAAGATAAGACTTATCCCGACTACTGGAAAATATCCCGCTTAGGGAAGATTAAAAATAGATGTGATACATAGGTAGAATAAATTTGGGGTGGATAAGTGATTAAGATGCATGGAAAGAAGCGTAATTAAATATTTAATATTTAATCACTCATGGGTAAGATGTGATGGGATGAATTAAATTTGGAAAAAGTGATTAAATCACAAATTGGATAATTTCCCAAGGGGATAGTTGGTGACGTAAACGTGCCCCAAGTTACCTAAGCAAGTAAACGGATGAGAGGGACACTAAATTGAGTAACCAATTTTAGGTGTCTACATTTTGCCCCTTTTTGTCAAGTAACTTGCGATAAGCAAGGTTATGAGACAAAAAAACAAGGAGATGGAAGAAGAGAAGAATTTGCGATGATGTGATCCCCCTCAAACTAGGGATGGGATGGATGATAGAACAACCGATCCCAAGTTTGAAAAAGGTAGATGAAAAATGCAGGATGCCCCAGTCGGATGTCTGGAGTAGATCTGATCATTAACGATGCACAAAAATAAATAAAAAGGCAGCAACCTAAGGAACTCACATTGGTAGGGAAAACTAGCCGGTCTCCTCATGAGACGACGTTAGTGTCTACAGACCCATGAGTGTAAGGAGAACTGCAAAAATAGTCAGCATCTAAAGAGAGACACATTGGTAGGGACAACTAGACGGTCCATAAATCAGATGACGTTAGTGCCTACAGACCCGTTTAACTCTAAGTGGCTGAAAAGCACGAATGTCCCACACAAAGGGAACAAACCTGAAATAGACAAGGATATCAAAAAGGTGTGTCAAAAGGCAAAATTCAGCACACCACAATGATCAGATAGATAAGTAAGCCAAGCATCAACACTATGGCAAAGAGACATGAAAAATTGGCGGCGACCAAACTAATCGGCGCCGACCAAAACAAGCGGCGTCGACCCAAAAAATCGGCACCGACCAAACCAGACACATATAAATATGCGAACGGAAAACGTAAATGATTTATTTGCAACATGATGATTGATTCAGAGAAAGCCAGACTTGTGATTTGAGCACAATGGAAGCCTCTGGGAGCGGACAGAAGCGCAGGAGGACACGACCTGGGGTAAGTGGTCATTCTTGAACCCACTTTTCTTATTATTATTTTTTTTTGTCGGTTGATTTTTTGTGCATGGGAGGCCAGGGTCTGGTTTACGTCCGGCCAGGAAGTCGGCGCCGATTGGTTTAATCGGTGTCGATTTGTTTTTGGATCGGCGTCGATTAGTATTAAACGGCGCCGACTTAAATGAACGACGCCGATTTTAATAAATCGGCGCCGATTGAAAGATAGGCCTCTTTTTTTTTTGTTTTATGGTTTTGGAAGATGAGATTTGGGGAAATAAGAGACTAATTATGTTTTGTGATGTCGTGGATGCAGGCACGAGAGGCTCTTCATATGAGGGATGTCATCCCTGAGCTATTGGAGATGATCCTTCTTGATGTGACAGATGCAGACTGGCAGCATTTAGAGCTAGCCGGGCTCGGGGGTTTCAGATATTATAGACGAGTGCTACGAGATGTGGAGCTCATGCGGGCATTAGTGCGACGGTGGGATAGCCACACGTGCACATTTTGGTTCAGGACGGGTGAGATGACGATCACCCATGAGGATGTATTCAAGATCCTCAGATTACCGATTACTGGGGACCCGATTGAGATCACACCTCAGGAGCAGCAGCAGAGGGCCCTGGTGTGATTATACAGAGATAGAGCAGATGACTCGGACATAGTATCTGGGGCAGTGAGGATAGCCTCATAGTACAGGCAGGATAGCCCTCGGAGCAGGCGGATAGCCTTGATTCAGATGGTTATCTCCTATTTTGCCTTGCCAGACTCAGGAGGTGGGAGATTCCCATTGCTATTGTTAGACTGCGTTTGCGACATCTTGCAGTACCGACAGGTTTTTGCCTTTGCCGATGCCCTGATAGCTCAGGTATATTATGAGCTATGGATGTACACCACTGGTCGGAGGACAGGGATCGATGTCAGCTTTGTGCTTCATTGCTGGGCATACGAGCATATAGCAGTGATCAGGCCATCCGGGCTTCCTTGGATGCCAGCAGCAGTGGGGGGTGTTGATTATGGATTTCAGAGATGGCGGGCTGACATGGCCGTAGGAGATACAGGTAGATCAGCCGAGTGGTACTCTGAGCGTTTCAGGACGCTTACACCAGATCAGGTCATCTGGAGGCCATACCGGGCATTCCCGACATGGGCTGGTCAGGACGCCCACTTGGCAGCATTGAGACGGAGTCGGGTGGTCAGGGGCCGTAGGCCAGATATGTGGGAGCGAGTCCCGTTTATGCGGATACTGAGACATTTTGGCCTAGTACAGACAGTACCGGCCACCTACACGTCGTATAGGCGGGATAGCTGGGAGACGGATTTTCCGATTTTGATCCCGGCAGACCCATTGAGAGAGGCCCCACCCTCCACAGACAGTGATGATGATGCGGGGGTGGATGAGGGCTATGCAGCATGGTACAACACAGAGCTGCCACGACATCTCCCGCCCTCTATAGATGTTGATGAGGAGGACATAGCTGCTACGCTGGATAGATTAGAGGGAGAGCATGCCACCCTCACACAGACACATCAGGTAGCACTAGAGGAGATCAGGGCTTTGACGGAGGAGAGGGATGCCCTAATTGTGGAGAGAGACACCACTCACCAGGAGTGAGATACAGCGATCCAACAGAGGGACCACTACTTTCAGCACAGGGAGGCCCTCAGGGCCAAGTACGGAGAGACAGGTGCCACATCAGAGTCTGGCATACAGGGTACGACCCTAGGAGGGGTACCACCAGCAGCGCCAGTAGCCCCAACAGCACCAGCAGCATCGTTACGAGCACTGGGTACTGTGAGCCTGAGCACGTACCATTCTCTCCTCGCTGAGGTGAGATACTACGAGGATGTCCTAGCGCAGCATGCCCCAGATGTGCCTCGATACGGGGCGAGGAGGAGAGCAGCGACGGCTACGGCGAGTGGAGCCTCAGGCGGAGGGAGCACTGGGAGAGATCGAGGTGGGCTGAGACCTCCAGCAGCAGGTGCATCGAGCTCGATAGGCGGCGGCCAGGAGAGATAGCCAGGTGCAGAGGAGGGTGGAGGGGATAGTGTCCTCCACGCTTCAGATTTTACCATATAGAGATTTGATAGATTTTGTACCTGTATAGTGATGTAGCCTCGATTGGAAGGCATTGTATAGATGGCTTGATTGGAAGCCACCCATTTTTGCACAAATACACATGTATATATAGATTGATCACGTTATTTGTCATATAATTGTACTCATGCTTTTAATTTTGATATACATGGGTAGATGGATATAGATAGAGCAAAAATAGATGTGATTGGATAGATATAGATGATAGATGATAGAAATAGATGTGATTAGATAGATTGAAATGTGGATAAAATAGATGTGATTGGATAGATATAGACTGATAGATGATAGAAATAGATGTGATTAGATAGATTGAAATGTGGATAAAATAGATGTGATTGGATAGATATAGACTGATAGATGATAGATGTGATGTGGATAGAACTTTGATAGATGGACATGATGTAGCTTGGATGTACATGTGTTTAAATATTTTGATGGATATATAGACAGATGTGTTTGATGTATGGATTAGATATAGATAGATGTAATGTACCTTAGATGTACATTTTGATGGATAGATTTAGATATAGATAGATGTAATGTACCTTGGATGTACATTTTGATGGATATATAGATGGATGTAATTGATGTATGGATGTAATTGTAATGAGAAATGAATACAGATAGATGTTTGATAGATAAGATGAACCTAGATAGAAGATAAATTTTGATTGAATTAACATGTGAAATGCCAATTTGACAGGGTTGCAAGACAAAGAAATGGAGAATACTCCTTGCAAGAGCCAAAGATGAAAGCAGAAACAACCGTGACTTAGAAGAGAAGATACTCGGAGAAGAAGAAAAATGATAAGTTGGACTTCCAACCGACCATAGATAAAATCCAGAAAGGAAACCGAAAGACCAAGCAGACAAGGCCCTATATAAGATTAAAATAAATCTGACACTGACTAGTCGCAAACCAGATCTAGGATAGAAACGGAAAGAAAAGTAAGTAAGTATCTTGTCGGAACTTACAAGGGACAGAATACATGTCCATAGTGGGAAAATAGGATTCTCCATATGATCGACAAAAAGGTCCTAAATCTCAGCTTCATGATTTTGATAGAAAAGCAAACTGATCAATGCGGGAAGTTTGCTTGATATGGAAAGACTGATCGATGCGGGAAGTCTTTCAGTGATGCTAAAAAGTGTATAAATTGACTGGAAGGCTGATTGATTACAAGAAGCCTTGAATAGAAACAGCCGTCCTTCAAGGGAGCGGTCTGTATTTGGAATTTGAATGAGAGCCATCTTTCGAGGGTATGGTCTATATTTTTAGAATTTTTGATTCACTTGGTAATATATGGATAGCTGTCCTTCGAGGGATCAGTCTATCTTTTTGGATAGCATCTTTTTTTTTTTTTTTTTCTTTTTCTTTTTTTTTTTTGAAACTTTTTGGAAGAAGCTGAGTTTAGACTTAGATAGATCAGATGAAGGGGAGGAGAACATAGAAGAACATGTACTCATGCCCCGAGTAAATCCAATTAAGATAAGTACTTGGGACAGATGAAGTGGTGATTAAGGTATTCCTACCATGAGGAGGAACATATCCAAAAGAAACGTGCAATGAGTAGAGCCGCGATACTCATATTTAAGGTAAACGAGGCAATAGGCGGAGAACCACACAATTTCAAATCACCACGAAAGTAGATGACTGGCTATTAGGATGGATGGAAGATCTGAGTTGTGACTAGATTTGTGTAAGATAGATTTTAACAGTAGAAGGGCCGTAGATGCAAGGCATTAAGAGGTTCCGCTTCAGGGATACCATCCATGGAAGATAAACGATAAGCCCCAGACCCATATTTATGAGTGATAATGAAGGGGCCCATCCAGTTAGGAGCAAACTTACCACGTTGACTCCTTTCGAGTGTAGTGACATTTTGATTTTCTTTAAGAACAAGGTCACCAATTTTGAAGTCACGGTGTTGCAAGTGCTTGTTATAAGCACGTTTGACACGCTCGAGATAGACTTGATGATGCTCAAGAGCGTTAAGACGCCGCTCATCTAATAATTCAAGTTGTGCTAGACGATTTTGACGATAATCCTCATCGGAGACAAATTCTCTGAGAGAAACACGGAGAGATGGGATTTGGACCTCCAAAGGAAGGACGGCCTCAGACCCATAGACGAGAGAGAAGGGAGTAGCACCAGTAGGAGTACGAATGCTAGTCCGATAAGCCCAGAGAGCGAAAGGGATATGTAAATGCCAATCCCTACCAGCTCGACTAGTTACCTTTGCGAGGATATTACGCAAAGTTTTATTGGACGCTTCGGCTTGACCATTAGCTTGAGGATAGTATGGAGAAGAAAAACTGAGCTTGATATTGAAAGCATTGCAGAGATTCTGTAAATTAGCGTTCTTGAAAGACTTACCATTATCTGTGATTAGCTTGTGTGGAACGCCAAAGCGACAAATGATGTGTTGATAGACGAAATCAACTATGGGTTTAGAAAGAGGGATAGCTTCTACCCACTTAGTAAAGTACTCAGTGGCAGTAATGATAGAATGATGACGCTGTGAAGAACGGGGATTGATGAGACCAATAAGATCAAGACCCCACTGCGAAAAAGGCCACAAATCCGCCGCAGGTTGCAAAGCCTGACTAGGGATGTGCGTGAGATTGGAATGTTGCTGACACTTGACGCACTTCCTAGTGTATTCACAACAATCTTGGTTAAGAGAAGGCCAATAATATCCCAAATGTAAGATGCGCTTAGCTACAGCTAAACCACTAAAATGTCCACCACAGATACCGTCATGGACCTCCTGAATAGCTTTAGATGATTCATGGGTTTTGAGGCATCGAAGAAAAATACCATCAAAGTCGCGTTTGTAAAGAAGGCCGCCTAGAATAGTATAGCGGTTGGCGCGTTGGATAAAAGACCTTCTACCATTGGGAGTCAGATCTGGAGGAAGGACCGAATGAGATAGATAATCAACTATCTGTTGATACCACTCATCCTGAGTATGGGTTGTGACAGCATTGATTGATGTTAGTTGCCCAAGATGAGATGGTTGATCTAATCGTTGCACAGCCACATAAAGACGCGAGTCTTCGGTAAAAGGCGGGATAAGGGAGGCTAAAGAGGCCATGGTATCCGCGAATCGATTTTCAGTACGAGGAATAGCTTGGATAGTGAACTTATCGAAAGATTGGAGTTGGGCAAGAATGATGTCACGATATTTTTGAAGGATATCATTCTTGCACTGATAGACACCCGTGACCTGGTTAACGATGAGTTCAGAATCACCAAAGATGTCAATATGACGAGCGCCGAGATTAATGGCATTTTGAAGACCTAAGACAAGAGCTTCGTACTCAGCCATATTATTGGTGCACTCAAAGTTCAATTTGTGTGCGACTGGGATAGGCATACCCCAAGGAGGAATTATCACGAAACCCGCACCTCCCCCTTGCTGGCATTTGGATCCATCAAAGAAGAGCTTTACTTTAAATGGAGATAGACCAAAATCAATTTGTTGGATATATTCATCGAGGAATTGAGCAAGGGGGTCTTAAGTGTCCAGAAGAGGAGCATCAGCTAATTGATCTGCAATAACCTGACCCTTGATAGACTTTTGCGGGATAAACTCGAGGTCGAACTCAGTCATGAGCATAAGCCAACGAGTGATGTGATCATTGTGATAAGGTTTTGCATGAATTGTCTTGAGGGGATTGACACTTGTGACAATATAAGTTTTATGATTAAGGAGATAATGACGAAGCTTAGAAGTTGCAAAGAAGAGAGCGCAACATAGTTTTTCAGCCTCGGAGTAACGTGTTTCATACTCATGGAGGGTGCGACTGATGTAATAGACAGCTTGTTCTTTACCACAAGTGTCCCGATGTGAAATCATGGCTCCCAGAGCATGGTCAGTCACAGAGATATAAAGATAGAAAGGCTCCCCCTCGCGTGGAGGTGTAAGCACAGGTGGAGAAAGAAGATAAGCTTTGAGATCATCAAAGGCCTTTTGGCAATGTTCATCCCACTCAAAATGAACATTCTTACGGAGGAGATGGTGAAAAGGTTGACAACGGTCCGACAATTGGGAGATAAAACGACGCACTGACTGAAGACGTCCTTGGAGACTGCGGAGTTGCTTCAAGTTAGACGGAGGAGGCATCTCAAGGATAGCTTTTATTTTTGCGGGGTCGACTTCAATACCCCTGATGGAAATGATAAAACCTAAAATTTTACCAGTGAGAACGCCAAATACGCATTTAGATGGATTTAGATGAAGACAAAAGCGGATAAGCCTCTCAAAGAGAGGTGCAAGGATGAAAAGATGATCCTGACGGCGTCTGGACTTGCCGAGGAGATCGTCAACATAATCCTCCACAGTTTTGTGTAGGAGATCATGGAAGATGTAGGTCATTGCTCGTTGATAGGTTGCTCCTGCGTTCTTAAGACCAAAGGGCATGACACGATAACAAAAGGTCCCCCAAGGAGTTATGAAGGAATTCTTATGTTGGTCTTCTGGTGCGATGAGGATTTGATTATATCCGGAGAAACCATCCATAAGAGAAAGCATCTCATGACCCGCAGTTAAATCTACGAGTTGGTCGATATTAGGAAGAGGAAAATCATCCTTTGGACAGGCCAAATTAAGATCCCGGAAGTCGGTACAAATTCGAATTTTCCCAGTAGCCTTAGTTACTGGTACTACATTGGAAACCCATTGTGGATAATCGACGGGTTGGATGAAGCTAGCCGAGAGTAAGCGCTGCAATTCTTCTTTAACAAGAAGGGCTACTCTAGGGTGCATTTTACGCAGTTTTTGCTTAACTGGTTTGATGTTGGGAAGAGTAACGATATTGTGGACCACAATATCGGGATCGAGTCCTGGCATATCTTCATATGACGAAGAAAAGGCTTGACGATGTTTGGAGAGAAAAGCGGTAAAGTCCCCTAATTCCTGTGGATTAAGGGATTGGCCGACCTTGATGATGCGAGGGTCTTCAGAAGTCCCTATATTAAGGTCGATAGTGGCTTCGTTGAGAAGGGTAGACGTGTCAAAAGGAATAGTCTTGGGGAGATATGAATCCTCTGCCCCCAGATAGGTGAGGATAGAATCATCATCCGCACAGTGGATAGTGTTGATAGTAGGAGAGTCGTCTCCAACTATTTCATGGAAGATTAATGGTATAGAAGCAGACCGATTGTTAGTCTCATAGACTAACGGCCCTAAGGAAATGGTATTGATCAATACTTTGTCGAAACTAGACCCCCCATTTCTACATGTCCCTAGTATACTGATATCATCAATTTTATTATGGACCATACATACAAGAAAAGTGCCACGTCACAACAAAGAAGGCGGTTATGCATTATTACCGCTAAATATGTTGTTTTAGACCAAGTGCTCTATCGCAGAGCCTTCGACAACATGCTTCTAAGATGCATCCACATAGAAGAATCCAAGAGGATTCTTCATGAATCCCATAGTGGGATATGTGGGGGCCACTTTGGTGGTCACGCCACCGCTTTGTTATCCTGTAAAATTGACAAGGGAAATTTTTCAGGTAACCATTCCAGAATTTTGTTTTGGTTTCCCACCGAGGTCCCTCAGCGTTCGGAATGGCATAAAATCTCTTTCCGGAGAATCTGGTTTTTCGAACTTAGTCATTTCGGTCCTTTTTGTTGGGCGCAGATTTTGTTCATGCAACATCAAATGTATATGCACCCTCTTCTGTGCCTTTGGTGCACTCTCTATCGTGTAACCACTAAAATTGTTGCGCCTTTCTTACCTGTGCTAAAGGCACATGCGCCAACCTGTCGACACTAAAATTTTTGCGCCCCTGAAAGGTGCGCCAAGGCGCTAAAAAGATCGTGTCGACAGACACAAATTTGTGCCAAGGGCGCAAGTAGTTTATTGCTGACATACGCATAATCATGCCAAAGGCGCAAGTTTTTTCATGTCAACATAAGTTTTGGTGCAACCTTTTAAAAAGTTAGTGGCACGTTTATTGCACCTTTTTCTATATTTAGGTGCATCTGACTTGTCATATTCACAATTGTAAAACACATGAAAATTTTATTCCTCTGCACCTGTCAGCACCTCCATCGTCCTTGTGTTGTTTTGTGTTACATTCGTGGGCCCCCACATCGTTTCTTCTAGTCTATATATCTCGGATCAACAGCTAAACTCAGAATTGCATATGTCTACATCAAGTAAGAGGCCAACCAAGTCAAAGGGTAAGGCCAAACTCATAGAGGAAGAAATGAAATACAAGTATTAAAGGGTCAGAATGACCGAGTCCCATGTAGAATGTGACTTGGACATCAGAGATGCCAAACTTGGCCATATAGACATGGAGGATTTTTGGGCCAGAACCCGAAGGGTCACAGGTGGTCCATGGATGGAAAAAATAGTGGGCAGTGGTTTACACTTTGCTGGGGGAATCCCCGTTAGCGCAGTGAATAATGAATTCATGATGGTGGTGGCCCGTTGCTGTAACAAAGACACAAGGTGTGTTGAGAACGAGAAGGGTGAGGTTATAATAAACCTCACTGCCCAGCACTTCAAGATCATGCTGGGTATCCCCCACCACCGGCACTTTGTGGCTGTAAGTCAGGAAGACTGCATTAAGGCATGGGAAGAAAATGAAGACAAATGCATGAAGTTAATGAATGAGGTTTACCTAAAGAATAAAAAGGTAATAACCAGGTGGCCCCAGGTTATTCATTGTAGAAAATTTTTGGAGGAGCTGAACGACACCATTACCTTCCTGAGCATGGTTTTTGGGCTACCTGACGCCCATTACTTCCACAAATGGATGCTCAGGTATCTAGAGACAATGAACAAAAATGTTCCTGATCAGCGTTTTGAGTGGGCAGAAATCATCAGTAGCACCATCTATGAGCAGCTCCAACAACTCACAACAATGGGGAGGTTCTACATGAACTCCTACGTGTCTATGATGTTGCCTTTGAGAGAGATTATCCAGCACTGAGCCGATGTGGAGTATGGCGCCAGGTAAATATATTTAAATATTATCCAGAATTGAGACTGGAAAATAACATTCCTCAGTTCACCAACATCAACGATGCCTTCTTCTACGACATCATCTACCTTTTAAGGCCCAATATGACTCATGTTCGGATGACCAAGAGCATATTAACTGCAACAAAGAAGTGGGGGGAGTTGTTTACGCAATTCCCCACTTTTACCTATCTCATAGTAGCCAAATTCTTGGGGGATCCCACCAAGTTTCCAAGATATGTGGGGCTGAAGTTGATCCTATTGGAGCTATCCAGACAGCTCATAACATATCACAAGAAGTGCCTAAAGAGAAAGAAGGGTGGAACTCCATTCCCCCTCACAGTGGGTAGGTACACATGCACTTCTCACACCAAGGCGCTAGAAATGTTTGCAGAACTAGAGCTGCTCAATCTGAAGCACAATTTCCTGGCAAGGTTGACCTTTGATCCACGAAATTTCCTCCCAAATTCAAATCCGATCCGATTCACGTTCTGTAGATTGAGGAAATCTACATCAACTTGTATCACGAGGTCAAACTCATGAGAAAGGATCACCCCCGTCTGGCCCTAGTAGAAATTATTCAATATGGCGTGGCCATTGTTCTGAAAGGTTTCCAAATGAATGATCAAGAAGTTGATCAGGTATATTTAGATATGAACAGGGAAAACTGGCCATTTGCCAAAATAGACAGAACAAGGGCACCTCAGACTATTGAGGAGAGGGTAAAGGGCACCTTGCAACGCATAGAACATTGGTGCAGATTTAATGGTCTCATTTACCTTGGGGTGGACTTCACCACATCCCCCCTAGGTAATGCACCTGCTAGGCCAAAAAAATTTCCAAAGGGAAAAGGGAAGATAAGGAATGAGAGTCAAGTGCTATTCGGGAGCAAGCTCCTGAGAGTCCTCCTACCACCACCCAGGAGTAGGTCGTGTGCCATACCTCCCTTGAAAAGGAAGCAACAATAAGTGTTCCAACGGGCACATCCACTCAGAATGTTTCCACTGCTACAACCACCGAGGTACCCATCTTCCCTTCTCCCACTCCTCCTTCCCCTCCTCATGTCTCTCAAGCAACCATTCCTTTGGTTATGTCTTCTCCCCCATGTACTGTTCCCCTTTCCTCTTCTTCCATCTTCTCTTCCCTCGTGGAGCTGTCCCCCAATATTTCTTCCCTCATCTCTTAGCTCCCTTCCGCCCCCATAGTTTCCTCTACTACAGTAACTCCTACCCCTATGAGCATTGGAGGTTTGACTTCTTTATCAATGCCACCACCAAGCATCTCAACCCATTTCCATGAGTACATTATAGTTTCTCCTTCTTCTTCCACCATTCCTTCTTCTCCCTTAAGTCCAGCATAGATCTCCCAACACCTGAGCCAACACAAGAGGAAATTCCCCATTACACCTATGGACTTCTCTATCATTCCAACAAAAGGAGCTAAGAAGCAGAAGCCAATAACCCGCTTCTCTCAGAGCACCTCAGGTGAAAGAGTAATGGAGATTACGTATCCCGATCCCATAAAGGATAAAAAGGATCTTTCTTCTACAGATTATATGGCGACACAGGTCACAATGGGAATGTCCTTTGAGAGCCTACAAGGGGAGGCCTTATCTGTAGTGGATTCCCTTTATAAGAAGCTTTAGGAAGAAAAGGAAGAGAAGAGGATACTAAAAGAGAAAAATACTCATCTTCTCCAAGCCCTACAGAAAATGGGCAGTGCACCTCCTACAACTGCCACTGAGACTCCTGAGGCCCTTAGTCAAGATAAGATAAATGAATACACCAATATTGGTGAACAAGGCATGGCATTATCCACTTGGAGAGACTAGATCCTCAAAGATAGTGAGGAAGTAATCGTCAAGTTCACCGAGTTATATCAGAACATTGGTCAGGTGAACAAGGAACTCCAGACAATTATAGGACCTATCTCTAAAGAGTTGGACCATGCTAGGTTGTAACATGAGACATTCTAGAAGATGCTCAACTACTCAGTCAATGATTTAGTTAAATTTGGTGTCTTTGATCACCCTAGAGAACCCAACAAGGACTACCGGGTTGATCAGATGGAATTTGTCCTGGAAAAGATTGACAAGGTCAAAGAGGAAGCCCTGGATGCAATACATCAGATGGAGAAAATTTTCCTAAGAATGTCTCTAGGCTTGCTCACTCCATCATTCACCTAGAGGAAGGTAAATGAAACTATTTGAATCTTCAAAGAGATCGTCTCACAAGGGTTAGGGTTAGAAGCTACTTTTGACGCTGAATCCATCAACAACCTTCTAGCCTGCCGTGACTTTGTGGGATACTTGATGGAAGTAGGTAATGAATAATTCAAGCTCCCTGAAAAACTCAGAGATGAACGGGAGACTTGTGAAGTCATTGGTGATCACACCAAGGGTCCTGCACATGATCAACTCCAACTGATGATCAGCAAATTCATGGAGTACCGGGCCCAATTCCACATTGCCTCTCCTGAGCAAAAGTAGGGTACTCCTTTCCAGCTGTGAGACGATGATGAATAGCCTTCCTCTTCTTGGCTTTCTTTTTGTAATGTTTAAAAGTATGTTGGCACTAATGATGACATCATCCATGTTGCATCATGGGATGTTGTTATCCACCAAGTTTCCCAAACTCAACAATTGACTTTTAGATATTTTGTAATTAGTGGTTGGTTTCCTTTTTCCTTCTCTCTTTGTATCCTTCTATATATACTTGAATACTTGTTGTATTCATGTGGTGGAAATTTTTTTGATGAAAAATAGAAGTGAGAAGAAAAGACTTTGTACTTTTTGTAACAGAAGAAAATATTAATACAAATATTGAGACTTTACGCTGAATATATGTGTTATGCATCGTACCTTTCTTATGTTAGATCTATATGTTTATTTTGTTAGATCCATCTATACTTTTTTGTCATTTTATCATCAGTATTGCTTTGTTCTTTTATACAAGTAGGTTTGGCTCTGTATACTACCAGCCCAAAGCATAAAACCTCCGACCTTTCTGCCTTGGAATTCATTTCTTTTCTCCCTTCTGATCTATCCTATCTCCTCTCCCTATTGCATTCCCTTCTTTTCACAGTCAGAAATGCCCCAATTGGGATGAGATCCCAAACCCTGAAGGTGGAATATTGTTAGACTTGCACAGATTCCTACTGGTAGAATAGTAATAAACCAGTTTCGCTTTGTTGTCTCAAAGAGGGACTATGCCCTGCACACTGTTGGCTCGTCTATCCATAGATCTGCCTGCCTGACAGATTTTCAGACCAATAGTTTTTGGTGACTCTACTGGGGACTCGAAACAGATCTATGGTAGTGGTATATTAGAAAATCAATAAAACTTTAGAAACCACTACCTGTTTGCAAATTTTAACTTTTCGCTTAAAATCCAAATTTTTTGCAAAAGTGCTCCAAACTGAATTTTTTTTTCAGAGATCCATAGATTTGGACTAGTTAGAGATCTTTAGTTCGCTGAGGTTTTACAAAAACCTATATTTTTCCGTAGATCTAAGATTCTGACAGTTTACAAAATTTTTAAAACCCTTGGAGAAAGTCAACTCTAAGATCCGAAAATTAGCTTGCTAAGTTAACCAATATTTTATCCTCATCGATATTTTTCATTAAAGCGCAATCAGTTTTCAAAAGGGGATAAAATTAAATATTTAGAAAAGTACATGCGGCTGATTTTTGCTTTAAAAAATTAGAAAATCAGCAAGTACAACCAAAAAGAGTTTTTAAATATGCTCCAAAAATATTACAGATCTGAAAGATACACTGGCGGGTGAACTGTTTACTTGTATCAGGAGAGCTCGTGGAGAAGTTGATCCTACTTTCAATCTACTTCAAAGGCATAACTTCAATATTACACCAACACACTTCTCATCACTGAGTTCAGTTGACTTGTCAGCTAGAAGTGTCTCACCTCCATGGAGGAATCATTTTTCACAAGGGGCATCTGCCTCCCTTTACAGTGCTTTGTTGCTCAGCGGAACCGTGCTTCCAGCTCACGTCCTTTTTCTAGATTTTCAAATGGCAGTACCATGGGGAAATGCTATGGGCCCTCTTTCTTTGCTACATCCTGTTCACACACTCCCTCATGGAAACTAAAAGAATTTCCCAAAATTTGATGGAAGCAGAAACCAGAGCATGGACTCACATATATCTGCGTTCATCATGTCATGCAGCATCCTAGATGTGACCCACGAAGATGTGTCAGTTTGCCTCTTTCTAGAAACCCTGCAAGGACCCGCAGCTGAATGGTTCCTACATTTACTGACCAGATCTATCACCAGTTGGGCCACATTACGAACTGCATTTGAAGAAAGGTATAAGTATTTAGAGGACACATTCGCGTTACTGTTAAAGATCACACACCTGAAGAAGGAAGCCAATAAAACCATGCGTGATTTCATCGCTCGTTTCAATTCACTAATTAACTGTGTGCCACCTGCCATGCTGCCAACATTGGAAAATTAGAAGTGTTTCTTTGTGAATGCCATGAGCTCGAGAGTAAGTTTCTTACTCTTGCAAGAACAAGTCACTACTCTGGTTCTTTCTCAAGCCGCTGCCATTTGAATAGAAGATAACTTGCTCATATCTAGTGAATTAAAACGAGAGTCATCCAAGCTAAAAATTTCAACTCCTTCTCAAGCCACTTCATCAGATCTGGCATTCCAGAAGATGGTGAACGACTTGCTCACGTTAAAGAATCAGTTAGCTCAAGCTTCTCCTAGCACTTCATACTGGGATGTCCCGCAGAGAAATTTCACTTCCAACAATGCCCCCAAAGGCCGTGTTTACCCGCAACTGCTCCGCGTTTGGCACTAGAGGCTCCTCTGGTCAATGCCCTAGTTGAGATTGAAGAAGAGGAGCGAAATTATGAAGAATCTTCACCCCAAGATGAAGATGATCAAGATGTCGGTGAGCTGGCTGATGACTCTACTACCAGGTATATGGAATTTGACGAGGAGGAATCTGATGAAGAAGAGGGTACCCAAGGATACACAAGTGGAATTCATATGCTATTTTCACCCATTCTCAAGGAAAAGAAGCAGAAGTTGTTACCAGGATACAAAAGGAGAAGGCCAAGATAAAAATGTTTCCAACCATTGCAAAAAGAGGTAATCCTCTTCCTGCTCAACCTCTTATTAAGTCTTTTACGAAGAAATATTTTTCCCCTATCTCCCCTTCGAATCAGTCTTTTTCAATTCCCATAAAGACCGGTAATCCTACCCTACCATTGCGAAATGAGGGACTAATTCCTTCATCAACGCAACCCTTGGCCACATTCGACATAATCGATCATGCTAAAAAGACCAAGATCCAAATGTCTGAAGCCGAGTATCTTCAGAAAAACCTTGAACAGCTTGTAAGATTGACCGAATATATTCAAATTCAAGCTATCATAACTTATAATGTCTCCCCAAAAGGAATCCTTTCCACCCCTCATGCATTTCACATAAATGTTGCTTCTTACTTCCACATTAGGTAAAATCGAACCTTTTTATCTCTCCCTCCTAATCAATGGCCACAAGCTAAGCAATTGCATAATTGATTCTGGGGCTTCTGATAATGTCATGCCAGAAAAAGTCACCCATGCTTTGGGCCTTACTCTTATCAAGTCTTTTCGTATATGTTACTCCTTGGAAACCAAACAGATTCCATTGATCGGTCAGATCAAAGACACACAGTTTTCCTTTGCGGCATTCCCAAAGAAAAGAGTAAAGATGACCATTCTTGTTGCCGATATCCCTGGAGCATATGGAATTCTACTAGGAAGGAGCTTTTGCAAGGAGGTTGGTGGAGAGATTTATATGGACTGGTCCAAAGCCAGAATCCCCGTCAAAGGTGTGATGTAGACATTGGAGCCTGAATCACAACATAAGTACTTGGTCACCAATTCTAATGACCCCCAAGCTCAAATTCTCTTCGAATCATCAGGGATGGGGAATTACTTCTTATCTACTGAGTCTGACAAAATGGACATCCTTATCCTAGAAGAAGACCTTAAAAATGTTTGGACATTGCAATTTGATGGCAATTGTGCAACTAGTGGGTGTGGCGCTGGAGCCGTGCTAATATCTCCTGAGGAGGATATTTTTTCTCTCTCTTTCAAGTTGCAGTTTTTCAACATGAATAATACTGTTGAGTATGAATATTTGCTACTTGGCATGCAAGCTACAAAATAAAGGGGAATCAAGAACCTAAAGGTGCAAGGAAATGCTGAGCTGGTCATGAATCAAGTAAAAAGGATATATCAAGTGAAGAACGAAAGGCTCATGTATTACCGCAACGTGGTATGGGACAACATTGAGGAGTTTGACACTTTTTCAATTAAATTCATTCCGAGAGCTCAAAATGATATGACCGATTCATTGGCCATCTCAGTGTCCCTCATGCTTCCTCACCCAGGATTGAAGCAAACACATATACCATTGAGGTAGTCTTCCGCCCAAACATGCCAAACAATTCTCAGCATTGGCAGGTATTCAATGATGACAATAAACTTATTGCGTTTTTGGAGAAGGTGAAAAATTTCAGTGAGCTTCATTTTGAAGGATTTACTTCTGCATGCCGTGAATCTATCACTCGTCAAGCAAATGAATCAAAATGAGGTGATGGTATATGCCAGCTCAAAGGAAATAAAATCCCAAAAGGTTTAGTTTGTTTGGAATGATTATTTGACAGACATGACTGTTTTGTCAGGAAGAAGTGACAAGATAATCCTAACTCCTCTCCAGAAACCAAGCCGGTCAATCTAGATACTGCGGAGCATCCGCAATTTGTTAACATCGGGAGGTGTTGCACACCTGAAGAAAAGTGAAAGTTCGTCAAATTGCTGAAGAAATATATGGATGTATTGGCATGGTGTTATGCCGATCTAAAGTCTTTCAAGCTAAAGGATGTCCAGCATGACATCCCGTTGAAAGAAGATGTCAAACCCTTTCACCAGAAATAGAGTCATTATAATCCTAATATCTCAGGTACCATTCAGGATGAAATAGAGAAGATTCTGGATGCAAGGATCATTTTTCCTATCCATCACAGTACTTGGGTCATGAAAATTGTGCCAGAATGTAAGAAAAATGGCGAGATATGCATATGCGTAGATTTTCACAACCTGAACTAGGCATCCTTGAAGGATAATTAGTCACTTCCCATAATGGATTAGGTTCTACAGGTAGTAATTGGTTCATAAATGTTGTCCATGCTTGAAATTTTTTCAAGCTACAATCAGATTGAAGTCTCACCTGAAGATCGATTCAAAACAACATTCACTACTCCCTGGGGCACGTTCGCCTATAGCATGATGCCTTTTGGTTTGACCAACACTAGTGTCACCTTTCAGCGAGAAATAGATTTCACGTTCAAAGGTATGATGGGAAAGGTTATCATATTTTATTTAGATGACTTGACTGTGTTCTCTAAACATCGAAGTGAACATTGTGATCATTTAGAACAAGTATTGAATAGATGCTAAGAACACGGGATTTCCCTAAATCCAAAAAAGTCTGTTTTCGGGGTCACTGAAGGAAAGTTGTTGGGGAATGTTGTATGAAAATAGGGTATGAAGATAGATGTGAAAGGGTTAGGGATATTCAGAGCCTTACTTTACCCACAAGCAAGACCGGCGTTCACTCCTTTCTTCAGAAAAGTGAATTTTCTTAGGTGCTTTATTCCCGACTTTACTGAGAAGACTCGCCACATATCAAATATGATAAAAGGGTCACAAAATTTCTGGTGGAAAAAAGAAGGAAAGACGTCATTTGAGGATATAAAAGCCTCAGTGGCCCATGCACCAATTCTAGTATGTCCTGATTTCTCCAAGGATTTTATCATGTACAGCTATGCATCTGAGCATACTGTATCGGCTATCTTAATGAAAAAGAATTCTGAGGATGTTGAATCTCCGATCGCGTTCATGAGCTCTCCTCTCAACCCTCATGAGTTGAAGATGACTCAGTTGGAAAAGCATGCCTTTTCCATTGTCAAAGTAGTTAAGAGCTTCCAGTATTACATCCTAAACTCTCATACAAAAGTGCTGATTTTTGACACAGCAGTCAAGTCAATCTTAACTCGACAAGAGTTAGGGAGCTTGAGAGGGAATTGGATAGCAAAGGTCCAAGAGTATGATCTAGATATAAATCCAACTAAGCTGGTAAGAGGTAGGGGCCTATGTCATATTATGGCTGAAAACAAAGATTCAGAGGTCCCTAAAGAAAAAGATAACTGCATCGATGGAATGCGGGGTCAACCGAAGAAAGTTGATTCTCTGCCTATGGTTCTATTTGTTGCAACTAGTGACGAGTGGTATTCTGATATAACTTTCTTTCTCACTTATGGTGAGTTCCCAGCTCATCTAACTTCAAAGGAGAAGCGTACTATAAATCTTAGAGCATCCAGATATGTCATCTGGGATGAGGGTTTATACAAACGCGGAATTGATGGCGTTTTCCTACGATGTTTTGACAAACCGCAACAGGTAAAGTTACTTGATAGTTTCCATAACTCGGCCTACGGTGGTCATTTTTCCTCTTCCATGACAACACATAAGATCATCTGGGCCAGGTACTATTGGCCAACGCTATTTCGGGATACAGCCACCTAGGTAGCAAAATGTGAACTCTGCTAACAATTTGTTGGCAAACCAAAATTGGCTGCTTTTCCCCTTAAGCTGGTCATTATTGACGAGCCCTTCAAGCAATGGGGAATTGAATTTATTAGAGCACTACATCCACAATCAAGTGCTGGACATAGTTATGTCCTAACAGCAACAGATTACTTCACCAAATGGGTGGATGCCATACCTGTTAAGAATGTCACCTTTGAAGTTGTTTGTAATTTCATCAAAGAAAACATCATTGTAAGGTTTGGAGTTCCAAACAAGATTGTTGCTGATAATGCTTCCAACTTCTCCTCACGGGAAGTTATTGGTTTTTTCTATGAATACGGGATAACCTTGGCCCACACCTCAGATTATTACCCCCAAGGAAATGGTCAAGCTGAATCTAGTAATAAAAACTTAGTGACCATCATACAGAAGCTAGTTGATAATAATCAACGGTCTTGGCAAAAGTCATTGTATGAAAATTTGTGGGCAGACCGCATTACTCCAAAGAGGTCTCTCGGTATGTCACCTTTTCAAGTATTATATGGAATCAACACTGAACTCCCCATCTCTGTGGAGCTTCCCACTCTACGCTTGTCACGAGCGATTGAGGATGAAACTTTCCACAATTCTCTTGAAAAGAGAATTATGTATCTAGTAGAGCTTGAAGAAAAAAGGGTAAGAGTGGTCGACAGGATCACCGAACATCATAATCAATTCAAGAGGTTGTTCGATAAAAAGGCCAAGCACAGAGATTTCCAGGTAGGAGATATCATCTTTTTGTGGGATAAGCGAAGAGAGCCAAAGGGCATGCACGGGAAATTTGATTCTCTATGGAGAGGACCTTTCAAGATCAAGCAGCTCAATGGAGAGAATAGCTTCTATCTCTTGTATCTAGATGGAACTGATCTCCCGCTTCCCTATAGCAGGAAGCATCTCAAAATATTCAGGAAGTAGAGCTTGCTCTCTTCTTTGTATAGTTTTCTTTATGTTGTATGTTTGTTTTTTGTCGCATGTTTGCTTTTGTCAGTTGAGTGTTTTCCTTTTTTCGTCACCCTTGTTTTTGACTCTGTAACCCAATGGATAGGCACATGTTGATCTGGGACTCTCTACCTTTTGAGCTTCATTCAAAGATAGTCCCCAGAAAGAGCCAATTGTTATCCTGTAAAATTGACAAGGGAAATTTTGCAGGTAACCATTCCAGAATTTTGTTTCGGTTTCCCACCGAGGTCCCTCAACATTCGAAATGGCATAAAATCCCTTTCTAGAGAATATGGTTTTTCGAACTTAGTCATTTCGGTCCTTTTGGCTAGGCGCAGATTTTGTTCATGCACCATCAAATGTATATGTGCCCTCTTTTGTGCCTTTGGTGCACTCTCTATCATGTCAACACTAAAATTGTTGCACCTTTCTTACCTACGCCAAAGGCGCATGCACCAACCTATCGACACTAAAATTGTTGCGCCCCTGAACGGTGCACTAAGGAACTAAAAAGATCGTGTTGATAGACACAAATTATCGCCAAGGGTGTAAGTAGTTTATTGCCGATAGACGCATAACCATGCCAAAGACGTAAGTTTTTTCATGTCAACATAAGTTTTGGTGTACCTGTTGTATATATCTCCCCCCCAGGTAGATATAGAAAAACCGAAGAATATGGAAATCAAAGAAACTCAGAGCCTGATTTTTACTACATCACCAACAGCCGAAGGTGCAGGTAAGGGGCGCACGACAGAAGGTGTCGACACAAAAATGGATGCGCCCTTGGCGCAGGTAAGGGGCGCACGATAGAAGGTATCGACATAAAAATGGATGTGCCCTTGGCGCAGGTAAGAGGCGCATGATAGAAGGTGTCGACACAAAAATGGATGCGCCCTTGGCACAGGTAAGAGGTGCATGATAGAAGGTGTTGACACGAAAATGGATGCACCCTTGGCGCAGGTAAGAGGCGCATGACAGAAGGTGTTGACACGAAAATGGATGTGCCCTTGGCACAGGTAAGAGGTGCATGACAGAAGGTGTCGACACGAAAATGGATGCACCCGTGGCGCAGGTAAGAGGCGCATGACAGAAGGTGTCGACACAAAAATGGATGCACCCTTGGCGTAGGTAGGAGAGTGTCAACATGGCAGAATTCATGCCTTGGTGCACGTAAAGGGCGCATGACACAGAATGTCAACATGAAAAAATTCATGCCTTGGCACACGTAAGGTTATGTCGACATGAATATGGATGCGCCTATGGCGCACCTTCAGGAGGCGCAACATTTTGAGCGCTGACAGGAAGTAGACCCTGGCGCAGATATTCAGATGGCCATAACTTTTCACAGGGAGCTCGGATTCATGCAAGGTTGGAATTTTCAGAAATCTTATGAGGTCCTCTGTCCAACTATGACTGGATATCTTTAATTGGGTGGTAAAAAATTCTTAAAAATGCAAAATACAGTTCGCCACTTTTTGGGTTTGCTAGGGTTCTCACCTACCACCATAATGAAATGAATTAAATGCAACCTAGAGGTGGTTGGGCTAGATTTGGAATCTCTCTCTCTTTTATCTCTCATTCTTCCTATAAATTGTAAGGAGGGGACTTCTTTCTAAAGGTTGGATATTTTTTTTTTTCCCCTCCCTTCTTCTCTTTGGCAGGTGAACTTGTGGAGTTAAAACCTCCCATTTGAAACTGTAATGCAACCTTGCCTCTTGGCATTTTGCAGTGTGTTGTATCAATCTTTGGAGAAAATTAATGCATGTCTGTGGATGATTCTCAACACTCTCTATGTTAATTTACATCCTCCTGATATTTCACTGTGAGTCTGGCTATCTGTGCATGATCTTGCATTGCATTTTAATGAACTGTGTTTATTGGCAAGACAAGTGTTCTTCATTCCTCGGTGCATCACCTTTGTAGTTTAGGTTTTATTTTATGAATTTTCTTACCCTGTCTCCTTAGCAAGTTAGATTAGGTTTTTAGTAAACCCTCTGCATTTTCTATGTGTGCATATGAACAGAGGAATAGGAACCGGCCTTCATCCGGAGAGCTTTTCCAATTTCACAAGGTCCCACACTTTGGAAAAGCTCCATGTTATGCAATCGCACTGAGAGTCTCAACCCATCGAATTGTAGACATTTAGGGGTGCTGTGATTCGACATCAACAGTGCACCCTTTAAAAAATTTGGTGGCACATTTATTGCGCCTTTTGCTATATATAGGCGCATCTGACCTGTCATTTTCACAATTGTAAAACATGTGAAAAGTTTATTCCTCTGCACCTGTCAGCACCTCCATCGTCCTCATGTCATTTTGCGTTGCATTTATGGCCCCTGCATCATTTCTTCCAGTCTATATATCTCAGATCAATAGCTAAACTCAGAATCACATATGTCTACATCAAGTAAGAGGCCAACCAAGTCAAAGGGTAAGGCCAAACTCACAGAGGAAGAAATGACATACAAGTATCAAAGGGTCAGGATGCCCAAGTCCCATGAAGAATGTGACTTGAACATCAGAGATGTTGAACTTGGCCATATAGACATGGAGGATTTTTGGGCCAGAACCAGAAGGGTCACAGGTGGTCCATGGATGGAAAAACTAGTGGGTAGTGGTCTACACTTCGCTGGGAGAATCCCCATTAGCACAGTGAATAATGAATTCATGATGATGGTGGCCCACTACTATAACAAAGACATAAGCTGTGTCAAGAACAAGAAGGGTGAGGTTATAATCAACCTCACTGCTTAGCACTTCAAGATCATGTTGGGTATCCCCCACCACTGGCACTTTGTGGACGTAAGTCAGGAAGACTGCATTAAGGCATAGGAATAAAATGAAGACAAATGCATGAATTTAATGAATGAGGTTTACCTAAAGAATAAAAAGGTAATAACTAGGAGGCCCTAGGTTATTCATCGCAGCAACTTTTCGGAGGAGCTGAGTGACACCATTACCTTCCTGAGCAGGGTTTTTGGGCTACCTGACTCCCATTACTTCCACAAATGGATGCTTAGGTATCTAGAGACAATGAAAAAAAATGTGCCTAATCAGCATTTTGAGTGGGCAGAAATCATCAGCAGCACCATGTCTGAGTAGCTCCAATAACTCACAACGACGGGGAGGTTCTACATGAAATCCTACATGGTATATGCTACTACCTCTGAGAGATATTATCTAGCATTGAGTTGATGTGGAGTATGGCCCTAGGTAAAGATATTTGAATATTATCCAGAATTGAGACTGGAAAACAACATTCCTCAGTTCACCAAGATCAATGATGCCTTCTTCTACGGCATCATCTACCTTTTAAGGCCCAATATGACTCATAGTGGGATGACCAAGAGCATAGTAATTGCAACAGAGAAGTGGAGGGGCATTGTTTACGTAATTCTCCACTTTTACCTATCTCAGAGCAGCTAACTTCTTGGGGGATCCCACCAAGTTGCGAAGATATGTGGGGCCGAAGTTGATCCTATTGGATCTATCCAAAAAACTCATAACATATCACGAGAAGTGCCTAAAGAGAAAGAAGGGTGGAACTACATTCCCCCTCACAGTGGGTAGGTACACATGCACTTCTCACACCAAGGCTCGGGAAATGTTTACAGAACTGGAGCTGCTCAATCTGAAGTACAATTTCCCAGCAAGGCCGACCTTCGATCCATGAAATTGCCTCCCAAAGGAAAAGCTTGATCCAATCCACGTTCTATAGATCGAGGACATCTACATTGACCTGTATCACGAGGTCGAACTCAGGAGAAAGGATCACTCCCGTCTGGCCCTGGCAGAAATTATTCAATATGACGTGGCCATTGTTCCAAAAGGTTTCCAAATGACTGATCAAGAATTTTATCAGGTATATTTAGATATGGATAGGGAAAATTGGCCATTTTCTGAAATGGACAGAACAAGGGAACCTCAGACTATTAAGGTGAGGGTAAAGGGTACCTTGCAACGCACATAACATTGGTGCAGATTTAATGGTCTCATTTACCTTGGTGTGAACTTCACCACGTCCCCCCTAGGTAATGCACCTACTAGGCTAAAATAATTTCCAAAGGGATAAGGGAAAGATAAGGAAGGAGAGTCAAGTGCTACTTAGGATAAATCTCCTGAGAGTCCTCCTACCGCTGCCCAGGAGCAGGTTGTGCACTCTTCCTCCCCCGAAAAGGAAGTAACAGTAAGTGTTCCAACGGGCTCATCCACTCAAGATGTTGCCACTGCTACAACTACTGAGGTACCCATCGTCCCTCCTCCCACTCCTCCTTCCCCTCCTCATGTCTCTCAAGCAACCATTCCTTTGGTTATGTCTTCTCCCCCATCTCCTACTATTCCCCTTTCCTCTTCTTCCATCTTCTCTTCCCTCGCAGAGCTATCCCCCAGTATTTATTCCCTCATCTCTTAGCTCCCTTCCACCCCCACAGTTTCCTCTCCTATAGTAACTCCTACCCATGTGAGAATTGGAGGTTTGACTTCTTTATCAATGCAGCTGCCAAACGTCTCAACCCATTTCCCCGAGTACACTGTAGTTGCTCCTTCTTCTTCCGTCGTTCCTTCTTCTCCCTTAAGTCTAACATGGATCTCCCAACACCTGAGCCAACACAAGAGGAAAGTCCCCATTGCACCTATGGACTTCTCTATCATTCCAAAAAAAGGAGCTAAGAAGCAGAAGCCAATAACCCGCTTCTCTCATAGCGCCTTAGGTGAAAGAGTAATGGAGATTACGTATCCTGATCCCACAAAGGATAAAAAGGATCCATCTCCTACAGATTATACGGTGACACAGGTCACAATGGGAATGTCCTCTGAGATCCTACAAGGGGATGCCCTATCTGTAGTGGATGCCCTTTGTAAGAAGCTTTAGGAAGTAAAGGAAGAGAAGAGGATACTAAAAGAGCAAAATAGACATCTTCTCCAAGCCCTGCAGAAAATGGGTAGTGCACCTCCTACAACTACCACTGAGACTCTTGAGGCCCTTAGTCAAGATAAGATAAATGAATACACCAATATTGGTGAACAAGGCATGGCATTATCCACCTGGAGAGACTAGATCCTCAAAGATAGTGAGGAAGTAATCGTCAAGTTCACCGAGTTATATCAGAACATTGGTCAGGTGAACAAGGAACTCCAGACAATTATAGGACCTATCTCTAAAGAGTTGGACCATGCTAGGTTGCAACATGAGACATTCTAGAAGATGCTCAACTACTCAGTCAATGATTTAGTTAAATTTGGTGTCTTTGATCACCCTAGAGCACCCAACAAAGTTCTTGCTGCTTTGGACTACCGTGTCGATCAGATGGAATTTGTCCTGGAAAAGATTGACAAGGTCAAAGGGGAAGCCTTGGATGCAATACATCAGATGGAGAAAATTTTCCTAAGAATGTCTCTAGGCTTGCTCACTCCATCATTCACCTGGAGGAAGGTAAATGAAACTATTTGAATCTTCAAAGAGATCGTCTCACAAGGGTTAGGGTCAAAAGCTACTTTTGACGCTGAATCCATCAACAACCTTCTAGCCTACCGTGACTTTGTGGGATACTTGATGGAAGTAGGTAATGAATACTTCAAGCTCCCTGAAAAACTCAGAGATGAACGGGAGACTTGTGAAGTCATCGGCGATCACACCAAGGGTCCTGCACATGATCAACTCCAACTGATGATCAGCAAATTCATGTAGTACCGGGCCCAATTCCACATTGCCTCTCCTGAGCAGAAGTAGGGTACTCCTTTCCAGCCATGAGACGATGACGAATAGCCTTCCTCTTCTTGGCTTTCTTTTTGTAATGTATAAAAGTATGTTGGCACCAATGATGACATCATCCATGTTGCATCATGGGATGTTGTTATCCACCAAGTTTCCCAAAGTCAACAATTGACTTTTAGATAATTTGTAAATATTTTGTAATTAGTGGTTAGTTTCCTTTTGCCTTATCTCTTATTCTCCTTCTATATATACTTGAATACTTGTTGTATTCAGGTGGTGGACACTTTTTAGATGAAAAATAGAAGTGAGAAGAAAAGACTTTGTACTTTTTGTAACAGAAGAAAATATTAATACAAATATTGAGACTTTGCGCTGAATACATGTGCTATGCATCGTACCTTTATTATGTTATATCTGTATGTTTATTATGTTAGATCCATCTCTACTTTTTTGTCATTTTCTCATCAGTATTGCTTTGTTCATTTATGCAAGTAGGTTTGGCTCTATTTACTACCAGCCCAAAACATAAACCCTCTGACATTTCTGCCTTGGAATTCATTTCTTTTCTCCCTTCTGATCTATCCTATCTCCTCTCCCCATTTCATTCCCTTCTTTTCACAGTCAGAAATGGCCCAACTGGGACGAGATCCAAAACCCTTGAAGGTAGAATATTGTTATAATTGCATAGATTTCTGTTGGTATAATAGTAATAAACCAGTTTCACTTTGTTGTCTCAAAGAGGGGCTATGCCCTGCACACTGTTGGATCATCTATCCATAGATCTGCATGCCTGATAGATTTTCAAATGAACACGCTTGCAAAATACATCGGATGGGCTATTTTTGTCCCACTCTCGAACATGATGCAGTGGAATTTATACACAAATGCCACAAATGTCAAGAATTCTCTCACGAGATTCACATGCTAGTACAATCCCTACAACCAATAGTGACTATGTGGCCCTTCTCCACTTGGGGTCTAGACTTAATAGGAAAATTATCTCCCTCATCAACCGATGGCCATAATTTTATAATCACAACCACGGAATATTTTACCAAATGGGTGGAGGCCATGCCTCTCACCACTATACCAAGTTCAGTGATTGCCAAATTCATTTTGAACCAAATTATCTATAGGTATGGTGTCCCACAAGTCATTATCTCAGATAATGTCATGTCCTTTAAGAACGATGAGGTTTGTGAGTTATGTAGCAAGTTCAAGATAAACCATCACATAGCCTCTCTTTACTACCCTCAAGCCAATGGGCATGTTGAAGTGACAAACAAAATAGTAAAGGAAAACAAATGAGATTGGCATTTAAAATTATATCTGGCCTTGTGGGCCCACCGAACCTCAATAATAACACCAACAGGAGCAAATCCTTTCTTGCTGGTATTCGGAGTAGAAGAAGTTCGCCCACTTGAGGTTGAAATACCCAGTCTTCTCATCTCATTACAAGGGATTCTGGATGAGGAAGCTTACATGGAGGCATGCCTCTCTCAACTAGAAAGCCTTGACGAGGCCAGGTTAAACATCAAACAATTACATAGAGCCTATGCTAACCGGATGTGCTGGCAGTATAACAAAAAATTCTATGAGTGAGAAATATATTAAGGAGATCTAGTTCTAAGACTAGATAGTCGGATCGATAAGAAAACTGGCAAGGGAAGAAAGTTTTGGACCAAATGGTTGGGCCCATACCGAGTCATGAAGGACTACAGAAATGGCACGTATCTCTTGTGCACACTAGAAGGTGAGGAATTTGGTGAAACTGTCAATTCCTTGCACCTTAAGCAATTTTACGCATAAAATGTCAGAGTCATTGCTAGTACATTATAGCTACCTACATTACGTTAGTCTTTTAGCTACTTCATTCTATCCATTTCGTAAAAATGATAGTTCAGGAGCTTATTCTTAAAAAATTGTCACAAATTTCTGAAGATATTGGCAAAAATATTCATATCACATCTCTTCAAACATCATCAAATATTTTCAAATCTTCTCATAAATTTTGAAAGACAAACATTGATGGAAACCATATCAAGACCTGGATACTTGGCTTTGTTCTTTCTTTCTACCAGGTAAAGTTGTCCTTTCCTACAGTCTATTCTGGAAGCTTCTTGGTGTCACATCTATCCCTCTTAAAATATCTTGGAACGAAAGGATATCCTAAAGTCTTAGATCAGAAATGTTAAATGAAATCAAAAGCACCAAGAAAACAAAATATTTTATTTTACTCACTTCTTTACCCCCATCAACCTTCGGTGATAAGCCCACATCTCTTATTGGTGATGTGAGGTTGGGAAAGGAAAGAAGTGCCCTTACTCACCTATATCTTTCCTTTGGTGAAAAACCCATGCTTCTTACTAGTAGCGTGAGGCAGGGTGTGGGGGGTCCAGTCACACAAACTAACGAATCTTGGTATGTTAAAACACAAGTCAAATTATGTTAAGAGAAAGCAAATATCCAAACATCCAAATTCCAAAGAGATCAAATCCTCAAAACCAGATTTTGTCAACCAAGTTGCCATTTATGAATCTAAGTCTAGATAAACTGAAAAGTAAGTAGCCTTCTAAGCTTGGTAGTATTTCTGAGTAGGGTGGGTGTGTAGGTCCAAATTTGGTTCTTGTTCTTGGTTTGTCTGTCTCTCATCATTCCATTCAATCAAGCTCATACAACTTGTGCCCTTCCTAATTCTTGGTGTTGAGCCCTCGCGTCTTACTAATTGCGTGGATTTGGGATTGGGGCAAGTTCATCTCTTTATCACTATGCATTCATCACATTTTTCCAATATAAGAAGGAATTAAAAATGTTTCCCAAAGAGTTAAAAATTTTAGTACTACCATATGTTAGTATCATCTCATATCAGCATGGCAAAAACATATAAAGTAAAACATTCTATTTACTATCATTTGTTGTCCATTGCATACATTCTGGAAACATGAAAAGTAAATATTCTAAAAAACATCTAAAAACACATTTAGAAAATGCGTCACAAAATTCAAGACACCAAGAGTCTAGATCCAAAGATATATATATATATATATATATAGACAAATCATGTTTCATATACAATGCCATCATGCACTAGGCATGGTCAAAACACTCAATGAGCCTAAAAAAGTACCAAAATACTCGTATAAACAACCTAACAAAGGTCACTACAAAAATATCCAAGTGGCATTTCAATCCCTATGGGATCCCTCTGAAGGCGCACGATCACGTCTAGGACTCTGGCTACGCTGGCGCTCTGAGTGCACTGAGGGCTCACGGTCCCGAACAGTAGCTATAGCCTCACTATGAGAGCGGTTCCTCCTCATCAGGAACTCCACAACTGTATACCCAACTTGCTCGGCATGGAGGGAAGTCACCATCTTGGCCACATGCCAAATAGGGGTAAAAACATCAGTATGCCTACTGGCTGCTGAAGGCTCCCCTGCATCTACAGATGGCTCGGCATGAGTCTTCTCCATGGGGAGCATCAGGGTGTCTATACATACCGATGAATCAAGTCTCGCCACTCATCAGCAGTCTCTACAAGTAAAGGAGAAAAAAAATTAGAAAATAATCAAAAGGTGAAACCAAGGATGAACACAAAGAGAGGTAGCAACTAAGGCAATTCTAGCTAAAATAAATATCAAAAGAAGAGTGACAACTCACTCGGATCTCCGGGCCTCCAAGAAGGATCTCTGGGATCTGTGCCTACCACGGATGCCGCCGCCAACTAGTGTCCCCCTCCTACATCTAGGGAAACATGACATCCTACCAAGGACTCATCCTCACCTAGGTCTTGAGAAAGTAACTCCTCTGAGACTAGAGTCACCCTCTCCACACTCTGCTCTGCCCTCTTAGCCTATAGGATCTCCTGAGTGTCATGCCACTCAAGATCGCTATCCTCTTCCCCACATGACTCACTGATCTCTATGTCCTCGGTATCCTCCTCCATCTCTGCCCCTGTGAACTCCTCAGACTCAGAGTCTATATCAATGGGGTCATCAATGCTATGGGCAGGACCGGCGGTAATCTGAAGTAAAGGTGCCTGAGGAGCATCGGCTCTCTCTTGAGCGCGTACCACCCTCCTAGCTACAATAGGGATGCCAGGAGTAACAACAGTCTAACCCCAGCCTATAGGACCTTCCCTAGCCTCCCAAACTTATCTGAACACTGGCACCACTAGGGGAAGCATGTCAATGTAAGCAAGGCTGAACTACTGAGGCACTCGATCAAAGGGGTGTGTCTCTACCTTCCCTGTCCTGTCCACAAGTTGTCTTGTAGTAGAGCAGGAAATCAAAGTAAAGGTCTCCTTACCCCATAACCCCGTCATGGCCTGATAAGGTATGGCCTCCATATCCTCAGTAGTCAGGAAAGCAACTAGCTAGTGGTGTGCTCTAAGCACCATCATCTCTATCCATCTACCTTCCCTCACAGCCCCGGGATCCTCCACCACTATGCCCCTCCCATAAGGGATAATACGCTCATAGACCCAACTCATAACTAAGGTCAGATGGCTCAGCGAATGTCCCTATAATTGAACCACCATGTATAAGTCGTGATAGGTGGTCCCAAGTATATCGGATCCCCAGGCATAAATCCGACCATGTGCCTCAATCTATATAATGATGGAGGCCCAATAGTAGAGCAAAGTATCCCCTCCCTTGTACCCGATCAATCTCAAAGCAAGGATGCCCATAATGGCCTGATGGATCAGAGGGATGGGAAAGATAGGAATAGAATGGACCTTCACCCCCTTCTTTAAACCAGTAGTGACAACTATGTCTCCCATATAGGTGGCCCATTGAGTCACCTGAGCTATGGATACTGCTGTATCAAATGAAAGTCTCCTCCCAATAATCAGGACTCCCAAAATGCGGTAGAAATCCTCTATGGTGATAGTCCACTCACCCCTAACACCTGGAAATTGGAAGGTGTTTCGATCTGCATCCTAGTAAGAAAATAAGTCACATAATATGTCATTGGCATGTGCAACATGGGGGGACCCATGCAATCCTCAATATACCTACCCTCTGGAGAGTATCCTGCTCAGCTTGAGAGAGTGCATCTAACACTGCTGGGATCCAATCACACTCCCTCTCTCGGCTCCATCTAATGTACTCTTCCTTATTCTTTAAAACACGCAAAAAGAAGCAAGTTAGTGCCAAGATTACATTGGAAAAATCATTAAAGCAAGTAAGAATACTAAAAATGCAAAAATAAACTCAAACTAGTGTTGTTTTAACACTCTATAGAGGACTACTACCTTGAGCAGGGTGGCAGTTCCATAACCACCGCCTTAAAAGGCAGCGGTCCTATAACCGTTGCCCTGCTCAGGGTGGCAGTCCTGTCTCGTGACTACAAATGGGTTGCATGCCCTAAAAATGCTTTAAAATACAAAAATTGATCGTTTTAGCTAAAACAAAAGCCTACCCATTAGGCGTCCACCCTAAGAGACACATTTAAAACTGACATTTCTAAAAATAACCCCCCCAACAACAAAGATTTCATCATTTTAACATTTTGGGTGCAAAAATGTTAAATCAAGAAGAACTAACCTAGGCTCTTGCGGGTCGAGGTTCTGCTCGCAGAGGCATGATCGCTATCTCGATACGAATGTTTCAACTATACTGTTGTTGAAAACTGTCACCATGGGTCCAAGAGCTCAAAAACTATCAAATCAACACGCACAAATGAATAGGAAAATGGTCCCATTTTATATATATATATAGTGTTTTGATTCATTTTGAATGCCCCTTTCGCAAGTTTAGAGCGCCGACGGAGGTAAGTTCTCATCCCCATGCAAATGGTAAGTCCTCATTTCATACTAATTTAGTATTTATTTTTCGATTTATTTTAACTATCTGCACTTGAGTCCTCTTTCCATTTTACAGGTAGTGGGAACTCAAATGGTGACATTTCGACACACGGGCGTGTTAGGTATAATTTCTAGCTTCCCATGTTTGGGACCACCATACTCAGACCCATTGTTTTACGCCTCTTCATGGTTAAAACACTTCTCTGAGGAGGCAATATGTACGTACCCAAAATTGTAGGGTACCATACCGCTAGAACAATGTTACACATGCCCCAATGATGATACAAGTCACCTCGCAAGGTGTTCGGGATTCAGAGAAGCTCACGAAGTATATCTTAACATCCCAAATGCTTTATCCATTTTCTTTGTACTTCACTTTATCCTCTACCTTCCTTTTCTAAGCTTTTTGACCTTCAGTGACGAAACCACCGCCCTGCCAAGGGCGGTGGTCCTTCACGTGCATTTTCTAGCACGCTTCTTCTGATCACGACTCGCCTAAATTTTTCAACTTTTACCAGCTTTTTTCCACTGCCTTGGCTTGTATTTATGCTTTTATGTCCCCCTAGAATAATGTTTCTCCATTGTTTAATGGTAAAAGAGTTCTGATTGGAGTTAATTTTGGGTGAACGTGATATCTATAAATAGCCAAATTGTTTTCAAGCAAATGGCCCCTCAAAAATGCCCCTCATCTTCTCATTTCAATAGTTTATTCTTTCAAGTTCTTGCTTAGGAATTCATTTAGTTTTCATTTGTTGCATGCATAGTTAGTCTTATCCTTTGCTTTTTAGAAGCCACATCGATCTTCTTTGTTCTAGTGTTATTCAATGTTGTTCATACAAATCAATTAAGAGTAGGAGTAGTTTCATTTGTCAGATCTGAAGCCATTAGAGTTGCAGGTTTTGTTCGGCACAGAAGGATAGTTTCTAGAATCTCTAGATGTACACTTGTGTTGTATGACTCACAAATAAATCCTCGGTAGGAATTGCATAAGCCAAGCTTTGTTCTCTTGCGCTGTCCCTCTCCTACTTGCATTGTATTCAGTCTACATCCAAAGCTGTCCGTTGTTAAAAATACCTACTTTCTGTTGATGCTAGCATATACATTCTTTTCTAGATTCATGTGAGCATGAAGGAACGAGGAGACCATTACTGAGGGGAAAAAGCCACACACAATCGGATTCACCACTATTCTGTACAAATTCCAGGTTCAAGCTTTCAAATTTCTAGTTAAAATATACCAAATAGAGTAGTGAATTACTTCATTTCGGTTACGTTTCATTTTTGATATTGCCAGAGAAGCCGTGGGGATCGATAGTTTCTGAGAAACTATGACTTCGTTCCTCACTTCTAAGGTAGGATAAAAAATCTTTCAATTAAGTTAATCAACTATCTAGTTATTTAGGATAAACTCACAACTGCACAGGCAAGTAGCTACACCGAGCTACCTTGCTTGTTTTAATTTTTTATTAGATTAGTTGTCATTTTCTAAATGTATTAGATTAGTTTCTCTTTCAATTCTATTCAAAATTCTATAAAAAATACAAAAATAGAGGAATATATATATATATATATATGTATATATATATCTCTTGCATAATTAGTTTATTTCGTTTTCAGTTAGGCTTATATTGATCTTGTATGACAATCACGGGACCTAGGGAGCCTAGGGAATATGTTTTTGAGCCAATCGTGCCTCAACCCAATCTTGTTGTAGCATTAACTGACATAGACCAAAATCTTAGAATTGAGGTCTTCCGAGCAACAACAGACCTACAAGAAATCAGGGAACAACTAAGAGTATTAAACATAGAAGATGACAAAGCACACATGTTCTTGTCAAATCAGCCAAATTATAGACTACCTTGATAGATATCCGTATGACTGTAGAAGGACCTGAAAGAGAGAAAACATTCAGTTGTGATCCACTAGTCCCACAGCCAGACACAGGAGACCTCCTCATTGATACAGATACTAGCTTACATATCCAAGTTACCAAAACACCTGTTAGGTACTGCGAGAAAATCGTGCAACTTCTAGATCTAAACGTAGAGGCCGAAAATGCATACGACTACTCGATACTCAGAATCATGGGTTGACTCTTCATATGACCATAGGAGGTCCACAACAACCATGAAATTATGGTTGTGATCCATAGGTCCCACAACCCAATGGGCCTACAAATCAATCCAACGTTGATGCTAGTTTACAAACATTAGTATTTAGGTCCTCTCCACTCCCACCAGATATTATCACACAACTCTCATTATTAAACATAACATCTAATCAAGCTAAGGATTTCTGGACTAAACCATAGAATCATCCATAAAACCCCAAAGAATTAACTACACATTTTACTAACATTTTCATGACCTTGTCAAGGAATATATACGAAGCACCCACAGGTCATCTTCCACGTATTCCACAACCCATAGATCAGATCATGGCAGAGCTCGATATTTATTTAAGCCTTCGAGCAGCTATCCTCGCCAAACGATCTATCACACTAGTTCAGGTTAGGAGGGCCTTCTTTGCCTTAGATTCACAAATCCCGCTATTGCGTGTTGAAGACATAAGATTACCTAACTAGCTTATTGACATCCCACGTGTATTCCATCCCCACTGGCTATCTTGGCACAACCTCGGGAGGTCATGTGCGAGGAAGAGTTACTTGTAGATTCTTATGCTCACATGTCACTTTTCCATCGTACAGTGAGTTAATTGTGGATAATCCTAACACACCTACCAATCAAAACCTACACATCTTTAAGAAGCCTTTTCCTAATCATGCCTCGGCATCTGATCAAACTGGTGAGACCTCAACTCATGATAGCCATATCCGTGAGGCCCACGCTATTTTCAGCTACACACCTGTTGCTTCTGACTAACAAAATTGGTGAACTTCCATACGAGGAAAAGACAGACTGAAGGTCATCTTCTCTACACTCTGAACACACTCCACATCATTCCTTCGCCAACAAAATTGGTGACACCTTTGACTGTGAAACAAACACCTGTGGAGGATCTTACCTACACTCATATCGAGACTATTTCACATTTTGCTTTATCCATCTAGAGAACCATCAGGTATATTACTCTTCTTTTAGTTCCATGGAGTATCCATTCTTCGCTTACCTTCTCCACCCCATTCTGCGGAGTATTCATCATACTCCCCCAAATATGTCAGAGGATTCAATGCATATGGCAGAACTCCTCCTTCAATGATCTTGTAGAGCATACCTATGATCAACTAAATAGACAGCCATTCACCATTCGCTTCTCAAGCATGGGGTCAAAACTATTCAACTAATTGGCTCTCTTCAACACAAACTGAAAGGTGAAAATCAGCAGCAATTCCCTGGATTGTTGAGACAGATTTTACTAGAATTTGACATTTTAGACATCCTCATGTGACCTGCACAACTATTGACGTATCCATTCCCCAAGCTGTGGCTGATCGCTTGAAAAAAATGTGAAAATAGATCTCTTAGGTTAGAGGCTGGTTCCTTCAACTCCTCTGATCAGGTCATACCTACTTGCAAGTTGTCAGAGGTTGTTGATACTTCCAAGATCCTACTCTAAATATCCAAGGGGACCAAAGATAGACCAATACATAAAAAACTTTACCACAACTAATGCTAATCCAGGTGATGCACCATCAGGAGCTGGTGAGCATACCCTTACTTCTGCATAATTGAACAAAGATCATAGAGATGCAAACCAAAACATACATGCATCAAACTCAACTAAAATGTAATGACTAGGGTCAGAAATGAAGCAAACAACATCAAACAGAGGAATGAAACTCATTCACAGAGCTTGCATTTAGCTACATCCTCCAAATAGTCAACACCAATACATGCATCTGACAACCAACAAAGAGGTAGAACCAAGCCCATAGTTACTCAGTACCCCAGAAGCACCAATCTGATACCTCCATCAAAATCACACGTTTTAAGGTCCAAAAAAGGAGCCTGCAACCTCCCAGTGTAGTTAAGAAATGTCCAACCTTTCAAAAAATGAAAAGCACAACAGCCCATGGCTTCCTTACAAACCTGTAACATAACCGAGTGCTAGGAGATGACTTAAACGTGGGAAAATGTGAGAGGAGCTTCAACCACTGACCATAAATGCAATAAAATCAGCATGGGGCATCCTTCACTACTCCATTCCCTGACATCTTTGTCCCGCACACCTGCTAGGAGAAAATGCGAGCCATGCTGCATTCACATCACCTCCATGGTGGTTGAAATGTCATTTTTGTTCATTATCACATGCCAGAGGAGTTTTCCTCTAGATTTTCTCATACTCCAATATCCATCTTTTACCCAAGAATGTGCAACCCTGAAATCATGTAGATACATCTTGCTACCAGCTTTCCGTTGATATAAAGAACGTCGAAACAACCATACACCCTCCTGGATCAAATGTTCATCTACCATACCCCTAATTTAGGGCAAAACAGGACCCAACACCCACGACCACGGCAGCACCCAAAACCATAGCTTGACCCACATTTTCCCACTTTTTGCATTTGGGAATAATGTTCCTCAACAATTAGATACACCCGTGCCCAAACTGCTCACTGGTGCCACATGGCATTATGACTGATTAGACGCGGGCTTTTTGTGCTTCAAAATATTAACCAACCGTCCTTGAGTCATTGGAAAATTTTCCAATCAAATTACTCTGCCGCTTAGACCTAATGAGTCCCCTGAAGACACGTGGCATGATATGATTTGATGCGAGCACTAAATCTTAAATTTTCCGTACGCATCATGTGACCATTTTTCATGACTGTGGACACATGGCAAAACTCTTAGCAATCAACCAGTCCTTGGCACAGTTGTAAAACACAGAATGAAGCCATATTATTTCTCTATATGATTTTATATTCATGACGAGGACCCCTACTTCACCAACACCCATATAGGAATAAGTCATTCCTATAAAATAGGAATACTGATATAACCAATACCTCCTACCCCCACGTGAGTTGTTAAAACTCATTTACCCAAGTATTCAAAATTATACAGTTGTTTGCATATAACAACTATATAACACCAATACCCAACATATTGTATAAACACAACTCACTTCACAAGGATTTTCTCCCCTGATAGGTTTTTTCCCATCTTGTTGTTATACCACTCATCCTACACCTTCTCCATTTTCCAAATCCCCTCAGATCAACATGATACACGTCACTACTCATGCTCAAAGAGATAAAGGTAAGGAAAAGGAAACTAACTCGCCAACCAATCATATACCCAACATACCATCTACACCCACACCTAAAATTACTATATGCAACCCCACATACTCTATTTCTAATGGGATCACACATCACACAATGCTCAAACAACTACATCAATCCCCCCTCAAAATGTCCCTATATGACCTCATCCAAACCTTGGAATCCCATCATCAAGCTCTCATGGAGGTTCTTCAATCTATTAAAGTGTTACCCAATGACCCTACAGCTATAGCCTCCATTATCACACCCCATCATGTAGCCTCTCTCACCAAATTTCCACCTTTATCCACACCTCACCCTAGTCACCAAATAGCCTCCCTTAACTTCTCAGAGGAAGAGATTACACCGCACCAAACTAATGACCCAGACTCAGCTCTCTTCATCTCTGTCCACATCGATGATATACGGGTATGACATGTAATGATCAATCGGGGCACTAGTATTAACATCATTTCATCTCATGCATTCGCTCAAATGTGCATACCTGACAATTGCATGCATAAACATTCAATCATGTTGCATTCATTCAATGACGCTATCACCTCTACACTAGGCACCTTCATCCTCCACATTCGTGTGGGCCCCCACACTATTCCAAAGTTAATTTATGTCTTGGAGGGGAAATTTCAATATAACCTGTTGCTTGGCAGACCCTAGATTCATGTCATGGGTTGTGTTCCTTCAAATTTGCATCACTGTTTAAAGTTTGAGCATGAAGGACGCATCTATACTATTCCAACTGACCCATCACATTTTAAAACATGTAACATGCTTTACTAACCTGATGACATGCTTATACCCATTAAGGTGTCTACCTCCATGACCACTACCACTTCACCTACACCTCTATTTACCAGTATAGTCGCTACCTCAACCACACATGCCTCCTCCATTCCTACCACCACCACAACCTCCATGGCCAACCCATCAGCCTCCCAATCCATTAACTACACCTCCACATCAACCTCTGACACATCATCTATTCCAGCTACCTATTGGTGCAAATCAGCAACACCCCTGGATAATGATCAGATTTCTAGTTCGACACTTTGGACATCCAGTGTGATTGCACAACATTGAATGTTTTCCCCAAGTGTGGGCTTTTAAAAATGGGAAAAGAATCTCTAGATTAGAGGTTGGTTCCTCAACTCCTCTGATTAGGTGTATTACTTACAAGTTGTAGAGGTTTTGAATTCAAGATCCTACTCTAAATTCCAAGGGGACAGAGATAGAGAATGCAAAAAATTGAAACTAATGCTAATAAGGTGATGCACCAAAGGAATGGTGAACATTCTTTACTTCTGGAAATAGACACAGGTCATAGAAATGCAACAAAAATCATGCACAAATTGATAAAATGTAATGAAAGGTCAGAAATGAAGCAAAACAACACAAACAGAGGATTGAAAACTCATTCACAGAGCTTGTCTTATCATTTCCAATATCAAAAAAACATGCATTACAACATCTGAGAGGAAGAAAATAGGTTACAGTCTTTGAAGAGGTCTGATATTCCATAAAATCACTTTCCAAGGTGAAAAGGGAGCCTGCAATGAATGAAAAATGTCCAACTCTTCAAAAATGAGCCAAATCTGGCTTTTACAATGTAAAAACCAAGCCCAGGAGAGAGAAACATGGGAAAAAATGAGAGAGCTTCAACCACTGACCAAAAATGTAATAAAACAGCATGGGCATCCTTACAGGTCCATTCCCTGACATTTTTCACCATGCTGGGAGAGAATGCGAGCCATTCTTCATTAAAAATGGTGGTTGAAACATCATTTCTGTTCATTACCATGTGCCTGAGGCATTTTTCAATTTTATCTCTCCAAAATCCATCAAAATACAAAATTGACCCTATAATATTGTAGATAATTTCACCAGCTTTCCATTGTTATAAAGAACGTGAAAAACCAAGCTCTAGATCGAACGTTATGGCCATTTGAAAATTTAGGGCAAAACAGGGCCAAAACGGGTTGGTGGGCCAAAAATTTGAAATTTTCCCACTTTTTGCATTTGCTCCACCGGTTTGGTCATTGGAAAATGCCTGCTTCACCACTCTTGGTTTCCATTTTGGCCAAAAATTTTCTAAAAATTCTCCGCCAGGCCGATGGCCTCAGGACACGTGGCAAGAGGTGATTCACCGCAGACATTTCCTCTTAAATTTTTCATCGTTATTTAACCATTTTCTGACTTGGACACGTGGCAGAACCCTATTGGATGTGGGATTTTCCCTTCAAATTTTTCCCGTGGGCCTGTCTTACATTTTTTGTTGCCACATGGACATGTGACACAATCCCATTAGCTCGCATTTAGGGGGTGGACTTTTCCTTTGAAATTTTTCTTGCGTTTTGCTTTGGGAAAATTCTCCAAATTTCTCCCACACTCCGCCGGTCCTGGGACACGTGGTGGGCTCCCATTAGACGCGGGCCTTGGGGGCTAACCTCTCTTTTTGCGCTTACCTTTGGGAAAATTTCCCAATCTCCCCCTGCGTTCCACCGATCCGACCCCCGGGGGACACGTGGCGAGCTCTGACTGGTCGGTAGGCCAAATATTTCTCCTTTCCTCTCACCAAAACACTTTGTCAAATTTTTAAATCTTCCTCTGCGGTCTGCTGGTCATGGGACACGTGGAATCATTTGATTTGCCAGGGCCTTTTTGGAGATTTTTTACGGTGCCAACACTTAGTCAAATTTTACATTTTAACTCTACCCTCCACCACTCCTTTCCTCTAGAGACACATGGCACAATGTGATTGGATGCGGGCCTAGCGTCCAAAAATTTTGCTTGTATCAACCCTTAGGAAATTTTTCTAATTTCTCCCCACTTGGACACGTGGCAGCATCCAATTCATCGGCGGGCCTTCGGGGTGAAATATTCCTTTTGAAAACTTTCCGAAACACTTGGTAAAAATTCCAAGTTTACCTCCGCCCTCCACCCTTCCAAGGACACGTGGCCTCATCTTATTGGCTGCGGGCCTTTCAGGGGAAAATTTCCCACAAAATCTCTGCCGAGCCATAACTTCAAAAATATGTGGAGTTAGGAGGAAAAATTTACCTTTCTGGAAAGCTGAGAAAGCTCTCTATCCAATGGTGCCATTTCCAGAAGTTTTGAGTGCCTGAAAAGAAAAAAATTATGACTGAGGCACAAGAGAGGGAAGAATGAAGGGAGTTAGCCACAAAATGAGCAAGGGGCACATTTTGGATAACAATTTTGGTGACTCAGAGGGGTCATCTGCCTACTGGATGAAGTTACCAGTTGCCTGAAACAATCCATTAGGCATGGAGTCATCAAATTCTCTGCTTGGTACCCCAACTAATTAGAACACTGCGAGGAGGAAGATGGAAGGTAGGACACCATCTGATTAGAGCAAGGCCTACAAAACACATTTCCTGGGATAGCAAGCTTGTGCCAAAGCACTTAGGGAAAGCAAAGCTAATCTACAACAAAACAATGTGCATAAGCACTTGGAGGAATGAAAACCTAAGCTAATATGTACAAGGTGGAGAATTCCCTTCAGTAGAAATGCTTTAGATGGATTCCATTGACTGGAATCTACAATTCTTCGCCATCCAATGAAGACAATTGGAAAGCATTGTTGTCCTTACACTTTGTGACCATGTATGGGCCACTCCAAATGGCATCAAATTTTGAATGCCTTCCCGGTTTTGCTCTGTCTGCATCCCATTTTAACACTAGATCTCCAACTTGGAAAGATCTATCCTTGGCCTTCCTATCAAAGGTCTTCTTGATCAAAGCTTGATCCTTCTCCATTGCTTGGGATGCTTGATTTATGATTTCTTGGAGCTCCATCAATTCTACATATCTAACATCCATGGGCCTAAACTCTAACAACTCCAACTATTTCATGAGTTCCAATGTTGGCAACTCAAGTGACATGGGAAAAATTGCCTCTCTTCCATAAACAAGCCTGAATGGAGAATTACCTGTAGATCTCTTGGGAGTTATCCTATCAGCCCATAAGGCTGATTTCAATTTGGTATGCCAAGACCTCTGATTTTCATCAAGAGTCCTCCTAATGATCCTTAACAAGTTCTTGTTTGTAGATTCAGCTTGGCCGTTACCCTGAGGCTAATAATTTGATGAAGTGCTTAGGTATATCCCATTCTTGACAGCTCATTCAGTTACCTTAGACCCAATGAATGCCAATGCATTATCTGATATTATTGTAGCAGGTATGCCAAATTTGGTTGCTATTCCCTCATAGAAGTCTAGGATGCTAGATTCATTTGCTTCTTTGAGTGCTACTGCTTCAGTCCACTTGGTGAAGTAATCTGTTGCTGTTAGAATCCATTTGTGTCCTTGGCTTGAATTTGGATTAATGACTCCAATGAAGTCCAAACCCCATTGCATGAATGGCTGGTCAACTGAAATTGGATGCAATGGAAGGAAAGCTAGCCTCTCCTTACCCATGAAGAATGCACAATTCTTGCACCTCTTTATCCATGCATAACAATCACTGAAAATCTTGGGCCAATAATAGCCAGCCCTCATGATCTTTAGAGCTGTCACTCTCGGTGCAAAATGACCACTAGCTGACCCACCATGGAACTCTTCCAACACCCTGTGAATCTGATTTGTACTAATGCATCTCAGCAGCACTCCATTCACATCCATTTTGAACAAAACACCATCAACAAGGGCATATGGGATAGCCTACAATCTGAAGTGTCTTCTTTTGGTCTTGTTCATCTCTAGAGGGCATAGACCTATGCTTAGGAAGTGCATTATGTCTTGGGTCCAGCAAGGAGTGAGGACACCATTATTTTCCTCTTGAGTGCTTCCTTGCTCATGGCTGTCTTGCAACGCCAAAACAACCTCCTTCTCATTGCATGCTTCCTTGTGTTTGTTCAAGATCAGCTTCTCACACAATCCTTTTCCTCTAACCAACTTGGTGATTTTGATCTCAATGTCATACTCCATGACATGAGTAATCCAACCTGCTCTCTTTTCATTCAGGTCTTTGTTGAGGAGGAAGTCTTTAACTCCCACATGAGAAACCAACAATTGAACCTTGTTGTTTGAAACTAGATGCTTGAATTTCTTCAAGCTCCTGATTACTACAAGAACATGCTTCTCAATGAAAGAATATCTCACCTCATAGTCCTCCAAGATTTGGCTGAAGAAAGCAATTGGCTGCTCATCATTGTCTTCGTTCTGCTGTACCAAAATTGCAGAAATAGTATCATCACCCCCAAATGCATAGAGGATGAAATCCTTGGAGAAATCTGGGTTAATGAGAGTTGGGGCTTGAGAGATGGCTTCTTTGATTGCTTCAAAACTTTCCTTGCCTTCTGCTATCCATTTGAAAGCCATGCTTTTCTTTAACATCTTGGTGATAGGCTTGACTAGGGCTACAAAATTTGGGACAAACCTCCGAACAAAATTTATTCTCCCCAAGAAACTTTGAAGGGCCTTCTTATGGCTTCAAATCTTTCTAGATCAATTGCTAATCCTTCTTTAGAGACAATGTGGCCAAGGATTTTTCCTTCACGGGCTAGAAAAATACACTTTTTAGGATTCAAGGATACTCCAAATCTTCTGCACCTTTGGAACACTTGTCTCAAATGAAAGAGATGGTCTACTGTATTTTTTGAAAAAACAGTGATATCATCAAGATATATCAACACCATGTTGTTAATCAAATCCTTGAACGCCGTGTACATTGCTCTTTTGAAAGTAGCTCCAACGTTGGATAGCCCAAATGGCATTTTCATGTATGCATAAGTTCCCCATTTGGTTGTAAAGGCTGTCTTGAATTGATCCTCTTCTTTCACCATAATCTGATTGTACCTTGAATAGCCATCAAGTAATGAAAACCTCTCAAAGCCAGAAACAACTTGTAAAATCTTCTCCATAGAAGGAAGTGGATAATGATCCTTGAGAGATGCTCTATTCAAATCTCTAAAGTCAACACACAATCTGATTTCCCCACTCTTCTTTCTAACTGGAACCAAGTTGGCCACCCAACTAGAATGCTTGATAGGGAATATGATTCTTGACTCTATCAACTTATTCAATTCTTTTCTCATGAGAGGATCCATGTGTGGATTGACTGGCCTTTGTTTTTGCCTGATGGGTTTAGTACTTGGATCCAATTCAATGGTGTGTTGAGATAACTTGGGATTGAAACCTTTCAAATATTCATAGCTCCAAGCAAACACATCAGGGAATTCTTGACAAAGCTGTATGAACTCATACCTTTCTTGCTCAGTTGTCACTTTACCAATTTGGAGTGATTTGCCTTCTTCCATCAAGATGGACACTGAATCTTCTCTCTTGACTTGGAAGTTTTCTTTCTCCTTCCTAAACTGATCATTAGGATTGAAAATGGACTCCAAAGTAATAAGTCCCTTTAGTAGTTTTTTGGTTCCCAGCTGTACCACTTGGTCACCATACTGGTGCTTCAACTTTTCCTGATTTTTAGCTGAGAACCCAGCCTCTTCTTGCAAGGAATGGATGATTTTTTGATCATTTTCGAACACTTGCAAACTTACATTGTTGTCTGGCACTGAAGGCCTTACAATCACATGGATGTTTGGCTATACCTTATCCTTTTGGATGCTTTCAACAACATCAAAGGCTGCTCCAACTGCTGCAAGCCTGTCAGTAGCTTGGTTCTCTTTTCTAGGAATGTATTTGATGTCAAAGCCCTCGAAATCTTCAATGAGGTCCCACACCCTATTTTTGTAGCAGTTGAGTAGATAATTCTTGATAGCATCTGCCCCTTAACTTGGTTGACAATCAACTCACTATCACCAAAGACTTGCAATTTATTTATTCCTCTCTTAATTGACTAATGGAATCCTTGTATCAAAGCTTCATATTCAGCAGTGTTATTAGAGCATGCAAACTGAAATCTAAAAGTTGAATAATAATTAACTCCTTGAGGTGAAACAAGCATAGCTCCCCCTCCTACACCTTGTCTACTCCTAGATCCATCAAAAAACAACTGCCATACCTCATTTTCATCCTTGTGGTTTGGCTTGGTGATGCTAGGAATAGGCTGATTTTCTTCGTGCATGCAATAGACTCCTAGCTTAGATTATTCTATTTCTTGATAAGGATCAAAAGCATGCACCTTGTTTTCCCATTCATCAAGAGTCAGATGTAGGATACTTCCAACCTTGGTGTCAGCTTCATCAGTGCTTGGATAATCCTCTTGATCAAATGCTGAACAATTGGTATTGATCTGGCTTGGAGTGTAAAGCTCAATGTGAAAGTTTGCAATAGGCTCAGATCTGATCGTGGCTTTAGTTCCATATCTTTTTCTGAACAACATGTGTGTCCAATCAGCAGATAAGTACCGTCAAATCTTAGCTATGAAATCCCTTGACAGACATAGGGCAAAGAGTGGTGGAAGATCTATTACTGAGACATCTTGTAAAACAACAACGTTGGGGCATGCATACAAAGAAAGAATCAAATTTTTTACCACTCCAACTTTTGTTACTACTGTCCCATCCAATTGCACTACCCCTTTGGATATGAATTCATACTAAAACCCAACTGATCAGCTATTTGCTTGGGCATTACTGAACTAATTGCCCCGGAATCAATCATGCAGTTGTGTACTAATTGGTTTCCAATGATCAATGAAACATAGAATGGAGGGGGATTTAACATTTTACCTTGCTGTCCTCCATGATTCCCCTCAGGCTAGGAAGAATGTGTGATCACCTTCTCTTGCATTTGGACTTGCTGATTTGAATTTGACCAGTCCTTCATGGAAGCTTGTAGCAAATCTCTTTGGCCTGGGATGGATAGTGATTCCCACATTGATATGTTTACATTTTTTTTCTTCATCTGATCAATGATGTTGAATGGAGATGAAGCATCTCTCTACTGTCCCTTGGCCTAGACATTCATTCCTTGTATATGGGCAGAAACAATTGGCATCTGATTTGGCCTAGGAGATGTTTTAGGCAATCCTTGTGTGTTTGGAACTGCATTTTGTTTGCCAATAATTTGTGGAGTGATAGAATATTGTGGATTACTTGGAGCCAATGGATGTTATTCACCCAAATTTCTCCTTTTTGACCCTGTGTTGGCTTCAACACTTTGGGAAGTTGTTTGTTTTATGCCACAAAAATCTTCTGCCTGCCAATTTACAAGTGTGGTATCATTTGGAGCTGATTGCTGCTGGAATGTTTCTTGTTGTTGGTTATTTCCTCGACTACCTTCACCCTCCACACCAGTTGTAGTCACCATTAATGCTTGATTTAAGGCACCGTTGAAACACATAGACTGGTTGTGAGGTTCATTGCATGGGAAACACCAATCATACTATTGAGCTATGTTGTTTTGCATTGGCACTATTGCTTTAGAGGTAGATGTAACATTGGGATTATAGGACTGAAATGGTCTGTTGGCAGGAGGTCTTGTTTGATTTTGATTTGCAAATAGATTGGGTGGTCTTTGAGGCTAGTATGGCTTCCTGTTAGGATAATATTGAGGATGGAAAGAAGGTCTAAAACCTTGGGCTTGCTTCCTCTTGAGTTTAACCAGCTCATTACCTAAATTTTGCAATTTCTTCATGACTTCTTGAAGTTCATTTGAGGCACTAGAAGATGAAGTAGAAACTTCACTTGAATTCTGATTTCTAGGAGTGGGAATAGGAGTTAAAATAGGCACTTGACTAGTACTTGGGCTCTCTAAACTTGGATACAATGGCATTAGAGGCCTAGGAGCTAGCTTGCTAGCTTGAATCAAACAATTTTCAGCTCTAATGGCAATGTTATAAGCAACAGGGATAGTTGTGCCCCCCATGGATTGAATTAACATAGAAATATCAGAATTTAAAGATTTAAGGTAATATAGAAAAGCACCTTCTGTTGTTGGCATTACTGCCACTAGAATTATCTCCCAATTCATTTGAAACCTGAAGCTGAAGTCAATTAGCTGCTCATTAGGAGCTCTCTTGATGGGTGTCAGTTGTTCCAAAAGGGACAAGTTATCTCGCTTCTCTCCAAACTACTCATGGTGATCAAGGGATCATTTTCAAAATTTCCCTAAACATCCCTAAATGGTTTCATTGTAGAAGACCATCGCGACAGCTTTCCAATGACTATGAGAATGTGAAAAACAGACATTGGGAGCTCTAGATATGTCCAGTCAAAGTTTAGACATTAGGAAAGTCAACTCTAGTCTACTGGTCAATATTGGACCAATTGCACTGTGACACGTGGCTTGCCACCACTCGTCGAATTCACTCGATTTGCCTATCATGAGACAACAAGTGGGATATATTCTATTTACCGAGTTAATTATTTCTATGCCACATTGTATGGGTTGAAATTATATTATCTTGGTAAGTTCACTTTCCAAATGGCACGCATATATGCCAAACCACTATATATATATATATATATATATGTATATATTAATGTTTATACATTAGTATAAACCACCACATGCTATTTCCAAACTTCCATGCACATGGAGGAGGTGGTGAATCAGTGTTGTGGGAGACAAATGCCATACGTGGAAGCTTCCACGTGGAGAAGGAAATGAAGTGGTGGTAAGGGGGGGCTAGGCCCATGCGTGGAATGTTCCACGTGAAAAATGCTGAGAGTAAGGGTTCTTAAAACCTTACCAAAATATAAGTGGCGTCAAATGTGGGATATTACACCCACATCAACATGCAAACCACCCACTTCTCCTAATCCGCTCCCTATGGGATTTTTTATCCCATTAAATATCAACATGCTAATCTGCCACTATGGGATTTTTATCCCTTATCAAATGCTATGCCGCCCTATATGGATATGTAATCCCATCAACTATGCTATGGGTTTAGGCTAATATTAGCCTAAGATAATATGTAATTGCATTTTTCAAGGGCCCTAAAGTTGTATAAATAGGGTACCTAGTTCATTGTAATGGACACACATTAGTCCAACGAGATTATTATTTGTTAAGCTTATTTGTGGGATGTGTCCACAAGTATTGTCTATTGGCCTATTATTTTAGGCAATAGTAGATGAAATATTTGTGATTGGGAGTAAATTATAAACTACCCAATAGGCCCATTGAGCCACACCAATTACTTTCCAATCCTAGATTGTCGACCGGAGTGCTAGCTTCGCATTGATAGCGTCGGGAAGGTCGATCGAAGCCGAAGGAGATTGTGCATCAGGAAGGTGAAGAACAATTCGACTGATCATCGGAAGTTTTTCGAAGAACTAGTGTACTAATAGGTAAGTAAAAATTCCATTAGGTTTTCTTGTGAAAGTACTATTGTAACTTACAAGTTTTTACTAGTGGAATGGTTCGACCACGAACCCGGAGATGTAGGCAATTACTGAACTCCGTAATCAATCTTTGTGCAATTTTCATTATTTTCTTGCATTATTTTAAATTGATTACTTAAAAGGAGTAAATTATCGGCAAATAATTAAAGCCTATAAGGGTTTGAGATCAGGTAGTACAATAATCTGGTATTTTTAGATCAAGTTTGGTATCAAAGCTGGTAATCGACACCTGCAAACTTGCTAATGTCTGAAGCAAGTTTGGTATCAGAGCAGGTTAATTAGTACATGTTGCTTTGACCGGGATGGCATTGGCTTGTACTTCTGGATTTCTAGATTGGTGGGATAGACTAAGAGACAGGTTTAACATACTCAGTAATTTTCTCGCATTTCTATTTGGATGAATCCATTATGTCTCATATGCAGATAAAAGATCATTCAACAATCCATAAGGCATAAATTGAGATAAGCCAACATCGAGGATTCTACATCTGGTAAGAAATCTAAGGTGTAATAATATGTTGATATATTGCTCAACTATTGTTTTAGGCTATCGAGCATTATTTAATGCTCTTATAAAACTAGATAACTAATGTGTAATGTAGAATTTATTAGTAAGACCCCTTTGAGGGAAATGTTTGTATACATCTAACCAGACATGGCACATTAGTTAAAGACCCAATTCTGGGCAATGTTTGTACTTTGTTATACTTGCATCAGTAAGACCCCTAGAGGGCAATTATTTTGGTGATTTTGCTAACACCATAAAATGCAGTATATTTTCCTTGTTTAGTCATTGGTTTGGCAGGGAGGAGGCAAATGAAGTCAATCCACATTGCGATGCAGTGGAGAAGACCAAGTACATAAGCCACCAAGTAGGAGAAATTTTGTGACAAGTTTACCATGCAAAATTATTTTCCTATAGAATTGGTATTTTAAGCTTATTGTACAAGACTCCAAAAATGGAGCATTTTTACAACTAGTTTTACCTGGTGTATTAGGATATAATTTCCTCACACTTGTATTTGAAAGTTGTATAAAGACCCTATTAGGAGCACCTATCTCCTAATCAGCTTGTGAGTACCTGTTACAGCTTGGATACAAGATTTAACTCATATAAAGCTTGGAGATTGATCTGCCATTTGTGCAGACAATAGAGTTCTCAAAAGATCATCTCGGAACTTCATTCTGTGTAGAGGCATTGTGACCGTGCAGTAGAATGGTAGCTGAATCACCATTGGCATTGACGTCGGGTCGGAACTTCATTCTGTGTAGAGGCATTGCGACCGTGTAGCAGAATGGTACCTGATATTAATATGTCAACAAGAGGAGCTCTCAAAGGATTAGCTCAGAACGTCATTCGGTGTCAAGGCATTGTGACCACACATACGAATGATAGTTGATCAACAGACTTAGCATCATGCATTAGAGGCTCGAGGTCTTGCAAGAGGCTTAGCATCATGCATCAGAGGCATTAAGGTCTGTAACAGAATTAGCATCGTGCATTGGAGGCTCAAGGTCTTGAAAGAGGCTTAACATCATGCGTCGGAGGCGTTGAGGTCTACAGAGACTTAGCATTGTGCATCGGAGGCTCGAGGTCTTGAAAAAGGCTTGGCATCACGTATCAGAGGCATTGAGGTCTACAGAGACTTAGCATAATGCATCGGAGGCTCGAGGTCTTGAAAGAGGCTTAACATCATGCATCGGAGGCGTTGAGGTCTGTAACAGACTTAGCATCGTGCATCAGAGGCTCGAGGTCTTAAAAGAGGCTTAGCATCATGCATCGGAGGTGTTGAGGTCTGTAAAGGGACAAGGCATTGTCCATCATTGACATCGGATCAATCAAAGCTCTACGTAACATGGAGTTCCTTCAAACTAGTTTGGATTCTGCAGAATCAAATCAGAGCCAAGAGCTATGTTATAGAGTCAAAGAATATCCTTGTTTTCAAATATCAAGAAGCTTAGCACTGCACAGAAAGAGCGTTGAGGTTTCATTCAGAAACTTAGCACCATAAAGCGGAGGCGTGGAGGTCTTCTTCGGATATTAGAGTGGCACAGTGGAAGCGTCGTGGGCCCATAGCCCATAGGTCCCAGGATCAAAGTAGAGTTGTCTAAGTGAGAAGGTTGGAGGAGAAGACCCAAGGGTCTACTACAATAGCACTTCTGAGGTGGCAACAGAGTTTTTCAGATTCAGGATAGTATGGAAGCTTTTTGAGACAAAAAGCCTTTCTCAGTGGGGAGGTGTGATCAGGGGATCATTTTCAAAATTTCCCTAAACATCCCTAAATGGTGTTAGTGCAGAAGAACATCTTGATAGCTTTCCAACGACTATGAGAACGTGACAAACGGACATCAGGAGTTCTAGATATGTCTGGTCAAAGTTTAGACATAAGGAAAGTCAACTCTAGTCAACTAGTAAATATTGGACCAATCGCACTGTGACACGTGGCTTGCCACCACTCATCGAATTCACTCGATTTTCTATCAGGAGACAACAAGTGGGCTATATGCTATTTACCAAGTTAATTATTTCTATGCCACATTGTATGGGTCGAAATTATATTTTCTTGGTAAGTCCACTTTCTAAATGGCACAAATATATGCCAAACCACTATATATATATATATGCTAAGTGTCATGTGTGTGAAGTGTGTGTGTAGTGTGAATCTGTCCATGTGTATAGAGATATATATATATATATATATATATATATATATATATATATATATATATATTAATGTTTATACATTAGTATAAACCGCCACATGCTATTTCCAAACTTCCATGCACATGGAGGAGGTGGTGAAGTGGTGTTGTTGGAGGCAAATGCCATATGTGGAAGCTTCCCCGTGGAGGAGGAAATGAAGCGGTGGTAAGGGGGGGCTAGGCCCATGCGTGGAATGTTCCATGTGAAAAATGGTGAGAGTAAGGGTTATTATAACCTTACCCAAATATAAGTGGTGCCAAATGTGGGATATTACACCCACATCAACATGCAAACCACCCACTTCTCCTAAGCCGCTCCCTATGGGATTTTTATCCCATTAAATATCAACATGCTAATCCGCCACTATGGGATTTTTATCCCTTATCAAATGCTATGCCGCCCTATATGGGTATGTATTCCCATCAACTATGCTATGGGTTTAGGCTAATATTAGCCTAAGATAATATGTAATTGCATTTTTCAAGGGCCCTAAAATTGTATAAATAGGGTACCTAGTTCATTGTAATGGACACACATTAGTCCAACGAGCTTATTATTTGTTAAGCTTATTTGTGGGATGTGTCCACAAGTATTGTATATTGGCCTATTATTTTAGGCAATAGTAGATGAAATATTTGTGATTGGGAGTAAATTATAAACTACCCAATAGGCCCATTGAGCCACACCAAGTACTTGCCAATCTTGGATTGTCGACTGGAGTGCTAGCTTCGCATTGATAGCGTCGGGAAGGTTGATCGAAGCCGAAGGAGATTATGCATCAGGAAGGTGAAGAACAATTCGACTGATCATCGGAAGTTTTTCAAAGAACTGGTGTACTGATAGGCAAGTAAAAATTCCATTAGGTTTTCTTGTGAAGGTACTATTGTAACTTACAAGTTTTGACTAGTGGAACGGTTCGACCACAAACCCGGAGACGTAGGCAATTTCCAAACTCCGTAATCAATCTACGTGTAATTGTCATTATTGTCTTGCATTATTTTAGATTGATTACTTAAAAGGATTAAATTATCAGCAAATAATTAAAGCCTATAAGAGTCCGAGATCAAGTAGTAATAATCTGGTTATTTTCGGATCACATGGATGGCTATACATAGCTGGTTCTAATTTTGGATAGAACCTGAGGCAAGACTCCTAAACCATTGCAAAGCTTTCCCTTTGAATGAAGATGCTAGTAGTTTGACAGCAACTTGCATCTCATTAATCTCATGGATTGCACAAATATTAGCAATATCCTTAACATGATCACCAAGAGTGGTCTGATTCTCTCTAGTAAAGTATGGAATGTTCTTTAATGCTGCAACTGGGATTGGATTTTGTGTATTGAGAGGAAGTGGGCTGCTTCCAGTGAAGTTGACATAGGGGTTGTGTTGTGTCATTCTGATTGTCCTTAGAACCCTTGTTGATTGAATGAAAGGCCTACCAGGTGGAGGAGTTGATAGAGTTTTGTTTGGTGGAGATGGAGACCTCTGAATTCTCCTCCCTCTTTGCCTTCTTCTCGGAGATAACTACAGATACTCAAACAATGCCTCTTCTTCTCCAACTCTTGACCTCGTGGTGATTCTTCTCATGAGTTTTCAGGTCTACACTGCTAAAACCAACTAATTATTCTTCCTTGGAGTCTCCAAATGTGCAATTTAGGGCTCTTTTAAGCAAGAAACTTGCAAAAAATGCACATCAATTTTTTTACAATGAAGATGAAGACCTCTAAGGTCCCACTGGGTGTGCCAAAATTGTTGGTGTAAATCATCAGCACCCCTGGATGTTGATCAGATTTCTAGTTTGACACTTTGGACATCTAGTGTGATTACACAACATTGAATCTTTTCCCCAAGTGTGGGACTTGTAAAAATGGGAAAAGAATCTCTAGATTAGAGGTTGGTTCCTCAACTCCTCTAATCAGGCGTATTACTTACAAGTTGCAGAGGTTTTGAATTCAGGATCCTACTCTAAATTCCAAGGGGACAGAGATAGAGAATGCAAAAAATTGAAACTAATGCTAATAAGGTGATGCACCAAAGGAATGGTGAACATTATTTACTTCTGCAAATAGAAATAGGTCATAGAAATGCAACAAACATCATGAAAAAACTGATAAAATGTAATGAAAGGTCAGAAATGAAGCAAAACAACACAAACAGAGGATTGAAAACTCATTCACATAGCTTGAATTTTCATTTCCAATATCAAAAAAACATGCATTACAACATCTGAGAGGTATAAAATAGGTTACAGTCTTTGAAGAGGTCTGATATTCCACAAAATCACTTTCCAAGGTGAAAAGGGAGCCTACAATGCATGAAAAATGTCCAACCCTTCAAAAATGAGCCAAATCTGGCTTTTACAATGCAAAAATTGAGCCCAGGAGAGAGAAATGTGGGAAAACGAGAGAGAGATTCAACCACCAACCAAAAATGTGATAAAATAGCATGGGCATCCTTACAGGTCCATTCCCTGACATTTTTCACCATGCTAGGAGAGAATACGAGCCATTCTTCATTAAAAATGGTGGTTGAAACGTCATTTCTATTCATTACCACGTGCCCGAGGCTTTTTTCAAGTTTCTCTCTCCAAACTCCATCAAAATACAAAATTTACCATTTAATATTGTAGATAATTTTACCATCTTTCCATTGATATAAAGAACATGAAAAACCGAGCTCTGGATCAAAAGTTATGGCCATTTGAAAATTTAGGGCAAAAAAGGGCCAAAAAGGGTTGGCGGGCCAAAAATTTGAAATTTTCCCACTTTTTGCATTTGGGAAAATTTCCCAAAAAATCCCTGCACTCCACCGCTCCTGGTGCCATGTGGCATGTTTTGATTAGACGTGGGCCTTCTATGCTTCATTTTCCACCGGTTTGGTAATTGAAAAATTTTCCAAAAATTCTCCGCCGGGCCGATGGCCTGAGGACACGTGGCAAGAGGTGATTCGCTGCGGGCATTTCCTCTTAAATTTTTCATTGCTGTTTGACCATTTTATGACTTGGACACGTGGTAGAACCCTATTGGATGTGGGATTTTCCCTTCAAATTTTTCCCGCGGGCCTATCTTGCATTTTTTGCCGCCACATGGACACGTGGCACGATCCCATTAGCTCACGTTTAGGGGGCGGACTTTTCCTTTGAAAAATTTCTTGCATTTTGCTTTGGGAAAATTCTCCCAATTTCTCCCACGCTCCATCGGTGCTGGGACACGTGGTGGGTTCCCATTGGACGTGGGCCCTGAGGGCTAACCTCTCTTTTCATGCTTACCTTTGGGAAAATTTCCCAATCTCCCCCCGCATTCTGCCGGTCCGACCCCCAGGGGACACGTGGCGAGCTCTGACTGGTCGGCGAGGCACTGGGCCAAATATTTCTCCTTTCCTCTCACCAAAACACTTTGCCAAATTTTTAAATCTTCCTCTGCAGTCCGCCGGTCCTGGGACACGTGGCCTCATTTGATTCGCCCGGGCCTTTGTGGTGATTTTTTACGGCGCCAACACTTAGTCAAATTTTCCATTTTAACTCTGCCCTCCACCACTCCTTTCCTCTAGAGACACGTGGCACAATGTGACTGGATGCGGGCCTGCGTCAAAATTTTTTGCTTGTATCGACCCTTAGGAAAAATTTCTAATTTCTCCCTGCTTGGACACGTGGCAGCATCCAATTTGTCGGCAGGCCTTCGGGGTGAAATATTCCTTTTGAAAACTTGCCGAATCACTTAGTAAAAATTCCAATTTTACCTCTACCCTCCGCCCTTCCAAGGACACATGGCCTCATCTTATTGGCTGCGGGCCTTTTAGGGGAAAATTTCCCACAAAATCTCCACCGAGCCATAACTTCAAAAATACGTGGAGTTAGGAGGAAAACTTTACCTTTCTGGAAAGATGAGAAAAAGCTCTATCCAATGGTGCCATTTCCAAAAGTTTTGAGTGCCTGAAAAGTAAAAAATTATGACTGAGGCACAAGAGAGGGAAGAATGAAGGGAGTTAGCCACAAAATGAGCAAGGGGCACATTTTGGATAACACTACCCACATACTAACAACCGATCCATTAGAAGGATTTTTTCAATGCCTCACTCTAGGGGAGTATCACCTATATAGTGTTAACACATTCTTTACTCCACAATAGTATGGAAGTCTTCACCAACACCCTCGCTACGATCACCAAATAGGAGAACACCTCTTTTATGGTCCTTCTCATCTTTGTATGAGTCTCACCTGGAGGGGACTTGATACTACGACTTACACACCCAAACCACCGTCATAAACCTGCCCATTTTTTGCTGACTTCTAGTCTCTCACCAATCGTCATTTCACCCACACCTTCTTGCACTGATGTGTGTGGAAGGGTTTTGGTTTTGGCTTTTAAGAGAAATTCCACCATACTATTATTCCATGTACTACTCACAAACATAACGACTGTATTGGTATCAGCTTTGTTGAAACACCTACCAAGCAAGCCCATATTGAACCCATTGAGGAAATTATCCCTTCTCCGCCCTCTTCACCTGCTCCACCTTCATCACCACCTTTGCCGATGAAGTCGATGGATCTATAATCTATCCCTCCTAATTTTTTTTTTCATAAACACCATTTCCTTGGGGCCTCTTACTTATCAATGTGAGGAGAGGCTCCTTCCTCTCTTCCCTTTCTATATCTTGAAATGATCGATGATGATACACCTTCCATTAATGTTTTTCAATGTCAGGATGATGAATCTATACTCACCTACCTTGGTGCAGAAGACTCATATATTCATAAGTCGTTACCCTCTAAGACACAAACCATGTTAAATGAATCAACTATCGAGATCAACATTCATACTCAGGATGACCCACACATCCTAAAGATCAGTCAATCTTTAGATACTACTGAACATGAATCCATCACTTCTTTTCTCAAAAATCATAACCATGTGTTTGTTTGGTCTTATGCAGACATGCCTAGTATCGACCCCACCATAGTGATCCACAATATCATGACCATTCTCAATGCCAAGCCCATAAAAAAAACTGAGGAAAATGCACCCTCGCATTGTCCTTCTCATCAAAGAATAACTTCAGTGCCTTCTTTCCATTTCCTTCATCTTGCCCATTGATTATCCTCGTTGGATCTTTAACATTGTCCCTGTCACCGAGGTGATAGGGGACTTTGTATTTGCACAGATTTCAGTGACGTCAACCTAGATTACCCAAAAGATGACTTTCCTCTTCCTAGTATTGACCAGTTGGTTGACTTTACCACTGGTCACGAGATGCTATCACTCATGGATCACTTCTCGGGTTATAACCAAATCTTACTTGCCCCAGAGGATCAGAACAAAACTGCATTCATCACCCCTTGGGGGACCTTTTGCTATCGAGTCATGCCTTTTGGCCTTAAGAACGCTAGTGCTACATATCAATGGGCTATGACTTATATCTTCCATGACATCATGCATCGTATATTGGAAGAATACGTGGATGATATCTTGGCCAAATCTAAACACCACTCCGAGTATCTCACCGTCCTAAAGACCATCTTTGACCACCTCATTAAATATTGCGTTCACCTTCAGCCCAAGAAGTGTGTCTTCACAATTCTCTCAGGAAAACTCCTAGGATTTATCATTTCCCTACTTGGTATAGAAGTTGACCTTGCTAAAGTCAAGGCCATTCTGGAAATGCCTCCACCCGCCAACCTTAGACAACTCCATAGCCTGCAACGTAAGTTGCAGTGTATTTGTCATTTCATTTCACAAATATCTAATCGGTGTCAACCATTTCATCATCTACTCAAGAAGGATGTCTCCTTTAAATGGGATGATGATTTCCACAAAGCTTTTAAGGCCTTAAAACAATACCCTCTTCAACCACCCGTACTTATCCCACCTAAAGATGATCAACCCTTCTACCTATACATCTCTACTACTGACCACTCCTTAGGGGTCATGCTCTCTCATCACAATGAACAAAAAAGGGAGCAGGTGGTTTACTACGTAAGCCATACCCTTTTGGACTACGAAACCTGATACACCCATCCCAATTTTTTTTTCTTAACCTTAGTTTTCATTGCCACAAAACTCCGCCATTACCTACTCAACCATAAAACCTATGTTATGACAAACACCGACCCCTTACACTTCATGTATGCCAAACCTTATCAAAATTAGCGTGTTGTACGATGGATTATGCTTTTAGTTGACCTCGACCTCAAATTCATTCATCAAAAGTCCATCAAGGGCCAAGTTATCATTGACCAATTGGCTGATGCACCTATTTCGGGGATCAACCCTCTAATTTTAACTTTCCAGATGAGTCGATTGCCACCCTTTCCCTAGACGAACCCGCTTACCAAATGACACTCTTCTTCGATGGTTCCAAGTGTCAGCGTGGGGGTGGGGCTGGCGTTATCTTCATTCCTCTTGATGGTGAACCCATGCCATTGTCCTTCAAACTATATTTTGGTTATACAAACAATATTTCTAAATACGAAGCACTCGTATTAGGTCTCCAAGCCGCATATGCCCTAAATGTCAAATCAATTAACATATTTAGTGATTCTCAATTAGTTATAAAACAAGTCAATGGTATATATCAATGTCGCAATGAGATACTTCAAAAGTATGCATCATGTAGACATACTTTTGACCACCTTTGACTGTTACGCCCTTCAAACTGTCCCCCGTTTGACCAACAAATTTACAAATACCATGGCCTATTTGGATTCTCAAATACCCACTTCGCCCACCATTTCTAAAATCTTTGTCACCATACAATGACTCTAATCACCTTATTATTTACCTCATGAAGTTTACTCCATCGGAACCGCTACCCCTGACCTGAGTGACATTTGGTATAAACAATAATTCTACTATCTTTCTCTCTCCATCTTACCTCCTGACTCACCTGTAATGGACAACTCGCCTTCCTTAAAAATTTCTCTCGATATGTCATCATGGGAGGCCTCCTCTATAAGCACGGATGTGATGGTATTCTCTTACGATGACTCACGAGTTCTGAAATTCCTTATACCATTAAGGAAGTTCATGATGGCATATGTGGCGGTCACTTCAGTGGCCTTACTATTGCTAAGCATATTCTTTTCCTATGCTATTATTGGCTGACCCTTAACCATGATTGTTGTGAATACGTTAAGCGTTGTGTAAAATGCCAACAACATGCCAACATTCAACATACACCCATTTATGTCTTACAGGTCACCCGTGACCTTTGGACATTCTCTCAATGGGGTTTGGATCTTTTCAGAGAGATCAATCCCCATTCTTCCCAATGCCATCAATGGATCATCACTGCTATTGAATACTACACAAAATGGGTCGAATCCATACCACTCATCTCTAAAAAAGCTGAGAAAATATGCAAGTTCATCAATCATCACATCATTTGTCACTTTGGTGTTCCTCATCACCTCATCACTCATAATGCAAAACAATTCAAAAATAAAACATTGCGAAAAATTTATGACGCCTTTGGCATTCAGCTAAGTTTCTCGTCACCTTATTACCCATAGACCAACGGCCAAGATGAATCCACTAACAAAACCTTAAACAAAATTCTCATGAAAGTGGTTGACGATACTGGGAAGGACTGGCATACGCACATTCATTTTTCCCTGTGGACATACTACACTAGTATTCACACTTCCACTGCCACTACACCTTTTTCTCTGGTCTATAGTATAGAGGATGTTCTACCTATCGAAGTCTAGATCCCCTCACTCCACATTTATCTTCATGACATGCTCAATGATGATGACTTTCATCAGGACCATTTAGCACAACTTGAGTTATTAGATGAATGATGTCTTAACACTCTTGACCACCTTCAATTTTACCAAAAACATATCAAATGTGCCTACGATAAATGTATCCATGCACGAACCTTTCAAGTCGGTGACCTTGTTCTGAAATAAAATCAACATATAACCAAAGTAGAAAAAAGTAAACGGGGAAAATTTTCTCCTAATTGGATTGGACCATACATCCAAACCCATACTTATGGATCAGGTGCTTATCATTTATCTTCACTCAATGGTAAACCTAAACTTGAGCCCCTTAATGCCTTACATCTTCAACCGTTCTACTATTGACTTTTAGTCCTACATCACTTTTTGCCTCCTTCCATGCTCATCCCTTGAGCGTTATCCACTTCTTACACCTCACCAATGATTAAAAAAGAATCATGTGAGTACCTGTCACTTGTTATCTTCTCTTGAATATGTGTACCATGGCACTGCACATGGCATGATTCTCATGGATACTTTTTGTCTACCTTTAGATGAGATCCCATGGTCATTTCACCCTACTATCTGAAAAAGAATCCGATTCCTCACATTGGTCTTGTCCATGACTTCGAAGCCCTCACTTGGGACCCAACTCCTTGAGTCAAACTTCTAATAAAATGATGACTCCCTCAAAAGGACATCTTCCTCTCGGAAATCGCTGCTATAAATAGACTTCTCCCTCGAAGGATAGCTATGTGAAGCATTTCAAAAAAAAGTGAGAGAATTTGAAGCTTCCTGTATCGATCAGCTTCACGAAGACCTCAAGGATTTGATTTCATCATCCCATATAGACTTCCCACATCAATCAGTCTATTTCAACTACAAGTCAAAACAGAAGACTTTTAGTCATGGACTTGTCCATTGTGACCTCGGATCTCTTGCCCAAAGAGCATGTTACCTTATACCATAAAAACTTAACCATCTTTCACCCCTCTCACCATTCACACTCCCATTTCCTACCACCTCAAGGGACCTCTTGGAACCATGACATTTGGTGATCATGTGACTAATTTTCACCCTTCAAACAATCAATCATGTAATGTCTTTAGGGTCTTACGTTCATCACCTTCTCTAAGGTATGACCTATTCAGTATGATCCTAACCAATCAGGTGGCTTTCTTGCCACCTCTTATCTTTTAACCTTTTTTATTACATATTGATTGCCTTATACAGGAATTGGTCCTTGACACTTACCCTTGGGTTGATATTCTTCTTTTTCCATAATCGACATCACCTATACTAATTTTCCTATAATAGTCCCACACCTAACAGACCTAAACCCAAATCATGCCTAAAACCTACCAACTCATTTCCATACCTCCTCATATTATTCCCTCGCTTATGGGAGAACTACATCGGCCCGAGGTCCCATTTTTCTGGGACTATGTAGGTAGATCTCCAAGGGCATGGGGCCCTTGGAGGTTACCTCGACCACTCTCTACCATAACCAATTAATTTTTCATTTTCCTAAATCACATTTTACCCTCCTTCGTTTCCTTTTATATATCAAAAATTGGAAATTAAACCAAACAAATGACAAAGTGCTTCACATTTTTATCATCATTGAAACATACATTTATTTTGATTACCATTTCTTTACCAACATCATGCATGTATTATAAAACATCTTAATAAATAACCCATATCATCATTCATTACAAAAATTAATGAATTACAACCAAAACCTAACTCAATCCATGCCTAAAACCACGATCTGACTCCATCCATGCCTAAACCAACCTAACTCGATCCATGCCTACGATCTGACTCAATCCATGCCTACAACCTGACTCAATCCATGCCTAAACCAACCTGACTTGATCCATGCCTAAACCAACCTGACTCGATCCATGCCTATAACCTGACTCCATCCTGCCTCACTCACCTAGTTTTCATCCACATCACAACAAAAAATTAAATTTCTCATAAACACCAACACATCAAGAATCTCATCCATCTCATCATATAAACAAATATGTGTGTCTCAATACAATATATATGGATATCCAATCATGTCTATATCTCAAAATATTTATCACACCAGCTGATGCTAAATACAAAAAATCATCGACACACAGGCCGGTCTCATATACAATAAAACAATACAATATCTCTTCGGTACGCAGGCCGGTATATGCTCACAAGTATACAAAAAATCTCATACATCCTCACTATATTTATCACACAGGCTGGTATATATCAAAAATGACTACAATACATCCAAACTACAGGTCTGGGCATCAGGCCTCACCCTGCTAGACATCCTCCATGTCGGTTTCTCTAATCTCCTCCTCGGCTCTTATCTACCAACCTGGTCTCATCTCACCGCCCCGTGCTAGAACATCACCTGGAGCTGGTCTCTATGAGCTGGAGGCCTCTCCCTAATCCTTTCTAGGAGCTCAATGGCCCCATGTGCTATCTACACTATGAGTTCGGGATCTAGTCCTCTCACTTGAGGACTGTTGTGCCCTGTAATCTCTATAGGATAGGAAATCTATCCTGGCCATCATCAGTTGATCCTGGTAGTATCTAGAATCACCTAGGGCATCCCATAACCTAGATATGGGAATGGATTTTTGTGGCCCCATGGGCCTCAGCCCCTGTACATGTCTTTTTGGACCCTGTCCCACCCCTGCCTGTGAACTGGGACCCTTTCCTGGTGCTTGTGGTGGCGTCATTGGCCCCTGCCCCTGTGTATGTATCTGGGCCTATAAATCCCCAATCTATGTCTTTGCTGTGGCCAATTGGCCCTACAACATTGTCACCTATGCCTGTAGAGTAGCCACCTGACCATCATCTCCATCTCCATCTCCATCCCTACCCTGGGCCATCTGGGCCTAAAGACTGGCCACCTGTACATGTGACTCGGCCACCTCCACCTCTGAGTTGGAAAGTTGTGTCTTCACCATACCCAACTATGTAATTAGTGTCACCACTTTTCCGTGTAAGGTGTCCCTCTACACCATGATGGTGGCTAGATTTGGCTGCCCTGGCCTGGGTGGTACAGCTTGTAAATGAGCCACCCACCATTATTTATATCTGTCTATAACCCTGGCATCATCAATCTACCAGTCTACTACCTACTCCTCATGCCCTGTGGGAATTGTCAGTTGTGGTAGAGGTAAGGGCCTCTCCATGTCATCTCTCTTGTACTGCGGGAAGGGCAGAGGTATGTCCTGTAGCAGCCCAAACTATCACCTAGCTCTGTCAATTGGGATCATCTCGTGCTCCCCGACACAGTGCCCCACTATCCATCTCACCAACTGAAGCCCATCTAGCTCATCACGCATATGCCTATATGATGGGAAGCCCACATATGGCATCCAAATGATGTCCACCTCAGACAACACCTCCAATAGTCACCTAAAGTATGCTATACTATGTGTAGCCCTGTCTGATCTCCACTCTCCAATAGCAAGCACCCATCACCTATACCCCACTCATACAAATCCTGGTGGAAAGGTATCGGCCTAGGGCATATCCACTGGACGCACATAGATAATGTGCTCATATGCCCAGTAGTGAAGTAAAAAGGTACATCACAGGCTGAACCTGTGCAGATGCCCATACGCCCACAACTCTTTGTATAGTTGTACCAGGAATGTTGGTTCCCAAGAAAAGTGGATCTGATCTATCATCATGTCATGTAATACCCCCATCAGCGAGTGGGTAAACCACCCACCCTCTGCATCTGGCAGTGTAAAGTAGCACACTAGCTCCATCAATAGAACTACTAGCCTCATATCCTCCAGATGGGCTAGGTACATCTCTCCATTGCTCAAGATGGCACTATGGAATGTCATCTCGGCCATCCCCTCTCCAAACACTGTCAGCATCAACTCCTTCGAGGCCTTGGAGGAGATTGAATAGACCTATGTAACCACTATGGGTAGCCGCATGATCCTTAACAAGTCCTCCAAGGTGATTGTAATCTCATTTATCAGTAGGTGGAACATGTTGGCGTAGAATCCCATCTATTGATGAGAGCAAACATCAGACTCGGCTACCATACTACATTCTAGTAGCATCGAACCCCACTCAGGCCTACCTCCTCCACATGCCGTAACTCCTCAGGGGTTGTTGCGCCACGAACTATCATAAGTAGGGGTGGAACCTTATCCCACATGCGTAGCTGATCTCTCACATGTATCCAACAAAATGATTACATTATTAAAAACTTACCCATACCTACAACTTTTTTACCATTACCATTGACCCTAAATTCTACCAAACCCATCTACCCATACCCCAAGCCTTCATCTATTTACCTTTTCCTCTAACCCCACATCTTAACCTAACCTACTTACCAGCACCCAAACCCTGGCCTCGCCACTTTACCTATCTATCCCTACCTTTCCTTATCTAATTTAAGCATTTCCTAGCCCTCCCTACCCACTACGCTTCCCTTTTTTATCCTCATCTAGACTGGCGTTGGTGAGCATTGATCGACCCTGGTCTACCCTTGACTGACCATGGTCTCCATACAACTGGCATCGGTCACCTCTCTTGGGACCGATACCGGTCCACACCCACCGATGTCGGCCATACTGGAACTGACATCGGTCACTGTCACAGTGACCACCGCATCCCCAAACCCCATTTTTCTCTCCAAACTCCCCACCCTACCCACCCATTCCTCCCCCAAACCCTCCACATCCCTTCCTATCCCTCCTTTACCTCTCTTCTACCCTCCCCCTTCCCATTGCACCCATTTTCTTTCCAATTTTACATTTAAATTTTTCTCCCAACCCCCATTTCCTCCCCCCAATTTATTTCTCATTTAACTAAATAACACACACATAGGCTTTAGATCTTACCTCATCCCACTGCCGTTGTCATGATGGCACCTCAGGCTGCTGCACGGGTCCTCTTGAGCCCTCTCCTACCTCCACCATCACCAAAATTCCTCTGAATCTCCAACCAATCAAATCCAACACCCCACTCTCGTGACCCCACCAATCAATCAACACTCGTCGCCTATGTGGATTGCCAACTCAACCTTCCGATACCCTTGGTTTTTTTCTTCTTCTCTTCTTCTCTCTTGTCATTTTCTCTAATTTACAAATCAAAAATGAATTTTAAAACCATGAACTTTTTCTTTTTATAACCTACCCGACCTGATTGACGACGATTTCCCCTTGACCAACATTGGTCTTGTGCACTACCTTACCGTGATCGGTCTACCCTTGACCAACATCAGTCACCCTCTCTTGCACATTGCCCTAAATTTTTCCCTATTACCCTACCTGTCATTCCTTTTTCCACACGCAACAATTTACCCTAGCCATTCCCCCGAACCTCTTGCCCTCATCATTTATTACCTACCCGCGTCCTCAATTGGGGACTCATTATTTTACCCATACCTCGGCTCTACCCGTTCCGTGACCTAGATTCTTGGACCTAGACCATCGCTAGTGACATTTGACCTCATGTGTTCACTATACCTTGCAGCACCGTTACTTGTGTTGATTGACCTGACGACCTTACCTTGCCTCTTACCATGACCATTTATCCTGACCCTACCTTTGGTGTATCGGAACACACCTAAACATTCCTGCACCAGACCTATGTCATGTTTCCTAACCATATCCTATACCTTGGATACTGGAATCTCTTTAACCTTATTTGGATAAACCTATCAACCTTAGACAATGTAGAGTTTATCTGATCTTCAACCCGGTAGCATGCTGCAATTTATACGTGTGTGTGCATTCGACTATTACTACCTTTGACCCTGACCCATTACCTCGATTACCCAAGTATACCTTGCTCCCTTTTCATCAAATTTACCTTTTATCAAACCACTCACCACTTCTACCTTCTACCTCGCCAGTTCCTGATTTGACAGGGATCACCTACACCCACATATGGGGCAACCACATCTTTTTTTTTCAGCGTCGCTTACCAATACAAGCTACGCAACAAAAAGGGAAAAATGTAAACACCCAAATTAGGTCACACTCCTCTTTAGTCCCTCGAAAAATAAACACCTTCATCACATTCACCTAGCCATGGCCCCCTTCACCCCACTCCAATATTAATTTAATTTATTTAATTAAATTAATGCATTATCCTCACAATATTTATTATTTAAAATCTCCTAGTTGGGATAATGCCCACATATCCACCTCACCTAGACACCTTATCTACCCACCTCACCCTAAGACCTATTCTTAGTAAGTTGTCATAACTAACTAAGACCTACCCAAACCCTAAAAATCAATGCCTACATTCCCTCTAACCACATTCCTGCATGCTTAAAAGAAGCTTCCATCCTAATCCATGGAGCCAACACACTAGATCCCAGAAAATCAAGGGGATCTTCCTAGTTTAGTAAACCTAAAAAATCCTGCCCTAACTGATGCATGTTACCCTTAACCACCACCGGTTAAGCCAGAACCACTGTCAGTCACCTTTTAACCCCCAAAAAAACCTTATTTCCTAGGATGGAAGATTCCTTAGAGATATCACATTTTTTTAGAACAGGTTTTAGGAAGAACACGCATGCAAAGAAGGAGATCAAGTATGTTCTCTTGCACAGACATCCAACATTCACCCAACAACCGTCTAACACTCACCTTAGCACATATTTGATCCAATCATGTAAGAAGGAGAGCACATGCAGCCCATGCAAGAGCTCCCCAATGTTTTTGTGACCCTCTGCAACATTCAACCTCTTATCAACACCTTCATTCCTCACTCACAGACGTCTAGAACTAGATTCCAAATAAGTAGAACATTTTACTCCTCTAGTTCACTCACTTCATCTTTTGTTCTCCTAGCCACCCATTGACCTCCATTAATACTCACCCCTCCATATCCCTATTAAAACTTCGCTAAATCCTATCCAAAAAAATTAATACCTCTTTCCAACTAGCCTAGTCCTTTGTGCAATCATATGGGAGATCTAAAGCTCATTCTGTGACATTCCCAGTACCCCACAGTAACCGGTACTAGTTCTCCCAAACTGGTGTCGATCACCCTTAACCGAAATCCATCTTTGTATCTACCAATATAGCCTAGAGTAGTAACCTACTTACATATTCCCACATCACCCTTACTCACCTATGACCTGCCTAACACCTTTGTTAGACTTGCAGAGACCCAGAACTAGTTACTTGACCCTTGGATCTTATTTTAACCTAGCCTATTAGATTAGATCTTTCTTATTATGTTTTAAATGAGATACCTAAATCATTTTAACTATAATAGGATTTACTTTATTACCAGCATTAAATTGTTTTAAATAGTGGATTGATAGTCATCTAGGAAGCATCACACTTCGCAGATCTAGCATACACCAGGCAGTCCACTGCATATATTGTATATCTCTTTCTGGTGGTCTTGCTTTTTATTTCAGGTAGTTCCTCCTATCCAAAAGGAATCTCTCATGATCAACTATGGATTAATAATTCATATGTGTGCAACAACCTATCAACCAGCATCTCAACAAGTATTCATCCTACGCCCATTACTCTATTTGTTTCATCATTTTCAAATAAATGTCTAAGAATCAAGTGAAACATAGGCCACCATTAGGTTACCATTATGGTTCCTAATAACCCCACCCCATCTTCTTTGTTGGGGTTTCCTTTGGAGGCTCCATAAAATTTTAGCTTGTACCAAGCATTATGAGGAGGAATCTACTTAACATTAGATCTATCCATTACATCAGGATTGACTAGAGTGTTGTTTATATCCATACTCCAATTCTGTAGATATCTCTCTTCATTATGAGGGAAGGCCTCATTTTTAGGGGGTTTAAATTTTTAAATGTTCTATTTCAAGTCAATGGTAATTCTTTTAGAAACATTTTGTTTCTACTCTTGGTACCTCGAAGATAATTGAATTTCTAGCTTTCCAATTTTCCAGATGGTGTGGGGAAAAACTAGCCTCTAAAGTTTCCTGAGAATAAAGTGTCTAAAGGGACGGTGTTATTGCTCCCAGGATTGAAAAATGTCTTCAGGGAAAGTCTAGGAGACTTCAAATCTAGAAAATAAGAGATCCCATAAGCTTTGTATAAAATGGCATTTAAATGGGATATGGAAAATGGATTCAACATCCTTTTTGCAGACAATGCATGTATTAGGCATTGTGAAACCTCTCTTGATGAGATTGTCTATGGTGAGGATATTTTTACTTAGGACCTCCTAAAGAAACATATTAACTTTTGGAGTGAGTTTCTTGTGCAAAACAATGCTCCAATTGAAGTCAACTTGAGAATCCCTTGAGAGAATTTGATATCCTGATGTGATTATATAAGCCCCATCAAAAGAGTTTTCCATATAATTTCATCCTTAGCTTGAGTTTGACTAATCTTAATGCTAGCAGTGATTCTATTCAATTCACTGGTGACCATGCTCAAGACAGGCTCATTTTATTGGAGTTTCTTCCATTTACGTTTGCCATTAATGTATTCCATGTAATCACAAGCCTTGTGTCTATTTTATGTAGTGAGGATGTCTTGAAGCTTCTTCCAGGTTGCACTATTATTGATCTCATGGAATGACCCTGTTGTGTCTTCACCATTACCAATCTTCCACTTACCACCCTTCTCCAAACCTCTTCTAATATTGACAATGTTGTTCCAGAAGACGGATCCCCTGGGGAGAGAATCCTAACTTAAAAGGCTCATGGTTGTTTTTCGAGATGTGTATTTGGCCTTAATGATATCATTCCAAGGTTACTTTTTAGTTACGAGTCTCCACCCCATTTTCGTAATGAGAGTAGAGTTTGTATTTTTAATTACAATACCTCCTGAACTTTTTCTGCATGCATACCTTGTCCCAGGCCACCAAATGAATTCTATTTTGCTTCTCCATCCTAGTCCATAAAAAAAGATTTTTAATTCTTTATATTCTTTAAATGAATGAGGCAGGTATGAAAAAGAGAGGCGTGATATAAAACGGTAGATTCTGTAGAGTAATTTTAATGAGCATACATTTTCCTACACTTGAGAGGATTGTGCACTTCCATCCCTTGAGATTTAATTAAAACTTGTCAATCAAAGAATTCCACACATTCATAGATATTTTGTTAGTGCCAAACGACATGCCAAGATAGGTAGTGGGAATTGAATTGATATCATAGCCAAGAAAAAGAGTAATCTTCTATTGTCTTTTGGGAAGGGTGTTAAAAATCTACAGAGAGCTCTTATCAAAATTGATCAACTGGTCAAAGGCATCTTCATAGAGCATGAGGATAAGATTAATATATTTGGCTACAAGCACCGAGGAAAGTATAAAAATAAAGGTATCATCAGTGAAAATTGATGGGATATAGTAAGCTCATAGGAAGAAGGTTTGAATCCTTTGAGAATATTCTTAGAAACAACAAGTGTAATGGAGTGACTAAGAGAGTTAGCCACGATGATAAAAAATAGTGGAGAGATAGGATCCCCATGCCTTAGTCCTCTATTGCTAGGGAAAAATCCCACCAGTGAGCCATCGATAATGATGGAGAACCTTGGAAAAGAAATACAAGACCTAATATTTTTTCTAAAATATGGAGGAAAACCAATTTTTTTTAAGACATGATCAGGGAAAGACCAAGAAACCTGATCAAAAGCATTATTCATGCACAATTTGACCACCATCACCACCTATTTTCTCTTCTCGATAGAAGGAATTGTCTCATGAACCATAAAAACACCATCTTGAATCATCTTACCTTTCACGAAACTCCACTGCTGCATGGAAATCAAGTAAGGAAGGAAGGGTTGGATCCAATTGGCTAACATTTTATTATAGATTATATTAGTGAGACTAATAGGTTTGAAGTGCTTGAATTCTTTAGCCCCCACCTTCTTTGGAACAAGAAAAATAAAAGTATTATTAATCTCTTTAAGAATATTTCCCATTCTAAATAGCTCATTCAACGCCTTAAGAAGGTCCTCAGCATAAATATCCAAGAACTTGTGAAAGAAATTAATAGAAAAACTATCCGGCCCAGGTGACTTATCCCCCTCAAGAGAAAACACATCTTTTTGAAATTCCTCCATAGATACCGGCTTATAAATATCACGAAAGCCATCAAGAGAGAAGCTAGGTATGGCATCCAACATAGTAGTTGTGGAATCAGTAGAGGGTTGGGACTACTCATTTAGTATTTTGTATAGAAATCTAGCTACTCTTATTTTATTGTATCTTTATTAGGTGTTGAAGTGCCATCAATACATGTAACTTTAGAGATTTAATTAAATTCCCTATGTTTGAGGGTTTTCATATGCAAGAATTTGGTATTCCTATCTCCTTCTTTTAGCAATAACACTCTAGAATTATTTCTCTAATAGGATTCTTTCCTGGCACACATATTATAGAGCTCAGAGAGGAGTCTTTTTCAATAAAGTATTCTTCCCTAGACATGCCCTTGTCATCCACTCTTCCTTCCAGTGTAGCAAGATCCTCCACTTTATTCTTTTGAATGAAGACATTTCCAAAGACTTCTTTATTCCAGATTCTAACATGTTTCTTAACATTTTTTAGATTTTGAATAAGTATGAATGGATAAGTTCCTTCTACCTTAATGATCCACTACTCTTTGACCCGATCCCTGATCTCTGGACGATCCAACAACATTTTGTCAAATTTTAAAGGATCTTGAGGCTTTTTCTCATGGTCCATAATTTTAAGGACAATGGGATTGTGATCGGACCCAATTCTGGGGAGTGAGTAGAAGTGAAAGATCTTATTGATAATCTAGTCAGTAGAGATGAGATCCCTACCCAATCTAACTTGGATGATATTTTCTCTGACTCTTCTATTCGACCAGGTGAAAGGATTTCCTTAAAGGTCAATATCAATAAGGTTGGATGAATCAATAAAGTATGGAAAGTCATCCATAACTGCATTGAAATATAATGTGCTCCCTTTTTTATCAGTCAAGGTGAGGGGATTATTAAAGTCTCCCATAATCATCGAATGCAATTGCTCGCATTTAGCGCCAAATTATTTCAGCTCCTTCTAGAGGTGTCTTCACCCATGAATAGAATTAGGGGCATAAATATTAGAAAGTATCCAAGTAGTAGAGTTATCACTACTATGAAATGCAACTGCTAGGTGATAAGCATTGGAAAAAATAACTTTACTTGTTACCTTATTAGAGTCCCTGTTGGTATCCAAATTGATTCTCCTTTGCAAGTTGAGAAACATCATAGATTTAACAAGAAGCCTAGAGACAAATAAATCATCATGTATGACGTTTTATAGTCAGGGAGGTGATTCACCTGGCTTTTGTCACTCATATGTTGGAGAAATGGATAACACCTTCAAAAGGATTTGATCTATCCTCACTACTTTAGGTTGTGCCTTTCAACCAGGGTGAGAGGACCCATTTTGTAACCTCTTTTGGTTAAGGAGAATGAATATATCCTTCTTCGTACAGATTTGAAAGGAAACCTTGAGAAAATATGATCAATGCACCACAATTTAACTCTCATGAGTTTTCACTTATAAAGAATGGTGATATTTTCTAAACAAGGTTAAGGTTACTTAAAGATATTATGGAATCCTGATTGCTTCTACATATTTTGGCAGTATAATTTATTCATTTCTGGACATAAAGGGAAAATAGGGGTAGTTCAGGTAAGATTCATTGTTTTTGAATAATTTTTGGTGGGAGATTAAGTAGGATAAACTTGATTTTGCAATATCTTTGAGAACCTTCACAAAAATTGGAAAACTAAATGACAGAATGCTTATGAATAGCTAAATATTCCTTCAACCAGAAGGTGTGCATCAATGGAGGCCCAAATTTACATGGGTTCACACAATCTTTGAGAATTCAACACAAAGGCTTGAGCTAAAGACTCAATTAAATATCACACCTAAGATACACTCAAAGGCTTACAGACAATCTTTATCAACAAAATGATAGTAAAGTTGTTTTAAATTTTTTATCTCATTACATGATGAAGGCTCTTATCATAATGAAATTGTAAATGCCACTAAAATATCACAAGGATGAGATCCTGTGTGATTCAAAGGTATTTTAACATAATATTGCAATCGGAATAAGAAATACTATTTGCAGACATTCTGAAATAAAGCAAACAGAAATTTTCCCTAGTGGTGTCACTCAGATTTCACCCTGAAATCTGTGACTATCCAATCCGAAAATTTTTCGTACTTTTAAAATAGTGGGTTGTTTGTTGTTTTTATTGCCTGAAAGTTCTTGTATTGCGTCAAGATAATCCCAAAGAGCCATATTAGCCCTTTTCGCCAAATACCCAGATGCCCAAAATTGTTTTATTCTGTCGTCGGGATTTGTCTGCGAGAAATTTGTATTTAATTATTTTGAGCCCCGTATAAGGCTATTTGCGCTCTGTTTTAACTCCATTATAAGCGAATATGTTATTATTCCTATATACCAGAAGGATTTTAACTTATTTTAAGTTTTGGGCTTTATTTGTAACTTTTGGCAATTTTTCGTGTTTTTGTGGTGTCCCGTTCTGTTTTCTGTAAAATTTCTCTAGAACAACTCCTTCACCGGGTAAGCCCGATTTTTGGCCTAGAGCAGCTGGAAAACATACACGCACATTTTTCCTGGAGGAAGTCGTCATCGGAGGTCTGGATCACTGGGAAAAAGTGAAGTCGTGCACAGAAAAGCCCCTGCGGGGATGGGCGCATTTTTGGGAAACAAAGGATTTAAGCTGCGATGGGAAAAATATAAGCCGCAAGCAGGGTGGGAATTGTATACCTACCTGACAGGGTACTTTTTCCCATGTTATAAAAGTCACTTAAGTTGCAGTGGGAAAAATAGAGGCTGCAGGCAGGTGGAAATTTATTGCCTGCCTTGCAGGGTAAAAATTCCCATGATATAATAAAAGGAAAGTGACTTAAGTGAAATCATGGGATTTTAGTGCCTGCCTTGCAGGGTAAAGAATTCCATTGTCAAAGTCAAATCACTTAAGTGGATCACAGGATTTTGGTGCCTGTCTGGCAGGGTAAAGAATCCCATTATAGAAAAATTCTTAAAAATAGAATTACATGTGCAAAAAAGTGCGCCCCCTTTGGTGATTGATTAAAAAGATTAAATTGATTATTTTTAATAATCTTTCTTCTTAAAAAAGTGCGCCCAAGCTTGAGGAGGTCAAAAAGTCAAAGAAGGAATAAATGAAAGGAATTAAATTAATTAAATTAAATTTATTTAGTGGCTGCCCCCTTCCTCTCAAAAAGTGCGCCCCATTTGGGCATTATTTAATGTTTTTTGAAGCATTAAAACATTAAATTAATTTCTATTTTCAGTGGCTATGGTCAAAGCACAGTGTGGGGCTTGAGTGAAGTGCTGTGTGAAGGATTAAATTGGATTAATTTAATTTATTGGATGGCTGTCCTTAAACATGCTATCTTTAAAAACGAAAAGCATGATTTTTAATTAATTAATTACCTTTAATTGTTAGGGCAATTATTAATTATAGAATTGTGAAGGTTATATAAACATGGGCAGCCATATGGATGAATTATTTAATTCACAAGTTAAGAATTGCAGCTAGGAGGAAAAGTGCGCCCCCTTTAGAGGAAGGATTTTGCTCAGACAAAGTGCTAACAAAGGCTAAACGCTTCCAGATTTGGCGCATGCTTTGGAGAAGGTTTATCTTCGTCTGCATAGTTGTTTTCACAGGTGTTACAGGAGCTCAGGTGTTGATTGAAAGGATTCATGCTCTCTTTATGTGTAAATTAAACACCAATTTTTGGGGCAGCAGGCTTGAAAAGTGCAGATTTTTATAATTTAAATTCACTATTCATGCTCCGGTGGCCATTTTTGTCTAAATAAATTGCAGGAACTCATTACAGGTGCTTTATAAAAGAAAAAGATTTTTTTATCAATGTCCAATACATTGCAAATATCCTCCGAATCTGAAGATTTGTCCAGATCTGCACCAGTATTGAAGAAATCTGGCCAAGTTAGAAGAAAAAGAATTATTCAGACAAAGATTGATAAAGCCATGGCGAAAGGAGATGAAAAAGAGAGCACGATGGATTCATGCATTGCTTCCAAACTTTCAGACATAGGAGACACGGATCTAGGCCCAGAACCTCTTTCTGATTTGATTGATAGATCCAGAACTGGAAAGACTTCACTCATGCGTGCGGTAAAAAGTAGTGGAATTATTCGAGCTGTAGCTTTCCCGTGTATAGCCCAATTGCCAGAGTTTGTGATGGAGTGTGCTAGATCTTATCATTCTTCATCCAGATCAGTGCGTGATGTTGCGAGAAAGACAATAATTCGTTTGGATGCAGAATTCTTCAATTATTGTCTGAAGATTCCAGTGCGAAAGGTGGTGACTTGTATTAGCATTCAGGATGATGACTGTAGGTGGGAAAAGCATAGAGCTGACTGTGTGAGCATCATGAATAGCCGGTTCATGAAGAAGCCTAGATCCCCTTCCAAGTTCCTGAGAACTCTTCCACGATCCAATTTGGTGCAGGAGGCAGATGATATCATCAAATTGCTATGCAGGTTAAATGGTGAAGCGAATGCCTACACTTTCCGGACATGGATGTACGCTTTCATCAGGACCATTGAAATTAATAAGGTTGATTCTATAATCAATTGCTCAGAAATTATTAGCAGCAACATCGGTGAGCAACTGTGGAACGTGAAGCATACCTTCAACTTCAAGATGACTTCATACTTGGTGTATGTTGCAGCTTCACAGGGTGTCTTTTCCAAGCTGGATAGATGTGGTATTCTTTCCAAGGATCCCATTTTCGAGTGCTACCCACAGCTCACTGTACCTGCGTGTGAGAAGGACTTCAGAGTGATCAACGATGACTTCTTCTATGATTTCATCTGCAGGTTAGACAAAGACTTGAAGACTAACAGGGTAAGCAAGGAAGCATGGGAAGTAGTGTCCAAGATTGGCACTGTATTCATCCAGTTTGCAAATTTCACATACCTCAGGGTTACGATATTTTCAGCTGAACCAATAAAGATGCCAAGGTACCTGAGTGACAGATTGATCGCCATGGAGCTGAGGAGGCAACTTTTGGAGTTACACAACCTTCAGTCGAAGCGACATAAGTCTACGGGCTTCTTCCCACTCACTATGGGATATTACAGTTGCATCAACATTCACAGAGCTCGAGGGATGGAAGCAAAAATGTTGTCTGAGTATGAGCAAGAGTTCTTCCCTGCACGGCTTAACTTCGATCCATTTGGAGTAGCCATGAAGACAATCTCCCAGGAGTACGCACATGTGCCTTCGTTAGAAGATTTCTGGATGAAGTGTAGAAGTGAGTACGAGGTTAGAAAGAAAAATTTCAGCAGGCTATCAGCAAAGCAAGTATTTGACTTTGGACTAGCGCGGATACCTGCGGATCTTAAAGATGATGGGAACGTGGTACTTGACACTTACCATCAAATGGGAGGAGATAAAGCTATACTTCATGATAGCAATTGCGGCTACAGCACAATAGAAGAGAGATCCGGAGCTATGTTGGTGAGTACTTCGAGCTGGCTGCTAACGAAGGGATACTGCCTTGATGAAGTATTGATGAATCAAATCACAGGAAACTTCGGCGTAGGAGATTCCCTCAAACGAAAGCATGAAGGAGAAAGCAGCAGAAGGTCCGAGAAGTTGAAAGTACACAGAAAATCTCAAGAGAAAGAGAAGACCACTTCTACGACCATAGCTTTGACTCCAACTTATCCAGTACCTAGAGGATCACCAACTATTGCACCACAGCAGCAGGATGCTTCCATGCCTTCATTGAAACTAGCGACATTCGTCTTCTCTCCACAGCCACTTCGTTCAGCACCCGTTCCAGAGGAGATGTTGAAGCTGCAGATGATGGAGTTCGAAAGAGCTTTGTCCTTGGATGTTTCAGAATATGGCAGCCATGATACTGTGGCACTTTCTAATGGAGAGGATGCAGAGTGGGAGATGGTAGTGCACTCAGCGACTTCTCACTCTCCGAGAAGTAATTTCTCGGAATGGTTAGCTTTGCAGTTGGTTCCGGAAGCAAGAGTAGAGATGAACTTAGAGGAACATGACTTGCAGCTACTTCAGGATCTGAGCAAAAGAGACAGAAGGCCTAAAGTTACTAAAGCAACTTCTAGGTTGATCATCAAGGATTCGAGAGAGAAGTTTGCTGAGATATCAATTTCGGTGGAAGGAAAAGTAGAAGAGGAGCTTTCGGCAGAAGATGTGACGGTGACCAAAATACCACTCGGTCAAGCTACCACTGAAGGATTGAAGCAGGACATGCAGACGTTGCTGGATGCTTTGTTCCTTAGGCTTGACAATGAAAAGGTGAAGAAAGAAGAGATGCAGAAGCAAATATCTCAATTATGTGAGATCATAGCCAAGGTTGCTAAACCTTCCGTTCAGCCCATTTCAGCGCAGGTGAGTGATCATCTTATGCAGGAAATGGAAGATGCAAGCAATCAAGTAAAGGCTATTGACAAATGGAAGGATCTGATTATTCGTCAAGCTTCTGTGCAACTTGGGGAAGTGCCAGCCTTCCTAAAGGTTATGAACGATGTAGCAAATCAACTAAAGCAACTGATGGAAAGCATAGAAGGAATGAATACAGTTGTAGAGAGTAACCTGAGTATTTTGGCCGAGATCAACAAGCTGCCGAGAGATATGTTGGTTGCAGAATAAATTGTGCTGGATGGATCAGTCGAGAAGGGGAAGCAGCTAGAGTTTGCAGTATCTTTCTGTTTGGAGATCTGCAGAGTTTTGCTGAAAAGGATGCAGACGCTTGAGAGTAGAACATCAGATTTTCCGGACAGTATCATTTCTTTCACTGAGGAAAGAGTGGATGGAGGTGTTACTTCATACGTGCAGATTGTTTCTAACGAGGTGCATGATTCCCTGGAAAGTTCTGTTCTGATGGTGCAAAAGATAATTGATAAAGCTACCAAGCCTTTCACGATGAACTCTATCAGTAGGCTGGTGACACTGCAGGCAGACATTGCGAGATTTGGGCCAAGTTTGGAAGAAGTGGAAGCATGCAGCAAAGTGTTGAATGAAGGGTTGCTGTAATTCAGGACAGAAAAGGAAGCAGTGGCTAAAACAGATGGAAGGATGCTGAATTGTATGTTCGACAAGTATATCAGATATCAGAACAAGAAGAAGATGTAGATGTTACAGCTAGCATAACTACTTCTATTCTTTCTTCTTCTACTTTCTATGTTCCCGGATGAAAATTGTAAACTTCTAAGTTATTGGTTTTGCAACCATTACTTGAAGTCATGTGGAACCTTTCTATTAGTTAAGTGATACATGTGTCACTTAAGAAGAAGTTAGTTGAGGATGATTGCCAAATGTCATCTTTACTTGTTGTTCATGCTTTAGTTTAGTTTGAGTCTTCTATTTGTACTTTACCTCCTACATTCTATAAGTAGGAGAAGAACCTCCGGGTTAATGATCGATCAGAATTTGTAAGAAGCAATCTTGTGTTCCAGACTTTGTGCTAAACCCCTGAGAGCCACTTGTTGCAGAGGAATACAAAGAAGCAGGTTTCCGGAGAACTTTGTGTCACGGCATACTGTGTTTCTTGCTTTTAAATCTTAGATCTTTAAAGTAAACTTTGTGTTATTTTAGATATGGATCTAGAACTACCTTTTCTTTAAAATTTTGTGTGTTCAAATCTATTAAGTTTCTTCTATGTGCATGCAATTAGCTCTGCTATCTACTAATTGGGATGCACATCTTCCTTACTTCTTCTCTGTAATTCCTTTACTGCCTTCTTCCATAGCTTTCCTTTCTTAAACAGCTGCTTACTTGCTGCAGAACTTCTTAGTTATGGTTCATGAACTAAGTGGTTAAAGTAAAACCCCTGATAGATAAAAACACATTTATATTGACAAATCTGACACGGGAGCCTCACCGGTTAAATGTGGGAGATTTATCTCATGACTGCATAGGTTTGATGCTATGCAAAAAATCTAGCCAATAGTTTTTGGCGACTCCGCTGGGGAACAACTATCTTTGCAGATCAAAGCTTTTCTATTGAAGATCATAGTGTTTTCCATACAAATCTCAACCTGGCTGAACGTCCATTCACCTGATCCATGAAGGCGCAAGGAAGAATTGATCATTTCTTCCGACTGCAGGAGCAATTCAATTTCAATCATCCTCCTCAAGTTAGAAGCCACAGATCTAGTCTTTCACCAGGAAGGAGAGTACACACCCATCCAAATCCGGATTGTATTCAGCATAATCCGGCGGCTGGAATTATCCATCAAGTCTATCAAGTCTACACAAGGAGGAGACGTGCTCAAGCTAACATGGTGCACCAAATTGTACTTGTTCCATGGGGAGAGGCTTTTGGACCTCTCAACTTGGCTCCACCTATGCACGAGTTGCCAAAGGGATCTAGAAAGAATTTTCCAAAATTCTTTGGAGATGGAAAGAAAAACCCGGATGATCATTTGGCAGCATTCTTCATATCTTGTGGTGTGCTTGCAGTGGAGCATGAAGATGTCTCAGTCAGGCTATTCATTGAGACTCTACACGACTTGGCTGGAGAATGGTTCTATCGGCTGGCTCCTGGCACCGTAACCAACTGGACGACTATGCGTGAGCAATTTCTGAAAAGATTCAAGCCTGCAGAGGATGCGAGCACGATGATCACTCAACTGACGCAGTTGAAGAAAGAGCCAAACGAGAACATGTGGGACTTTATTGCAAAGTTCCAAAGGATTTTGTATAAAATACCCACTTCTGCTGCATTGAGCGATGAAAATCAAAAGACATTTTTTATAAACGCTCTATTGCCTGAAGTTGGATATCAGCTAAGAAGGGTGTAGACACCAAATTCGTGTCTTACGACCCCTTGTGACCCACATCCCATTTCACAACCTAACCTCATTACCTAAACCTTACACAATTATTTATTAATTACCTTGTAATTGATAAATCCCCATCACCTCACCTGCCACCTCATTTTGCCACCTCATCATGACCTAGCCCTAATCCTAAACTAACCTAATTAAAACCTAAAACTTGGTCTACACCTACACCCATGACTAAGGACCCCTTTCTCGCACCTAAAACCGACCTTCTAGTCACTTGACCAAGCCCGCAACTAATCTCGAGAGAGAAAAGCAGGGAAGGTGGGTTGTTTTACTAAAAATAGCCTACTTTTTCCTTACCGATGCCGGTTCCTACTCGACCGCCGTCGGTTACGTAACCGCCATCGGTTCCCTGTAAATGGCCTCCCCAAACCAAAAACAAAGGATCAGAATTTCATTTTTGGATCAGGTGGAAGGATTTTGAATAAAAAAGAAGAGCATTAGGAGCGATCGAGAAAACCCGGATCTTTACTTGACTGAGCAGAGACAAGTGAAGAGACAAGGAGAGTTAGCAGCAAGGGAGAGCAAGCCCAGGACTGCAACTGGATACCAGAGCCCTGTGATACTCAGCTGATTTGATCTGCTGTGTGCCAAAATGTTTCATGCGGAATGTTTCGTTACTTTTAGAAACAGATAAGGGTTGGGGCTAGGAGGAATACCTGTAGAATGTCGAGATGATGTGCGCGTACCATAGAGAAAGATCAGGCTAACTGCAAAGAACTCCTTTTTGTCTTGGAAGGACTACCTGCAAATAAGAACACAAGACCACAAGATTTTAATTAGACAATAAATGAGGAAACTACCTTGGGCCCAGGAAATATAAAACTTCCTTTCGAAGGTGGTCAGTTCCCTTGTTAATATGAATTAACACAAAAGACTATAAAATATCAATTAAATTGCTTTGTTGAACTAGGTAGGGGAAAGGATGGTTATTGGTTATAGTCAGTATAACCGATGGCGGTTACTGATAACCGATGGCGGTTACTGATGACCGATATCGGTAGAGTCTAGGATCTGAAGGTTAGTTGTTTTGTGGGGTGGTGGTGTTATTTGGTAGTTGTGTCATTTGTAGGGCTGTATATAGGTAATATTAGGAAATAGGGTGATGAGATCTAGATGAATGACAGTTAGATGCAATGACACGTTGGGTAGTGGATCCAAGAATGGATTTGTGAGGACTTATGATTCAAAAAGTTGAAGAAATGTTATTAAAGAGTACATGCAAGAAGTAGCTTACTGATTATTCGCGGACATGCTAAACCACCACCCATACGAACCAACCACGCCCAAACATTACCAAAACCCGCGCAATCAATACCCTCATCCTCTTCTGATTTTGACCCACTTAAAGGATCTTACGCCAAAATCCTTTCTATGTTAGTAGAGAATGTGACCATTTCCCTACCCCCACTTAGACCTTATGACCCGTCTAAACCTTGACCTATAGGTTATGATGAGTCTAAGATCTGCGCTTATCACCGCACACCAGGACATGATGTGGAGGGATGCAAAGCTTTAAAAACCATCCTTCGTCAGTCACCTCTCCCAGATAGAAAGGTTAAGAAAGACAACTTACGAAGGGAGAGACCTTTAGTTTCCATTCCCTCTCCTATACCATCTGTCCCCGCCTCACCAAGATCTGTCATTATTACAACCCCACCTGTTGAAGACCATGATTTATCCCAATCATCTTCTTCATCTCTGGTCTACGAGATTAATATGATTAGTGTTGCTACTCGAGCGCAGAAAAACAATGAGAAAGCGAAAGAAAGCACACCTGTGTCCTCTCCTTCTCCGTCCAGCATCCCGATTACACCACCACCCAAAGTGGTTATTCGTGGACCCACTTACCCCATCTCTAATGGAGCTGCCCATCGAGCCATGATCAAACAGCTTCACCAATCACCTGTAAAAATGACACTATATGATCTCATTCAGACTTCTGAATCTCATCGATAAGCTCTCGTTGAAGTTCTTCAGGGGATCGAGGTCTTACCTAATGAAACCCTTCCCGTTGCCTCCATTCTGACAACCAATCACGTTGCCTCTCTCACCAAACAACACACCGCCCCAACCACTTCCGTCTCTGTACCACAAGCTGCTGCTGTCAGTTTCTCTGAAGATGAAATTATCGACTTTGGTACCAAAGATCCTGACCCTGCTCTTTTTATCTCAGCGTACGTTCGGGACATTCGGGTATGTCGTGTTATGATTGACGGGGGCTCTAGCCTAAACATCATCTCTTCAAAAGCCTTCTAACAAATGAATATCCCTTCCAGTTGCATGTGTGCCAACCCCATCATGTTGCGATCATTCAATGATGCTATTACCTCTACCTTAGGCACCGTGATCCTCAACATTCGGGTAGGACCACGTACTTTACCCGAACTCTTCTATGTCCTTGAGGGAGAGTTCCAATATAATATATTGCTGGGTCGTCCTTGGATCCGGGCCATGGGATGCGTTCCCTCAACATTACATAGATGCATAAAATTTGAGTACGAGGGGAAGTCCTACACCGTAAAAGCTGATCCTCCCCCCTTAAAACCTGCAATATGTTATACCGCCCTAACGATGTGCTTATACCAATCAAGACACCCATACATTCAACCCAACCATCCTCTTCAAATGTACCTCAACCATCCACCTCAACCGCGCCTATGCCTTCAACTGATGAAACCACCGTCGCAAAAACCACTTCCCTTCCCGCAGCTAACATCCCAACCTCTGACCCCTTAGTAGATGTTTTTCAATGCCTTACGTTGGGGGAGTACCGCCTTTATAACGTTAGTTCTTTCCCTACCACGCAGGAGTACGAACAATTACATGCACATCCCACCTACGACCGTCGCGTGGGGGAGGTAATCTCTTACGGACCACCCCATTGCCGCACCAACCTAATGTATGGGGGTGTTGACGCATCCTCCATTACCCCTGAACCTCCTCTTGGTGTGGTTCCCTTCCAATCCGATTTTCAATACTTGAAAAATCGTCGTTTCGCCCTCACCTTCTTGACTCGCTGTGCTTGGAAAGGCTTTAGTTTTGGTCTTTACGAACAAGGCCGACATACACTCATTCCCGTGACTACCCGCAAACACAATGATCGTAGTGGTCTCAGTTTTCCTGAAACACCTACACAGGAGACACCTCGTGGTAGCTGTATTCTGGAAGAAGACGACGTCACCCCTACCAAACCATCATCACCCACTTTGCCATCATCACCCACAGAATCTATAGACCCTGAATCTATCCCTCCTAACTTTTTTTTTTTCATAAATGCTATCTTCATAGGTCCTCTCACTTATCAACGCAATAATGAGGACCCATCTTCTCTTCCCCTTCTGTATCTAGACATGATCGAAGAGGATTCGCCTTTGATTAATGTTGTTGAGTGTCAGGATGACGACTCCATCCTCACTTACCTTGGCGCGGATGATTCTTATATTCAACAAGCCTTACCATCTGAAACCCAAACCATGCTGAACGAGTCTACTATAGAAATCAACATCCACACAGAGGAGTATCCTCACATTGTGAAGATCGGACAATCCCTTAACGCATCAGAACAAGTCGACCTTTACTACTTTCCTCCGTGCTCGCAACCAAGCTTTCGCTTGGTCCATACGCTGACATGCCATGAATTGATCCTACCATTGCCGTCCATAACATCACTCTAAACCCCGATTCCAAACCAGTCAAACAAAAACTGAGAAAAATGCATCCACGCATTGCCCTCTTGGTCAAAGAAGAGCTTCAACGACTTCTTTCTGTTTCCTTCATCTTGCCTATTGACTATCCTCAATGGATTTCTAACATCGTACCTGTCACTAAAGCGACGGGGGGACTTCGGATATGCACGGATTTCTGGGATCTTAACCTCGCTTGCCCTAAGGATGACTTCCCCCTCCCAAGTATTGATCAACTTGTTGATCTCACTGCGGGTCATGAAATGCTTTCTCTCATGGATGGCTTTTCAGGATACAACCAAATTTTTGTTGCCCCTGCCGATCAACACAAAACTGCCTTCATAACTCCTTGGGGAACCTTCTGTTACCGTGTAATGCCATTCGGCCTTAAGAATGCTGGTGCCACCTATCAGCGGGCTATGACCTACATTTTTCATGACATTATGCACACAATCCTTGAAGATTACGTCGACGATCTTCTTGGCAAATCTAAACATCGCAGTGAACATCTCGATGTTTTAACCATTATTTTTGATCGCCTGTTACAATATTTTGTCTGTCTTCAACCAAAGAAATGTGTCTTTGGTGTCCTTTCGGGAAAGCTTCTTGGCTTTATCGTCTCTTTGCGTGGCATTGAGGTCGACCCATCTAAAGTCAAAGCTATTCTAGAAATGCCCCCACCTACTAATCTCAAACAATTGCGTAGCTTACAAGGTAAGTTACAATCTATCCGACGTTTCATCTCCCAACTCTCGGATCGATGTCAACCTTTCCATCACCTCTTTAAAAAGGACATTGAATTTCAATGGAGTGAAGAGTGCTACCAAGCCTTTGAAGCTCTCAAAACTTATCTCTTGCAGCCACCCGTGCTTATCCCACCTCAAGACGACCGCCCTTTCTACCTTTACCTTTCCGCCACTGACCACGCTGTAGGAGCCATGCTTGCACATCGTGACTCTGAAAATCGAGAACAAGCCGTTTATTATATAAGTCGTACTTTGGTGGACTATGAGACTAGGTATACACATGTAGAAAAGTTGTGCCTAGCCCTATCATTCGTGGCTACCAAGCTCTGACACTACCTTCTGAATCACAAAACTTTCATCATCACCAACACGGACCCCATCCATTACATGTATGCCAAACCTCATCTAAACCAACGCATCGCCCGATGGCTCATGCTCCTCGCTGACCTCGACCTTGAGTTCGTCCACCAGAAATCAATCAAAGGACAAACCATCGCAGACCAACTTGCGGAAGCCCCTTTACTTGGGGAACAATTTACCAATTTTATATTCCCCGACGAACTCATCGCCACTCTTTCACTCGGGGAAGAGTCGTATCAAATGACCCTCTTCTTCGATGGATCTAAATGCCAGCGTGGTGGAGGAGCCGGCGTTGTTCTCATCCCTCTTGACGCTGAACCTATGCCTCTTTCATTCCGGCTTGATTTCCCCTGCACTAATAATACAGCGGAATACGAGGCCCTTGTTCTGGGTCTCCAAGTTGCGATACACTTAGGTATCAAATCTATCAATATTTTTGGCGACTCTCAATTGGTAGTCAATCAAGTTATGGGCATCTACCAATGTAAAAATGAGGAACTTCAAAAATAAAAATACTACGTGGACTCACTTCTAGCCTTATTTACTCACTATTCTATCCAAACCATTCCCCGCTCCACTAACAAATTTGCGGATACTATGGCTTGCTTAGCCTCGCAAATTCCAGCTTCATCAACTGACTCTGAATTATTCATTGTGGTCCAACAACTTTTTGCCCCATCCTACTCAACCCGGTAGTTTGTATGATAAATACTGTGTCTGCTAATTCACAGGATACTTGGTATCACCAATTTCACGACTACCTTACAACCTCTGTTCTCCCATCTGACCTTACTAGTACTGGTAAACGTGCTTTTCTTAAACGTGTTTCTCGTTATGTAGTTATGGGGGGACTCCTCTATAAACGTGGCTTTGATGGTATCCTCCTTCGCTGTCTAACCGGCGCGGAGGTCACCTATACCATCCAACAAGTCCATGATGGGATTTGTGGTGGACATTTTAGTGGCCTTGCCGTGGCTAAACGAATCCTTCGCCTAGGTTATTATTGGCCTACTCTCAATAACGACTGCTACGAATATGTTAAGCGTTGTGTTATGTGTCAACAACATGCTAACCTTCAACATACTCCTAGCCATCCGCTACAGGTCGCACGAGATCTTTGGCCTTTCTCACAATGGGGTTTAGACCTTATTGGTGAGATTCACCCGTCCTCTTCACAACGTCACCGATGGATAATCACAGCCACCGAATATTACACAAAATGGGTGGAGGCCATTCCACTCGTTTCGATCAAAAAGGAAAAAATTGTCGAATTCATTAACCATCACATTATCTGTCGTTTTGGTATTCCTCATCGCCTAATAACAGATAATGGTAAATCTTTTAAAAACAAGTTGTTACAAGACCTTTGTGACAACTTTGGTATCAAACTTAGTTTCTCATCGCCTTACTATCCGCAGGCCAATGGTCAGGCTGAATCTTCTAATAAAACCCTAACCAAAATCCTCATGAAAGTTGTCAATGAATCCGGAAGAAATTGGCACGATCACATTCCCTTTGCCCTTTGGGCTTATCGTACTAGCATTCGTACCTCTACTAATGCCACACCTTTTTCTTTGGTATATGGTACCGAGGCTGTTTTGCCTCTCGAAATACAAATACCCTCCCTTAGAATATCTCTTCAGGATATTCTCACCAACGATGATTTCCGCCAAGAGCGGTTAGCCCAATTGGAGCTTCTTGACGAACGTCGTCTTACAGCTCTTGATCACCTTCAAATCTATCAAAAACGCATCAAACGTGCTTATGATAAGCGACTTCATGAGTGTACCTTTAAGGTTGGTGATCTTGTCCTCAAAGAGAATCAACATGTCACCAAACTAGAAAAGAGCAAACGTGGAAAATTTGCTCCCAATTGGATTGGGCCTTATATAATCACTCACACTTATGGATCAGGAACTTATCATTTAGCTTCGCTTAATGGTAAACCTGAGCCTGAACCCCTTAATGCCTTGCATCTTCGACCATTCTACTGTTGAATTTAGTGTTATATCACTTCTTATCTACCTACTGCTCGTCCCTTGAGCTCATTTACCACCACATACACTTCGTTTCCTACACCTCATAATAAAAATCAAGCTCACATAGTTTGATTCTCACCTCACCTAAACGATGCCTTCCCCTTTTTAGTCTAGTCCATGACTTCAAAGTATTAAAATAAGCCGTATTCTTATGGGATTTTCTTGAGTCAAACTTCCTACCAAACTAGATGCTTCACGCCAAAAGAACATCTAGCTATCTAAATTATATATAGACTGTTCCCTCGAAGGACAGCTATATGCCAAATTATTGCTGCTATTCTATATAGACTGCTCCCCCGAAGGACAGCTATGCACTAAAATCATATCTGCTACTATAAATAGACTGCTCCCTCGAAGGACAGCTATACACAGTCAGCCTTTATCAGAAGCTTCTCGCATTGATCAGCTTCGTGAAGACCTCAAGAATAATACAATCAATATCCCTTGTAGACTTCCCGCATCGATCAGTCTATATTCAGTAAAATAAAAGCCTCATTCAAAAGAAATTTTTGGGTCATGGACTTGTCTATTTAGGGTAGGTTCTCTTTCGTCAGAACACTCACTTTGTAATAAGTTCTCTGTACCTCAGCTATATCATCCACCTCACCTCACCATTTGTTTCAACTCAAGGGACGTAACGTACACCCGATATATTGTGATCATACAACTCTTTTCACCTATTGACTTCTCGTCTATGCACGGTACCTAGGGCTTCAAGCTTGTTCTACGTTGTGTGGTTTGTTTAGCTCTTTTCACCTACGGAGCACTCTTTCCGCTTTGCCTCGCATCTAGGATTGTGTGTTGATCTTAATCAGGACATGGTTCCCTTCTACTTGGGTAGGCTAACTTTCGCTTCCCTTATACCTTTTACAACATCACCAATTCATTACCGACACCAACAACCTTACCTTACCAATATTAATATCAATATTCTTACCAACCAACCAATTGCCTAAACCGTACCAAATTTCCTGAATTCGCCTCTCCCTGATCCTAAGGGAGAACTACATCGGTCTGAGGCCCCTCCTTGCTTTGTGCAAAGGGCTATGTAGGCAGCACTTCGGAGACATGGGGTCTCCCAAGGTTAGCTCGACCATCCCCTACCATAACCTATCATGTGTGGTAAATATAAATATTTTTGTGTATTTCTATTTAATCACATTCCTCTTTATCCTTTTTTCAAAACACCGAAAATCAAAACGAAAACATTCTTATTATTATAACTCAAATCAACATACATATCTCAGTTTTATTTAGATGTTAAACAAATACATCTTCTCTATCATCGACACGCAGGTCGGTACTCTTATTTATTCTTATACCTTGCTAACATTTATTTAGACCCTCACGCCTCATCCCGAACTAGGTGATGATCGTGATCGTCGACCCCTCTCGCCAGGCCTCTCTGTCCTCAAAGGTACCACGGCTATTGGTACCGCCCACTGATCTGCCAATCTCTCCTGTAACATATGAATACGCCCTCTCGCATGGAGGACTCCAGCCTCTAGTCTCTCCACCGTGACTCCGCAACCACTAACAATCCTCTTGTCTCATTCACCTGCGTTTGGAGCTGCTGAACCAAACGCTGCAGACGATCCCTCTCTGCTGTAATCACCGCTATGTCAGGATGATCACGTACACCTCGCAGTTCTGCTACCCACCATAATCTATAGGCCTCTGTCGTTCCTGCATCCATTACCCTACGATCGGCTGCTACCTCTTCAGGCCCTTCTGGAGGTGTTGGCTGGGGAGGTGAGAATACTGCCTCTGCATCGATCCTCATATTGGTCTATAAGCCTGGGGTATATCCTCGCACAAATCCAAATTGTCGCCGCACGCGATCTATAGGAATCCTCTCATATTCACCTGGCCTGTGCCCCGCGATCCATCTCAATCGCTCTACACCCCTCAATTCCTCAACTATGTTCTCTGTTACCATATAATTCCCGTAAGGCCTCAACCTACCTATTTGGCCCGACCCAAGGCCTCGCCCTACCTATTCGGCCCGACCCAAGGCCTGACCCAAGGCCTCAACCTATTTCGGCCCGACCCAAGGCCTCAACCTACCTATTTGGCCCGACCCAAGGGCCCTACCCATTTGACCCGACCCAAGGCCTCGCCCTACCCATTTGGCCCGACCCAAGGCCTCACCCTACCCATTTGGCCCGACCCAAGGCCTCAACCTACCCATTTGGCCCGACCCAAGGCCTCAACCTACCTATTTGGCCCGACCCAAGGCCTCAACCTACCTATTTGGCCCGACCCAAGGCCTCAACCTACCCATTTGGCCCGACCCAAGGCCTCACCCTACCCATCCGACCCGACCCAAAGCTGCCACCCAACAAATTGGCCCGACCCAAGGCCTCACCCTAACCATCTGGCCCGACCCAAGGCTGTAACCTAACAACTTGGCCCGACCCACGGCCGTATCACTTCAATACCATACCCACAATCAACGTTTTATTTTATCCATCCATCCTGTACCTTTTGTTCAATCGAGCTCACCTGTTCGTGTTTTAGCATGATTAGGGTCCTTGACTTGATCTGTCGACCAACTTTGCCTAGACCTAGACCGTGACGTTTATCTCAACCAAACCAACCATTTGGTACTGCCGAACATGCCTAAACGTTCCTGTACCTTACCTGTTATATACCCTGGAGCTACTTCCTATGCCTTGGATACCAGGATTATATCACCCTTGTTTGGATAAACTATCGACCTTTGCCTATACATTGCTGGTTTGCTCGCCAAATCATGTACCCTAGTCGCCCTATTGCATTTCAACATGCGTCTGCTGCCTTGGACCTCCCCCACCACCTTACCATCCTCTCTACAACATGTACCCTTTATCAACCCTATCCCTGATTTCCCGTTCACTCAATCCATGATAGATTTGAGGGGGATTACCTATATCCTTAACAGGAGAAACCACTTCATATTATTGTCCGCGCAGCTTTACAACACAAGCTACACGACAATAAGGGGCTAATGTAGACACCAAATTCGTGTCTTACGACCCCTTGTGACCCGCATCCCATTTCGCAACCTAACCTCATTACCTAAACCTTACACAATTATTTATTAATTACCTTGTAATTGATAAATCCCCATCACCTCACCTGCCACCTCATTTTGCCACCTCATCATGACCTAGCCCTAATCCTAAACTAACCTAATTAAAACCTAAAACTTGGTCTACACCTACACCCATGACTAAGGACCCCTTTCTCGCACCTAAAACCGACCTTCTAGTCACTTGACCAAGCCCGCAACTAATCTCTCGGGAGAAAAGCAGGGAAGGTGGGCTGTTTTACTAAAAATAGCCTACTTTTTCCTTACTGATGCCGGTTCCTACTCGACCGCCGTCAGTTACGTAACCGCCATCGGTTCCCTGTAAATGGGCTCCCCAAACCAAAAACAAAGGATCAGAATTTCATTTTTGGATCAGAGTGGAAGGATTTTTGAATCAAGAGAAGAGCATCAGGAGCGATCGAGAAGAACCCGGATCTTTACTTGACTGAGCAGAGACAAGTGAAGAGACAAGGAGAGTTAGCAGCAAGGGAGAGCAAGCCCAGGACTGCAACTGGATACCAGAGCCCTGTGATACTCAGCTGATTTGATCTGCTGTGTGCCAGACCATCCTACCTCAGTTCTGCCTTTGCCATCAGAGCTCTTGGACTTGCATCTCCGCGAATAATCAGTAAGCTACTTCTTGCATGTACTCTTTAATAACATTTCTTCGACTTTTTGAATCATAAGTCCTCACAAATCCATTCTTGGATCCACTACCCAACGTGTCATTGCATCTAACTGTCATTCATCTACCTCTCATCACCCTATTTCCTAATATTACCTATATACAGCCCTACAAATAACACAACTACCAAATAACACCACCACCCCACAAAACAACTAACCTTCAGATCCTAGACTCTACCGATATCGGTCATCAGTAACCACCATCGGTTATCAGTAACCACCATCGGTTATACTGACTATAACCAATAACCAGCCTTTCCCCTACCCAGTTCAACAAAGCAATTTAATTGATATTTTATAGTCTTTTGTGTTAATTCATATTAGCAAGGGAACTGACCACCTTCGAAAGGAAGTTTTATATTTCCTGGGCCCAAGGCAGTTTCCTCATTTATTGTCTAATTAAAATCTTGTGGTCTTGTGTTCTTATTTGCAGGTAGTCCTTCCAAGACAAAAAGGAGTTCTTCGCAGTCAGCCTGATCTTTCTCTACGGTACGCGCACATCATCTCGACATTCTACAGGTATTCCTCCTAGCCCCAACCCTTATCTGTTTCTAAAAGGAATGAAACATTCTCTCGGCATTGATGAATCATTTGATGATGAAGACTTTATAGATCCCACTGGCGACTCCAATATTGGTTACCTAGACTATGAATCTGATGAGGGCTATTATGAATCTTTTGAAGATTCTGATGGTCACACTTTTGTGGTATTTACAAGGTCTCAGATGCACCAAAATGCCGAAGCATCCACAAGCGGCCGGAAAGAGAGAGAAGATCCTGGCCCGGATGTTACTATCTTGAAAAGAGGTAGCATTCTTCCTTCTTCATTAGCACCCAAGGATAAATATTCAAATTCTTTCAATTCACAGCAAAGAACCAATGCACATCCTGCTGAAGCAAGTCAAGCTTTTGACATAATTGATCACATCAAGAGAAACAAGGTCCAAATGTCAAAAGCTGAGTATTTGAGGGCATTTCCCTGATCAACTGAGTAGATTGGTCAAATATGTGCAAAGTAATGGTCCTAGCCCAACAAACAATAATTCACGAGGTATCTTGTCAAGTCCAAAGATTACTCCACCTTCAAATAATGCTGCTGCAAGTTCTTCTCCTTCCACCCCTTCTCCTGCTACATCAGAAAGGATTGAGCCATTCTATGTGTCTTTGCTCATCAACGGACATAAGCTAAGCAATTGCATCTTAGATTCTGGAGCTTCCGACAATGTCATGCCTGCCAAAGTTGCTGATGCCTTGGGTCTTACATTGACAAAAACCATTGGAAGATGTTATTCCATGGAAAGGAAAGTCCCTCTTGTGGGGCAAATCAAAGATGCGTAGGTAGTACTTGCTTCCTTCCCAGATAAAAGACTGAAAATGACTATCCTTGTAGCAGACATTCTAGTCTCTTATGGCATGCTATTGAGTAGAAATTTTTGCAAGGAGCTGGGTGGAGAAGTGAAGATGGATTGGTCTTGTGCACACATACCAATCAAAGGAGTAAATCAGAAGCTGGAACCTGAAAAGAAATCCAAGTACACAGTATCAAAATCTGAAGATCCTAGATCTCAGATCTTGTTTCAGGAATCGTATCACGGAGTCTATTATCTAGAAATGGATAAAGAAGAAATTCAACCGGTGATTCGAGAATCACATCAAATTGATAACAAGATTTGGACTCTGGAATTTGATGGTAGTTGCTGTTCATTTGGATCCAGCGTAGGCATTGTTCTTATCTCTCCTGAAGGGAAGGTGCATGCGCACTCATTCAAATTGATGTTCAAAAATACTAACAATATGACTGAGTATGAAGCATTGTTGTTAGGCATGGAGCAGGTGAGAATAATGGGAATCAAATTATTACACGCAAGAGGAGATGCTGAGCTGATTGTGAAGCAGATAAGGGGCCTCTACCAAGTCAAAAAAGACAAACTACGGCACTACAGAGATCGGGTCTACTCTGCTATCCTGGATTTTTCAGCTTTCTTGGTATCTTACATTCCGAGAGAACAAAATTCAAGAGCTGATTCGCTTGCAGTTACTGCAGCCTTGTTGAATCTAGATCAGCCCCCTGCATTCTTTAGATAGGGAGACTACAAGGTGGAAATGGTTTTTTCACCCAAAGGTTCCTGACAACGTCCAGCAATGGCAGGTTTTCAACGATGATACACAGATTGCTGCATTTCTCCAACAGAAAGACAACTTTGAAGAAATCTACTATGAGGGAAGCAATTCACCTCCTAGGCAGACCACTATCAGAGAAATGGATGCTGACGTCTCAGGAGGTCAGGAGATTATCTAGCTAAAGGGAAATAAAATTCCCAAAGGCTTGGTATCTCTTGAGGAAATGTTTGATAAGCATGATCAGATGCTTAAGAAAAATGAAGAAAATAAGGAAGGCTCTTCCTCTGACACACAATTACTAAATTTGGGAGCCAGCAATGATCCCAAATTAGTAAATCTGGGTAAGTGTTGTTCAGAAGCTGAAAAGGAAGCTTTCACTAAGCTTCTTAAGAAATACATGGATATTTTTTCCTGGTCCTATCAGGATCTATGTAACACCCTGAACTGTTGTTACCTCCTCCTGAGCATTCAAGTGTTGATATATGGTTTCTTTGTAAAAGGATGTGTTCCTTGATTGAGAAATCATGCTTGATATGTACTGTATCTTCTTTGTAGATTGCAGATCTTTGACTGAGTCGGAATATGATTGGACTCTTTTATTTCTTTCATTTTGTATCTGAGTTTAATCTGATCTCGGAATGAATTATAGAGTTATCCACCTATAATACCTAGCCTTGGATTAGTGGAATTGACCCAAGTATTGCTTTAAGTTTGTTCGTGATGAATTAAAATTACAGACCTTGAACAGGTTGCAAGGTCTAGATGCATTGAATAAGCTAGTCCGGAGTATGACTCGGGTTGATCGTGTGAAAAGGATTGGTTCCCGATATCTAAATATATCTGGAAGGTCTTGATCGCGGACCAGGTAATAATTCAGTTACATACAATTTCTGTAGCCTAATCGCAGTACAGGAGTTAACCCTGTTCGAGAATGCATGTTGTAGGTCTTTTTCTAAGCATACAGAATGTAGATCTAACTGGAATTATTAATGTTAGTAACCAAAAACTAAACTTAACCTGGGGGTTAGATTAGTGATAATCTAACCTAGACCTAGGCTAAGAGCTAATGTCCTAAGTTAGTATCTATGTTCTATGAAGTTAGACTAGGTGTTATCCTAAATTCTAACCTAAGTTACTAACCTAACTATTGAACAAGGATGTAAGGGGACCTATGGAGGGATGCGAACCATGGGCGGCTTTTTCTATGTCATTAAATGCAAAGGATAAGTATGAAGGACAGGTATTGGTAGAAGTTTTAGAAATAGCTAACTTGAGCCGACGTGGCAGGTCGCCAAAACTGAAAATGGTCTTGAAATTTTATTTGTCTATTGCCAACTATGGCGGTCGGTGGCAGTGGAGTTTGAGCGGGAAGTTAGGAGTAAATGCAATTAATGAGCTCGGAAGTCAAGCTCGGAATTCGCGAGAAGGCATGCAAATTGGAAAGTTAATGTTTTGTTTGGCTTATCACGAATTCTGGTTTTCCCTCTGCCTGTTCACTGGTTCTTCGCACCAGTCTTCTTGGTGTTGCATGGCGAGTATGAGCGTATCTAGCTCTTTCCTCTGGCAAGGAAAATATATAAGTCATGGAAATAGCAAAATTTTGTTGGTGGCTCTAACTTGGAAAAGGAAAAGAAATTCCGAACTCTTTCAGTGGTCTGCTTCGGAATTTTGAGCAAATATCCAGGCATGTTAGGCCCTAACTTTTAAAAATCTTGCTCTTCTTCAAATGATTTCATTAGAACAACTCTGTTCAAATGATTTATGGAAATAGATGGTTTCTATGGTAGCCTTGTGTGATTTTTGGCACTGAATCTTCCTGCGGGTTTGATTTTTCATTTAACCCTTGAGGGGTGTTTATTATATTCGAACTGTTTCTATATTTCTTTGTGTTTTGCATTCTGGCTTAAATATGTGAAATATATGAAAAGAATGTATGATCGGCCTGCTCTGCGAGAGCCCATAAATTATTCTCGTGATGGGTACAGGCCACTGTGATGCTTGTCGATTTATACTCGTAGTCGATGCTTGTTGCTGATACTTGCCATTGATGTTTGTTGTGGATACTGGTCGGGAGGGATACTGATGGACATTGGTGTGATTGTTCAGTTAAATTGAACTTTTTGTAAGCTTGTTGTGGTTATTATTTAGTGGTGATTATTGATTCTTGCTGGGTTTCGTTATGAAATTTTATAGTTATTGTGAAGATATAACTTACTGTGTTACAGTATTCATTACGACTTTCTTGGAGTTGTTTTTCCCTTGCGAGGAGGTTATGGGGATTCAACCCGTTTATATATATATATATATATATATATATATATATATATATATATATATATATATATGTTTATTTTATTTGAAACGACTCTGTAGAGTCCATTGAATGATTCGTACACTATGGAACACTGTGGAAGCTTTATATATCTTTGAATATTGGTAATTTGAGTTTCGTTGGAGTCTTGAAGAAGTAACAGGTCATACGACCTCTGTAATTTGTAATAAATTTAGGTACAGACTCCCTGGTTGTACTGTTACGTTTCCTTCTGTGTAAGCTTGTTCGAGAATATTGAAGAGGTTCAGTGGGAATTCTTGTTACGAAATCAGTAATTTGTTTAAGCCTGATTTTTAATGTTTATCATTGTTGGCACAGTTGGGAATCATTGTTTATTATTTATTTGATATACTGTTACTCGGGTTCAGTTGAAACCTTTCTAGGTAACTACAGTACCTGCCTCAATTAAGCTTGTTTAGTTTACTAGTGTTTTCGACACTATTGGGTTCCTTGAGTGTGGGAAGATATCTTATTATCGTCTTTTGGAAAAAGCTATACTGTTAATACTGTTTACAGATTTATTTTTAAAATCCTTGCGTGGTAATCTGTGTCACTGTTTCTGTATAAGCCTGAGTATGAACATGTAATGTTTTTGGCTTTGTTGGATTTCTTTAAATAGCTTGACATCTTGTATTATGGCTTTTATAAAGTAGGTCGTGAATACCATACTTTCAACTCTGATTGCGTTCAGAAGTGACTACGATATTCTATGTTATGTTTTCTTTCTGATTACATTCCAGTTTAATGTGGCTATGCATGTTGCGTGGATTTCGTTTTTTAAATCTCTCTGCATAGTCATAGGGAGATGACATTGCTTAAATTATTTCGAGTCTCTTGTTGACTGTGACAACGAAGGAGATCCTTTGAATTCGACCTTGGGTCTAAAAGCCTTACAGTGTAGAAAGGGTTTGAATGGGCTGTAGGTTGTTATAGGGATTGTTGGCGTGTTACATCTTCTTTGCATAGATATCCATTCTTGAGCATGATTGAATTTAGGAGTTGTGGACTGTACCTAAACAGGTAACGGCAGTGTTTATCTTATTGTCTGTCACTTCTTGCGTAAGGTCATACTGAGTCTGCTTGGTAGATAGACACCATTGTTTGGCAAGAGGGCTACTGTACTGTAGTTGCTTTATTGTAAGTTTTAACAAAATAGTGGTGCTGTTGATGGACTCGACTGATTTATTTGCATGTGTATTAAGTGAATGCCTTACTTTTTGAAAGACGGTACAGTCATGAGCTAGTTTAGAGGGAAACATGTACAATTTGTTTATTTCTCTTCTGTTGTAAATTATAAGTTGATATAATTGTTTAACTAACATCTGTAATTGTTTTTACATAATGATGGTATCAGGATTGATATGGTATTCCTCTTTTTAAGTTGAATATCATGATTTTTCTGATGATTGTTCATCTTGGGATTTACAATGAATAATTGCTTAGGATACTTTTGTTCTTCTTGATCCCTAATATTTTGATGAAATATTTGAGAAGTATATAGGACTACTCTGTAACGAAAATTATTATTACACGTTATAGACATGATATATTCCTAACGTATAGTCTGAATCATGTTTACTTGTTTGGTGATTTTATATCATTTAAACAGGGTGTTTAATGAAAACAATTGACGGATTGCAATTGTTTTAAAGAGTTAGTGCTTATCATGCTCAGTTCATTGAACTGACCCATGTTGATAATTTTTGCAGATGGATGCCGTAAGTGGTAAAAGCAATGCAGATCTGACAGGATGATCAGATTGTTTAATTTGATTTATAATGAATTACATCTTGATTTTCTAAATGTACTATATGTGGAAAGATGTTCCTTTTCCGTTGAGCATTGTATCAAGTATGTTGAATGCATAAAATGTATTTGTATAGTTCTGAAAGGAATAGAAATAAGTATTTGCTACTTATGTGTTTTATTCTTATTTTGATAGTTGACCTTCTTCGGTTTATATACCGGAGGGGCAATGTTATCTTTGTATAATTTGGAGACTTTTGTGATTGTCAATGAAAGCTTACAAGAAAATGTGATTGAATTCTTATGAGTGTTTAGTAGTTCTAATTTGTTCTATCGAAAGCAAAATTGAAATTTAAATCATTGTCTTTCTAAAAGATAGGATTAAAATAAACCTAAGCAGAACACTAATCAAGGTGAATTAAATTACTAATCCCTAGTCTTGATTATGACAGGACAACATTTAATTGGATTCTTAATCATTTATATCTTGATACTAATAAGTATGATATAAATTCAGTTAGGAGAACTGATATAAACCTAATGGGGTTCAGATGGCAATCTCATGTGAAGTTTATGAGTTATTGTCCCATTTCATTGTTTTAGAATCATGTATATTCTAAGAACTCCTTGATGAGACCTTGGCCTTAGTATCTCCACCGTGTAATGGGTTTTATTGAGGAAGGTCATCCTAAGATGAAGAATCCAGGGATAAGGAGAGGCTAACCTTAGGGGAACATCTTTAATGTAATTTAAACTCAACGTGCGTAACGCATATTAATAAGTAGATCTTTTCGAGGTGGATTTAAAGGTTGATGGCACAAGTCAACTACAGGGTTATACCTCCGAGAAGATTAGGATCTTCTCGAAGTTACAACAATGCAGGTGACTTATGACGACACCCTTTGCATTGATCGCTAAGATTTACACTTTGATCTCGAACGAGTTACTCAGGGACCGATTAGGAATGTGGTCACGTTACAAGGCTGCCTAGGAGATTCGGGGTATCTTGACACACTGGTTTAACTAGGGTTGAACCAGTATGTCATCGTATCCCTAATCCTCGTGGGCATCCATATAACGTTATCACCTTGTTAATCTGTTTTCGAGTGAATAAGTTGAGATAGGAGGGACTGACAGAAGTCGGTATAAGACATTCTACATAACATAAGAATGGGGTGAAGGGCATATTCCAGATTGACGAGTATGCCGTTAAGGAATACGAGACATAAACAGTATGTTTCAAATCTTTGGCCAAAGTATCGCAAGCTGCTGATTGCGTTGTCCTAATTCACCTAGTCTAAGGGATGAGATGCCGATGAATAATGGTAACAATTATTCAGTTAGGTTCCTTGGACAGAGCATTCTGAATCCCAGAATAGGGAAGAGAACCGCAAGAGTGAAGTGTTAAATAAAAACACCAACTCTTATTACTCATGAATAGATCGGTAGATTACCGAGTCATGGAATGAATAGATCGGAGGTACTCCGAGTCATTACAGCTGCATATGGTTGTCTGTTATAAGAATGGTTATTTGATTGTGAGTTCTAAATTAGGTATTTAGAACCAGGATGCAATTATCAAAAAAAATAAAAAAAATTGACTTGTTCTATTGTCTAAAATGAGGATGTTACATCTTGGTATTAGAGCTGAAGGTTGCAGCTCTTGGACCTATTGTGTCCATAATCTGATAAAAACTTGAATTTTCTTGTAACAGAAAATGGTTAGAACAAGGGGGAACGTTGCGAATAATGCTCCACCTGAAGGAGGGGTGGCAAAAACCCAGAAACTTGATGAGATCCTTGCTGCCTTATTGGACACAAGAGATCGCTTAGCTGTACTTGAACAGTAGGTGATGGGAAATGAGGAGGATGAAGAAGCTGATAATAATAATCAGCAACCTCCTGAGGACAACCCCGATATGGGTGTTGATGTTAATGCTGGGAATGCACCTGTCCAACCAGAAAACAAAAAGGCTAGATTGGCAGCAGAACTCACTAATGATATAAAAAGGATAAGTCCACCTAAGTATGATGGCACCACATTAGGAGATGGAGCTGAGAACTGGCTCAGCGAAATGGAGAAGTACTTTGCAATAAGGAACTTCTCAGAGGAAACCAAAGCTATTTGGGGAGCCTATCAGCTTTCCCACGAAGCATCTTTGTGGTGGGATAGCCGTAAAGCTGAACTAAACATTGATGAGACCAATATTACTTGGGATCAATTTAAAGGCTATTTTAGGCAACGTTGGCTGCCAAAACTTTTCTATGATCAGAAAATGACAGAATTTCAGAACTTAGCTCAAGGGAAGCTAACAGTAACTGAATACTGGGAGCGGTTTACAAAACTCCTCAAGTATGTACTGCAGTATCAAACTGACGAGAAGTTCAGAATACGGAAATTCATCATGGGATTGAATCCTGTGATAGGGGGAGAGGTCGATGTTCACAGTCCAACCACTATGGAAGGAGTTGTTGAAAAGGCCATAAGGCAAGAACAGAAATTAAAGGCTATTTCTGCTCATAAAGAGGAAGTGCGGAAGAAGACTGCAAACCCTTCTTCAACCTCTCTTGCACCTAGAAAAGGACCATGGAAAAAGTTTGGAAACAAGAGTAAGTTTCCTAGAGATAACAATAAGAAAGCAGTAGTAAATAAGCCTACTGGAAATGTAAGGGATAATTTTGTTAAAAATTATAATAATGGGTAGAAGCCCTATGGAGGATAGCGTGACAATTACAAAACTGGAGGCAAATTTGAGCCTAAAAAGGGACCTGTAGGAGGCTGCTACAATTGTGGCAAAGATCACTACGCAAATCAGTGCCCTTTGAAGAAGGATGATCATAATCAGCAGCATAAGATACATGCTGCAGTAGTAGACAAGCAAGCTGAAAAGCAAGTAACACCTATAGAAGTTCCGGGTAAGTTATTTGGCATACCTGTCACTATTCTTTTTGATACAGGAGCTACTGAATGTTTTATTTCTAATAAACTTTCTTCTAAACTTAAAAGAAAAGTTGGAAAAATGGATAAATCTTGGACTATACAGTATGGTAATAACTCTGTTCATACAGTGAGTATGTGTCTTTTTGGGGTAGTCCTTGACTTACCTAAATTTTCCACGGAAGTTGATCTCTATGTTACACCTTTGGGATCGTATGACATTGTCATCGGTGTCAATTGGTTAGCTGACCATAAAGCAAAAGTAGACTGCTATGAAAAGAACATAAAATGTTTAGATGATCAGCTGGAAACAACAGAGATTCAAGGTGTGAAACGAGAAATTTCAGTTAGAAAAACTGTCAGCTATACAGCTTAAAAAGGCTAAGAATAAAGGATGTAATCTTTATGCAGTAAAGATATCTGAATCTTCAGAAGAAGATGGTGATTATATGAAGCAAATTCCTCTGTTACAAAGTTTCAGGGATGTCTTTCCTGAAGAATTACCAGGCTTACCACCCAAGAGAGAATTTGACTTCACCATTGAAATCAAACCGGGAACTGAACCTATTTCCAAAGCGCCTTATAGGATGACTACTACAGAGTTAATCGAGCTTAAGGCACAGTTACAAGAACTTTTGACAAAAGGTTTGATTAGACCAAGTGTTTCACCTTGGGGTGCGCCTGTGATATTTGTTGAAAAAGAAGGATGGAACACTTAGGCTGTGTATTGATTATCGGATGTTGAACAAAGCAACAATCAAGAACCGATATCTAGTTCCAAGGATCGACGATCTATTTGATCAGATGCATGGAGCAGTGGTTTATTCTAAGATAGACCTTCGATCTGGTTATCATCAGTTAAGGATTAAAGAAGAAGACATTCATAAAACAGCTTTCCGAACAAGGTACGGACATTATGAATTCACGGTTCTACCCTTTGGATTAACTAATGCACCCGTAGCCTTTATGAACTTAATGAACAATATTTTTCAAGAATATCTGGACAAGTTTGTACTTGTATTCTTGGACGATATTCTCATTTATTCTAAAAGCATTGAGGAGCACAATGAGCATTTGAAGATAGTTTTGGGAAATTCTGAGAAAAAGAAAGTTGTATGGTAAGTTATCCAAATGTTCTTTCTTTGATTCAGAAGTTCACTATTGGTCAGGTAATAAGTAAAAAGAAGGAAATTACTGTACATCCTATTAGAAAAGTTCCAGGGTAAGTTATTTGGCATACCTGTCACTATTCTTTTTGATACAGGAGCTACTGAATGTTTTATTTCTAATAAACTTTCTTCTAAATTAAAAGAAAAGTTGGAAAAATGGATAAATCTTGGACTATACAGTATGGTAATACTCTGTTAATACAGTGAGGATGTGTCTTTTTGGGGTAGTCCTTGACGTACCTAAATTTTCCCACGGAAGTTGATCTCATATGTTACACCTTTGGGATCGTATGACATTGTCATCGGGGTCAATTGGTTAGCTGACCATAAAGCAAAGTAGACTGCTATGAAAAAGAACATAAAATGTTTACGATGATCAGCTGGAAAACAAAGAGATTCAAGGTGTGAAACGAGAAATTTCAGTTAGAAAACTGTCAGCTATACAGCTTAAAAAGGCTAAGAATAAAGGATGTACTCTTTATGCAGTAAAGATATCTGAATCTTCAGAAGAAGATGGTGATTATATGAAGCAAATTCCTCTGTTACAAAGTTTCAGGGATGTCTTTCCTGAAGAATTACCAGGGTTACCACCCAAGAGAGAATTTGACTTCACCATTGAATCAAACGGGAACTGAACCTATTTCCAAAGCGCCTTATAGGATGACTACTACAGAGTTAGTCGAGCTTAAGGCACAGTTACAAGAACTTTTGACAAAGGTTTGATTAGACCAAGTGTTTCACCTTGGGGTGCGCCTGTGATATTTGTGAAAAGAAGGATGGAACACTTAGGCTGTGTATTGATTATCGGATGTTGAACAAAGCAACAATCAAGAACCGATATCCAGTTCCAAGGATCGACGATCTATTTGATCAGATGCATGGAGCAGTGGTTTATTCTAAGATAGACCTTCGATCTGGTTATCATCAGTTAAGGACTAAAGAAGAAGACATTCATAAAACAGCTTTCCGAACAAGGTACGGACATTATGAATTCACGGTTCTACCCTTTGGATTAACTAATGCACCCGTAGCCTTTATGAACTTAATGAACAATATTTTTCAAGAATATCTGGACAAGTTTGTACTTGTATTCTTGGACGATATTCTCATTTATTCTAAAAGCGTTGAGGAGCACAATGAGCATTTGAAGATAGTTTTGGAAATTCTGAGAAAAAGAAAGTTGTATGGTAAGTTATCCAAATGTTCTTTCTTTGATTCAGAAGTTCACTATTTGGGTCATGTCATAAGTAAAGAAGGAATTACTGTACATCCTTTAAAAATAGTGGAAATAACTGAGTGGCCTGCGCCAAAGAATGTGCATTAAGTAAGAAGCTTCATGGGTCTTGCAGGTTACTATAGAAAATTTGTAAAGGATTTTTCTAAGGTAGCTGCACCAATAACTTCATTGCAGAAGAAGGATAAGAAATTCATATGGAATGACAAGTGTGAAGCGGCTTTCAAAAGTCTGAAAGACCAGTTGACTTCTGCACCTATATTAGCTGTACCAGACCCTAATGGGAATTTTACTGTCGTAATGGATGCTTCCAGGGAAGGCCTTGGAGGTGTTTTGCTACAAAATGATCAAGTCATTGCATATGAAAGTAGAAAACTCAAGTTACATGAGCTGAACTATGCCCCTCATGATTTGGAGCTTGCTGCCATTGTTCATGCACTTCAAGTCTAGAGACACTACTTACTTGGGAAACCTTTTGAGTTGAAAACTGATCACTTAGGGCTGAAATATATTTTTACTCAGCCTAATCTGAATGCCAGACAGAGAAGGTGGTTAGAATTTTTATCACAATATGATTTTGATATTAGCTATATCAAAGGGAAGGAGAATAGAGTAGCTGATGCTCTAAGTCATAAGAGGCACATTTATGCTCTTATAACATTAAAAACTTAGTTCAAGGAGGAGGTAAAGAGTGCCTCAGAATCTGATAATTACTTTCTGCAGGTAAAGGCAGCGCTTGCTGCAGAACCTAATGATGAAAGGTTTAAAGTTTTTCATTTTGATAATGAAGGAATCTTGCGTTATGAAAACAAGGTATATGTACCTATGTTGAACGACGTGAGGAAGAAGTTGTTAGTGGAATTTCATAATTCACCTTTCTCTGGACACCCGGGTATCACAAAGATGCTTTCTGATCTGAAACAACAATACTTTTGGAAAGGTATGAAAAAGGATGTCATAAATTTTGTGACCCATTGTTTGGAGTGTCAGCGGGTTAAGGCAGAACATATGCACCCTGCTAGACTGTTATATCCTCATAGCATACCGCAGTACAAATGGCAAGTAATAACCATGGATTTTGTACAAGGATTACCCATGTCTAGGAATAAACATGATGTTATCCTGGTAGTTGTAGATAAACTGACTAAGGTAGCTCATTTCATCGCTGGAAATCTAAAGGATGATTCACCAGTGCTGGCCAAAAGATTCGTACACGAAATTTTCAGATTGCATGGTGTACCATAATTGATTATATCTGACAGGGATCCAAGAATGACGTCAAGGTTTTGGCAAACACTTAATACAGCTCTTGGAACAAAAATAAACTTCAGTTCTACATATCATCCGGAAACGGATGGACCTGAAAGGGTAAATCAAGTGTTGGAGGACATGTTGCGGATGTATTGCATGGATCAACAGTATAAATGGGAAGAGTATCTTCCATTAGTTGAGTTTGAATACAACAACACTTATCATTCATCTCTCAAAATGGCACCCTTTGAAGCACTTTATGGAAGAAAGTGCAGAACTCCTGTTAGTTGGGACAGTGTTGAGGATAGAGTGGTAATTGGACCAGAGATTCTCACAGAAATGGAACAGCAAGTTAAGCTGATTCGTGAAAGATTAAAGGAAGCAGCGGATAGGCAGAAGAGCTATGCTAACCTTAAGCGGGTTGATAGAAGGTTTGAGCTTGGTGATAAGGTTTTTCTTCGTGTTAAACCCAGAAAGAGTTCTATAACTTTTGGCAAGGCTGCCAAGTTGTCACCTCGATTTGTGGGACCTTTCGAAATTGTCGAAATAATCAATCTTGTAGCTTATCGTTTAGCATTACCACCTGCTTTATCTTGCATGCATGATGTTTTCCATATTTCTTTGCTTAAGAAATACGTTTCAGATCTGTCACATGTTTTAAATTGGAATTCCTTGTAGGTCTAAGACCCAGGAATAATCGTGGTTAAACCCACACGAGTGCTAGAAACTCGCCAATTGCATTTAAGAAATCATGAAATACAGCAATGTAAGGTCCAGTGGGACTAGTTTAACGAAGAAAGTGCAACTTGGGAAAATATGGAAGAGATGAAAATTTCTTTTCCTTCTCTTTTTCAACAGAATGAAATCTGTTGACAAAACATTCTTTAATGAACTTATTTTTTTTAAAGTATTTATGAAAGCCAGATGAAGGCAAACATTATTCAGGTTGAATAAAATATGTTGTGACATTGATTTCTAGAACTATTCAAATTGGAAATAGTCACATTGTTTGTGTACTGATAAATTGGTTGACCTGAAGGTTAATCAAATATGTAATCATCGGGACGATGAATATTTTAGGAGGGAAGCATGTAACACCCTGAACTGTTGTTACCTCCTCCTGAGCATTCAAGTGTTGATATATGGTTTCTTTGTAAAAAGATGTGTTCCTTGATTGAGAAATCATGCTTGATATGTATTGTATCTTCTTTGCAGATTGCAGATCTTTGACTGAGTCGGAATATGATTGGACTCTTTTATTTCTTTCATTTTGTATCTGAGTTTAATCTGATCTCGAAATGAATTATAGAGTTATCCACATATAATACCTAGCCTTGGATTAGTGGAATTGACCCAAGTATTGCTTTAAGTTTGTTCATGATGAATTAAAATTACAGACCTTGAATAGGTTGCAAGGTCTAGATGCATTGAATAAGCTAGTCCGGAGTATGACTCAGGTTGATCGTGTGAAAAGGATTGGTTCCCGATATCTAAATATATCTGGAAGGTCTTGATCGCGGACTAGGTAATAATTCAGTTACATACAAATTCTGTAGCCTAATGGCAGTACAGGAGTTAACCCTGTTCGAGAATGCATGTTGTAGGTATTTTTCTGAGCATACGGAATGTAGACCTAATTGGAATTATTAATGTTAGTAACCTAAAACTAAACTTAACCTAAGGGTTAGATTAGTGAAAATCTAACCTAGACCTAGGCTAAGAGCTAATGTCCTAAGTTAGTATCTATGTTCTATGAAGTTAGACTAGGTGTTATCCTAAATTCTAACCTAAGTTACTAACCTAACTATTGAACAAGGATGTAAGGGGACCTATGGAGGGATGCGAACCATGGGCGGCTTTTTCTATGTCATTAAATGCAAAGGATAAGTATGAAGGATAGGTATTGGTAGAAGTTTTAGAAATGGCTAACTTGAGCCGATGTGGCAGGTCGCCAAAACTGAAAATGGTCTTGAAATTTTATTTGTCTATCGCCAACTATGGAGGTCGGTGGCAGTGGAGTTTGAACGGGAAGTTGGGAGTAAATGCAATTAATGAGCTCGGAAGTCAAGCTCGGAATTCGCGAGAAGGCATGCAAATTGGAAAGTTAATGTTTTGTTTGGCTTATCACGAATTCTGGTTTTCCCTCTGCCTGTTCACTGGTTCTTCGCACCAGTCTTCTTGGTGTTGCATGGTGAGTATGAGCGTATCTAGCTCTTTCCTCTGGCAAGGAAAATATATAAGTCATGGAAATAGCAAAATTTTGTTGGTGGCTCTAACTTGGAAAAGGAAAAGAAAGTCGGAACTCTTTCAGTGGTCTACTTCGGAATTTTGAGCAAATATCTAGGCATGTTAGGCCCTAACTTTTAAAAATCTTGCTCTTCTTCAAATGATTTCATTAGAACAACTCTGTTCAAATGATTTATGGAAATAGATGGTTTCTATGGTAGCCTTGTGTGATTTTTGGCACTAAATCTTCCTGCGGGTTCGATTTTTCATTTAACCCTTGAGGGGTGTTTATTATATTCGAACTGTTTCTATATTTCTTTGTGTTTTGCATTCTGGCTTAACTATGCGAAATATATGAAAAGAATGTATGCTCGGCCTGCTCTGCGATAGCCCATAAATTATTCTCGTGATGGGTACAGGCCACTGTGATGCTTGTCAATTTATACTCGTAGTCGATGCTTGTTGCTGATACTTGCCGTTGATGTTTGTTGTGGATACTGGTCGGGAGGGATACTGATGGACATTGGTGTGATTGTTTAGTTGAATTGAACTTTTTGTAAGCTTGTTGTGGTTATTATTTAGTGGTGATTATTGATTCTTGCTGGGTTTCATTATGAAATTTTATAGTTATTGTGAAGAGATAACTTACTGTGTTACAGTATTCATTACGACTTTCTTGGAGTTGTTTGCCCCTTGCGAGGAGGTTATGGGGATTCAACCCGTTTTTATATATATATGTTTATTTTATTTGAAACGACTCTGTAGAGTCCATTAAATGATTCGTACACTATGGACCACTGTGGAAGCTTTATATATCTTGGAATATTGGTAATTTGAGTTTCGTTGGAGTCTTGAAGAAGTAACAGGTCATACGACCTCTGTAATTTGTAATAAATTTAGGTACAGACTCCCTGGTTGTACTGTTACGTTTCCTTCTGTGTAAGCTTGTTCGAGAATATTGAAGAGGTTCAGTGGGAATTCTTGTTACGAAATCAGTAATTTGTTTAAGGATGATTTTTCATGTTTATCATTGTTGGCACAGTTGGGAATCATTGTTTATTATTTATTTGATATACTGTTACTCGGGTTCAGTTGAAACCTTTCTAGGTAACTACAGTACCTGCCTCAATTAAGCTTGTTTAGTTTACTAGTGTTTTCGACACTGTTGGGTTCCTTGAGTATGGGAAGATATCTTATTATCGGCTTTTGGAAAAAGCTATACTGTTAATACTATTTACAGATTTAGTTTTAAAATCCTTGCGTGGTAATCTGTGTCACTGTTTCTGTATAAGCCTGAGTATGAACATGTAATGTTTTTGGCTTTGTTGGATTTCTTTAAATAGCTTGACATCTTGTATTATGGCTTTTATAAAGTAGGTCGTGAATACCATACTTTCAACTCTGATTGCGTTCAGAAGTGACTACGATATTCTATGTTATGTTTTATTTCTGATTACATTCCAGTTTGATGTGGTTGTGCATGTTGCGTGGATTTCGTTTAAAAATATCTCTGCATAGTCATAGGGAGATGACATTGCTTAAATGATTTCGAGTCTCTTATTGACTGCGACAACGAAGGAGATCCTTTGAATTCGACCTTGGGTCTAAAAGCCTTACAGTGTAGAAAGGGTTTGAATGGGCTGTAGGTTGTTATAGGGATTGTTGGCGTGTTACGTCTTCTTTGCATAGATATCCATTCTTGAGCATGATTGAATTTAGGAGTTGTGGACTGTACCTAAACAGGTAACGGTAGTGTTTATCTTCTTGTCTATTGCTTCTTTTGTAAGGTCATACTGAGTCTGCTTGGTAGATAGACACCGTTGTTTGGCAAGAGGGCTACTGTACTGTAGTTGCTTTATTGTAAGTTTTAACAAAACAGTGGTGCTGTTGATGGACTCGACTGATTTATTTGCATGTGTATTAAGCGAATGCCTTGCTTTTTGAAAGACGGTATAGTCATGAGCTAGTTAAGAGGGAAACATGTACAATTTGTTTATTTCTCTTCTGTTGTAAATTATAAGTTGATATAATTGTTTAACTAACATCTGTAATTGTTTTTACATAATGACGGTATCAGGATTGATATGGTATTCCTCTTTTTAAGTTGAATATCATGATTTTTCTGATGATTGTTCATCTTGGGATTTACAATGAATAATTGCTTAGGATACTTTTGTTCTTCTTGATCCCTAATATTTTGATGAAATATTTGAGAAGTATATAGGACCACTCTGTAACGAAAATTATTATTACACGTTATAGACATGATATATTCCTAACGTATAGTCTGAATCATGTTTACTTGTTTGGTGATTTTATATCATTTAAACAGGGTGTTTAATGAAAACAATTGACGGATTGCAATTGTTTTAAGAGTTAGTGCTTATCATGCTCAGTTCATTAAACTGACCCATGTTGATAATTTTTGCAGATGGATGCCGTAAGTGGTAAAAGCAATGCAGATCTGACAGGATGATCAGATTGTTTAATTTGATTTATAATGAATTACATCTTGATTTTCTAAATGTACTATATGTGGAAAGATGTTCCTTTTCCATTGAGCATTGTATCAAGTATGCTGAATGCATAAAATGTATTTGTATAGTTCTGAAAGGAATAGAAATAAGTATTTGCTACTTATGTGTTGTATTCTTATTTTGATAGTTGACCTTCTTCGGTTTATATACCGGAGGGGCAATGTTATCTTTGTATAATTTGGAGACTTTTGTGATTTTCAATGAAAGCTTACAAGAAAATGTGATTGAATTCTTATGAGTGTTTAGTAGTTCTAATTTGTTCTATCGAAAGCAAAATTGAAATTTAAATCATTGTCTTTCTAAAAGATAGGATTAAAATAAACCTAAGTAGAACGCTAATCAAGCTGAATTAAATTACTAATCCTTAGTCTTAATTATGACAGGACAACATTTAATTGGATTCTTAATCATTTATATCTTGATACTAATAAGTATGATATAAATTCAGTTAGGAGAACTAATATAAACCTAATGGGGTTCAGATGGCAATCTCATGTGAAGTTTACGAGTTATTGTCCCATTTCATTGTTTTAGAATCATGTATATTCTAAGAACTCCTTGATGAGACCTTGGCCTTAATATCTCCACCGTGTAATGGGTTTTATTGAGGAAGGTCATCCTAAGATGAAGAATCCAGGGATCAGGAGAGGCTAACCTTAGGGGAACGTCTTTAATGTAATTTAAACTCAACGTGCGTAATGTATATTAATAAGTAGATCTTTTCGAGGTGGATTTAAAGGTTGACAGCACAAGTCAACTACAGGGTTGTACCTCCGAGAAGATTAGGATCTTCTCAAAGTTACAACAATGCAGGTGACTTATGACGACACCCTTTGCATTGATCGCTAAGATTTACACTTTGATCTCGAACGAGTTACTCAGGGACTGATTAGGAATGTGGTCACATTATAAGGCTGCCTAGGAGATTCGGGGTATCTTGACACACTGGTTTAACTAGGGTTGAACCAATATGTCATCGTATCCCTAATCCTTGTGGGCATCCATATAACGTTATCACCTTGTTAATCCGTTTCCAAGTGAATAAGTTGAGATAGGAGGGACTGACAGAAGTCGGTATAAGACATTCTACATAACATAAGAATGGGGTGAAGGGCGTATTCTAGATTGACGAGTATGCCATTAAGGAATACGAGACATAAACAGTATGTTTCAAATCTTTGGCCAAAGTATCGCAAGTTGCTGATTGCATTGTCCTAATTCACCTAGTCTAAGGGATGAGATGCCGATGAATAATGGTAACAATTATTCAGTTAGGTTCCTTGGATAGAGCATTCTGAATCCCAGAATAGGGAAGAGAACCGCAAGAGTGAAGTGTTAAATAAAAACGCCAACTCTTATTACTCATGAATAGATCGGTAGATTACCGAGTCATGGAATGAATAGATCAGAGGTACTCCGAGTCATTACAGCTACATATGGTTGTCTGTTATAAGAATGGTTATTTGATTGTGAGTTCTAAATTAGGTATTTAGAACCAGGATGCAATTATCAAAAAAAAAATTGACTTGTTCTATTGTCTAAAATGAGGATGTTACAATCTAAAAACATATCATCCTGCGGAAGTTCAACACTACATCCCACTTAAACCAGAATAGAAGCCTTTCAAGTAGAAGCTGCGGCAACACAATCCTACCATTTTAGGAACCATCTTTGCAGAAATCCAGAAGTTGTTAGATGCAAAGATTATCTATCCCATACACCATTCGGAGTGGTTGGCCAACATAGTCCCTGTAAGAAAGAAACGTGGTGAAATTAGGTTGTGCGTGGATTTCCGCAACCTTAATCAAGCTTCATTGAAGGATAACTACCCTATCCCCATCATGGATCACACTCTGTAGGTGGTCACTAGATCTGAGATGCTTTCCATGCTTGACGGCTTCTCAGGATACAATCAAGTCAAGGTGGCCGAGGAAGATCAATACAAAATGACGTTCATCACACCTTGGGGAACCTTTGCATACCAGAAGATGCCGTTCAGCCTGATTAATGCAGGTGCTACATTTCAAAGAGCTATGGATCTAGCCTTTGCTCATCTTAAAGATATAAGCATAGTTGTATACCTGGACGATTTGACAGTCTTTTCCAAAGATAGAAACACACATATTTCAAACTTGGAAGAGGTCTTCATACAATGCCGCAAGCATGGTATTTCTTTGAATCCTAAGAAATCCATCTTTGCTGTAACCGAAGGAAAGTTGCTTGGGCACATTGTTTCCAAAGAAGGAACAAAGATAGATCCAGAGCGTGTAAAATCCATTTAGACATTACCTTTGCCCACATCCAAAAAAGGAGCTCACTCTTTCTTTGGAAAAGTGAATTTTCTCAGAAGATTCATTCCTGACTTTGCTGAGCTAACCCGTCATATTTCGAATATGATGAAGAAGACACAAGATTTTAAATGGAGCAGCGAAGGGAAGGAAGCTTTCGAGAAAATCAAAGAGGCCCTGTCGAAAGCTCCAGTCTTGGTTTCACCTGACTTCAGTAGAGAATTTATTCTTTATTGTTATTCTTCCGAACACACCATGTCAGCAATTCTAATGCAGAAGAATCAAGAGGATGCAGAAGCTCCTATTGCTTTCATGAGCACGCCCCTTAAAGCCTATGAGTTGAAATACACTCCAATGGAAAAGCATGCATATGCAGTAGTGAAGGCATGCAAGGCATTCAGGTATTATATTCTTTCCTCGCACACTGTGGTTTTGGTTCCAGATACTGCAGTTAAATCCATTCTTACTCAGCAAGAGTTAGGATTATTGAGAGGCTCATGGGTGAAAAAAGTTCAAGAATATGACCTAGACATTAAACCAACAAAGCTAGTCCGAGGAAGAGGTCTGTGTGAACTAATGATAGAAATAAAAGAATCAGTACCTGAAGCAGATCAGGATGGGATAGATGAAGATTTACCTACAGTACTGTTTATAGATCTGGTAGAGGAGTGGTAAAGTAACATTGCTTACTTTCTGACGTATGGAGAATGCCCAGATCAACTTTCCAGAAAATAGAAACGAACAATCAAACTTAAATCCAAAGATTTTGTGCTTTTGGATAATGGTTTGTACAAGAGAGGAATTGATGGTGTATTTCTCAGATGCGTGGATAAAGCTCAACAAGATCAGCTACTACAACAGTTTCATGACATGGCTTGCGGTGGTCATTTCTCAGCCCGAGTCACTGCACACAAGATCCTTAGAGCAAGGTATTATTGGCCCACCCTTTTTCAAGATATTGCAGAATGGGTAGCTAAGTGTCAAGCATGCCAACATTTTGTTGGGCGTGTGAAATTGCCTGCATTACCTCTAAAACCCATTGTGATTGAAGAACCTTTCCAACAGTGGGGTATGGATTTTATTGGAATGCTTAACCTGGCTTCCAGTACCGGTCATCATTACATTCTAACAGCTATTGATTATTTCAGTAAGTGGGTAGAAGCTATTCCTGTGAAGAATGCCACTTCCGCTGAGGTGTGTAATTTTATAAAAGAAAATATTATTGTCAGGTTTGGCATACCTAGCAAAATTGTAGCAGACAATGCTCCGAATCTTTCTTCTGAGGAGTTGGTAGAATTCTGCTACACTTATGGGATTCAACTTGTTCATTCCTCAAACTACTATCCACAAGGGAATGGTCAAGCTGAATCTAGTAATAAGAACTTGGTAACTATCGTGCGTAAGCTTGTAACAGAAAATCAAAGGACTTGGCATAAAAAGTTGTTTGATGCATTATGGGCCGATAGGATCACACCAAAGAGGGCAATAGGCATGTCCCCATTTTAGCTGCTATATGATAGAGACACAGAGCTGCCTCTCACCTTGGAATTTCCTACCCTACGACTTTCTAAAGCCTTAGAGGATTCCACATTCACGGATGCTATAGATAAAAGAATCATGTACCTGACTGAACTAAGGGAAGTACAAACTCAAGTTGCAGATAGGTTGAAAGAGCATCAGAAGAAGGTGAAATTCATCTTTGACAAAAGAGCCAGGGAAAGAAAGTTTGAAGTTAATGACTGGGTCCTCTTATGGGACAAAAGAAGAGAAACAAAAGGCATGCATGGAAAGTTCGATTCACTATGGAAAGGGCCTTTTGTGATCAAAAAGATTGCCGGAGGAGATAGCTTCATTCTTGCTCATCAGGATGGAGTTGAATTGCCGTTGCCTTTCAATGGGCAACACTTGAAGCTATTCCAGACATGAGAAGCAGGGTAAAACCTGTATGTACATAAATAAACCTTTGTTTGTTTTTCCTTGTTTTGTCTTGTTTTGGTGTTGTGTTGTGTTGTGTTTGTTTGCCTGACCCTGTGCCCAAAGGACAAGATACGAAACCAGAGATGCTGGGATCTCATCTTTTCCCTTTGTCATTCTGACAAGAGAAAAAGATGTCCACAGACGGAGCCAACTAGTGTCACTCAGATTTCACCCCGAAATCTGTGACTACCCAATTCAAAAAATTTTTGTACTTTTAAAATAGTGGGTCGTTTGTTGTTTTTATTTCCTGAAAGTTCTTGTATTGCGTCAAGATAATCCCAAAGAGCCATATTAGCCCTTTTCGCCAAATACCCAGATGCCCAAAATTGTTTTATTTTGTCATCGGGATTTGTCTGCGGGAAATTTGTATTTAATTATTTTGAGCCCCGTATGAGGCTATTTGTGCTCTGTTTTAACTCCATTATAAGCGAATATGTTATTATTCCTATATACCAGAAGGATTTTAACTTATTTTAAGTTTTGGGCTTTATTTGTAACTTTTGAAAAAATTTCGTGTTTTTGTGGTGTCCCATTCTATTTTCTGTAAAATTTCTCTGGAACAACTCCTTCGCCGGGTAAGCCCGATTTTTGGCCTGGAGCAGCTGGAAAACATACACGCACATTTTTCCTGGAGGAAGTCGTCATCGGAGGTCTGGATCACTGGGAACAAGCGAAGTCGTGCACAGAAAAGCCCCTGCGGGGATGGGTGCATTTTTGGAAAACAAAGGATTTAAGCTGCGATGGGAAAAATATAAGCCGCAGGTAGGGTGGGAATTGTATACCTGCCTGGCAGGGTACTTTTTCCCGTGTTATAAAAGTCACTTAAGCTGCAGTGGGAAAAATAGAGGCTGCAGGCGTGTGGGAATTTATTGCCTGCCTTGCAGGGTAAAGAATCCCATTGTCAAAGTCAAATCACTTAAGTGGATCACGGGATTTTGGTGCCTGCCTGGCAGGGTAAAGAATCCCATTATGGAAAAATTCTTAAAAATAGAATTACATGTGCAAAAAAGTGCGCCCCCTTTGGTGATTGATTAAAAAGATTAAATTGATTATTTTTAATAATCTTTCTTCTTAAAAAAGTGCGCCCAAGCTTGAGGAGGTCAAAAAGTCAAAGAAGGAATAAAAGAAAGGAATTAAATTAATTAAATTAAATTTATTTAGTGGCTGCCCCCTTCCTCTCAAAAAGTGCGCCCCATTTGGGCATTAGTTAATGTTTTTTGAAGCATTAAAACATTAAATTAATTTCTATTTTCAATGGCTATGGTCAAAGCACAGTGTGGGGCTTGAGTGAAGTGTTGTGTGAAAGATTAAATTGGATTAATTTAATTTATTGGATGGCTGTCCTTAAACATGCTATTTTTAAAAGAGAAAAGCATGATTTTTAATTAATTAATTGCTTTTAATTGTTAGGGCAATTATTAATTATAGAATTGTGAAGGTTATATAAGCATGGGCAGCCATATGGATGAATTATTTAATTCATAGGTTAAGAATTGCAGCTAGGAGGAAAAGTGCGCCCCCTTTAGAGGAAGGATTTTACTCAGACAAAGTGCTAACAAAGGCTAAAAGCTTCCAGATTTGGCGCATGCTTTGGAGAAGGTTTATCTTCGTCTGCATAGTTTTTTTCACAGGTGTTACAGGAGCTCAGGTGTTGATTGAAAGGATTCATGCTCTCTTTATGTGCAAATTAAACACCAATATTTGGGGCAGCAGGCTTGAAATGTGCAGATTTTTATAATTTAAATTCACTATTCATGCTCCGGTGGCCATTTTTGTCTGAATAAATTGCAGGAACTCATTACAGGTGCTTTATAAAAGAAAAGGAGTTTTTATCAATGTCCAATACATTGCAAATATCCTTCGAATATGAAGATTTGTCCAGATCTGCACCAGTATTGAAGAAATCCGGCCAAGTTAGAAGAAAAAGAATTATTCAGACAAAGATTGATAAAGCCATGGCGAAAGGAGATGAAAAAGAGAGCACGATGGATTCATGCATTGCTTCCAAACTTTCAGACATAGGAGACATGGATCTAGGCCCAGAACCTCTTTCTGATTTGATTGATAGATCCAGAGCTAGAAAGACTTCACTCATGTGTGCGGTAAAAAGTAGTGGAATTATTCGAGCTGCAGTTTTCCCGTGTACAGCCCAATTGCCAGAGTTTGTGATGGAGTGTGCTAGATCTTATCATCCTTCATCCAGATCAGTGCGTTATGTTGCGGGAAAGACAATAATTCGTTTGGATGCAGAATTCTTCAATTATTGTCTGAAGATTCCAGTGCGAAAGGTGGTGACTTCTATTAGCATTCATGATGCTGACAGTAGGTGGGAAAAGCATAGAGCTGACTGTGTGAGAATCATGAATAGCCGATTCATGAAGAAGCCTAGATCCCCTTCCAAAATCCCAAGAACTTTTCCATGATCTAATTTGGTGCAGGAGGCGGATGATATCGTCAAATTGCTATGCAGGTTGAATGGTGAAGCGAATGCCTACGCTTTCCGGACATGGATGTATGCTTTCATCAGGACCATTGAAATTAACAAGGTTGATTCTATAATCAATTGGTCAGAAATTATTAGCAGCAACATCAGTGAGCAACTGCGGAACGTGAAGCGTACCTTCAGCTTCAAGATGACTTCATACTTGGTGTATGCTACAACTTCACAGGGTGTCTTTTCCAAGCTGGATAGATGTGGTATTCTTTCCAAGGATCCCATTTTCGAGTGCTACCCACAGCTTACTATACCTGCGTGCGAGAAGGAATTCAGATTGATCAACAATGACTTCTTCTACGATTTCATCTGCAGGTTAGAAAAAGACTTGAAGACTCACAGGGTAAGCAAAGAAGCATGGGAAGCAGTGTCCAAGATTGGTAGTGTATTCATCCAGGTTACAGATTTCACATACCTCAGGGTTATGAGCTTTTCAGGTGAACCAATAAAGATGCCAAGGTACCCGAGTGACAGATTGATCGCCATGGAGCTGAGCAGGCAACTTGTGGAGTTACACGACCTTCAGTCGAAGAGGCACAAGTCTACGGGCTTCTTCCCACTCACTGTGGGATATTACAGTTGCATCAGCATTCACAGAGCTCGAGGGATGGAAGCACAAATGTTGTCCAAGTATGAGCAAGAGTTTCTCCCTGCACGGCTTAACTTCGATCCATTTGGAGTAGCCAGGAAGACAATCTCCCAGGAGTACGCACATGTGCCTTTGTTAGAAGATTTCTGGATGAAGTGCAGAAGTGAGTACGAGGTTAGAAAGAAAGATTTCAGCAGGCTATCAGCAAAGCAAGTATTTGACTTTGGACTAGTGCGGATACCTGTGGATCTTAAAGATGATGGGAACGTGGTACTTGACAGTTACCATCAAATGGGAGGAGATAAAGCTATACTGCAGGATAGCAATTGCGGCTGCAGCATAATAGAAGAGAGATCCGGAGTTGTGTTGGTGAGTACTTCGAGCTGGCTGCTAACGAAGGGATACTGCCTTGATGAAGTAGTGATGAATCAAATCACGGCCAACTTCGGCCCAGGAGATTCCCCTAAACGAAAGCATGAAGGAGAAAGTAGCAGAAGGTCTGAGAAGTTGAAAGTACACAGAAGATCTCTGGAGAAAGAGAAGACCACTTCTACGACCATAGCTTTGACTCCGACTTCTCTAGTACCTAGAGGATCACCAACTATTGCACCACAGCAGTAGGATACTTCCATGCCTTCATTGAAACCAGTGACGTTCATCTTCTCTCCGCAGCCACTTCGTTCAGCACCCGTTCCAGAGGAGATGTTGAAGCTGCAGATGACGGAGTTTGAAAGAGATTTGTCCTTGGATGTTTCAGAAGATGGCAGCCATGATACTGTGGCACTTTCTGATGGAGAGGATGTAGAGCGGGAGATGGTAGTGCACTCAGCGACTTCTCACTCTCCGAGAAGTAATTTCTCGGAATGGTTAGCTTTGCAGTTGGTTCTAGAAGCGAGAGTAGAGATGAACTTAGAGGAACATGACTTGCAGCTACTTTAGGATCTGAGCAGAAGAGACAGAAGGCCTAAAGTTGCTAAAGTAACTTCTAGGTTGATCATCAAGGATTCGGTAGAGAATTTTGCTGAGATATCAATTCTGGCGGAAGGAAAGGTAGAAGAGGAGCTCACGGCAGAAGATGTGACGATGACCAAAATACCACTCGGTCAAGCTACCACTGAAGGATTGAAGCAGGACATGCAGACGTTGCTGGATGCTTTGTTCCTTAGGCTTGACAGTGAAAAGGCGGAGAAAGAAGAGCTACAGAAGCAAATATCTCAATTATGTGAGATCATAGCCAAGGTTGTTAAACCTTCAGTTCAGCCCATTTCAGCGCAGGTGAGTGATCATCTTATGCAGGAAATGGAAGATGCAAGCAATCAAGTAAAGGCTATTGACGAATGGAAGGATCTGATTATTCATCAAGCTTCTGTGTAACTTGGGGAAGTGCCAGCCCGCCTAAAGGTCATGAACGATGCAGCAAATCAACTAAAGCAACTGATGGAAAGCATAGAAGGAATGAATATAGTTGCAGAGAGTAACCTGAGTATTTTGGACGAGATCAATAAGCTGCCGAGAGATGTGTTGGTTGCAGAACAAATTGTGCCAGATGGATTTGTCGAGAAGGGGAAGAAGCTAGAGTTTGCAGTATCTTTCTGTTTGGAGATCTGTAGAGTTTTGCTGAAAAGGATGCAGGCGCTTGAGAGTAGAACATCAGATTTTCCAGACAGTATCATTTCTTTCACTGAGGAAAGAGTGGATGGAGGTGTTACTTCATACGTGCGGATTGTTTCTAACGAGGTGCATGATTCCCTGGAAATTTCTCTTCTGATGGTGCAAAAGAGAATTGATAAAGCTACCAAGCCTTTCATGATGAACTCTATCAGTAGGCTGGTGACACTGCAGGTGGACATTGCGAGATTTGGGCCAAGTTTGGAAGAAGTGGAAGCATACAGCAAAGTGTTGAATGAAGGGTTGCTGCAATTCAGGACAGAAAAGGAAGTAGTGGCTAAAACAGATGGAAGGATGCTGAATTGTATGTTCGACAAGTATATCAGATATCAGAACAAGAAGAAGATGTAGATGTTACAGCTGGCATAACTTCTATTCTTTCTTCTTCTACTTTCTATGTTCCCGGATGAAAATTGTAAACTTCTAAGTTATTGGTTTTGCAACCATTACTTGAAGTCATGTGGAACCATTCTATTAGTTAAGTGATACATGTGTCACTTAAGAAGAAGTTAGTTGAGGATGATTTCCAAATGTCATCTTTACTTGTTGTTCATGCTTTAGTTCAGTTTGAGTCTTCTATTTGTACTTTCCCTCCTATATTCTATAAGTAGGAGAAGAACCTCTAGGTTAATGATCGATCAGAATTTGTAAGAAGCAATCTTGTGTTCTAGACTTTGTGCTGAACCCCTGAGAGCCACTTGTTGCAGAGGAATACAAAGAATCAGGTTTCTGAAGAACTTTGTGTCACGGCGTACTATGTTTCTTGCTTTTAAATCTTAGATCTTTATTTAAACTTTGTGTTATTTTAGATCTGGATCTAGAACTGCCTTTGCTTTAAAATTCTGTGTGTTCAAATCTATTAAGTTTCTTCTATGTGCATGGAATTAGCTCTGCTATCTACTAATTGGGATGCACATCTTCCTTACTTCTTCTCTATAATTCCTTTACTGCCTTCTTCCATAGCTTTCCTTTCTTAAACAGCTGCTTAGTTGCTGCAGAACTTCTTAGTTATGGTTCATGAACTAAGTGGTTAAAGTAAAACCCCTGATAGATAAAAACACATTTATATTGAAAAATCTGACATGGGAGCCTCACCGGTTAAATGTGGGAGATTTATCTCATGACTGCCTAGGTTTGATGCTATGCAGAAAATCTAGCCAACACCTAGATTATTAAAGATTAATTTGAAGTTGATTAGATTCATTAACAGGGGAAGGTTTCTTGAACAATCTCAGATCTTGTCAATGGATGTACACTTGCAACCAACTTGACATGATCAAATCTAAAACATAAGAGATTAACAGGTTTCTCAGATGGTCTCTCAGGAAGATGGGCTTTCTCAAATTTTCTCATAAGAATTCTCAAATATTAATACCACCAGATGTACCTCTTGAATCCACACAAGCTAAGCTACCTTTATTCCATATGAATTTACTATTGTTCTTCATAGAGATGGCATTAATTTTGGTTTCTTGAATAGCCATAATGATGGGATAAAATGTTTTTATTAATTCATTCAAATTTCTTTATTTTCCTCCCCCATTAAGGCCCCTTACATTCTAAGAGACAATCTTCGTCTATGATGTGAGGGAGTGAGATTTTCTGGATGGTCTAAGGTGGATTGAGTACCATCTGCAATGCTTTTGTTTGTTTCCCTCTTCCTGTGGTCATTATTTGAGGGTCTCCCTTGAATAGTATTGGATCATGTGTTAGCATTCTTCCTTAAGGACCTAGTGAATCTAGAACAAGATTCTTCCTAGTTTCCATGATTTTTTTTTTCAAATTATAAGGCATCCAAGATACCCTCAAAATCTTTTCTTTTCCTAGCCAATAATTTGGAAGGTTTATTAGGAATAGGGCTATTAGTGTAATCCTTTAGGACTTTTACAGGAGTAATCTCCCCATCCTCCTTGGCTACACTACTAAGGTTATCATCATGTTTAGTGTATTCAATTCCATCCTTGCTAAATTTAGAGTTAACTATCACTTCTGGTGGCTCCTTCCTCATTTCCACCCTGGGGGTGTCAGAGTTTTTGTTTTTTAGAAGTTTTTGTTTCCATAGTGATCCCATACTCACCACCCCTCTTTTCCAAAGATAAAGGGACATTCTCCATTCTTATATGGTTATCAATAAAATCCTCTTTATGATGATCCTTTTCAAGAGGGCTTACATCCTTCTTATGCTTCAAATCTAGGGAACTAGGGAGAGCAATTTCATCTAGATTTATATCTCCCAGATTCTAATCTATAAAGAAATACAAGTTTGGATTAGCTTTGATTTCTTCTTCTATATTTTTCCCATAGCTATGCACTCCATTATATAGGAACTGCACACTAACACCTCACATAACAATCTCTATCTTATATGTAACCTCTCAACAATTTATTTGGTTGCATATGAAACCAATTATCCTGAATGGTTTCAACTAATTAACAATACTAATAATAAAACAATTCCATATAGTTTTATTATCTAACTTACTAACTTACTTAATAACTATTTACCATATAGTAAATACTATTTACTATACATAACTTTACATTTACATTACAATTATATTATCCATGATAATAATATATCCACAATAATAATATCCTAATGTTTACACTAGAACATAGAATATCTCTAATACACCCCCTTAGTGTGAACATGGGGTAAAATCTCCTAGAAACATCAAACTTGTCAGAGTAGTCGTTGCTACTAGATCTTGTTGTCTGGATCTTGCTACTAATGATCATCCTTGTCATATGAACATATTCATCGACTAATCACCTTCCAACAAAGTACCTTCCACCAAATTATGGCAGTCAGAGGACCATACGACAGTCAGAGGACCGTACGTAGATGCTTTGCCCCTATAAGCTGAGTCAAGTAGTTTGCTTCTTCCACACCAAATAGACACTCATGAACTATTTTTAGTCTATTTGAACACATTAAAATAAAAACATGAAAATATTTTCACCCCCTTGTTTATAAACACACCACACAACTGAAATAGAACATCACCACATCTGTCTGTGATCCCATCATTGGTGAATGACGAGAGGACATTGATTGTCCTCCTTCCTCCATTGCCTCCTTCCTCTAACAAGAGAAGAGTCTACCATAGGTAATCCTCGTCACTAGGATAGGAAATTTTTTCATTAGTTGAGTAGGATTCTCTATCAGTTTCTACTTCAAATATGAAAAGCTTGTTGAGGGAATCCCAAATATCCTTTGTAGATCTGGATAAATCCACATGGTGTAAATAGGATTTTGAAAATCTTAATCCAATGGTCCCCATGGCTCTCTGATCCTTCACATTCCACTTTTCCAAATCATTTCTTCCAGTGGGTGGAGTTGAATTTGGTTTCACCATATCCCATAGATCCTTCTTTGTGAGATGCAATTGCATCTGTAGCTGCCAGGCGTGAAAATATTGGCCTTCAAATTTATCTATCTAGTTTAGATTAGTCATTTCCATATTATTCAAGCACTATTAACCAAAATACTAAAATATTCTTGTAATAAATATTTATTTTCAATAATAGTACAACAAATACACTATCAATGATATAAGTATTTATATGTACTATTTTTTTTCACAAAACTGTTCACGTAGCTTAAAACATTATTTCAGAATTCTTCTACACTGAATCTAATATAGATAAAAAATAAAAAGTTGTGTGAATTTTAAATACCTTTCCAATAGAAAAATGATTACCTCAATCCGAAATTTTATGTGAAAGTTATTTCCATTTTACTAAACACTACTTGGAAGCTTTTTCTCAACGGATTTCTTAAACTTATATAAATAATGTTAAGATAAATTTGCAATATAAAAATTAATCTTACATTACCAAAGACACCATGAATTTGGAGATCCTTCTTCAAAAATTAGTTCCCATATTTCTCTTATTTGAAACCTTCTCCTGTTAACCTTCACCTACTCTGTTACCAAATGTAAAGAAATATAGGTTTGGAGCATGGACGAGCTTTGATTTCTTCGTCTATATTTTTTTCCCATAGCTATGCACTCCATTATATAGGAGTTGCACACTAACACCTTGCATAACAATATTTATCTTAAATGCAACCTCTCAATAATTTCTTTGGTTGCATATGAAACCAATTCTCCCAAATGGTTTCAACTAATTAACAATACTAATAATAAAACAATTCCATATTGTTTTATTATCTAACTTACTAACTTACTTAACAACCAGTTACCATATAGTAAATACTATTTACTATATGTAACTTTACATTTACATTACAACTATATTATCCATGATAATAATATATCCACAATAATAATATCCTAAAGTTCACACTAGAACATAGAATATCTCTAACATGATCAACATCCTTGTCCTTCAACTCTGGGGATTTGGGAATATTCTTTACTTCAATTTTAAGATCTTATAGAATGGGATCAATGATAGGAAGACCTTCAGATAGTTTAGAAATATAAATTGGTTCATAATCAAATGAACTAACCTTATCATGATGGTTCTATAACCTTGAGGTCAAAACTTGTTCCTCCTTTTGAACAAAAGTAGCAGAGACATTCCCCCTACTTTCATCCACATGAAGATGGAGCTCCATAATTTTTTCATGCAAAACCTCCTTCATGAAAAGACTCTTAGGTTGTGGAGTCTTGGGCCTCCAAATCATATTGCAAACTGGGGGATCTTTGAAAGGATTTTTGAGTAGCCCTTTTTGTAGATTAATCCCTAGAGAACAAGGTATCTGACAATTTTTAGGTTGAATATGACCATTGGGAGATGTCCCTACCTTGGGGAGAGAGGAGTCTTCCAGAAAAAGAGGTTTGGGCTCATTAATAACCAACTTAGAGTTGTTTTGCAATGATTTTTCAACCCCGTTCTTGTTTTTTCCCATTATTGCTTAGATAGTGGGACATTTTTTAGCAGTGACCCAATTTATGGAATTTTGAGCAATGCATATGGAATTATTTGTATTCTATGATCTTATTCTAGATGGTAGATTTGGATTGAAGCATGATGTGGTCCGATAGTTCTTGATCTACCATAGCAGAGACACAGAATCTAGCAAAAGCAAGCCTAGATTTGTTCCTGGTAGAGATTTCAGGACTGATGGGAGTCCCAATGGATCTAGTAATGTTGATAAGGATCTCATCATCCTAGAACTGAAGAGGAAGACCAGGGATCCTACACCATAGAGGAATGGCATGAATTTTTTTGGTGGCTGAGTTGAAATATGGGTAACATATTTTAAGAAAGAGTCCCATATTACCCATACACCAGGGTCCCCTAGAAGGGAAGTACAAAGATCCTCATGGAGATTTAAATTGAAGAGGAAAAAACCATTAGCCATTGAAGAAATGTTCAAATCACCCATGGGTTTCCATTTTCTAGATGTTCATTTCCTTACGTTATCAATGTTAGGTCGGGGGCCAAAAAAATTGCCAACCAAATCCATTTGATTTTTTTGAATTCCCCTTTGAAAGTTGGCTTCAGGAATATGGATGATAGTGATTCCATTCTGGTCCTTGGTACTAGTAAAAGAAAAAGCGGAAAGAGACATACATGTGATACTAGACTCCACATGTCTATCTGGAGTCCTCTTGAAAATCCTTTCCCATGAGATAGGTGTAGTCAAACCTAATGGCCTATGAGGTCCAGAAGTCATGTTATCACACTTTGATTCTTGAGGGATGTTACCTAACAGTCTAGTCGCTGAGGTCACTTACTCTCGTAGTTGAGGGTTGGTTCGTAGAAATATAGTCTCATCTTCATTGTAGCCCTTCGACAGAGCTCCAATGGTCGATTTGTAGAAAAAATTCAAAAAAAATTCCATGAAGGCATTTATTATAGTGTTAACGTTCTCCATTTGAGAAAAACCCCAATCAGTACATGTTAGTCATAAGCTAAAATGTTGTTTATTTCAATTGGTTATAATTGAAATCCGGTCGATGAAAATAAAATTTATTTACTTACCTGCAGTTAGCGATAAGAGTTATTTACTTATTTTAGATATGGAGGACCTAATATATGGGATAAACAAAACATATAATAGGAATATGTCATTTAGGTTTGGAATGAAAAATGTCAACCTGCAAGTTGGCTTGTCAGAATTTATTAAATTATTATCACCATAATGTGAACTTAGATTCTGGATGGACATCATTTATGTTGATGTTAAAAATATTTCATCGGGATTCGATAAAAAATATTGATTGTATTGTATCCAAGACTCACTTGGGGAAAGGAACGTTGCAATATAGTCAATGGAATAGCACTAAGAGACCTAGAAAAGGTTTGGAGTAGAAACAATTTTTCATAAAGTTCTAAAAACACTTTGTGTTTTACATTAGTTGCAAAGGGAAACCCTCCTGAAAATTTCATGATGGGGATGAAAAGAAAACAAACAGATTGTACAAAAGATAAATGGTTGAGGGTTGTTTTGTACAAAAAAATATCACAAATAGTGTCTTAAGGATTGAATGTGGTAGAGGGCATCAACTATTTGGAGCAAGAAAATGCTAAATAATTATTTATCTTTTAAAAATGTTGTTATGATGGTACTACTTAACATTGCCAATAATATATACATTAATATGTTATTATTAATGTAATGCGTAAATCTATTATACTATGCTGAGATTTTTGAAATATAAGTTGGGAGGATTTATATTTTCACTGATTATAAGTAGACAGTATGATTAAATAACTTTTTTGGTAAATTATTAGAAAAACTTGCCCTTGAAAAATTGTAAAATAGTATTTTCTAACACTGTTCATAAACTAAATATAAAATTATACTGTATATACACAATTGTTTTTTATATTTTTTAATATAATTAATATATAAATAAATCTCTAGAAAAATTAACGGTCATATCTAAAATATGCAAGTCATATGTTACGGTTATTTCAAAGATTTGCAACTATTTTACGGATTAAAATTATAAAAAAGTCTAAACGGGTGTCAAATTTAACACCACATTGTGGCCTTTGTTGCAACCATTGAAGGACAAGAGAAGATGTTTAATATGATATTTGATCAAAAACCAAATTCGAGGGAGCTTATTTTTTAGAGCTTTACTATGATTTATTTTATTAATTTTGGACCCCAGATTTTTGGGAATAGTGTTATAATAAAATTTAAACTATTCTTAAAATGTTTTTCTACATTTCTATCTTTATTAAAGAAATTTAATTTTTTTCATATTTATAATTGAATACATAAATATATCTAGATTTTTTACAGTTAATTACATTCTCCTACTCTAAATTGTCACCCTCTTATAATTTCTTCATAATATCTTTAGTAATTATCTGGTTACACTGAGGTTCAATCACATTATACTGCATGAACTTGGAAGTGTCTCAAATTTCTTGAATTTCATTAGCCTAGCAGCCAGTGGGCCACAAGGCATTTTAATTATTCAAATATTCATAGTTTAATCTTAAAGACATTTAAGCACTGATAAGAACCTTATTACAAATCATTGAAAAATGCCTAGTAGTCAATACCCCATATAAAATAGAGACATTTTATGTTTATAATAAAGCATAAATAATTCGTAACATCCATTATCTCATATAAAACAAAAACATGTTCTGTACATATTATGTCATAAATAATGCCTAGCGTCCACTAGACCATATGAAATAGAAACATGATCTGTATATAAAAAAACATAAATAATGCCTAGTAACTTCTATCCCATTTAAAACATAAATATTTTCTGTATATAACATAGCATAAATAATGGCTCGTGGATGCTAGCCCTTATAAAACATAAACATATTTTGTACATAACGAATCATTAATAATGCCTAGCAGACGCTAGCCCTTATAATGGATTCCAATATTTGAATTTTTTTATTTCAATTGTAGACACCTAAATTTGGTTACATTCCCCTTAGCCTTTGATTAGATAACCAACTTAAACATGGGCACCTAACCATGGACCCCTTTCACCCCATATTAATAATTAGTTTAATTAATTAAATTAAATTAAATACCCATCCTCATAATATCCATCATTTTATTACCTTAATTAACCTAATTTCTACCTCACCTAGACACCTCACCCTATACCTATTCTTGGCATGTTTCCATAACTAACAATAACTAAGACTTACTTACCTTAACGAGCTAAGATTTGGTCTAACCCTAAAATCAATGCCTAAGATCTCTCTAACCACATTCCTGATCATTAGAAGGGAATCTTTTGTCCTGATCCGCGACAACAAACCAACTTGGCCCAAGAAATTAGACAGATCTGTCCATTTTAGTAAACCTAGGGAATCCTGCCTTAACCGAAGCTAGTCAAGACAGAACCATCGTCAGTTACCATTTATTCACCTTAGTAACCTTGTTTGAGAGATTGGCACATTCTAGACCAGAGGAGAATTAGATCAGAGATGCATGCAAGAAAAACCAACATCGTTTCATGCGTCCAGGCATCCAGGAACCATCATCAAAATAGATTTAGGACTATTGCACCCACGATAGCATTCGGGGAAGCATTTCCATGACACCAAACACCATTCCTCCAATCAATCATCAACTCTATAAAGCCATCAAACCTGCATCATAGTAAGTATCTTGTTAACCAACATTATTCTATTTTCATTCTAGAAGGCTTTATTACCTCTGTTATTAGTTTCTACTTGAACTCTCACTTCCTCACCATTTATCTTCATAAACATTTGATCATTCCTTCACCCACACCATAAAATCACCTATACTTGACTGTTAGACATATCTAAGTATTTCTAACACCTCTCTAGACCTACACCCACTCCTCACCATCTCCAGGCTAGTCTCAGAAAAATCCCTAAATCATGAACTAGTGAGTTATTGAAAACCCGTAGTAACCATCGTCGGTCATACCAGACCGACACTGGTCTTTGTTTTTTTTACTCTGCCCAAGAAAAAATCCAAACAAACTCCTACCAATTGACCTAAACAACCTAGAATCAGACCCTGACCAATCCCAGTACTTTTACAGTCACCTCACCCTTTAGATACAACTATAGTCTAGCCTGTTGTGATTGGATTTGCTTATTATACTTGAATGAGATGCCAAAATCATATCAGCTACATGACTTTACTTATTTCTTGCATTAATTTGTCTTAAACAATGGATTGAAAACCATCTAAGAAGTATCACACTTCCTGAAACTAGCATACGCTAGGCAGTCCACTGTCATATATCATTTAAAATTACTTTTGTGGTCTTGTTCTCAGTTACAGGTAGTTCCTCCTAACTAAAAGGAATCTCTCACAATCGGCATTGGGTCAAGAAGTCAGAATGCATGCATCAGCCTCCAACCAACCCATTTAATAGGTATTCCTCCTATCCTTTACCCTTATTTGTTTTGTCATTCAAAAATGTTGAAACATTTTGGGACGCCCGGTGGGACCCATCAGGGGTTCTATTGTATTTTCTTCATTTCTAGGTGAGAGTTGTGTGTTTGTTTCCCTTTAAAAGGATTACACAATAATTTTCTTCCCTAGTAATCCTCTCTTCTTTCTAATTGCTCTAAAAGAAACATTTCTCTTGGTGCATTTAAAAGGAATCATTCTTCTTTCTTGCTTTCTACATTTAGTGAAAGAGCATACTCTCTCCTATTCATCATTTGCTTCATCAAACGTAATATTTTTGATTTGGGATTAAAATTGGTTTCATTACATTTTGATTTGCTACATTTATCTCACATTAAAATGAGGGCAACCTATATGCTGGAAGTCATGCCCAGATGATGGTTGACACAAAGAATCGTAGAAAGAACATTCTCTCTCTCTCTGAATCTTACCAAACTTGCAAAAAATTGAAATATAAACATCTTTATCAAACAACATCTTACCTGGGAACACGTGTCAGTGATCACATGATCCAATAGGTAGGTACCCCCCATCTTGTTGATTTTTTCAATTCGTTACCTCAGAAGATGGCCCACGCCTGCCATAACATACCCGAAACCTCTCCTTTTAGATATCCTTCTTTGTAGGAAGCTTTTCTCACCAAAAACTCTACTCTAAATTCATTAGTCAGTATTCTAAATATCATAAGCTCAACACATTAAAAATCACTCATTGAATACATTTTTTTAGCATTTGATTGATGTGCATTTTGAGGTGTGAGGATACGTTTCTCCATTTTTCCATTCTATTTCCTTCCACACTCCACAATCACAGTTGGAGTATTCTGACTTCTTCTAAGTGTGTCAAGACTTCATTTAATCATCTGTAGACCTTTGGGTTGATTATTTATCTCACTAAAATTTACAACAATCCATTTTTCTAGATCTTTCCAATTTTCACAATAATCGGCATCGGTTACCCTTGACCGGCATTGGATTTTCTTAACCGGCATTGGTTTTCTGTTCTTTTGGGTTAAAATGCCTAAAGAACCCTTATTTCATTATCTTCACTGTCATAGTTCCTGTGAGTCTCTGTACTCTCTCTACTTTGATAAACAGTCATAATACAACTTGTTCAACTGGCCATCACCAGTCTTTTCCTCATTTGATAAAATTGTTCCTGTCTTAGAGTAATCGACCTTGGTTACCCCTGAATCGACATCGATCATTCGTAACTGGTGTCGGTTACCCTATATTGAACATCAACTAATATATTACCCAAATCTACCTATAGACACATGTTTTCTTCATCACCTGATATACATTCATTCACATGGTGTTGACTCGCAATCAAGATAATGCTCTTAAATTTCATGCAAGTCGTCAAACACTCTTGCCTAGTCCTTCACCACCCTCTATCCTATCACCCATGGATCCAACCTTACCTACCACCATTTCCACAAGTGACAAGGAATTTACATGAGTCCTTGATTAGAATCCCGCAACCTTACACTTCTACCTTTCCCACTCTTCTACTCGGGACTCTTTAGATCATTTGATATATGACATGTCTATATCCATCTCTTCTACCCTTATTCCCACTTCTGCATTAGCCACTAATAATGCGGCATTACCTTCACATGCTTCACCCCCAGTGGTTTCACAGCTAGGACCCATACCCTTCATGACTATTGTGTCTACAGTATCACTCGCACCTGTAGTATTTGTTGTCCCCTCATCGACCATCCAGACCATAACCCCGTCCACACCCATTGTCTCATAAATTCCTATTACAACACAACCACCTGTGGTGTCAGTGACCCCTACTCCATTCTAGAATCTTGTCCTCTCCATCCCACAAACAATGCCCCCAATCGCTACTAGAGTCACTACGACCATCCCACCTACATACACATACTATCAACAACCCTCTATCTAGTCTGTCACCCATTCTGGATGCATACCCTCTATATTGGTATCACCATACAATGGAATGTTGCCCACATCATAGGTTCAATACCAGCCCCTTTATGCCATAGGAGGAACCCTTCTACCATAACCTACCAATGACCTCATCAAATACATGATGGAAAGGATGTAGACTCTAGAAGCATCGGTTTCGGGCTCGCGTAATTCTCTCACCTAAGATGAAATCTATAATGAGCCCATTCATCCATCCATCCCTATTTTCCCATACCTTGTACAATGGGAAATGCCAAAATTTAACCATTTCAATAGTAAAGAAGACCCCCAACAGCATTTGTGGTCTTTCAAACATGGGTGTTACCTGATCACCCATGACGATGCTTTACTCCTATGAACCTTCCTGATGTCCTTGACAGGACCTTCCTTGGATTGGTACAGTGGGCTTCCAAAAACACTCCATCTACTTGTTTAATCAAGTAGGCCAAGCCTTATTAGATCACTTCTCCATCAAAATTGTTAAGAAGGATACCTTGACTGATCTTTATTCCACACAACAGTAAGACGATGAGTTTATCGCTGACTTTGTCACTCGCTCGTGTAGCCTAATTAACCAGATCACATTTCAATTACCTCAAACTTAACTCATAGAGTTATTTACTTAGGCTTGTGTAAGACACATCTTATGAACCCTACAAGTATAGACCTTTTACAGTTTGGATGAGCCATTCACCATGGCACGAAAATTTGAAATTCATGCTATCGAAGAGAAGAAAATTTAACTTTGTAAAAATAACATTGAGTACAAATAAAATGATTCTTCTTCATCTTGGAAACCCCAAAACAACTTTTCAAAACCCAAAGGATCTGCCAATGCCATAGTTCTCAAGGCAGTCCCCCCTCATCAATCAAACACAGCCAAACCTCCTAATATCTCTCCTGTCCAAGATTTCTAGTTCAAACGAGAACAACAAAAGTACACTTCGATAAGAGAATCTTATTCTTATATTTTGGAAAAGATTGTTAAGGCTAGTGCCATTACCCTTCCACCTATAAAACCACATATTGGTTTTGAACCTGAGCGCCCCATGCCCGCGTGGTATAAGGAACATGAATTTTTCAACTATCACTGTGTAAAAGCTCATAACGATAATAACTACATCACCTTTAAGAATATCATTCAAGAAATGTTAGAAAATGGAGATCTAGTCCTAGATAGCCCGAATGCACCCACTAACCAAAACCTACACATCTTGAAGAAGCCATTCCCTAATCATGCCCCATCTTCTAACCAAGATGGTGACACTTCAAACAATGATAGAAATGTCTGCGAGGTCCATGCTATTTTTGATGACATACTAATTGCTTCCCGATTACCTCATGTTCCTTCCATAGATGAAGTCTTAGCCTGAGATCCACTACCTACACAAGAACCGATTTCATATACTCCTCCACCCACAGAGGAGCCCCGTTCATTTTCTCCATCACCCATGAAAGAGCCTGTAATTAGCATCCCACCTTTGACCCCTCAAATTTCTCGGTAGTTATCAGTGACACCTATCTTACTCATAAGAGAGGCATGTCCACCACCTACACCATCACAAGGAGAGTCCACCTCACCTGGCCCATCCTCTCCTCTACCCATGGAGGATCCTAAAGAAGTACCACTACCTTTAGATGACCATTCACCATCAGACCTTCAAGATCCCGAAAATCTTATTTCGTCTCTCTTACCCACAAAGTCCAAGGCTAGCCATTTCCTTGTGTCTCAAACACATTTTACGGGAATTTTAAATCGATCCACATCAGCCCCGCTTACAATAGCACCATTTTCACACTTGGCCAATCACTTGGACTATGTCGATAGATCCTTACTTTGGGGACACCTTCTACTTCCTATTTTGACACAAATACAACTGTCCCTTGCTGACACCTGCACTATCTATCCAAAAGTGTTTCGAGTGACAAAACCAAAAACAACCATGACTATTACAACACCTTCCACATCACCACCCATGGCCCAACTCACACCTCTACCCATAACCCAACATACATCTACACCCAAACACCTACCCTCACCTATATCATCTCCCTTACCTAAACCTATCACTACCTTGGGGCTCATACTGAAAACTAGCCTTACTCACCCACCCATCAAATTAGATTTAGCCACATTTCCCAAAACTAATGCTAAAATTACCTTGGCCACTAAAAAGAAGATCCAATCTCCTAGGCCTCATACACCAATCTCACCTACCATGCCATTATCACTTTCACCCCTTTCGTCTATCCTAGGACTTCATCCCTTGACCCTGGCTAAGTAACCTCCATCTACCGATAAACCAAGAACCCAACAACCCATTTCCTCATCACAGACCTCTAATATACCCAGGAAACCCACACAAATTTTGTACTCATCCGTAACCTTTTTACCACCCATACCTCCACTACCGCCCATAAATTCTTCACTAGCCATGACATTTTCTTCTCTTTCACTCAATCCTCCTGCCTAACCTAGACCACCCACCTCCACAACACCTCAATTACCCCTGTGGGTAACCCATCCTCTTCTGCCATCTATTTTTCCCTCCACATCTCATACACTCGTGTCATCATTTCCCAAAAAATGCAACCTAAAGTTAAAAATATGCTACCCTCCAATAAGGTAGTTAAACCAACAAAACCTTCCGCTGCTAGCTCTTCTACCATACTCGTACCCAAAAAGATGCAACCAAGACCTAAGACCACTATTGATGGCAACCAAAACACCCCTGAATGTCTGCAACTCGATGGGTTGAGACTCTCAGTGTGATTGCATAACATGGAGCTTTTCCCAAGTGTGGGACCTTGCGAAATCAGAAAAGCTCTCCAGATGAAGGCCGGTTCCTATTCCTCTGTTTAGATGCACAAGTAAAAATGTAGAGGGTTTACTCAAAAACCTAATCTAACTTGCCAAGGAGACAGGGTAAGAAGATGCATAAAAATAAACCTAAACTAACAAAGGTGATACACTGAGGAATGAAGAATACATGTCTTGCCAATAAACACAAACCATAAAAATGCAATGCAAGATCATGCACAGATAACCAGATTTGCAGTGAAAGATCAAGAGGATGCAAATGAAAATAGAGAGGGTTGAGAATCATCCACAGACATGCATTATTTTCTCCAAATATTGATACAACACACTACAAAATGCCAAGAGGTGAAGTTGCATTACAGTTTTAAATGGGAGGTTTTAACTCCACAAATTCACCTGCCAAAGAGAAGAAGGGAGGGGCAAAACAAGAATTTCCAACCTTTAGAAAGAATCCCCTCCTTACAATTTATAGGAATAATGAGAGAGGGAAGAGAGAGGAAATCCAAATCTACCCCAACCACCTCCAGATTGTATTTAATTCATCTCATTATGGTGGTAGGTGAGAACCCTAGCAAACCTAAAAAGTGGCGAACTGTATTTTGAATTTTTAAGAATTTTTTCCCACCCAATTAAATATATCCAGTTTTAGTTGGATAGAGGACCTTGTAAGCTTTCCGAAAAGTCCAACCTTGCGTGAATCCGAGCTCCATGTGAAAATTTATGGCCATTTGAATATCTGGGTCAGGGTTTGCTTCCCGTCAGCGCTCAAAATGTTACGCCTCCTGAAGATGCACCTTGGCACATCCATCTTCATGTCGACATACCCTTACATGCACCAAGGTGTGCATTTTTTCATGTTGACACTTTGTGTCATGCGCCCTTTACCTGCGCCAAGGCACGAATTTTTTCATGTCGACATCCTTTGTTGTGCACCCTTAACCTGTGCCTTGGTGCATCCTTTTTCATGTCGACATCCTTTGTTGTGCACCCTTAACCTGTGCCTTGGCTCATCCTTTTTTGTGTCGACATCCTTTTTTGTGCGCCCTTCACCTACGCCTTGGCGCATCCTTTTTCGTGTCGACATCCTTTGTTTTGTGCCCTTAACCTGCGCCTTGGCGCATCCTTTTTCATGTTGACACCTTCTTACCTGTGTCATGGGCTATTGGTGACGTAATAAATATCAGGCTTTGATTTTGATTTGATTTCCATTTTCTTCTTCTTGTCTATATCTACCGGGGGGGAAGATATTTGCAACAACCACTTCACACACCAAACTAGTAAACCAACCCACCCCCCTCCTATAAATCCTCTACCTTCACAATCAGCTGTACCTACACCCAAACCTATATTCACCTCCCATTGTAATCCACTAGATGGATCCTATGCCAAAATATTAACCAGTCTCCTCGAAACTTCTGTCATCACATTACCACTTCTTAGACCTTATGACCCACTAAAACCCAAACCAAAAGGGTTTGACAAAAGCAAAATTTGCACCTACCATTGTGTTCCAGGACACGACGTAGAGAACTGTAACACTTTAAAAACTACTCTTGTCCAATTGTGTCCTCCCGAAGAAAATTTTGACGACGAAAATCTTCTTGATGAGGACCCCATTTTGCCTTCACCAATTTCCACAGATATTCTCCCATTACCTACTCAGCGAACAAAATCTCCACCCCCAATACTCTTTTATCCACCCCCAAGATTCAAGATTAACATGGTTTGTATCAGAGAGTTGGCCAAACCACCACCAAAATGCCAATGTTCCCTACTCATTTCACAAGAATCGTATCCCCCACTAGGGTTTTGTCCCTCATGCCGCTATACCTTCCATGACACAACCTCTTCATCCACCTCCTGTCAGATTAACATGATCAACATTGCCACCCATGCTCAGAAAGAAAAGGGAAAGGAAAAAGCAACTGACCCATCAACCAACCCTATACCCAACATACCATCCACATCCATACCCAAAGTCACCATTTGAGGTTTTATATATCCTATTTCTGATGGGGTCACACATCACACAATGCTAAAACAAATACACCAATCCCCCCTCAAAATGTCTTTATATGACTTCATCCAAACCTCAGAGTCACGTCGTCAAGCCCTCATGGAGGTCCTTCAATCTATTAAAGTCTTACCAAATGACCCCACACCCGTAGCCTCCATCATTACCCCTCACCACGTAGCTTCTCTCACTAGATCATCACCTTCCTCTACACCTCCACCTACTCGCCAAGTGGCCGCCCTTAGCTTCTTAGATGAAGAGATCACTCCCTTCTAGTTTGATGACCCCAAACCTACTCTTTTGATCTGTCTTTATTGATAATATACACATACGATGGGTTATGATCGATGGTGCTACTATCATTAACATCATCTCCTCCCATGCATATAACCAAATGCGGATACCTACCAATTACATGCATAGTAACCCAATTATGCTGCACTCCTTCAATGATGCCATGACCTATATCTTGGGTACCATTATTCTCCATGTCTGTATGGGTCCCCACATTGTCCCGAAAATTTTCTATATCCTAGAAGGGGAGTCCTAGTATAACTTAATACTCATCCATCCTTGGATCCGTGTCATGGGTTATGTCCCTTCGACTTTACATTGTTTCCTCAAATTTGAACACGAGGGACATAATTACACCACCCCTGCTAACCCATCACCTATCAAGACATGTAACATGCTATATCATCTCAATGATGTGCTTGTACTAGTCAAGGCATCTGCCACTATCACTACTTCGCCTTCACCTACAAGCCCATCCATGAGAACTACTACTGCCTCTGCTGCATCTAACCTTGCTATCCCCACTACAGTTGTAGCCTCTACCACTAACGAACCTATTTCCCCATCATCTAGTAAGCCATTTATCCCTGCTACCCACATACTAACTACTGATCCCTTAGAAGGTGTTTTTCACTACCTCACTCTAGGGGAATACCACCTATATAATATCGACACCTTTCTCACCCCACAAGAGTATGGGAATCTGCATCAACAACCTAGCTACGACATCCGCATCGGTGAAGTTTTTCCTTATGGACCTCCCCACCTTCGCACAAATCTAACATATGGGGGATTTGATATTACCACCTATAAACCCGAACCTCCATCCCAAGCCCAACCATTTTCATCTGACATACACTACCTCACTTACCACTGCTTCACTCACACTTTCCTCCACTGATGTGCATGGAATGGATTAGACTTCGGATTTTATGAATAGGGCTGCCATATTGTCATTTCTTGTACCTATCATAAACACAATGACCATAGTGGCATTGGTTTTGACGCTCCAACCTCCAAGAAGGTTCATGTTGGCCTCATCCAGGGTGAGAAATCTTCCCCATCTCATTCACCCACATTACCATCTTCACCCAAGGAGTCCATAAATACCGAATCTATTCCTCCTAACGTTTTTTTTGTAAATGCCATTTCCTTGGGACCATTGACCTATCAAGGCAATGGCGAAGCTCCCTCTTCTCTCCCATTCTTGTATCTTGACATGATCGATGATGATATTCCTTATATTAACGTTGTTCAATGTCAGGACAATGAGTCCATCCTCACCTACCTTGGTGTGGAAGACTCTTATATTCATCGGTCGGTACCCTCTGAGATGAAAACCATGTTGAACGAATCAACCATCGAAATCAACATTAACACTGAGGATGACCTACACATTCTAAAGATTAGCCAAGCCTTAGACGCTACTGAATAGGAAGCCTTCACCTCTTTCCTTTGAGACAGTAGCAACGAGTTTTCCTGGTCCTATGCTGATATTCCTAGTATTGACCCAAAAATTGTGGTCCACAATATTGTAAATATCCCTGATGACAAACACATCAAACAAAAGCTACAAAAAATGCATCCTTGCATTTCTCTTCTGGTCAAATAAGAACTTCATTTCCTTCTCTCGTTTTCCTTTATTCTACCCATTAATTATCCCCAATGTATTTCTAACATCGTTCCTATCATAAAGGTGGTAGGGGGACTCTGCATTTGCACAAAATTCCATGACCTTGACCTCACTTGTCCCAAAGATGATTTCCCACTACCAGGCATTGACAAACTGGTTGATCTCACTGCTGGCCATGAAATGTCATCACTCATGGACAGTTTCTAAAGCTACAATCAAATATTACTAGCTCCAAAATATCAACACAAGATTACCTTAATCACCCCTTGGGGGATTTTCTTCTATCGAGTCATGCCTTTTGGCCTCAAAAATGCTGGTGCTACATATCACCTAGCCATGACTTACATCTTCCATGACATCATGCATCGCATAGTAGAAGATTACGTAGATGATTTTTTGGCCAAATATAAACATCAAACCAAACACTTGTCTATCCTTAAATTCATCTTTGATCGACTCATCGAGTATTGTGTGCATCTTTAACCAAAGAAGTGTGTCTTTGCGATGCTTTCCAGAAAACTCCTAGGTTTCATCGTCTCTTTGCATGACATAGAATTCGATCGTGCTAAATTCAAGGCCATTCTGGAAATGACTCCACGCACTAATCTTCATCAACTTTGAATCCTACAAGGAAAGTTTCAATCCATTCATTGTTTTATTTCGTATCATTCTAATCACGTAGTCGACCATTTCACCACCTGCTCAAGAAATACATCTCATTCAAATGGGATGACGAATGTCCATAAAGTCCTTTGAAGCATTAAAACAATGACCTCCTTCAACCACGAGTGTTAATTCCTCTTAAAGATGAAATAGCCATTTTACTCTATATATTTCTGTCACTGACCATTCTCTAGGTGTCATGCTCGTGCATTGTGACGAACAGCATCGAGAGAAATAGGTTTATTACATCAGCTGCACCCTTCTTGACTACTAAAATAGATATACCCACACCGAAAAAACTCTGCTTAGTCTTAGTTTTCGTTGCCACCAAACTCCGTCATTACCTACTAAATCACAAAACCTTTCGTCATTACTAATAATGACCCATTACATTATATATATGTCAAACCCAATCAAAATCAACATGTCACACATTGGCTTATGTTTCTTGCTAACCTCAACCTCGAATTCATTCATCAAAAATCCATTAAGGGCCAGGTATATCACTGACCAATTGGTTGACGCTATTTTCGAGGATAAACCACCTAACTTTGACTTCCTAGATCAAATCTATAGCTAACATTTCCCTAGACAAACCTGCTTACCAAAGTGACACTCTTCTTCAATGGATTCCAAGTGTCTTTCAAACTTGATTTTGATTGTACATACATCATTACCAAATACAAAGCACTCGTATTGGGTCTCCATGTTGCATATGCCTTAGATGTTAAGACAATTAATATCTTTGGTGATTCTCAGTTGGTCATAAACCAAGTCAATGGTCTATACCAATGTCGTAATGAGATCCTTCAAAAGTATAAGTAGCACATAGACATATTTTTGACCACCTTTAACTTTTATACACTTCAAACCACCCCACCTTCTACCAATAAGTTTACAGATACCATGGCCTACTTGGCTTCTCAGATTTCTGCTTCGCCCACTGAATCTAAAATATTTGTCACAATACAAAGGCTATAATCACCCTCTTGATTTACCTCGTGAGGTCTACTCTGTCGGAACCGTTTCCCCTGACCCACGTGACCTTTGGTATAAGCACTAGGTAGACTATCTTTCCCTTTCTATTTTACACGCTAATGTCACTCATAATGGATGATGTACCTTCTCTATGCCGCATATGCCTTAGATGTTAAGAAAATTAATATCTTTGGTGATTCTTAGTTAGTCATAAACCTAGTCAATGGTTTATACCACTGTCGTAATGAGATCCTTCAAAAGTATAAGCAGCACGCAGACATACATGTTTGACCACCTTTAACCGCTATATACTTCAAACCACCCCACATTCTACCAATAAATTTTTACAGATATCATGGCCTACTTGGCTTCTCAAATACCTACTTCACCCACTGAATCTAAAATATTTGTCACCATACAAAGGCTACAATCACCTGTCTTATTTACCTCATGAGGTTTTTTCTCCGTCGGAACCGTTTCCCCTAACCCACATGACCTTTAGTATAAGCAATAGGTACACTATCTTTCCCTTTCTATTTTACACACTGATGTCACTTGTAATGGATGATGTACCTGCCTTTCTTAAAAGTGTCTCCCATTATGTCATCATGGGTTGTCTTCTTTACAAGCACGGCTTCGATAGACATTCTCTTACGATGCCTTATGAGTTCTAAAATTCCCTACACCATTAAGGAAGTCCACGATGGAATTTATGGAGGTCACTTTAGTGGTTTAGCCATCACAAAATGCATCCTTCACCTAGGCTATTATTGGCCAAACCTAAACCATGACTGTTGTGATTACATCAAACATTGCATGAAATGTCAACAACATGCTAATCTCATCCACACACCTAGTCATGCCTTATAGGTCACACAAGACCTTTGGCCTTTCTCTCAATGGGGTTTGGATCTTGTCAGTGAGATCAACCCCCATTCTTCACAATGCCTCCAATGGATCATAACCCGCTACCGAATATTACACTAAATGGGTAGAATGCCATTCCCCTCATTTCTACAAAAGTTAAGAAAATATGTGAATTCATCAACCATCACATCATTTGTCATTTTGGTGTTCCTCACCACCTCATCACTGATAATGGAAAATAATTCAAAAACAAAACCCTACACAAACTATGTGACACTTTTGGCATCCAACTCAGTTTCTCATCACCTTATTACCCGCAAACCAATGGTCAAGCCAAATCAACCAATAAAACCTTGAACAAAATTCTTATGAAGGTAGTCAACGATACTGGGAAAGATTGGCATATGCACATTCCTTTCGCCTTGTGGGTTTATTGTACTAGTATTCACACTTCGATGGCTGCCACACCCTTTTCTCTGGTCTACGGTACCGAGGTTGTCTTACCTCTCGAAGTCTAGATTCCATCTCTCCACATCTCACTACAAGACATGCTCAACGATGATGACTTTCTCCAAGATCATTTGGCACAACTTGAGTTATTAGATGAATTCCATCTCAATGCTCTTGACCATCTCCAAATCTACTAAAAAACGTACCAAACATGCCTATGAAAAAAATGTTCATGAACGAGCTTTTCAGGTTAGTGACCTTGTCCTGAAGAAAAATCAACATGTAACCAAAGAGGAGAAAAGTAAATGGGGGAAAATTTTCTCCTAATTGGCTTGGACCCTATATCGTTACCCATGCCTATGGATTAGGTGCTTATCATTTGTCTTCACTCAAAGGTAAACCCAAACCTGAGCCCCTTAATGCCTTGCATCTTTGACCATTTTATTGTTGATATCAAGTCCTATATCACTTTCTTTCAGTTGATCACTCATCCCTTGAGTGTTGTTCACCTTCCATATTACCCATTTTTGAGGATCCACGACTCAAAAAGAATCATGTGATTCCCGTCACCTTTCAGCCCTATCTTCAATATGAGTACCATGGCTCTACTCATAGCATGATTCTCATGGATACTTTTTGTCTTCTTCAAGATGGAATCCCATGGTCATTCATCACTCAAAACCACCTCTTTCATAGTTAATCTTTATGTGTTATGGTCTTGTCTTCTAAACAAGAACCTAATCTTCCTCTATAGTCTTGTCCATGACTTAAACATCCAAAAACAAAAAGGGATACAACTCCTTGAGTCAAACTTCTAGCAAAATATGACTCCCTCAAAAGGGACATCTCTTCACTCTAATTCCACCACTATAAATAGACTTGCTCCCTTGAAGGACAAACTATATAAAGTCATTAAAAAAATGTAATAAATATCCAGAAGCTTCCTGCATCGATCAGCTTCACAAAGACCTCAAGGAGATAATATACTCATCCCATATAGACTTCCTGCATCAATCAGTCTATTAAAAACAAAAAAATGAAGAAAAAGATGAAATTTTTGTCATGGACTTGCCTATTCTTGATCCTGGTTTTCTTGTTCCAAAAGACACACTTGTTGTACACTAAGTTACGTTAAACCACCTATTCTCACCTCCTGTCCTTTTTAGCCTAATTCCCTCCTTACTCAAGGGACTTGCACAAATGTGACATTTCATGATTATGTGAATTTCTTCACCCTTAGAATGGTCCATTATACAATGCCTTTAGGGTCTTATGTTCATGAGCCCCTCTTAAGTATGGTGGACTCATTAGGGTTCTTATCAATTAAGCAGATCTTTTACCACCTCTTACCATTTTCCTTCCTCATTACTTATTGATTATCCTATACAGGACCAGCTCATCGACACCTATATTTAACAACCACTCAATCATGCCTATGACCTACATTCACCCATGCCTAAACATCTATCAATCCATTCCTTTACTTCATCACAATCTTCCCTAGCTTATGGGAGAACTACATCGGCCTGAGGTCCCTTTTCACTAGGACTATGTAGGGAGCACTCAGAGGGCATGGGGCCCTTGGAGGTTAGCTCAGCCACTCTTCACCCTAACCAATTCCCCCCTTTCCCTTTTCTATTCACAGTCTACCCTAGTTAGTTTCCATTTTATATCAATAGCTGGAAATTAAACCTAATAAAACATCAACTCATACACATTTTATTACATCATCAAATTATCCATTTATCCTTTTCACATTTCCATTATGGCACAAATTTGGAAATTACAAACCATACCCAATATATACATCAACATTTTTCTTTCATATTACCAAAAACCTTGACATTAAAACACCCTAACTCAACCATGCCTACATACCTAATTCCATCATGCCTAAACCAACCTAATTCAACCATGCCTAAATAGACCTGACTCCACCATGCCTAACATCGACCTAACTCAACCATGCCTACATCAACTTGACTCCATCATACCTAACTCGACCAAACTAGCACTAAGCCGACCAACCATGCCTAAACAGACCTGACTCCACCATGCCTATAACATACTTGACTCTATCATGCCTAATCCACTTAATTTCCATGAACCTATATACAAATATAATCACAATCTCTATATATATACAATGAAAATTAAAACAATTACACCATCCATACTATAAATACCATCATCTATGAATTGGAGAGTCTGTGTACACATACATGTGAACATAAATACAAATAATAATAAAAATATATCAAAATATCTCATATACAGCTTCACCATCTTCGATAGGAAGGCTGGTATATGATCTAAAATAACAAAAAATATCATCTACATCCTCATCATCTTTGGCATGTAGGCTGGTATATGTATCAAAAATATGTCAAAAACATGGATACACTGATCATCAATGATGAATAATCATCACCCCACTTGATATCCATCCCTATCTCATCAGTCTCCTCTATCTCCCCTCCTATGGGGTGTCCTATGCCAACCTCTCTCCACCTCATCCCAATCTATCCTCTGATGGTCCCTCACCTGGAGCTGGCCTCCGTGCACTGGTAGTCTCACCCTGACCCTATCCCAAGGCTTGTTGGCCCCCTGTACTCTCTACACTGTGGGTATGTGACTTGGTCCTCTCACTTGAGGCCTGTTGTGCTCTATACTCCCCATAGGATAGAAAATCTATCCCTGTGGCCATCAGCTAATCCTGATAATACCTGACCTCACCTAAGGCATCCCTCAACCTTCCTATTGGTACTATCTGTGGTGGTGCCATTGGCCTCGGCCCCTGTACATGTCTCTCAGGACCCTGTCCCGCTGGTACCTGTAAAGAGGGACCATGTCCCTATGCCTATGCCTGTCCTGAGGGACCCTGTCTTGCCCCTGCCTGTATCTGGGCTTGAAGGGCCACAACCTACACCTATGTAGTGGCCAACTGGCCCTGTAAACCTATAATCTGCACCTGTAGGCCAGGCCACCTATACCCCATCCCCATCTCCACCCTATGTTGGTACATGTCCCTACGTCATTTAGGCTTGTAAAGTGGCCACATATGCCTATAAAATAACAACATGTGCCTCTAATCCTGTCAGCTACCCATGCACTATCCCCAACTATGTAATCAAGGTAGCCACCTACCCCTATAGGGTGTCCCTTTGCACTATGATGGTGGCTAAATCTGGCTACCCCCTGGCCTCAGGTGGTACTGCTCATAAATGTGTAGCTCACCACTACCTATATCTATCAGTCACCCCAGCATCATCAATCTGTCGGTCTATCACCCGCTCCTCCTACCCTGTCGGCACTGTCAGATTTCATAGTGGTAGAGGCCTCTCCATGTCATTCCCTTCTATACTATGGGAAGATTGGAGGTATATCCTGAAGCAGCTCAAACTTACATCTCACCCTCTCTATGGGTATCATCTCGTGCTCTCCTACACGTCGCCCCTCTATCCATCAGAGTAGCTATAGCTCCTGTAGCTCCTCTGCCATCTACCCATATGATGGAAAACCCACATAGGGCCTCCAAATGATGTCCATGCTAGAAAACCCCTCTAGCAATCACCTGTAATAGGCTACATCATGTGTAGCTCTAGCAGCTCAGTGCTCCCCAATCGCAGGCACCCATCACCTGAAGCCCACCTGAAAAAAACCTGGCTTGAATGCATCAGCCCGGGGCATACCAACTGGATGCACACACACAATGTGCTCATATGCCCAGAAATGAAGTAGGAAAGTACAACACAGGCTAAACCTCCATAGCCACCCATAAGCCCATAGCTCTCTATACAACTATACCAAGAATGGGGGTGCCCATGCAAAATAGGTCTTTTCCTCCACCATGTCATGCAGAACCCCATCAATGATCATGGGAATCTCCCACCCTCTGCATCTGATAGTGCAAAGTAGCAGACTGCCTCCATCAGCAACACTACCAGCCTCATCTCCTCCAGATGGGCCCGATACATATCCCCGTAGCTCATACTGGTGCTATGGAACCTCAACTCTACCAATCCCTTGCCAAACACGGTCATCATCAACTCCTCAGATGCCTATGAGGAGATAGAATACACATGTGTCCCCACTATCAGTAGCCACAGGATCCTATACACATCCTCCAAGGTGACTGTGATCTCACCCATCGGCAGATGGAAGGTATTGGTCACTGAGTCCCATCTGTCGATGAGAGCGACCATCAAACATGGCTCCTGGACTACATGTTAGTAGCATCTAACCCCAATCAGGCCAACCTCTGCAACATGGCACCAATCCTCAGTTGTTATACCCCCTTATACCTCCACGAGCAAGGGAGGTACCCTATCTCTCATCCGTAGTTGGTCCCTGGCCTACATTCAACCAATCACACACATTATTAAAAATTGATTTTACCCAACATTGACCTTCAACCCCTCCCTTCTTCCCTTCCCCTCACCCACTATCTATTTTACCCACTTTACCTAACCTTTCCCCTTACCCTTCCTAGACCTCTATCCTTTTCACCCTAACTGGCACTAGTTACTCCTGACCATCACCGGTCCATTATAACCGGCATCAGTTCCCCTCATACTTGATCGATGTTGGTGTAACAAGACCAACGTCGGCCATACCTTAACCGGTGTTGGTCACTGTTACCATGCCCAAACCCAAAACCCTAATTTCCTTTACCTAATTTCTTTCCCATTTTCCCTATGAACCTACCCACACCTCACCTAAGTCCCTCCCCAACCCTCTGCCCCCTACCTCTGACCTTTCCCACCCCCTCTTTCATTCATTTAACCACAAATTTCAATTATTTTAACCTCCCTACCTCTACCTCTCTACATTTCCTTCTTCCTATATCAAATAACAATGAAAGGATTAGATCTTACCTCATCTCGACGTCACCTCCATGGTGGCACATCTAACCGCTATGCTGGTGGTCCACCCAAATCTTCTCCTACCTTCGCCATGTCAAATCTCTACCTCCAACCTCTCTACCAATCACCTCCCTCTGCCTGATCTTGTGGACCCATCTACCTAGCTTTCCTCTCCAACCGGATCTCTCCACCTCAGCTCGGTACAACCCCACGTACTTTCCTCTTGACAATACACAAAATTCTCATGCTCTCGTCATTTTCACAAAATCCAAAAGGTACAAATGAATCTGTATTATATGGATTTTTCCTTTTTATATACCCACATCGACTTGACCAGCATCGGTTATACCTAGACCAACATCAATTATGTGCCCTAACACACCAAGGTCAGTTTTACCTAAACTGACATCATTCGTGTGCCCTAGAAAACCGTGGTCAATTTACCTAGACCTGTCACCAGTTCAGTATGACCAGCATCGGTTACCTATCATACTCCTGTCAATACCCTTTCCCCATTTCTGACCAAAATTTACCCTTCCCCCACCGTTTGACCTTACCCACCCTTATCACAACCTACCTCCAAGCCTACATTACCTATCCCTATCCTTAATTACATTTAGGGACTTGTTATTTTACCAGTACCTCGGCCCTACCCATGTCATGACCTAGCTACCTAGACTAGGAACATTGTTAGTGACCTGTGAACTCATGTGCTCGCTATACCTTGCAACATTGTTACCCATGTTGTTTGACCTAATGACCTTACCTTGCCTATTTTCATGTTGTTTATCCTGACCCAACCTTTGGTGTACCAGAACATACCTAAATGTTCTTGCACCTGACCTATGTTTTGTTTCCACACCATATCCTATGCCTTGGATACCAGAATCACTTCAACCTTGTTCAGATAAACCTATCAACCTTGGATGATGTAGAGTTTGTAAGCTCTTCAACCTAGATTCATGTCGCAGTTTATAACATGTGCGTGCGTTTGACTACCACTACCTTTGACCCTGGCCCATTTACCTATTTACATGTTTTTGACCTCTACCCTTTCCCATTATCACCCACATCTACGCTCCTTTTCACCACATCCACCTTTTATCAAACCACTCACCACTTCCATCTTCCACCTCACCAGTTCTTGGTTTGAGGGGGATCACCTTCACCCACACATGGGGCACCACTTCTTATTTTTGTCACCATCGCTTACCAATACAAGCTATGTGACAAAAAGGGGAAAATGTAGACACCTAAATTTGGTTACATTCCCCTTAGCCCATGATCAGATAACCAACTTAAACATGGGCACCTAACCATGGCCCCTTTCACCCCACATTAATATTAATTTAATTACTTTAATTAAATTAAATACCCATCCTCATAATATCCATTATTTTACTACCTTAATTGACCTAATTTCCACCTCACCTAAACACCTCATCCAGCCACCTCACCCTAGACCTATTCTTGGCATGTTTCCATAACTAACAATAACTAAGTCTTACTTGCCTTAATGAGCTAAGATTTTGTATAACCCTAAAATCAATTCATAAGATCTCTCTAACCACATTCCCGCTCATTAGAAGGGAAGCTTTTGTCTTTATCTGCAATAACAAAACTAACTTGGCCCAAGAAATTAGAAAGATCTGCCCATTTTAGTAAACCTAGGGAATCCTACCTTAATCGATGCCAGTCAAACCTAAACCAATGTTGATCAATATGGAACTATCATCGGTTACCATTTATTCACCTTAGCAACCTTGTTTGAGGTTTTGGCACATTCTAGACTAGAGGAGAATGAGATCAGAGCTGCATGCAAGTAGAACCAACATCTTTTTATGCATCTAGGCATCAAGAACCATCATCCAAACAAATCTAGGAGCATTGCACCCATAGTAGCATTCCGGGAATCACTCCCATGGCACAAAACACCATTCCTCTTATCAACCGTCACCTCCATCTAGCCATTAAACCTACATCACAGTAAGTATCGTGTTAACCAACATTCTTCTATTTTCATTCTAGTAGGCTTTGTTATCTCCATTATTAGCTTCTACTTGAACTCTCACTTCCTCACCATTTATCTCCATACAAGTTTGATCATTCCTTCACCCACACCATATAATCACCCATACCTAATTTTTAGACATATCTAAGTATCTCTAATGCCTCTCCAGACCTCACCATCTCCGGGTCAGTCTCAGATAAATCCCTAAATCATGAACTATTGAGTTATTGAAAACCCGTAGTAATTGTCGTTGATTATCACTAAACCATCGTCAGTCATACCAGATTGACGCTAGTCTCTGTGTTTTATACTCTGCCCAAGAACAAAGCCAAACAACCTCCTACCAATTGACCTAAAAAATCCATAATCAAACCTTGACCAGTCCCAGTACTTTAACAGTCACCTCACCCTTTAGATCTAACTATAGCCTAGCCTATTGTGATTAGATTTGCTTATTGTAATTAAATGAGATATCTAAATCATATCAACTACAGTAGGAATTTATTTATTTATCACATTAATTTATTTTAAACAATGGATTGACAGCCATCTAGCAAGTATCACACTTCCTGGAACTAGCATACGCTAGACAGTCCACTGTCATATATCATTTGACTCCTCTTTTGTGGTCTTGTTTTCTATTACAGGTAGTTCCTCCTAGCCAAATGGAAGCTCTCAAAATCATCACTGGGTCAAGAAGTCAGAACATGCACGCATCAACCTCCAACCAACCCATTTAACAGGTATTCCTCGTAGCCTTTACCCTTATCTGTTTCGTCATTCAAAATGTAAAGAAAATGATGAAACACCAATATATGGTAATTTTGAGAGCAGTAAATTCCAATATATGTGAATTTGGATTTCAACATATGTGATTTTGGATTTCAATATGTGATATTGGAATCCAATATGTGTGATTTTGGAGTCTAGATATTTCCAATATTTAACATTTTGGAATCCAAAACAAATAGTTTTGGATTCCAATATTGGCTATATTTTTTTGCTTCTCAAACTAGAATAAGTCCAGATTTAGTGAAATATGTTTTGTATGTATGGATAGCTATGTTGAGCATGAAACCTATTTTGAGAGTGCATGGGTGGTGAAGGGAAAGTCCCCAACCATATATATAGATAGATAGATAGATAGATAGATAGATAGATAGATAGATATGTATGTATGTATGTATGTGTGTGTATTTATTTTCATGGTTTAGCAGTTCTAATTTTTATTAGAGCTATGGTGTTGGTTTATGAGCGTGCTTGACTCGATGACAATACTTTGATTAGGTGTTCATCTTCCATTGTGTGATGAGATAATATAATGGATCGTTGCGGATGGATATTTATCATTGATGTTTCTGATCATGATACTTGTGTGGTAAAAATTATATTATTTCTTATGTGATCTGTATGTTTCCTTATTACATGTGTTTCTAATTTGAGCTCGTGGATTTGAACTTTATGATGAAATATATGTCTTGATAATGGTTAATGTGAAATTTCATGATAACATCTTAACAAATTTGTTACAAAGATGGACTTGGTAGGCTTTGCGCACTTTGGGTGAGCGTACATATTTCTCTGGATGAAGTACCAACGCGCCTAGGAAATTGAGGGAAAAACAAGACTACATTTTTCCCTTAGGAAACTTATAAAATTCCATCTGACACCACTAGTATACTTTTTGAAACTAATTGTAGATTATGAAGTTGTCACACAAGATTCCTCCATTTATGAAACCTCAAAAGTTTACGTCGAAGGATTTCCATGAGGTAAATGAATCTCCTCTTAGAATTATTTTAAATATTTTTGAATTTGATGATGTATATAAATGGCTCAAGAAATTTATATTTATAGGGTGTTTTGTCAAGATAAATATTTATGAAAGTATACTAAAAAGGTTTGTCCAATCTACATGGATACAACATGTATTAGGCTAAATATTTTGCATAATATGACCAAAGGATTTTTAATTTCATTTTCCATCCACAACATGTCACTCTCATCTTGAAAAAATCCTTCACACTATATGTATATATGTCACTTCCTATTTGATTTCCTTGGAGATTCAAATTTCTTATCTTAGAGCTTAAGCTCTCAATTTGGATAAAATTCCCAAGACTTCCCTTACTATGTTTTCACTTTATTGCATAAATAACAAGCACTTTAGATCGTTTCATATATCAAGAGTTATCTAATTTTTTATTTTCTCAACCCCCAAAAAGGTGCATGAACAAGTCACTCTTTCCCATCATCTTAAGGTGTCTATGGAAATTCAGTTAGCAGTTCCCATTACTTGTAAATTATTTTCTATATCAGCTTTCCCAACATGTGTTTTCATTACCAAATATTTCCATAAAACACCATATATTGTCCATTGTTTTCTTCTCATAAGAAAGGCGTGTCTAATGTAGACATTCAAATTTCATAATTTTACTTTGGCTACCCTTGATTTGACTATGCACTTTTTCTATCATAAATACAACTGCTCCATTCTCACTTAGCACTTTTTGAGGTCCACATTTTCACTTGTTTTTCATACTAATATACTGACACATTCTGAGAATAAAAACACAAATTCAATAGAAAGACATAAATTTATCAACACTAAACTTCATGTGGCATATAAACTACTCCCAGTTAGGACCATACATATTAGTCAGGTATGTACATCTGATTTTGAACTACTTATATGATCATAAACTGACATGTCTTCCAAATGTAATTTCAAATTTGCATTTTTCTTTGGGTCTTATAATTCATTTGGTTCAACCTTTTCTAGGTAAATCATCTAAGAAACCTTATATAAGCAAGTACACACTACCTCATTTTCTAACCTAGAAATCCTAAGGAAATACACTAGAGAAGTGACTTCATACACGTGTAAAAAGCATCCAAAGCTCCCTAAATCTCATCATTGCACATCTAAAGTTATTATGGAATTACCCACATCACGTTTGAATCTACAAAATAGGTCAAGGTAACCATATATCTTATGTACAAGCTCTCAAATATCCCCTCTCAAGTGTTTTAGCAAGAGCCAAGTCAAAGAAAACATAGTAAAATAAAATTCCAAATTTGATTGATTTTTCTAGATATCAAATGCTAGATGAAGAAAAACATGTAGTTTGAGGCCTTTTGGAGTAGTGCCACTTGTTTATGGTGATTTTAGGTTAGTTTCTATTATGCTAAAATAATAAAAAATCTAAATAAAACAAGGTTTATCGATACATACACCGACAAAAAAAATGTTGGGATGAGTAAATACATGAACAATACAAGGGACTCCTTTCACCAAGAGAGAATACATGTATACAGATACAACTAAACAAGACAAATATTAGATAATGATTGTACAATTTTCTTGGCAAAGGCCGATCCCTGAAATCTAAAGGACTTTCTTTAAGGGTGTTAACTCATGTCTTACAATTTTAAGTGATTTGATAACATAATAAGATAATGAAAATAAAGGTAGAATTCAAAAAGGATAGAGAAGTCCTACTCTACATTGTATGTGGCTCATACTAGGGTTGCAAAAAGCTCAAGTTATTTGAAGTAGTCAAAATATAATTGTTCCCTGACTTCTCATTTTTCTTGTATGATCTCAATTTTATCCTCAATGTCTTGGATTTCAGGAGTGAGGGAAATGGCACATAAGATTATTTTGTGGAAAATATAGAATTTATCCCACAAGAAATCCAATTTTAATCAGAATGTCATATATTGCATTCATCCCAGAGAATGCATTTTTTGCAGAGATTAAATTAAAAACAAAGTGATTTTAGTAAAAGTCCCCTCTTTACACATTTGGACTACAAATTTATTAATTACTGAAGAATTCGGCACTAAGAATAATTTGAAAGATGAGATTTTGGATACACTACATTTGCAACATTGAATCTCTACGGTCTAACTACGGGACCCATTGTTAAGAGAGAAAGACTTATAGTCCTAAAGAGACATTATTACAATGTATAGTGTAATACATTGACACTTAACCTTTCTTATTCTTTAGAAATATTTTCCTTCTTGCTTTGACCTTTCCTCTTCTCTAGTTATTATTTTTTATCAAGTGTAATAAGGTATTCCACGTATTGCTTAGGATAAATCCCTCATCCTTATTTAAATGGTTAGGAAATTTCTTGATGCAGCCTATAATTCACCAGATAACACCCTAGTCATGCTGGCACATCACTCAGCCTAGATTGGGCACTCACTCTAAGCACGAAAAGGTACCAGGTCCCTCTTTAGGGTTACTATGGCCAAATGTTAGCATGATGAAGGAAGAAACATATAGACTAATAACTAATCCATCATTCTCTAATGCATGCTACCCATAGATCTATGAAAGAACAATCTTAAATAATAATCATGATTGAGTTAGTAACATGCACTACTCAATTACACACACAATTACACTTAGATTCGGCCAATATCTTCCATCTTTATTAAGTATAGAAGCTCCTTACGGTATTATCAATCTATACCAAAGCATGTATGGATCTGATACACACATTCATATATTGTACTCTTACATATCTCCAAAAAAATACCATGTAATATCACCCTTCTACTATGTACCTAATCATCATATATATAGGGTGGGGACTTGCCCTTCACCACTTATCCATTCCAAAAATATGTTGCATGCTATTAATAGCCACACACCATTTACAAGTATAGCCACACATGCAAGTGTGCTATCTATAGTCCTCTTACAATTAACTGAAGTGTCAATTCTATTCTCAGCTCGTCTCCATGCAAAACACTTCGATCCACTCCTCCAAAGATAGAAAATACATGGTGCGCATGTCTCTGCATCATTGGTGTATTCTGCATGCCATCTTCTAAAAATAGGTCTTCATGCTCAAAATTTTCTAAGTCCTAAAAGCTGAACTTGCCTTCCATGCGTGGGTCCTTCATGTCCTTCCGTGCCTTTGATCCTGGCCTTATATCCTGCACAGACTCCTTGTGTGATCTTTGAAAAGTATTCTTTGATCAACATTACCCCACACTAATCTCATTGTCATCCCGATAATGGCTATCTCCAAAAATTGAAGGAAAGAATAGAATAATGGAAAGAAATGAATGTAGATGAATAAATAATTTTTATGAGGTTTATTAGGTAACCTCCTTTGTATTAGTTTGTAGTATCAACTATGGATACTCCTCCTTTATTATGGCCTCCAGAACCTGTCATTCAGTGAGTGATTGCTCTGCTTTCTCTGGGATGTCCACAATAATGGATTCCAACTCATCCCCCACAATATCTCCTTTCTCATTCTGCAAAACCAACACAACACTAGAAATTGTTGTCATTCTTCCTTCTAAAAGGTCCATTTTTTGAGCAATTAGCTTCCCAAGCTCTTCCAGCCGAGTCTTGTATGGCTCTTATGTTGCTACCAGGGCCTCGCGCTTTTGTTTAACCATTGAAATATTTCTACGTGGCCTAATTTCTCATCCTTCATCACTTTCTGGACCTCATTATTCTATTCTAAGGTCTTGTTGTTGATAAGTGCCTCTGGATCTGTGCATATGTTTAAACCCTGGTCTGCTTTCTTTAATACTTCCTCTAATACCTATAACAACTCTTCATAAGATGTGATTTTTATCATCACTCATGCTTTCTCCCATTCAGAATCTTGTTGTAATCTTTCTATCACTTGCATATGCAAAGTTTTATCTTCAAGAACCAAGTCCACCAACTTTCCCACATAGTGTATCGCTGAAGGAAATGTCTGTGGTACCTTGTCCTCTAAGTGTGGCCTTACTTTAATGACACTGTCCCTAATCTCCTCTGCGATGCTGATAAACACCTAATTATTCTTCTGCATGAAGTCCCTCTCCTATGTTATGTGCGTTATCTCTGTGTCTTTTGTCTTTACCTCCTCATGTAGTGCTATGATCATGGAAGCTTTGTCCATGTTTCTTCTAGCCACCTTAGCAGAAACTTTCATCAGTGCATTATTGACCTGCTCATCTGACATGACAATAGGATTTACTGTCATGTGTCTAAATTGATGTGCCTTCTTCATTCATCTTGAAATGCATGACACTTCACACACATCAAATTCAGGCTCATCCATGTGGGTGTTCATCGACCATGATAGTTTCTTTCAAGTGCACACAATCACTATATCCTCATCCATTAACTCCTAGCAAAATAAATCCTTTTGCACTATCGTGCTCTGGAAGTGGGTACGAACAATTTTTCCTTCATCCTCTACAAACCCCATGGCTGATGGAAGGTGCTCTCCACTTGTTCATGTAGACCTTTGTTGCTTAGGAACTTCAACCTCCAAATTTGGGACTTGTGTCTCCATGTCCAGAACATCCTCTGCAGATGTCTCCTCTAGTATTTTCTCATCCTCTTCTTTCTCCTTTGATACCTCACCCTATTCTTCTATGTTCTCTGGAAGTGTAGGAGAATTAGATGCACTTTCCTCTGATTCTTTCACCTTATCATTCAATTTCAGCTTCCTCCTTCTTTGCGCGGTTGCCTCCTTTTGTGGAGAGAGTTTGGGTGATTTTTGCACAGTGGCTGGAGTATCACCTTGGGTCCTTGTTGTCCTAAATACCCTTTTAAACATGTGCTCCCATTTGACTGCATTCAAATCCTCATCATCCCCCTCTTGTGGCTGAGGTGGTGTAACGATGCACTCAACTTCACCCTTATTTGTAGGATGTCTCCTACCTCAATTCTCTAAACCACCACTATATTCATGCTCCTCCTCATCCTCCACTTTAATTGGCTCTGTGGACTTAGGTGTTGGGATGTTCTCCATCGCATGCTTCCCCTTTGTGGTGCTGGAAGTGTGAAATCACCTTCCACATATTTGTTATTCTCCATCTTTGGCTTCAACTAGAGATACACCAATGCTCCCCCTCATATTTTCTATAGCCAGAATTATTGGCTTGATATTTAGTACCTTTGAAATGATCCTCTTTGTATAAGTACTTCTACTAGGATACACATAATTCTTCTTTAACGTATGGTATTCATAGTCTACCTTATCTGTAATGAAGACCAGTTGGAACATGTTTGTAAATATATGAGCAGATGCTTAGAAATACCTTGCAGTGAATGCATAAGGAAACTTGCACCAAGGGCTCCAGACTCTATCTTTCATTGGGAAGCACATAATGTATAAATTTTGGTATACATAAAACTGAACTTGTTTCCCTACCACTACTGGTAGGTCCTTTGGGATGTGCCACTCTTCCCCAAATTTCACGTGGAGCCTTTCATACAACTTCTCCGCCCTTTTCTTTACTTCATTTTTCATGGTCCCCTTGCATAGGTACTTGTTGAATATTTTAGTCGGGGACTTGTTCTCCATGGGTTATTCCCATAATTTCTCCTTTAGTTTGTCTGGTACTCCAATCTCCATGAAGACTAGTGATAGTAGAACAGCCCCAAAGCTGATCTTCCCTCCGGTGCACACTTCTTCAACTATTTGATCTATAATATAGCCTGGAATGTTGTATATTTTCCCCTCTGAAATATTACATGCCACATGTAACCACATAGATTCACATGTGACCACCGCTTCTGATCATTCAACTTGGTAACAAGGTGTGCTACAACTTGTACAACTAGACAGTTCTTAAAATTTTCTATGTCCATTTCGCGCGGACCCTTCAGGTATCCCAACTCCTATTTGGCCTTTAAGATCATGGCTTTATCTACAAGGTCACCTTTTATATCTTCTCCTGTGGCCTTCAGACCTATAACTGATGAGACAAGTGCAGATGAAATTCTAACTCTGTGTCATACAAAGTAGAAGAAGTCTTCATGTACCCTTCTCATGAGCCACTGATACAAGGGCTCATACTTCCTGAAATATGAAAGCTCATATAATTGGTAGACCCCAATTCTCTTCAAAATCTTCTCACCCACATCGTCATATACTGGCATGTCATCCTCCCTGCGCTTGTTCATTCTAGTAGTAACCAAGGAATTGAGCTCCTTCTTGTTCTCTGAATTCCTATGATTATATTCACTTACTTTTCTCTTTCTGATGGGTGAATTCCATTCTTGGCCGACAATGACTCCTTTTGGATATTGCATCTCTAAAAAATGGCTTTCGGGTGCCATCTCTTCTTCCTCGATGACCACCTTATTCTTTCCTTTTGTTGCTGCTGTAGATGCCTTCTTCGGTGCCATTTTTACCTTGCAAATGCCTCCTCTTCAACTCTACAACTTTGTGAATCAACCCTAGCTTGATCTAATTGTGCCCTATATGGAAAATTTGTAACCTAACCCTTTTCTATCTCCCTACTTCACTCAAACCCTTCACCACTGGGGACGCAAGCTTCTTGTCATACAGATCTAGTTGTCACGCTTGGTTTCACACCCTTCACACCTTAACTCGATCACTTGGCTCTTCGCACTTGGCACTTTCTCAAATAATCTTAGTTACAATGGTAAAAATGAATCTACATCTCATCCTTATATAAATTTTTCAAATTTTGATGCATTTATTGCTCCTTCACCTACCAAATATCCCTTCATTCATTGACCAAATCCGGTCATTAGGTGTGGTACATTTTCACACCCAGCTTTAACCTTCTAGTGCACCTTACTACCCTCTGGTCATAGACTTCTCTTCAACATGTGATCCTACACCCAAGTACCTCATCATTGTACCTTTTCCTACTAGCTAACATGGCCTCCGCTTACCTAGAGCTATACTATTCTTTCATTCATCTCCATCCTTGGTCACTTTTGAGAAGTAATCTTCTTTTAACTTAAAGCACACTCGTAGTAGCTTATTCCTTTCACCTTTCAATTTTTCCGTATTTTTCTTGGATAACTACAACCACCCCACACTAAAAGTATGTGCAATCCTCTGTGCATAAACATTATTCATACAGTAATTAGCTTCATGCGTGCAAGCACGCTTATTACAAAAAAACAACTAAATTGACAAAGCATAGCGACAATGAAGTAAATAAATTAAAGAAATTCAGAATTGAAAACCTAAGCTAGATGGTAATACTACCTTATTACAAACGCTAGGAAGACTTATTTATAGTAGGGCTTTAGCCTACTCCCATTAAAGTAACCGGGTAGCCATGTTCCATCAAGTGCTTCTAACTAGAAAGAACCTGATTCTAGTATATAAGTGATAACATACAGCCCCAACCAATGTAATTTGAGCTTTCTTGGATGGAATAAGAACTTTGAGTCATAAATAAGTACCATTTGTGCAATATCAAACTTCTTATCCCTCATATTTCTGTCATGCCATACCTTCTGCCTGGCCTTTTCCTGCTTTTGACTCCATCGTGTTATAGCTCAATTCTCATCTAGTTGAATCATCTTTTCGATATGCTCTTCTAAATCATGTTCATCAGCTAGACCTCTAGTGCACGTAATGCACAAAGAAGGTAAGATAAATTATATAGGGAGAAAAACTTTCATGCCAAACACCAACTGAAATGGTGTGGCTTTGTTCAATCTCTTGCAAGTTATTCTATATGCCCAAAGAACAACTGACACTTTGTCATCCCAACCCTTTCTTCCAACATCACAATTTTTTGTCCAAGTTTGGCCCAAAATTTTGTTGAAAGCCTCAGCAGTTCCATTTTCCTAAGGATGATAAGGTGTAGTTTTGTGGTGTGCTACCATAAACTCATCTAATATGATCTTGATTGTCTCATTCAAAAAGTGTGTATCACTTATCAAACTTAAGGGACATCCATATCTTGTAAGAACATTCTCCCATAGAAACCTAGCTATTGTACAGTCCTTTGTAGGTGCTACTTCTTCCCACCATGTGAGATAATCTGTGTAAGTAATGATATAGCGCGATCCATTCCTGCGCGCAGCTAGAGAAATAGGTCATATAAAGTCAATGGCCCATTTCTCAAATGGTTCAACACTAGTAATTGGTCTCAAAGGCATCTCATCCCTTTTCCCTAGTTTTCCTAGGTGCTAACAATGATCACATGCCTTACAATATTCTTTACAGTCCTTATTCATTATCTCCCACCATAATCTAGCAATTAGGATCTTCTGAGTAGTCGCATCACCTACACAATGGCCTCCTGTAGTACCACCATGAGATTCTTCCATGATATCCTTTTGCTCATACTCCAATGCACAATGGCATAACACTTCATCTCTGCCTAGCTTGTAGAGGTCACCATTGATTAACTTAAATGGTGCCACACATATAGAAAGTTTTTTCTTTTCAAATTTGTTCATTCCTTCTGGTGCCATACTTGTTTGTAGAAAGAAAACAATGTCTTCTAATTCCGTGGGTGCACGTTATAACCTATATAACTATGCATCCGGCATTGTTTATTTAATTATTTGTGCATCCTCTCTTAAATTGATTCTAGATAAATGGTCTAGTCCAGAATTGCTTTTCCCTGGCTTCACCACAACTGTGAAGTAAAACTCTTGAAATAGGAGCACCCATCTACATATACACCTTTATAAGATGGGCTTGTTTACCAAGTACTTCAGTTCCATGTGATTTTTATAAGACAAAAATGGTGTTGCTAAAAATTACTGTTGAAACTTATACAATGCATAGATCATTAGAAAAGCTTCATGCTCTGTAGTTGTATAATTCGATTCAACAGGAGTCATCTTCCTACTAGCAAAATAGATTGGATGATCTATAATACCTTCACCAAGTTGAGCTAACAAAATTCCAATGGCCATACCAGAAGCATCCACATGCACATGAAATGGTTTATACCATGAGGGAAAGTGTAGAATGGGCACGGTAGTAAGTATCTCTTTTAATATCTCAAACACGTGCTGTTGTGGTTCTCCCTAATAAAATTTACCTTTCCCCTTCAATAATTCTTCCAACTGTGCAACAATTTTGACATACCCTTTTATGAATTTTCTGTAATATCCTATATGACCTAAAACTTTACGCACCTCACTTTGACTGGTAGGCACTTCCAGGCCTAAAATGACTGCAACCTTGGCTGGATCAACTAGCAAACCTTACTTACAAATTATATGTCCTAGTAGTATCCCAAATGGCATAGAAAATATGTACTTCTTGATGTTCAAAGAGATACTCAATTGTCTGCATCAATTAAACATTAAGCGTAGATTGTCACAATGATCTTTAAAAATCCCATATACTGTCCAATCATCTAGGTAGACTTGTAGGAAGTTGTGAATAAAATATTTGAATTCCTAAACAACTATGTGTGAGAATATAGTAGGCATGTTTTTCAATCCAAAGGGCATCACAGTATAAGAAAAAATTCCCCATTCAATAGTAAATTTTTTATTTTCTTTACCCTCTTGAGCGATCCTAACTTGATGATACCAAGAAAATCTATCTGTGAATGAATATATTATGCGCCCTGCAACTCCTTATAGTATTTCCTCAGTGAATGGCATAGGGAATGGATTTTTTATGCATGTAGCATTCAGCTCCCTATAGTTCACAGATATCCTAATCCATCTGTCCTTCTTAATATTGATCACCATTGGTCTAACCCATTCTAACTCATCAAGGGGCTTGATATTTCCAGATTTCAACATTTTATCAATTTCTTCTTTTACCTTTTCGCGTAAATTAGGACTCATTCTGTAAGGAATCTTTCTAACTGGTCGTGTATTGTCCTTAAGTTTGATCTTCATTTCTCTAAGTGATTCATGCACACCTTTAAGTTCAAGATAGCCTCGAGGGAATAAGTCCTAATAATCCCTGAGTAACTCAATGATTTTTTCTACCTCTGAGTCTGACTAGTAACCTCCAATTATGGCCTCCTTAAGCTCAGCCTCCAAACCTATATTCACCTTCTTTGTCTTCATGGGTTCATGGTAGGTGTGCATATCCTTGTCTATACTATCCAAGACCTTGCACACCTTGTGTGAATGTTTAATATCCATGTTCTCAACTTCCTCGTCATCCATGACGTAAACCATCTTTCCTTTCTCTTTCTCATGGAAAGCGCGTTCAAGTAATATGGAGTGAATTTCTTCTTCCTTTTCAAAACATGCTCTGAAATCTACTTCACTGAATAATTCTTGTATATGCTCATATTTTTCTCTATCTCCCATGGTTAAGCACTCGACAAATTTTAATGCCTCGTCTATAGGAGGTATAGTCGAGAAGTAGTCAAAGTTCTAGATCATTCCTGAAGTCAAACTTTTCCAGTTTCCAGTCTCTCTATGTAGTTTGGAATATACATACTAGGTGCATGCAGATCTTTGTAGCATGGAATATAATCAATGCACCCAGAGTGAAGGTGGTAATGCTTCCTATCCTGCTATCCAGAGTCTCTCACACGGGTGAATGTGATGCTAAACAGGTTGATCACCATGATAAGTGTGAATCTACGTAGGTGCATTGTTCCTTAAAAACTTGGTAGACAAAGTGACTCCAATCTCTTCCCAATTTATACGATTATCTCTGTGGACTACTCACCAATGCGTTGTTGTCCCAGGTAGTGTATATACTAACATATCTCTTCTCTTAACTTGATCTATCCACTATGTTTCCATCGCCTTCAAAAATGCAGGGAGATCTTCTACCCCTATATACCAAGGTACTATGATGCCTATCTGTCGAATTGAACAAAGTCCATTCTTACGTGAAACCACTCTTTTCACCTCACATCCTACTAATTCATATGTACCATGATCCCAATTGTCACAAGAAATACTCGTAGTATCACTAATATAATGAGAATCGTCCCACTGTAGGATGTCTTCTTTTGATGGCTCATTGACCTGTGAGTCTTGAATAGCGCATACATAGACTATGTTTAAGTCCTCCTCACTAAGAGGCTAAACATAGGGTGTAGACTTCCCATATGTCAAAGGTATCATAACCCTTTCCTCCTTGTTTTCAAAGCTGATATACCCCTTATTAAATCTCAAGTCAACATTATTCACATAACACCAAGGGCATCCAAGCAGGGCTGGAAAATTGTCTACTTCTGCAAGTGCTAATACCTCAAAATCCCCAGTGAACTTTTCCCCTAGTATAGTTATAGATGCATCTTTCAAAACTCCTATGGGGGTGGCCTTAGTCTGGTTTTCCATAAACAACACATTAGATGATGGCTGCAATGGAGGCCTCCTCATTTTACCCATGCATCTAATGTAAGCACATTTACTTCCGCACCTGTATTAATCAATATGTTTCTTAATAGCCACCCATCCACAATAGCATTCAAAGTAATTTCTTTGTCATATTGAATGATATCAGGGGGAATATTCACATGTAGAATCTTCCATCTGGTCTCAAGACTTGCGTGTGGAGTGTTCCCTTTTAACCAAATTCCTAATAATGGAATAATGTTCTCCTGGCATAACATCTTACATACCTCCCGCAAATCATCGATATCAATTTGGACTATCTCTGATGATTTCTTCTGCTCTTTTAGGTACTGTATCTTACCCTGAAGATTCTTTAGCACTTCCATGGTATCCTGGTAAACTTCCTTCTGATGAGCAAGATCTGGGTACCTCACATGCAAAACCTCCTCCTTAGTGATCGTAGGATTTTGGTGCAATGCCTTTCTCGTGCATGCTACTTCAACACATGTAGTAATCTTCACTATTAATGCCTCAAGTCCTTCTATTATCTTAGGCATCCATGAATCTTCTACCATGTGTTGGATTCAAACCATCCCGGTGCCTTTGTTTTCTTACTTATGCTTCTTACTCAGATGCTCATATAAGTTTGGACACTCTTCATAACTATGGTTCTTTCTATAGAAATAACATGCAATATTCTAAGGACATTCGTACCTATAGTGGTCAGGAGATCAACACGTATAACATGTTCCATGAGGGAACTCACCTCTTCCTCCACCACGGCCTCATCCTCCACATCCACAACGATATCCATGTCCCCTTCCATGACCTCCTTCAAAATGCCCCTCATTCTTGTCATAGTGCATTTGATTATGATCTTGATTTTGGTGCTCATTCCTACCCTTAGAATTATCTGTTATACTTAGGTGTCGTACTCTAATGTCTATAGCATCCTAGATCTAACCAATCAATAGACAATCCTCGATATCACGGGTCATGGACCTGTAAATCTTGCAAAATCAAGATACATTCTTCCTTATTGCATGCTATAACAAAGGAAAGTGGCTAGTATTATTATTCAAATGAAAAATTTCATAGTCCAATAGTAATGAGCATACAGATATGCGAGGGAAACTATCCTTGGTATGACCTTCCACTTCACAATCTGTACACCAAATTCCTGAGCGCGTTTCATGAGATGAATTTTATGAGATTTTCTCTAACTATTTTTCCATAGCTACAATATGTGCCTCTAAGAATAGACTAACACCAGTTTTCAATGCTCCCAACTGTCTCAGCACGCAAAGTTACTTCTAATGCTTCGCACGGATCAGTGTATGTCTTTTGTGAGAGTGCCCTTCTAAATGGTGTAATCAATCCTCCAACGAACCATTGTGTATGTTGGCTTGTATGAATATCATAAGAAAGCTCAGATAGGAGTGTTTTTAAATGGGCATCATACTCACGTACACTTTCAGTAGTGCATTTCTTGACTATATTTGAGCGTGCTTATACTCTTCTTCTCAAACTTGGGAATATGGAACTCTTTCAAGAAAGCATCCGTTAAAGCTACATAATATATGCAAGTATTATTAGGGTCAAACTTCCTATACCATCTGTGTGTCTCATCCCTGTAACGTAGTAGCGAATTGACTTTCCTTGCACTTCAGCAAGATGTGATCCCTTTTTGCACGCCAAAATATTTCACACATGTGTACATGTTCCAACAACACCTTCTATACCTCTATACTCCATAAGAGGAAGAGACATATCCATATAGATATCTTGAGGTTGTTGCAGGCCTTGCCCACTTAATCCAGAACCTCATGTGTTCCATCTACCTCTAGAACCACCATAACCTCTAGAACTAGAACCACCTATTCCTCCTCATCCTGCCACTTGTGAGTTGGAATATGGCCAGTAGATGTACTCCCCTATGCCCTAAAAATAGTAATATACTGATACCCCTACAATCTATGAAGTAGTTCCACTCCCATAGGGGAATCTAATGTTCTGGTGCACTCACATTCTGTGCAGATGATGCACCTAAGAATGTCTCCTCTAAATGACATTGAATTCATTCTTTCCTATCATTGATGTACTTGACTCCGTAGACTTACTCCAGCTTCTCCTGTTTCCAAATTTCAGTTTGCTGATTACTTGTTGTACTAGATACTGGAAAAACCAAGCACAAGGGCAAGGTTATCAAGTAGGATTCAAGATGTGCGTGTTTGCGGCCCAAGTCAGTCTCTACTGGCACACTTCCGCATGAGGCTGAGGAGGGATCTCTGTCATAATTTCCCATATGGGGAGAGTTCCTGATGCCTCTGGCAGCATGTCTTCTACATGAGCTGTCAAATCCTTCACAAGCCATATCTCTCCTGCCACACCATCCACTCTACAACATGGAACATTGCTTCTCTATCTCCCTCTCATGCACCTCATTAAACTTGAGTCACCTTTCCTTCTCTCTGCCTTATCTACTACCTAGGTCTGTCCATCTTAAACCAATCATGTTCCTACCCCCACGCGTGGTGGGGTTTTAGCTATCCATAGGTTTTTCTCTCCAAATTTAGAAGTCATCATCAAGATCTTGATCTCTAGCGGAATACCCTACAAATATGTTCCTCTAGGATACCATAAAAACTGGAATTTAACTACCTCTGGGCAAGAATACATCAAAATTGAATACTCCAAAATATAATTGTTTAGAACACCATAGAAACCACATATCCACCAGCACGAGTGTAAATCAGATAAACATCATAGAGAGCTTGAACTTCTTCTTACATCTAAATAAGTGCACGATATCTCTAATTCCATTTAGATGCATATGCATTCAGCCATTCGTATAGTCTATACTGGAAAGATAGCAAAAGAAGATCTCATATAAATCTATTAAACAGATTTTGTTCCACCCAAGTGTCGTGCGTTAAATCTCAGATCCAGTGTTGAACCTATCGTGTGTATTCTTTCTCTAGACCATGTATCCACTCTTAAAATACTTTCTAGATTCCATCAATACGTCATCATCATGAACCATTCTAGAAAACAATTGAAAAAGAGGTTCCAGCAAACGGAACCAATGATGCAACCATAGAATTTAATAGTTAACACCCTAGTCACGTTCGCACATTCACTCACCCTAGATTGAGTGCTCACCTGAAATCACGCAAAGGTACTATGCCCCTCTTTAGGGTTTCTGTAGCAAGATGCTAGCCTGATGAAGGATTGAAAGCATATATATATCCATAGCTAATCCATCATTACTATAGTGCATGTTGTCCAGATTCATATCTAAGGAAGAATAAGCTTCTAAAAAGTAATCATGATTAAATCGAATAACATGTGCTACTCCAGTGCATAGAATAATGACACTCAGATTCATCAAGTATCTCTCCATCTATTAATCAAAACAACATTATAGAAGCTTCTTACAATACTGTTAGTTTATAGCCATAGTGTGCACGTATGGAACTGATACAATAATTTAGTCATATGCGTATATTCTCTGTTACACACACATACATCCAACTCTCTGTAATACCTACATACATTCAGCTATCTGTAATGCCTACATACTTACAGCTCTCTGTAATACCCCCATCTACTATACACCTAACATCATATATATATATAGGGTGGGGAATTTCCCTTCACCACTTATCTATTCCAAAAATAGGTCGCATGCTATTAATATCCATACGTCATTTATAATCATAGCCACACATGCAAGTGCGCCTATCTATAGATCCTCTTATAGTTAGACTGGAGTGATGAATTCTATTCTTAGGTCATGTCTCCATTGCATAGAGTGCTTCAAACCGCTTCTCCAAAAGATTGAAAATGCGTGGCGTGCACACATATCTGCATTGTTGATGTGGTCTACACATGCCATCTTCCAAAAATAGGACTTTATACACAAAATTGGCTCTGTCTTGAATTTTGAACTATGTACTCTCCCACACGCGTGGTTTATTCCTGTTCTTCCACACCCTTGGTTTCTAGCGTGCTTTCCTGCGCAGACTTCATTTGTGAGTCTGCTGACTAAGTGTTTTCTCTTGATCAACAAATACTCTTGTTGTGTAATTTGTCAAATTTCTTCTCTTCAAGTAGAACAGATTTCAAGATCTGTATAGCCATTATGAATGCCTACATCAAACATCTGGGAAGGTCTGAAATAGGAGAGTTGGTAGGGATAGTGTCTTGGACAATCTCTCCTAAACAACTGAATTAGTTCAGTTTGAGGCAACTAGAAGGTGATTTGGTTAATGGGACTCTGCTACTGTAATGAGGCAAAATCTATGATAGACTCTAATCACTGGCTTCCAGTCATTAATGCTAATGGAATAAAAGTTAGCTGAAATATAACACAGTTACTTTAACTCTTTTTTCAATGGGAAATGATTCGAGAAATGGTCTAAGCCATACTACGATGTGAATGAAAACAGATAGAGTGCCCTAGGTAAAGTCACGCATACCAGAAAAAGGAAGGTAAGATTTGAAAGGACATTGGGAAAGCGGTCGCCTGTGAGAAGTACGACATCATCATGGAAATGAGATAACATACATGTTTTAAAATAGTCACTGAATATTGATTACAGAGGGTCCTTTTCTATTAAAGGGGGAACACCTTAAACTTATGGAATCTCCCAATGTATGGGACAAGAAGAATGGGAATAGATTGGGTGAATAGGCTCATTACTAAATCTCATTCCCTAATCTCATAGAATTGCATGAGACAGAGACATAATGTTTCTAATAACTTTCATTTTATCCGTCATCATAATCATGAGATCGTACTAGTAGTAATTAGATGATCCAGATTTAAACTTCCCCTACAGTATGAGGGGGTAGGTAAGATGAATAATTCTATGTTTATGGCACTCCCAGTGTGTGGTGGTTCCGATTAAGTGATACTGTGATGGTGACACATTTAGTGAGGAATAAATGTCAACGGTATGTAACATGAATAAGAAGTAGAAGATAATGGGTGGTTATTGATGAAATTTGTAGGTAGGAGGGATTTTTGTAAATTTACCCTCAGTGGTGATAGGTGGTAGAGACTACAGGATGGAACATCACTAGGTTCATAAAAGGGGGTATGAACTAGCTCAACACCATAAGGTGGTTGGGAAGCAGTATGGTTATGTAAGAAGATCATAATGATAGGTTGTTGCCTACACTAAGGGCAGTACATGATGGCATGGTAAACATCATAGGGGTGAAAAAATGTTTGTAATTGGGTGTACAATAGAAATTGAGGATTCATGGGCATAATGTATAGAGATAACAGGATGCTCAGGCTGACAAGACAATTATACGTTACGCTAATGATTCGCTGATGTGGAATTCGTTCTACCAACTGCATAGGAGGATATTAGATATGAGTGCATCCTGTATATAAACATGTCGATGACGAAGGTATATGCAAACAAATCAACTGGCGTAAAGGGAAGGAGGATAACCTATTGTTACGTCATGATTGCAGGGTTGATCATTGGAGTTTCATTGCCTCCAACCATTCACATGTGGCCTCCTTTTCTATACGAAAGAACTACTCGGATAATGAAAGTAAGACCACAAGATAATTCAATAGCAAAGGTTAGTGGATTGGAACCTAGCGTGAATAGAGCTAGATCTAAGAAGTGTGATACTTCCTCGATGGTTGTCACCTCCATCTATATATAATTCAATATGAAAATAAATAGAACATGAATGTATATAAGAATCCTAATGAATAGGTGTCCAATTAGGTATCATTATTACTATCATGTCAATAAAAAACAAAATGACCCAACGTTGGTCGAGGTAACTGATAAATTGGGTGAAGATCCTGGGTCAGGTTGCTAGGATTGGGTCAGTTGGTCTGAGGCTCATAAACAGGGTTTGGGTAAATCTTTGGGTACATTTTGGGTGATTAGGAATTTCTGGATGACAGCTTTACCAAGAACCCTTATTGAGCACTGTCACCTGGCATCACCATAGTTCATAGAGGACCAACACTCAAGGTAAAGTGACATGAAACTATACAGGATATGTATTGAATATTAATGTGGATAATGAAAATACCAAAAGTGGGAACTCTAAGCTCTCTTCGTATCAACACAAAGCTGGTTAGGGAGGCATGTGGTGAGGTTGTACAGTGGTGGTATTCCAGTTATGGGTAAGGTTAAGAAGATGTGAGGTTTTGGGGATAATTTATGGGAGTTATGATGAAAATTGACAGCCAGAGATGCCCGAGTAACTGATATGGCAGTATGATGACCTAATGCAAAGTGAAGAGGGGAGACCAATGATATGGTTAAGGTAATCGACATCGGTGGTAGGGTGAATTGTGGTAATTAAATAAAATGGTAGATTTGGAAATTCTCTATGATTGCACAGAGAATGGAGGGAGGATGATTAATAAATAAAAATGCTAGGAAGAGCTTAGGAATGCATAGAACCTATATTGGTACAGAGATGGAAGAGAGGTAGACGTGGGTGGTAGGATGGGAAAATTGGTAGGAAAGGTGGGGATGAGGAATGTATGGATAAGAACAGTGAATAGTTAATAACAAAGATAAAAACTACACTATTAAGTACAAACATTAAATGATGCAATATCAACCTGTACACTTGTATTTATCAGTCATTAGTTGGTGAAGGAGGACCATTGGTTGATCCTATAAAGAACTTTGTGGTCAGTGCCATGGCAACAATACTTCCCATAGTGCTCCCGTGAATTAATTCTCTATGTGTATGAGTTTTAAAGATGCTTAAATTGGGCCTGATGGTTGAATGTATTAAAAATCATCTGGATGCTGAGAAAATCTCTGAGTTCGTACTTGAATATCAAAAGTTTATTCTCATGAATGAACTTGATGATGACCAACCTTAGTAAAAGGTTAAAAAATTGTATATAAGGTAACTGATGAAAGTTAAGCATTACCGTGGTGCCAATTGAGAGATAACCAGACATCGGTTAGGTGTTAGAAATCCTAGCATTTTTTTAAAAAATAATAAAATTCCTTGCTATTATTTTGTGCTTTGATTGTCAAATCTTTGGGTCTAGGTCCAAGTGAGGGTTAATGCATTTAGATAAGTGGGACGTATTGCTGGAGAAGGAATAAGAGGTTTAATGATTAGGGTTAGACTAAGTCCTCAGTTAGTTAAGATAAGTTTGGAGGACTTCTTTCGTTAATTTAATAGAATTGGAATAAGTCCATGATGAGGTGTCTAGGTGAGTGGTATAGGTGAGGTGCTATGATTAATTTAATTAGTAATTAAATTAATTAATATGTGAGGATGAGCATTAATTCAATTTATAAGTAATTAAATTCATGTGAATGTGTCCGGTAAGGGGTCATGTTAGGTGAATATGTTACGAATTAATTAATTAAAGGGGGTTAAAGAGGAGTGTGACCCAAATTTGGTGTCTACGTTTTCCCCTTTTTGTCGTGTAGCTTGTATTTGTAAGAAATGATGACAAAAATAGGAAGTGGTTGCCCTAGAAAGTATAGGTGAGAGGGGTTGCCACAAGTAGGGAATGAAGGATGGTTGCCCCAAGTATGTGGCTAGAGGTAATCCCCCTCAAACGGCAGGAGCTGAAATGAGGTGTTAGACAGTGAGTCAGTGAGTGGTTTGATAAATGGGTAAGTGATGAAAGTGAGGGTAGGTGGGTTGTAGGTAAGGGTAAAGTCTACTTGATGGGACAAATGGGTAAGGGTTATATTGGATAATAAGTAAGGGTAATATTGGGAAATGTGACTAATGGCAATCAAATGCACACACATATAGATTGTGATACAGTACCAAGTGGAAGAGCTTGCAAAATCTACGTTGTCCAAGGGTCAGGATATATTATCCAAACGAGGTTGAAGTGATTCAGGTATCCAAGGTATAAGATATGGTCCGGAAATACAACTTAGGCTAGGTGCAAGAATGTTGAGGTATGATCTAGTACACCAAATGTTTAGTTAGGATAAACATCACAATAATAGGAAAGGTAAGGTCATTAGGCTAAAAAACACTGCTAACAACATTGCAAGGTATAACAAATAAACAAATTCATATTGACACTAGGGCAATGGTATTTCAAGATTGAGGGTATGTTGGGTTAGAGGAACAGGTAAGGCCGAGGTATAGGCAGGCTTGTCGAGTCCTTAAACACAGTTAAGGGAAAAGGTATTTAGTTAGTACAGGCTTGTAGGTAGAGGGGGTAAGAAGGTAAGCTCAGGAGACCAGGACAGAGTGAGACTAATCGGTTATGGTGTAACTAACATCGGTCGACTAGGGAAAAACATGAATGATGGTGGTCATGTTGATTTAGGCCCATTGTTTGGCGGATGTTATTTGGACTTTGCCACACATGTAGATGTTGAGCAGGAGATGCGTGAGAAGATATATGGTATCTGATAGGGAGGATTGATAATTTGAGACACCTAGTTGTTTATTTTTGATTTATACCAGCCTGCGTGTCCACAAGATTGATATCGAGGATATATGGAGTTTTGATTTATTTGAGTTATAAAGTGAGACTCTGTGTCAGAAGATAGGCGAGGCTGTATATGAGAGTTTATGAGTGATTATTGGATTGATATGATATACTTAGACTGGCATACACAAAATTGCGTATGAAGACGTGAGATGTATATGAGATATTTTGAGACACTTGGTAGAATTTATTTGTTATTTGTATACATGTATTGATACATAGAGGTCTCTCATTTAGGCATAGTTTATGATGTTTATTGGATGAATGATGTACTTTATTTTAATTTCCATTGTTATTGTGTATTAATGGAAACTAGGTGAATTAGGCATGATTGAGTCGAGGTCATGTAGGCATGATGGAGTTTAGGTCAGTTAGGCATGGTGGAGTTTAGGTGAGTTAGGGATTATGGAGTCAAGGAGATGTAGGCATGATGGAGTCAGGTATAGGCATGGTGGAGTCAAGGTGAGTTAGGCATGATTTGGTCATGTTTTTGGGTTTGATTTAATTTCCAATTGATTGGTAGTATGGAAAATAAATGATGATGTATATGTATGTTTTGGTGTAAATTTCCAATTGTTTAATATAATGGAAATGTGGAATGTATAATACGATGATGTAATCAAATGGTAAATATGTATATGTTTATGATTGTGTAATTTCCAAGTTTTGTGTAAAATGGAAACTAAGGTAGAATGTGAATAGAAAAAGGGGTAAAATGGGTTAGGGTAAAGAGTGGCTGAGCTAACCTCTAAGGGCCCCATGCCCTTGGAGTGTTACCTACATAGCCCCGGCGAAAAGGGGCCTCAGGCCGATGTAGTTCTCCCATAAGCTAGGGAAGAATATGATGAGGTAGAGGAATCGGTTGGTAGGTTTTAGGCATTGTTGAGTCTAGATCAGTTAGGCATGGTTGAGTTAAAGGCATTTAGGCATGGTGAGTCTAGGTCATTTTGCATGGATGAGTTTAGTCATTTAGGCATGGTTGAGTTTAGGTCATTTAGGTAGGGGTGATAATGGTGAGTTCATTTAGGAATTCCTAGAATGTAGGTGTCGATGGTCTGGTCATGTATAGGATAATAAACAAGTAATGAAATAGGTGAATGGTAAGAGGTGACAAAAAGTATCGCCTAATTGATAAGAACCATAACGAGTCTAGGATACCAAAGATTGGCTTATGAACGTAAGACCCTAAAATCATTGCATGATTGACTATTCTAAGGGTGAAGAAAGTCACATGATCATGAAATGTCGCATTTACGGCAAGTCCCTTGAGTAGGAAATGTAAGAAAATTAGAAAGTGAAAAAGGTGATGAGGTGAAAGAAGGATTTGGTTTTACAGTGTAACCTGAGTGTGAGACATCATGCCTATTTGGCAAGAGACCCAAGATCAAAATAGGCAAGTCCATGACAAAAAATTATCTTTTTCTTTTTGCTTTTTTTTTATATACTGATCAATGTGGGAAGTCTATATGGGATGAGTAGATTATCTCCTTGAGGTCTTCAGTGAAGCTGATCGATGCGGGAAGCTTGAATATTTTATTTTATACATTTGCAAGGAATAGTCTTATTTTTATGATAGACTATGTACAATATGGATAGCTTTGTATAGTTTTCCTTCAAGGGAGCAGTCTATTTTTAACAACAGGATAAAAAGAATAGATGTTCTTTTTTAAGGGAGTCATAATCTTTTTTGGAATTTTGACTCAAGGAGTTGAATCCCATTTTGCCTTTTGAAATTTTTAGTTTTTGGACTTTTAGTCATGGACAAGACTATAGAGAAAGACAGGCTCTTGTGTATGAAGACAAAACCATAGCACACAAGGTTAACTATGAAAGAGGTGGATTTTCGAGTGATGAATGACCATGGGATTCCATCTTGGAAAAGATGAAAAAGTATCCATAGAGAATCATGCCATGAGTAGAGTCATGGTACTCATGTAGAAGACAAGGCTGCAAAAAGTGACGGGTAATCACGTGATTCTTATTTAATCATTGATCTTTAAAATAGGTCAGAGGAAGGTGAAAGGTGCTCAAGGGACGAGTGTTGAAAGAGACAGAAGGTGATATAGGACTTGATTCAAAAATATAATGGTTGAAGATGTAAGGAATTGAGGGGCTCAATTTCAGGTTGACCTTCAAGTGAAGACAAACGATAAGCACATGATCTATAGGTATGAGTAACAATATAGGGTCCAAGCCAATTAGAAGCAAGATTTTCCTATTTACTTTTATCTTCCTTTTTTAAATTTTGATTTTCCTTCAAGATGAGATCGCCATCCTAGAAGGTTCATTCATGGACACGTTTGATATGTTTTTGGTATATTTTGAGATGATCAAGAGCATGAGACGATGTTCATCTAATAACTCAAGTTGTGCCAAACGGTCTTGGTGAAAGTCATCATCGTTGAGCATATCTTTGAGTGAGATATGAAGAGATGGAATCTAGACTTCAAGAGGTAGAACAACCTTTGTACCGTAGACCAAAGAGAAATGTGTGGCAATAATTGAGGTACAAATGCTAGTGTGATAAGCTCATAAGGCAAAAGGAATGTGCGTATGCCAATCCTTTCTAGTATCATCAACCACTTTCATAAGAATTTTGTTTAAGGTTTTATTGGTTGATTCAGCTTGGCCATTGGTTTGAGGGTAGTAAGGTGAAGAAAAGTTAAGTTAAATACCGAAAGCATCACAGAGTTTCCTTAGGGTTTTGTTTTTGAATTGTTTTCCATTATCAGTGATGAGGTGGTGAGGAACACCAAAGTGAAAAATGATGTGATGGTTGATGAATTCACATATTTTCTCAACTTTCATAGAAATGAGAGGCATGGCTTCTACCCATTTAGTGTAGTATTAAGTAGTGAGTAATAATCCATTGATGACGTTGTGAAGAATGAGAATTGATCTTTCTAAAAAAATATAAACCCCATTGAGAGAAAGGCCAAAGGTCTGGTGTGACCTGTAAGGCAACTCTTGGTGTGTGATGAAGATTAGCATGTTGCTGGAATTTCCAACAACATTTGACATAATCACAAAAATCATGCAGTTTAGGGTTGGCATAATAATAGCCCAGGTGGAGAATGCGTTTAATGATAGCTAAACCACTAAAGTGACCTCTAAAAATTCCATCGTGAACTTCCTTGATGGTATAAGGAATCTCAGAACTTGTAAGGCATCGTAAGAGAATAATGTTAAAGCCACATTTATAAAGAAGACCACCCATGATGACATAGTGATAGACACTTTTGAGAAAGGCTTGTTGTCCACTGCGAGTAAGATCCGTAGGGAGAATTGAAAGGGAAAGGTATTCAGTAAACTGCTTATACCAAAGGTTACGTGGGTCAGGTCCAATGGTTCCGACAAGGTCGACGTCTTGAAATAGATAGGAAGGTGATTGTAGCCTTTAGACTATGACAAATATTTTTGAGTTAGAGGGCATAAGTGGGGATTTGAGAAACAAGACAGGTCATTGTATCCAAAAATTTATTAGTAGAACGGGGTGGTTTGAAGTTCATAATGGTCAAAGATATTCAAAATTATTTTGACATGATGTTTATACTTTTGAAGTATCTTATTACGACAATAGCATATACCATTAACTTGATTTGTAACCAGTTGAGAATCACCAAATATATTAATTTATTTTAATGTATAAGGTGATAGAAGTTTGAAGGCCTAATATGAGTGCTTCATATTTGGCGATATTGTTAGTATAATAAAAATCTAGTTTGAAAGATAATTGCATAGGCTCACCATCAAGAGGAATCAAGATAACTCTGGCACCATCACCACACTGACATTTGAAAACATCAAAGAATAAGGTCATCTAGTAAATCTTATCGTCCAAAGAGAGGGTAGTGATGGATTCATTTGAGAAATCAAAGTTAGAAGATTGGTTTCTGGAGAGAGGTGTGTCTACTGAGTTGGTTAGCGATGGCTTTTCCTTTGACAGATTTTTGATGGATGAATTAGAGTTCTGGGTCTGCAAGAAGCATAAGCCAACGTGCAGCACATTGATGTTGATAGGGTTTGGCATAGCATGTAATGTAAGGGGTCAATATTGGTGACAACAAAGGTTTTTGTGGTTAAGTAGGTAATGGCGAAGTTTAGTGGTAAAAATATCTAAGCCTAAGTAGAGTTTTTCGGTGTGAGTGTATCTAGTTTTGTAGTCTAAAAGTGTATGGCTTATATAATAAACCACTTTTTCCTTATGTTTCTCATCATGATGAGTGAGCATGGCACCCAAGGAATGATTAGTGGTAGAAATGTAAAGGTAAAATGGTTGGTCATCCTTAGGTGGAATGAGCACATAGGTGGTTGGAGGAGATATTTTTTTAAGGCGTCAAAGGCTTTGTGGCATTCATCATCCCATTTGAATGAAACATCCTTTTTGAGGAGATGATGAAATGGGTGGCAGCTGGTCAGAAAGTCATATGAAATAAAATAACAAATAGATTACAACTTGCCTTGCAAATCTATGAAGTTGATGAAAGGATAGTAGGTGGAGGAATTTTGAGAATAGACTTGATTTTAGCGGGTTTGACTTCTATGTCGCACAAATAAATAATGAAACCAAGGAGTTTTCATGAAAGTACCATAAAGACACACTTCTTAGGTTGAAGGCGAACACAATATTTGATGATATGGTTGAAGATGACCTTTATAATGGTAAGGTGTTTGGCCCGATGTTTGGATTTGGTAAGAATATCGTCAATGTAATCTTCTAATATGTGATGCATAATGTCTTGAAAGATATAATTCATAGCTCGCTAATATGTGGCACCAACCTTTTTAAGGCCAAAAGGCATGACACAATAGAATAAGGTACCCCAAGGAGTGATGAAGGCAATTTTTTTTTGATCTTCTAGGAAAAGTGATGCAACCTAGAATTCACCAACTAAAACCCTAGATGCACTGGAAAATCATTCAGCCTAGACTGAGCACTCACCTAAAGTGCACAAAGGTACCAGGTCCCTCTTTAGGTTTGTTGTAATAGAATGTTAACATGATGAAGACTTAAAGCAGATAGATCCATAACAATACATCATTGTACAGTGCATGATAGATCTATATCTAGGAAATAATAGGTTTGAACAATAATCATGATAGAAATAAGAACATGCACTACCCATTTACAAATAGGAATGACACTTAGGTTCAGTCAATATATTCCATCTCTTAACTATCACAATAACACAGAAGCTTCTTACAATATTGGCAATCTATGTTGATGTGTGCATGGATCTAATACGGTAATCCATAAAACATGCACACTATGTTATCTATCCCTCTATCCATCATCTCCCTACCAGGTAATTCACTACATATATATAGGGTGGGGACTTGCCCTTCACTGCTTATCTATTCCAAAAATAGGCCACATGATATTAATAGCCACATGCCATTTTCATGCATAGCCACACATGCAAGTGTGTTATCTATAGACTACTCATAGTTAACTGAGGTTGAAATCCTATTCTTAGGTTGTCTCCATGTGAAAGTTCTCTGAATCCAATCCTCGAGAAATAGAAAATGTGTGGCACGCACGTCTCTGCATCGTTGGTGTGTTCTACATGCTATCTTCTAAAAATAGACCTTCATGCCAAAAAATGGCTAAGTCCTAAATGCTGACTTGTCCCTGCACACATGGGTTCTTCCCATCCCTTCATGCCCTTCAACCTGGCATGTTTTCTCGTGCAGACTTCTTGTGTGATTTGTGTCAAGTATTCGTTGATCAACATTACCCCACACTAATCTCATTGTCACCTCGACAATGGGTATCTAAAATTGCTGAATAGAAAGAATTAGAAAGAAGTTGAATGAATAAAGAATGATTTTATTTTGCATCCTCATTTGTCTCATCTTGAAGGATCAACTCTAGATACTCCTCTTTTATTTCAGCCTCTAAGGCCTACCACTCAGTGAGAGCCTTCTCTAATTTCTCTAGAATTTCCACAACGATGGACTCAAGCTCATCCTTTACAATTTCTCCTTTTTCATTTTACAAGACCAACATAATGTTCGACATTGCAGTCATCCTTCCCTCTAATACATCCATTTTCTGTGCGATGAGTTTCCCAAGCTCATTTAATATTTCCTTGTGTGGCTCTTATGTTGCTGCTAGGGCCTCACACTTTTTTTTACAATAGTTAACCTTTTTGCATGGCCCAAGGTATCATCCATCATAGCCTTCTAGACTTCATTATCTTCTTCCAAATTCTTTACCTTGATCAGCGCCTCTGGAACTGTGTAAATATTTAAGGAATGATCCACTTTTTTCAATTCTTCTTGAAGCGCTTGCAGCAGTCCATCGTATGATGTAACCTTTTTTACTACTGCAACCTTTTCCCTTTCCGCATCTTGTGCTAGATCCTTTGGCACTAGCATACACAGAGGTTCATATTCAAGCACTAGGTATACTAAGGTACTTACATAGTGTATCACCAAAGGAAACATCTTTGGTACCTTTGGTTCTAGGTATGGCCTAGCCCTCATGATAGTATCACCAATTTCCTCTGCGATCCTGACAAATAAAACATTTTTATTTTACGCCAAGTCTCTTTCTTATGTTAGGCACACTATTTCCCCATCCTTGGTTTTAATCTCTTGTGTGAGCACTATCGACACTAAAATTTTCCTCCGTAATTTCTATTTCATTAATGTATGTATTAGGAATAGGATGTTGTTAAGTATAATTAGTAGTAGCGTCTGATAGAAGATAACAGTGCCGTCAGTACGGTGCTGCCAATAATGTGGAGTACGGTAACAGTCAAAGTACAATAGGAATGTTGTAAAAAGTAAATATTTGTCGTAAGTGGTCTAGTAATGTTAAAATGTCAAAGTTTGGGTAATTAGAGAAGTAGGATCTACATGATTAGGAATTAGAAATATTATATTGGTAATAAAGACAAGGAGTGAGGTCATAAATATTTTGTGTATTTTATTTGTAAAAAGTCTAAAAATGTGGAACCCATGTAAAATGATAAGGTTTATCTTATCTTAACAGATAAGCTTACATGTACAGATAAGAGTTAAGGTATGGAATATGATTCGTCAGAGTGGATTTCTTATCCTATCTTAGAGATAAGATGGATAAGCCTGGAAGTTCTATAAATAGAGAGACCACCCCCCTCATTTAGCATAGAAGGAAGTAGTGAGAAATATTGTAGGAAGTGTGCGAAGGAAGCCATCAGTTTAAAGGTGTGTTGAAGAAGCCATTAAGAGGTGTAATTGTAAAGTTTCTCCCATAGTCTTGGTGAAAGGCAAGTGAAGTCAATAACACTTGAAGTACCTCATGGGTGAGATTGTAACAGTTTCATGTTAATATTATAATTTATTTTGATATTTCAAATTTTTCATCATTCTGTCTTATCATAGTCGATGGTATTCTTGTGTTATGTTGTTGTTGTGTTTCCAGATTACATCCACCAAACTAAAGGCTGTGCATTAGTAAATAAGCACGAGGAGTTCCCGGTGAAGAATTATCATAGTGCCGGATTGGTGATGACATTTTGGTTCCATTGCCGGGACCATTCCTCGTTGGTGGATTTTCTGAAGAGATATTCCCACTTAGTCAAAAATGAATTAGAGGGTAACCTTGTTTTTACTATGTATAGTAGTTACCATGGTAAAGTCATTTTTGCCATGAATAGTAGTTACCATGGTAAAGTCATTTTTGCTGGAATAGTGTTTACCGCAGTAAAGTCACTTTTTACCGTGAATAGTATTTACCGCAGTAACTTCACTTTTTACCGTGAATAGTATTTACCGTAGTAACTTCACTTTTTACCGTGAATAGTGTTTACCACAGTAAAGTCAGTTTTTACCGCAGTAAGTCAAGTTTTACCATAGTTTACCGTGGTCATTTCTATTTTACTGTAGAAAGGTGTAAAGTCACTTTCTAGTATAGTGATTCCAATTATTTGTACAAATAAGTCTTGTTGATTGTACTTGTGAGTTGGTATTTCACGGTGGTTACTTTTGAAAATGGGAAAGATTCCTGTTTTTTCAGCTCAATCTAATGAAGATGCTTCTTCTTTCATTCAAGATTTTAAGAGATCTTGTATTTGTAATGGCCTTATAAGAAGGGAACAATGGACTGAATTTTTTCCTACCTTTTTGGATGGTTCAGCACTTAGGTGGTTTGAAACACTAGGTGATAATGTGAAATTTTCATGGGATTTATTAACTGAAAGTTTTCTTGAAGAATTTGGTGAACAACAGAAATATGCAGATCTCATGATCGAGATCACAAAGTTATCCCAAGGAGAGAAGGAGAAGATAAGGGATTATCATGCTCGTGTTCTAGAGCTAAGGAGGAAGCTCGATGCCTAGATTCGGAAGGAAGGACTAGCAGATGGGTTGATGAATGGCATGGATAATCTCCTCTGTAAGCACTTCATTCTTAGGATGAAGCCAAAGATCAGACAACGAGTGAAGTATGACCACCCAGCTACCATTGAACAAGCAAAGGAGATTGCAAGAAGGCAAGAAGAAAGCATGGAAGAGGAGCCCAAAGAAATTGTTGCTAAAGTAGAGCCTACACCAGCACCTTTGGTCCAGAATCCACAACCACTCCCGGTGAGCACAAATATTTCTCCTAGTACATCTACTGAGTATGAAGATCTACTCAAAAATATGGGTCAGTTAACTATTAATCTTCTTCAAGGAAAGGAATTTAGTTCTCAGGGAGGAGATAGAGGTCCAAAAAGAAATATTTCTGAAGTTGTTTGTTATGGTTGTTATAAAAAGGGTCATTATAAGTATAATTGTCCAGATAGAGCTTCTACATCTGGTAAAGGAGATAATGATAAAGGAAAAGCACCTGTGAATTCTTTTGATGTAGTAGATAAGAGCAGAAATAATGAAGTAGATGTGTTTGTAACAAAAAGAAAGAAAGAAAAAGATAATCAAGATGGAAATGATCCTAAGAAGATGAAAGAAGAAACTAGTAAGAAACATAGGAGAAGAAAGTTGGGTGTGCAGGATTTTCTGATTTCACAGGGGCAAGGACCATACTCCATCTTGGAAGATCTGTCCAAAAGGCCTGTAAATATTACATATGGTCAACTCTTGGCTATGTCTTCTGAGAAGAGGCAGGAGTTGCGAGGTGGAATCAATGCTCGAAGAAGGAAGGAGGTTGAGGTCCTTGTTTTGGAGGCAGAGGCAGATCCCTATGCTCCACAAGATGAGGTATTATGTAATGGTATTTCAATTCATGATGTCTTAGTTGATGGAGGTGCTACAGTTAATGTAATGACCGAGTCTGTAATGAATATGTTGGGTTTAGAAATTGATCGCCCTTCAACACTTATGTTAAGGTCATTAAATAAAGGAAAAACTAAACCAGAAGGTGTAGTTTCAAATGTGGCAATATCTGTTATGGGTGTGGTATGTGTGGTAGACTTTCAGGTGATGAAAAAATGGTACTGTTACGTACCCAATGCTGCTGGGAAGACCATGGCTAAGGATAGTTCATGCAAGAAACTACTGGAATGAAGGTTTCATGACACTTGGATGTGGTAGAGAGAGGGTGAAGATAAATGTGATCCCTCAACATCATAAGGTAGAAATTGTGGATTCAAGTGATGAAACTGATGATTGGACATCCTTTGATTACTCTAGTACCAGTGAAGTGGCCTTTGAAGATGAAGAAAGTGAGGTGGATGTTTCAGTCATGGATATCCTTCCAGTCAACACCAACTCATGACCCCATAAAATTATCTGAAGAAGAAGTTGATGATCGTCTCCAACAAATAAAGATTGGTGATGCTGTGATGGAGAGTGAGAAGGAATCCTACCTCCAGCTCTTTCGAAGGTACATACACCTATTCACTTTTGATTACAAGGAACTCCATCAAGTAAGTTGGGTAGAACATTGTATTGAGTTGGTAGATGGTGCTAAGCCCATAAAGCAAATGCCATTATAGAATGAATCCTAATTTTTCCAAGACTGTAAAAGAAGAAATAGATAAGTTGCTTGATGCAGGATTCATATTTGCTGTGGAGAATTCAGAATGGGTTTCTCCCATTGTGATCTTAATAAAAAAGAATGGGAAGCTACGCATTTTTGTTGATTACAGGAAGCTCAATAAGGCAACAAAGAAGGATCATTACCCTCTTCCATTTTAAAATCAGATCTTGGACGAAGTAGATGGCCAAGAGTGCTATAGTTTTGCTGATGGATATAGCGGATACAACCAAGTTCGTATAGCAGAGAAATATCAGCTGAATACCACGTTCACCACTTCTTGGGGAACGTTTGCTTATAGAGTTATGCCTTTTAGGTTGTGTAATGCTCCAGCAACATTCTAGCGTTTGATGAATAGGGTGTTCGAACCCTACATTGGGACCTTCATCAGAGTATTTATGGATGATTTTTGCATCTATGGGAGCAAGTTGGACCACCTGCACCAAATGGAGACAACATTTCGAAGGTTAGATGAAGCACAAGCCTCACTAAACCCTACAAATTGTGTCTTTGGATGTTCTAAAGGCGTTTTGTTAGGGCATGTTGTATCCAGAGATGGTATTGGTACTGATCCTGATAAAGTTTCAAAAATCAAAGATTTACCATTTCCTCTTAATAGAAGTAAGTTGAGATCATTTTTAGGCCATGTGGGTTACTATAGAAGGTTCATCAATAATTTCTCAAAGATTACACAACCACTAACCCAGTTCTTGAAGAAGGATGTTACTTATGAACCAGGAAATAAGGCGCATGAAGCTTTTGGACAATTGAAGGAAGCCCTGGTGTCTTCACCTATTTTGAAGAATCCAGATTGGAGCAAGCCATTCATTGTGTACACTGATGCCTCAGATACAGCACTAAGAATTACTTTGAGCCAAAAGGATGAAAATGGGAATAAACATCCAATTTACTTTGGGAGCAGACAAATGAGCAGTGCTGAGGTAAATTATACTATAACTGAAAAAGAGGCTCTGACTATCATTTTTGCTATAAAGAAGTCTAGAAATTACTTGCTAGTGCAAAAATTTCTAGTCGTAACAGATCATCAGGCTCTAAAATATATTGTAAATAAGCCTAACCCATCATGGAGGATAGCAAGATGGATAATTTTGCTACAAGAGTTTGAATTTGATATTATAGATAGGCCGGGAAAGAAGCATGTCAATGCAGATGCACTCTCTCGAGCCTATGATGGTTTAGGATCATCTTGTGATGATGATAATTTCCCCGATGCAGCATTGTTATCCCTTGACACAATCCCTAGTGAATACATAGATATTTGGAATTATCTGAATGAATTCAAGTTTCCTGATGGTGCCAATGCAAAGACTAAGAGAAAGATTACTCAAGCCAGTCGTCCATATTCTATTCTGCATGGAGTATTATTTCGAATAGGACGTGATCAAGGGAAGGAACTGCTAGAAGAATTCCACAATGGTACATGTGGAGGGCACTTCTTTGGACAACTTACAGCAAGAAGGATCTTGGATACAGGTTATCACTGGCCCACTCTTTTTAAAGATTGTTATAATTATTGTAAGACATGTGATATTTCTCAAACACATGGTAACCGTAAGACTTCATCAGTTCCATTATGTCCTATTCTTCCCCTTGGTCCCTTTGAAAAGTGGGGAATAGACATTGTAGGTCCACTTCCAACTACATCATGCCAAAATAAGTATATTGTAGTTGCCACAGATTATTTAACCAAGTGGGTTGAAGCTAGGCCATTGAAAACAGCTTCCATGGATGAAGTGGCAAGGTTCATGTATGAACGGATTGTCACCAGATTTGGTTGCCCATTAGAAATTGTAACAGATCAAGGAAGCCACTTCATTAATGAGGTGGTAGAAGCCCTAGTCAATAAGTTTTCCATTAAGCACATGAAGGCAACAACATACAAGCCAAGCACAAATGGACAGGTGGAACGAACAAATTTTTTGTTGTGTCAAATTCTAGCAAACGATGCAACCTTGCAGGTACATAAATGGGATAAAAGGATTCATGCAGCATTGTGGGCATATAGGGCAACATCAAATTCAGCAACAGGATACTCCCCATTTCAGTTGGCCTATGGCATTGATCCAGTTCTTCCTATTGAGTTTGATATTCCCACTGTGAGAGTTATGAAAAATGAAAGGATGGATGAAAGTGATTCAGTAAAAGAAAGGTTGGTACATCTTCATTTGTTGGAGGAAATGAGAGAAATAGCAAAGGATACAAGCCATAAGAAGAAAATGAAGCAGAAGGAATACTTTGATCAAAAGATCCGGTGGTCTCCATTTCATGTGAACGACTTGGTTCTAGTATATGATTCTAGATACAAAAAAAGAAGACAGAGAAAATTTCTTCCAAAATGGATGGGGCCCTACAAAAATAGCAGCTGTGCATGAAAATGGATTGTACCGACTGGAGGAATTGGATGGCACTCCCATTACGAAATCGGTAAACCACGACAAGTTGAAGATTTTCCAAGCACCAGAATAGTCTACTTCCGAGGACGGAGTAGAAGTTAGGGAAGGGGGAAGATGTCGACACTAAAATTTTCCACCGTAATTTCTATTTTCATTAATGTATGTATTAAGAATAGGATGTTGTTAAGTATAATTAGTAGTAGCATCTGATAGAAGATAACGGCGCCGTCAGTACGGTGCCGCCAATAATGTGGAGTACGGTAACAGTCAAAGTACAATAGGAATGTTGTAAAAAGTAAATATTTGTCGTAAGTAGTCCGGTAATGTTAAAATATTAAAGTTTGGGTAATTAGAGCAAGTAGGGTCTACATGATTAGGAATTAGAAATATTATATTGGGTAATAAAGACAAGGAGTGAGGTCATAAATATTTTGTGTATTTTATTTGTAAAAAGTCTAAAAATGTGGAACCCATGTAAAATGATAAGGTTTATCTTATCTTAATAGATAAGCTTACATGTACAGATAAGAGTTAAGGTATGGAATATGATTCGTCAGAGTGGATTTCTTATCCTATCTTAGAGATAAGATGGATAAGCCTGGGAAGTTCTATAAATAGAGAGGCCCACCCCCCTCATTTAGCATAAAAGGAAGTAGTGAGAAATATTGTAGGAAGTGTGCGAAGGAAGCCATCAGTTTAAAAGGTGTGTTGAAGAAGCCATTAAGAGGTGTACATTGTAAAGTTTCTTCCCATAGTCTTGGGTGAAAAGGCAAGTGGAAGTCAATAACACTTGAAGTACCTCATGGGTGAGATTGTAACAGTTTCATGTTAATATTATAATTTATTTTGATATTTCAGATTTTTCATCATTCTGTCTTATCATAGTCGATGGTATTCTTGTGTTATGTTGTTGTTTTGTTTCTAGATTACATCCACCAAACTAAAGGATGTGCATTAGTAAATAATCATAGCACGAGGAGTTCCCGGTGAAGAATTATCATAGTGCCGGATTGGTGATGACAGCACCTTAATTATGGTGGCCTTATCCATGTTGTGCCTCACCACTTATGTTGATACTTTGACCAATACGTTGCTCACCTATTCATCTAACATGACAGTAGGCTTTACTGTCATATGCCTAGCTTGGGGTGTCATCTTCATCAATCTCGACACACATGACTCCTTGCATACATCAAATTTAGGCTCATCCATTTAGGTATGCATTGACCATGATAGTTTATTTTGAGTGCGCACAATTTCCATATCCTCATCCATTATCTCCTAGCCAAATAAATCCTTCTATGTTATCGTGCTCTGGAAGCAGGCACAAAAAATATTTCCTATGTCCTTAGTGTATCCAATGAGTGGTGCACTATGTTCTCCACTCATTCTCTTTATCATTTTCCCTTTTAGAACTTGAGCTTCAATGTTAGGAGTCTTTGTAGTATCTTGGGAAGTCTCATGTGTGGTTTCAAATGTTTCCTTCTCTCCTTCTTCTTCATCTTTTGGCTCTTCTTCTTGCTCAAGTGGAATAGGAGATCCTAGCGCACTCTCCTCCGATCCTGCAGCCTCTTCATGTAACTTCAACTTCCTTATCCTTTTTGGCTCAGTGGACTCCTTGTGCAGAGAGAGACGAGGTGATCTCCTTACCATTTGTGGGGTTCCACCTTGAGTCCTTGTGCATCTAAATACTTTTGTAAACATTTTCTCTCCCTGTTCTACCCCTGTATCGTCTTCTTCATCCTACACCTGTGGTGGACTAGTGGTGTGTTGTAATTCCTTCCTATATGAAGGTTGCCTCCTTCTATACTCCAAGACACCACTATCTTCATGCTCTTCTTCTTCATCTTCTACGTCAATGGTTTTTGTGGGCTTTGGTGCCGGTATGTTCTCCATTATATGTTGACCCTTCGATGGCCTTGGGAGCGCGATCTCGTTCTCCACATACTTATTGTTTTCCATTTTGGGCTTCAACTGAAGGTACACTAGTGCTGCCCCAATATCTCTGATAGCTAGACTCATGGGCTTAATGCTCAATACTTCTAAAATGAGCCTCTCAATATACATGCTTCACCCTAGATACACATATTTCTTTCTCAGGTTGTGTTAGTCACGGACTATCTTCTCTACATTGAAGGCTAGGTGGCGCGTGTCTGTGAATCTGTGGAATGATGTTTGAAAGTACCTCATTGTGAAAGCTTAAGGAAATTTATACAAAGGGCTCCAAGATCCATATTTCATTGGGAAGCGCACAATGCAGAAATGTTGATATACAACAAACTAGACTTATTTCCCTATTACCGAAGGTAGGTCCTTCGGGATGCACCACTCTTATTCAAAGGCTACGTGGAGCCAATTGTACCATTTCTCTTCTCTTTTCTTGACATCATCTGTCATAGACCCTTTACATAGGTACTTGTTGAACCTTTCAGCTGGTGACTTATTCTCCATGGGGTATTCCCATATCTTCTCCTTCGGTCCATCTTGTACTCTAATATCCATGAATACCATTGACAATAGAACAGCTCCAAAGCTGATTTTTCCTCCTGTGTGCGCTTCCTCGACTATCTATTTTGCAATGTAGTCTGTAATATTATAGACTAATCCTTCTAACATCCGCTTCACAACATGTAACCACATGGTGTTCACCTGTGACCACCTCTCCTAGTCATTCAACTTTGTAAAAATATGTGTTGTTGCTTATACAACCAGACAATTCTTTATTTTATCAATGTCCATACCACACAGACCCTTCAAGTATCCCAAATCTTTCCTAGTTTCTAGAATCACAACTTTATCTATTAGGTCAATCTTTATATGCTCTCATGTGGACTTCAAACCTATCACTGTGGATATCAGCACGGATGAGATTCTAACTCTGAGTCTTGCAAAGTAGAAAAATTCCTCATGTACTCTGCTCATGAGCCATTGGTATAAAGGCTCATACTTCTTGAAATATGGAAGATCATATAATTGGTAGACTCCAATTATTTTCAGAAGTTTCTCACCTGCATCATCATAAACTGACATGTCATTTGTCATGCATTTTTTTGTCTTCGTGTTGAGTAGGGTATCAAGTTCCTTTTTTTTCTCCATGGTCCTATGGTTATACTCGCTCACTTTTTATTTTCTTATATGTGAATCCTATAACACCCTGAACTGTTGTTACTTCCTCCTGAGCATACAAGTGTTGATATGTGATTTCTTTGTAAAAAGGGATGTGTTCCTTTGATTGAGAAGTCATGCTTGATATGTACTGTATCTTCTTTGTAGATCTTTGACTGAGTCTGAATATGATTGGACTCTTTTATTTCTTTCATTTTACACCTGAGTTTAATCTGATCTCGGAATGAGTTATGAAGTTATTCATCTATAAGACCTAGCCTTGGATCAGTGGTATTGATCCAAGTGATGCTTTAAGTTTATTCGTGATGAATTAAAATTATAGACCTTACGCAGGTTGTAAGGTCTGAATGCATTGAATAAGCTAGTCTGGAGTATAACTCAGGTTGATCGTGTGAAATGGAATGGTTCCCGATATCGAAGTATATCTGGAAGGTCTTGATCGTGGACCAGGTAATAATTCTGTTACATATAATTTTGTAGCCTAATGGCAGTACAGGAGTGAACCCTGTTCGAGAATACATGTTGTAGGTTCTTTTTCTGAGCATATGAAATGTTAGACCTAACTGGAATTATTAATGTTAGTAACCTAAAACTAAACTTAACCTAGGTTAGATTAGTGTTAATCTAACCTAGACCTAGGCTAAGAGCTAATGCTCTAAGTTAGTATCTATGTTCTAAGAGGTTAGCCTAGGTGTTATCCTAAATCCTAACCTAAGTTACTAACCTAACTTGGGCAAGGATTAAAGGGGACCTATGGAGGGGTGCGAACCATGGGCGGTAGTTTCCACGTTATAAATGCGTAAGGATAAGCATGAGGGAAAGTAATTGGTGGAAGATTTAAAACGGCTAACTTGAGCCGACGTGGCAGGTCGCCAAAGTTGGAAATGGTCCTTAATGTGTTTTTGTCCATTGCCAACTATGGCGGTCGGTGGCAGTGGAGAATGAGCGGGAAATTGGGAGTTAATGTCATTTATGGACTCGGGCTTCGAGCTCAGATTTCATGGGGAAACATGCAAAATGGAGAGTTAATTGTTTGTTTGGTTTTGCATGCGCTCTGGTTTTCCTTCTGTCTGTTCACTGGTTCTTCGCACCAGTCTTCTTGGTGTTGCATGGCAAGTATGAGCGTAACTAGCTCTTTCCTCTGGCAAGGAAAATATATAAGTCATGGAAATAGCAAATTTTTGTTGGTGGCTCTAACTTGGAAAAGAAGGAGAAGGTTCGAGCTCTTTCAGTGGTCTGCTTCGAAATTTTAAGCAAATATCCAGGCATGTTAGGCCCTAACCTTTAAAAATCTTGCTGTCTTTTAAGTGATTTCATTAGAACAACTCTGTTCAGATGATTTTTGGAATTGGTTGGTTTCTATGGTAGTCTTGTGTGATTTTTGGCACTGTATCTTCATGCTGGTTCGGTTTTTCAATTTAACCCTTGATGGGTGTTTATTGTGTTTCGAACTGTTGCTATATTTCCTTGTGTTTTGCATTCCGGCTTTAAGTTTGCGATTTAAGTTATATGAAATGAATGTATGCTAGGCCTGCTCTGTGAGAACCCATGAATTGTTCTCGTGATGGGTACAGGCTACTGTGATGCTTGTTGATTTATACTCGTAGTCGATGCTTGTTGTTGACACTTGTCGTCGATGCTTGTTGTTGATACTCGTCGGAGGGAATACTGATGGACAGTTGTTTGATTGTTCAGTTTTATTGAACTTTTTGTAAGCTCTGTCGTGGTTATTATTGGTGGTGGTTATTGATTCTTGTTGGGTTTCGTTTTGTCATTTAAAGTTATTTATGAATAAATAACTTGTTGTGTAACTGAATCTCATTGCGATCTTGTTGAAGTTGTTTTTCCTTTGCGTTGTGGTTATGGGATTCAACCCGATGGCAATATGTAATATGGATATATGTATTTATTGTGTTTGAACGACTTTGTAGAGTCCATTGAATGATTCGTATATTTTCGGACCACTGTGGAAGCTATATATATTTGAATTTTGGTAATTTGATTTGTCTGAGTCTTGAAGGAGTAACATGTAATGCGACTTATGTTATTTTGTCACGAATACCTTTGTTTTACAAGGAATTTGTGGTTCAGACTCAATTGGGTACTTATTATGTTTCCACTCTATGTAAGCTTGGGGCGAATATTGTTATAAGGGTTCAGTCGGATTCCTTGTTTTGAAATCAGTATTTAGATTTCCTTATACCTGATTTTGAATATCGACCATTGTTGGCATGGTTGGAATCTTTAACTTGTATTTAACTAGTATATCGTTTTCTGTAGAAGCTTATTCGTGAATACTAGTATACAGATTTAGTTTTAAATCTTTGATACGTAATCAGTGTCACTGCTTCTGTATAAGCCTGATTATGAACATGTAATGTTTTTGGCTTTTTTGGACTTCTTTAAACAGTTTGACATCATGTAATTTGGATTTTTATTTAGTGGGTCGTGGATACCATACTTTCAACCCTGGATGCGTCCAGAAGTGACTACGATATGCTATGTTTTCTTTCTGATAAATTCCAGTTAGATATGGCTGTGCATGTTGCGGGGATTTCATTTAAAAATCTCTCGGCATAGTCTTAGGGAAACATCAATTGCTTAATGTTGAGGAGTCTATTGTTGACTGCGATAAAATTGAAGCTCTTTGATTTCGACCTTGGGTCCGAAAGCCTTGTAGTGTTTATTAGGGAATAGAAGGGGTCTGTAGGTTGATGTATGGGATTGTAGCCGTGTTTACGTATTCTGTTGCATGACTATCCTGCCTTGAGCTTGACTGAACTATGAGCCATTGACTGCACCTCGACAGGAAATGTGGGGAATATCTTCTTGTCTGCTGCTTCATGTGGAAGGTCATGTGGAGTATGTTTAGTACTGAGTCATCACTGATGGTGTGATAGCTACTGTACATGAGTTTTGTTATAATTAATGTTAACAAAACAGTGGTTCTTCTTGTGGCTCGTCTGACTTATTCATATGCACGTAAGGTGAATGTTTTCCATTTAAGGAGATGGTACAGTCATGAACTTGTTGAAGGGAAATATGAATGACTTGTTTCTTTCTCTTCTGTTATGAAAATATATGTTGATATTTTTATCTAACAATTGGAACTATTTTGAACCTATTTATGGAACCATGATTTGTTATTATATTCCTTTTATTGTTGATTGAAATGATCTATCTGAAGTTTGTTGTTTTTGGAATTCAGATGGGTAAATGATTTGGATACTTTCGTTCTCCTTGATTTCAATTATTTGATGAAGTATTTGAGAAGTATATAGGACTATTCTGTAACGATAATAGAGTTACCCGTTTGTAGTCATTTTTGTATTACAAAAGCATAGTCTGAAACATGTATATTTGTTTGGAGAAATGATCTCATTTAAACAGGTTGTTTAATGAAAACAGTTGGTGGATTGCAATTGTTTTATGAGTTAGTGCTTATCATGCTCAGTTCATCGAACTGACCCATGTTGAAAAATTTTGCAGATGGTCGCCGTAAGTGGTAAAAGCATGCAGATCTGATAGGATGTTCAGATTGTTTAACTTGGTTTATGATGAATTACAGTTTGATTCTCTAGATGTACTATTGAGGAAAGATGTTCTTCTTCCATTGAGCATTGTATCAAGTATGTTGAATGCATAAAAATGTATTGGATTAGTTCTGAAAGGAATGGAAATCGATATTTTTTACTTATGTGTTTGCATTCGTATCTTGATAATTTGACTTTCTTCGGTTCAAATATCTTGAGAGCATTACTATTATTGTATAATTTGGAGACTTTGGTGATTATCAATGTAAGCTTTGCAAGATTGCGTGACTAAATACTTATGATTGTTTAGCAGTTCCAGTATGTTCTATCAAAAGCTAAATTGAAATTTAGGTAACTGTCTTTCTGAAAGATAGGGTTAAAATAAACCTAAGCAGAACGCTAAACAAGCTGAATTAAATTAGTAATTCCTAGTCTTGATTAAGCCAGGACAACATTTAATTGGATTCTTAATCATTATATCTTGATGCTAATAAGTACGATATAAATTCAGTTATGAGAACTGATATAAACCTAAATGGGGTTCAGATGGCAATCTCATGTGAAGTTTATGAGTTATTGTCCATTTTCGTTGATTTAGGATTATGTATATTCTACGAACTCCTTGGTGAGACCATAGTCTCAATAACTCCTCTATGTAATGGGTTGCACTGAGAAAGGTCATCCTAAGGTGAGGAATCTGGGGATTGGGAAAGGCTAACCTTAGGGGAACGTCTTTTAATATATTTAAACTCTATGTGTGTAATGCTTATTAATAAGTAGATCTTTTCGAGGCGGATTTAAAGGTTGACGGCATAAGACAACTGCAGGGTTGTACCTTCGAGAAGATTAGGATCTTCTCGAAGATACCAAAGTGACTTATGACGACACCCTTTGCATTGATCGTTAAGATTTACACCTTTAACTCGAACAAGTTACTCTGGGACCGATTAGGAATGTGGTTACATTATAAGGCTACCTAGGAGACTCGGGGTATCTTGACACACTGGTTTAACTAGGGTTAACCCAGTATGTCATCTTATCCCTAGTCCTTGGGTGCATCCCTATAACGTAGTCACCTTATTAATCCATTCTCGAGTAATTAACTTGGGATAGTAGGGACTGGCAGAAGTCGGTATAAGACATTCTACATAACATAAGAATGGGGTGAAGGACATATTCCAGATTGATGAGTATGCCGTTAAGGAATACGAGACATAAGCAGTATGTTTCAAATCTTTGGCCAAAGTATCGCAAGCTGTTGATTGCATTGTGCTGAGTCACCTGGTCTAAGGGATGAGATGCCGATGAATAATGGTAACAGTTATTCAGTTAGGTTCCTTGGACAGAGCATTCTGAATCCCATAATAGGGAAGAGAACCACAAGAGTGATGTGTCAAATAAAAATGCTAACTCTTATTACTCATGAATAGATCGGTAGATTACCGAGTCATGGAATGAATAGATTGGAGGTACTCCGAGTCATTACAGCTGCATATGGTTATCTGTTATAAGAATGGTTAATTGATTTGTGAGTTCTAAAATTATGTATTTAGAACCAAGAAGCATTTATAAAATAAAAATAAAAATTTGACTTGTTCTATTGTCTAAAATGAGGATGTTACAAATCCCACTCCTGGCCAACTATGACGCCCTCTGGATATTACATTTATGAAAAGTTAATTTCAGGTGCCATCTCTTCCTCCTCTACAACTACCTTGTTCTTCCCCTTTGTTCCTGATAACTATTTTCTTGGGTGCCATTTTGACCTCATAATCCTTCTATAGACACTTGCCTCTTCGATTCTGTAATTCCCAACTAAAACTCTATCTTGAGTTAGCATGCCCTAGGTGAAATCACGTGCCCTAGCTCCTCTTTTTCATCTTACTTCACTCAAACCCTTCACCACCAGGGATGCAATCTTCTTCTACGCACAGATCTTCTTATCACGTCTTGTCTCACACCCTTCGCACCTCAAATTGATTACTCGGCTCTTTCCACTTAGCTCTTTCTAAAATACTCTTAATCACAATGGTAAAAGTGATCTTACATTCCATCCTTATATATATTTTCAAATTTTGATGCATTTATTACTTCTCCACCTACCAAATATCCTCATTTATCGACCAAATTTGTTCTTTCCACATGGTACATATTCACGCCCTAGCTATAACCTTCAACCACACCTTCCTACCCTCTTGTCATAGACTTATCTTCAGTGCATTCCCATGCACCTGAGTACCTCATCATTGTACCTTATCCTGGTAGTTACTATGGCCTCTTCTTACCTTGTGTTATATTGTTCCTTCATTCATCTCCCTCCTTGGTCACTTTTAAGAAGCAAACCTTTTACTTTGACAAACATCCATATAAACTTCTTCCTTTCCACCTTTCAGTTCTAGCAGTCCTATACCTTGATATCAATAACCACACCCCACACTAAAATTATGTGTAGTCCATTGTGCATCAACATGCTCCATATTGTATTTATCTTCATGCGCGTAAGTGTGATTATTACACAAGAACAAAAACTAAAGTGACAAAGCATAGCAAAAATGAAGGAAATACATAATGGAAACCTAATCTAATTGGTAATACTACATTATTACAAATGCCAAGAAGACTTATTTATAGTAGGGCTTTAGCCTACTCCCGTTTAAGTACCTGGGTAGCAGTGTTCCATCTAGTGCTTCTAACTTGCAAGTGCCTGTTTCAAGGATGTAAGTGATAACATATGGCCCTAACCAATGTACCTTAATTTTTCCTGGATGGCACAAGAAGTTAGAGTAGTAGAGAAGTACCATTTGTCCAATCTCAAACTTCTTATCCCTTATGTTTCTGTCATGCCATGATTTTTAGCTGGCCTTTTCCTACTTCTGACTCCATTGTGTTATGGCTCATCACTCATCTAGTTGAATCATCTTCTCAATATGGTCTTCTAAATCCTACTCATTAGCTAGACCTCTAGCATCCATAATGCACAAAGAAGGTAACATAAATTCTATAGGGAGAATGGCTTATGCGCTAAAAACCAACTGAAATGGTGTGGCTTTGTTCAATCTCTTATAAGTTGTTCTATATGCCCAAAGAATAGCTGACACTTTATCATCCCAATCCTTTCTTCCAATATCCCAAATTTTTATCAATGTGTGGCTCAAAATATTTTTGAAATCCTCAGCAGTTCCATTTTCCTGAAGATGATAGGGTGTAGTCTTATAGTGTGCAAACATAAACTCATCTAATAGGACCTGATTGTCTCATTAAAAAAGTGTGTACCCCTATCACTTGTCAAGCTTAAAGGACATCCATATCTTGTAAGAACGTTATCCCATAGAAACCTAGCTATTGTAGCCGATGTACAGTCCTTCGTAGGTGCTGCTTCTTCCCATCTTGTGAGATAATATGTACAAGTAATGATATAGCGCGACCTATTCTTGCACGTGACTGGTGAAATAGGTCCTACAAAATTGATGGCCCATTTCTCAAATGGTTCGGAACTAGTAATAAGTCTCAGAGGCATCTCATCTCTTTTCCCCGGTTTACCTAGATGTTGACAATGGTCACACACTTTGCAATACGCTTTACAATCTTTATACAGTGTCTCCCATCATAACCCAATAAGTAGGATCTTTCAGGTAGTTGCATCACCTGCATAGTATCCACCTTCAATACCATCATGTGCCTCCTCCATTATATCCTTTCTCTCATGCTCTAATACACAACGGTGTAATACTTCATCTTTGCCTATCTTGTAGAGGTCACCACTAATTAACATAAATGGTGTCGCATGTATTGCAAGTTGTTTCTTTTATAATGCCTTCATTCTTTCTGGTGCCACACCAGTTCATAGAAAGATAGAAATGTCTTCTAATTCTGATATCATGCATTACAGCCTATATAAATGTGGATCTAGAATGGTTTCTTCAATTGTATGTGCTTCTTCTCCTGAGTGAATTCTAGACAAGTGGTCTGGTCTAGAGTTACTTTTCCCTAGCTTCACCACAACTGTGAAGTCAAACTCTTGAAATAGGAGTACCCATCTGCATATGCACCCTTGTAAGATGGGTTTGTTCAGAAAATACTTCAATGCCATGTGATTTGTATAAAACAAAAATGGTGTTGATAACAAGTACTATTGGAACTTGTGCAATGCATAGATCATTGATAAAGCTTCGCACTCTATAGTTGTATAATTTTGTTCAGCAGGAGTCAGCTTCCTACTAGCAAAGCAAATTGGATGATCTACAATACCTTCACCAGATTGAGCTAACACAATGCCAATGGCCATGTCAGAGGGATCCACATACACATGAAATGGTTTATCCCATGAGGGAAAGCACAGATGTGGCGTGATAGTAAGTTTCTCCTTTAATATCTCAAACACGCACTGATGCGATTCTCCCCAATAAAATGCACCTTTTCCTTTTAGTAACTCTTCCAAGGGTTTAGTAACTTTTGCATACCCTTTGATGAACTTTTGATACTATCCTGTGTGACCCAAAAATCCACGCACCTCACTTTTCCTGGTAGGCGCTTCTAGACCTAGAATGACTGCAACCTTAGCTAGATCAACCAACAAACCTTCCTTACAGATTATATGTCCTATTAGTATTCCAAAAGGTGTAGAAAATATGCACTTCTTGATGTTCAAAGAGATACTCAATTGTCTGCATCATTCAAACATCAAGCACAGATTGTCACAATGATCTTTCACAAGCCCATATATTGTCCAATCATCTAGATAAACTTGTAAGAAGTTGTGAATAAAATATTTGAATGCATGAACAACTATCTGGAAGAATGCATTAGGCACATTTTTCAGTCCAAAAAGCATCATAGTATAGGTAAAACTACCCCATTCAGTAGTAAAAGTTGTCTTTTCTTGATCCTCCTAAGAAATCCTAACCTGATGATACCTGGAAAACCCATCTATGAATGAATATATTTCACACCTTGCCACTCCTAGTATTTCCTCAGTGAATGGTGTAGGAAAAGGGTCTGTGACACATGAAGTATTCAACTCTGAATAATCTAAACAGATTTGAATCCTATCACCCTTCTTGATACTGATCACCATAGGACTAACCCATTCTGACTCATCTAAGGGTCGAATAATCCCATATTTCAACATCTTATCAATATCTTCCTTCACCTTTTCATGTAAATTAGGATTCATTCTATACGGTCTCTTTCTAACTAGGAGTGTAACGTCCTTAATATTTATCTTCATTTCCCTAAGTGATTCATGCATGCATTTAAGTTCATGATACTCTTGAGGGAATAAGTCCTGGTAATCCCTGAGTAACTCAATGATCTTTGACACTTCCGATTCTGACCAATAGTCTCAATTATGACCTCTTTTGGCTCAACCTCTGAGCATATATTCACCTTATTTGTCTTCATTGGTTCGTGATAGGCACACATATCCTCATCTACACTTTCCTAGACCTTTCGCACCCCTTACGAACGTTCAATATCCAAGTTCTCAACTTCCTCATCATCTACTATGTAAACCATCTTTCCTTTCTCTTTCTCAAGGCAAGTGCGTTCAAGTAGTATGGAGTCCATTTATTCTTCCTTTTCAAAAAGTAATCCGGATTCTATCTCAACAAATATTTCCTAAATATGCTCTTCTGCCTTTGCACTATCTCCCATATTTGAGCGCTTGACAAATTTTAATGCTTCATCTACTGGAGGTTTAGTCGAGAAGTATTCAAAGGTCTGGATCATTCCTATATTCAAATTCTACCAATTTCGAGTCTCTCTATGTAGTTTTACATATATATACCAGGCACATGCATAGCTTTGTAAATTAGAATACAATCTATGCACCCAGTGTAAAGGTGATAATGCTTCTTATCCCCCTGTCCAGAGTCTCTCGCACTACTGAATGTGATGTTGAATAGTTTGATCACCATTATAAGGGTAGATCTGTGTAGGTGCATTGCTCCTTAAAAACCTAGTAGATAGGGTGGTTCCAATCTCCCCCCATTCTATAAGATTATCTCTGTGGACTACCCACCAGCACGTTGTTGTCCTGCACAAGCATGATTTTTCAACAACCATGAATCATACATTTGTCCTGAAAATCACATGTCAATGCTTGCAATGAAAAAGAGGAATATAATAGTTATCAAGGGTGTTACATGTGGTATACAATATGCCTAAAATGTATAGTCTTGTAAATGACTAAGTATTTAATGATGAATTGAAAGTTGGAGATTTACTTGCATTGGTTGTGTAATCTACCTCGTAATTTTATGAGAAAGATAGAAGTTATATCTTGTTGATATTCTTCATATGATTCTATGCTTATCTGAATATCCTTTGACAATATGGACAAATCGAATTAGTTCTTTCTCCCTTATAATGATGCAACTTGTTAAGCTGCATAAGATGATGTTTATATCTAAACAATTTAATATAGTAATGAAATGTGTAATGAATACATAGTAAACTATAGAAATGGTGGAGGATAAGAAGGGTATGAAAACCCTAACACTTAATCATGAAGAGGAAGACTCTTCCTCGCTCAAAGGAATGTAATGTAAAGACTAATGATATGATCGTTAATCATTAGACTTCATTTCCTACGAAGTCTACTATAGTTGAACATATTTGGTTGCTACACCTTCTTGAATGGTTAAGTTACATTATAATGGTACTAATGATATTGATGTCCTGTTTTTGGTTAACTACTTGTTAAACTAGTAAACGAACATTAAAAGCAATAATAAGCTAAGAAAGTTCTTTGTTATATTTGATTCAATTAATCATTAAAGAACTTTCTTAGCTTATTATTGCTTTTAATGTTCGTTTACTATTTTAACAAGCAGTTAACCAAAAATAGGACAGCAATATTGTAAGTTCCATTATAATGTAAATTAACCATTCAAGAAGGTGTAACAACCAAATAGGTTCAAATATAGTAGACTTCGTAGGAAATGAAATCTAATAATTAACGATCATATCACTAGTCTTTACATAACATGCGTTTGAGCGAGGAAGAGTCTTCCTCTTCATGATTAAGTGTTAGGGTTGTCATACCCTTCTTATCCTCCACCATTTGTATAGTTTACTGCATATTCATTACACATTTCATTACTATATTAAATTGTTTAGATATAAACATCATCTTATGCAACTTAACAAACTGCATCATTATAAGGGAGAAAGAACTAATTCCCTTTGTCCATCTTATCAAAGGATATTCAGATAAGCATAGAATCATATGAAGAATATCAACAAGGTAGAGATTCTATCTTTCTCATAAAATTACGAGGTAGATTACACAGCCAATGCAAGTAAATCTCCAAATTTCAATTCATCATTAAATACTTATTCATTTATAAGACTATACATTTCAGGCATAATGTATACCACATGTAACACCCTCGATAATTGTTATATTCCTCTTTTGCATTGTAAGCATTGACATGTGATTTTTAGGACAAATGTATGATTCATGGTTGGTGAAAAATAATGCTTGTCATGGATAAATTATTATGCTCTTTGATTGTAGGGCTGATATGTTGTTACTTACAATAATCTGTCTCACTTCTTATGAGTAAGCTTCAATCTGGTTTTAAGGGTTACAAATTTATCTTTTGCAATTGACTCATCCCTTGGATCAATTCCATTGATCCAAGGAATGTTTTAAATCTTCTTATCTAAACTAAATGAAAAACTTACATTCATTGATTGAGAGACTTAAAGGACTGAATTTGTGTTGTTGCAATTCTTTATCATCTTGAAGACAATGCCAACATTCGGTTTTGTGTTGTGCCCAGCTCTTCTTGATTGACCTGTGCAAGGCACTTAATGGTGTTAAGGGAAACCTGCTTCAGGATTCTTGAGAAAAAGGAAATTCTAATGAGCTTTTTATCTATATAGTCTATCCTAATAAGATTCGAGGATCACGTAAAATTTCCTAACTCCTTTTAAGCCACTTTATGTGGGACAACATTCTAACCTAAGTTATAAATGCTAAGTTAGTGCAAAGGGTAATAACCTAAGGGATGCTAAGTTATTTTTAACCTATTGTATTTGGTTAAACTATGACCTAACCTAAGGTGACAATCTATTGATAGAAGGTTATATCCTAAGGTTATATTTTTTAAATTAATTTAAGATAAATTCTATCTATCCTAAACTATTGGGTATGAAAGGCAACCTAGGGGGTTGGTTGGAAAGTGGGAGATAAGTGGCGGTTCCTAAGCTATTAATGAGATTTGGTTTTGATTTGGTTTTACATGCATGAAAGTACTGCTAGTTTGGCTGGGGTTAGTGAAATTTTAAAAGGAACCTACATGGAGGCATCGATAAGTATGGAAATGCATTTGGAAGTGCAATTAGGTCTCGCCAACTATGAATGGTGGTGGAAAGGAAAGATAAGTGGGAAATTTGGAATTAATGTCATTAATATGCCTCGGGTTTGGTGAGTAAGCTGTCTTGGAAGGCATGCTGCCGGATTTGTTGGGGGTTGTTTTGATTTGCATACTTCACGATTTTTGCTCTGCATGGAGCTATCTGGGTTTTTCGAACCAGCAGTTTGATCTGCACTTAGTGGCTATTTTTGAATTCTTTGATCTATTTTTGGTTCGAGGAATGTATAAGAGGCACTGTGGAAAAAGATTGATGTTGTTTGATCTTTCTTGGATAAGAAGAGGTGTTGGAAACTTGGCTAGAAGTCTTCTTTGAATCAGTAGAGGCACTATCAAGCATGATAGGATCTACCCATTAAGATTTCTTGCTTTTCTCTAATCTCTTCATTAAAAAAACTTTTCTCTTTGTGGTAAATAGTTTTCTATTTTCTCTTCTCATTTACTTACTTGATAGAAGAAATCTGTGATTTGTGGATTCATATTCCTTGCATGAGAAGGTTGTACTTGTATGTATGTTCTCTCTAAATTATTTAAATGTGGTAAAACATTTTGAGTTTTGAGACCCTTCTGTTTGGTTTAGTTCTTATTTTTGGGATGTATACTCGAAAAGGGATTTGGGTGTGTAAGCTTTGTTGGAAATTTTAACAGGAAGTCTCTGCTGAGAATAGAAAGTGTATTGTTAATTTCTTTACGCTTTCTGAGATGGTTTTGTTGCATTGGTTACTCTATTATTACGTTTTGTAAAGGAATGCACTTAATGGATTTTGAACAGGAGTTGTGGAATAATATTGTGATAAATTGTTCCCATTTTTGGGTATCTTACATTACTCCTTTTGTTTCCTTGATTGTTTATTTGATTGTCAGAAACATCATGAGTTGTGTTGAGAAAGGAGCGTTTTAATCTTCTTTCAATCTATATTTATATTTTTGTTCAGTTCAGACTAGAACTTATGTTTTGTGGATAAAAGAGAAGTGTGGATTGAGTTATTACTTCGGCTTGTTTAAATAGCGAAGGAGGGGGATGAATACCCTTTTCTTATTTGATTTTTCTCTACCATGAAATTTTCTTTTATTAAGAGCTATATAGTCATATTGTTTGGTCTTGAGAGACAATACGAGCTTGTTTGACTGTAGCTCAGTTTGAGTCTTTGTGTTCAAGTTGATATGAATACAAGCTTGTTTTATTGTAACTTGGTTTGAGTGTTTGTGTTCAAGTTGACATAAATATGAGCTTGTTTGACTGTAGCTCAGTTTGAGTCTTTGTGTTCAAGTTGATATGGATACAAGCTTTGTTGACTGTAGCTTTGTATTGAGTCTTGTTTTCTTACTAAACGGGAATAGAACTATTCGGTACACTAAACTTGGCTTGGGGTTCTTTCCCTTTTTCTCTTTCTTTTCAAATGTTGAAAGTTTAGATTGTTTTTGGTGTAACTTGGCTGATCATGTTCTTTGGAGACAAAATTTATTTTGTCGACTTAGAAACTATCTTGTTAGTCTGATTGAGTTTCTTGGAATCATTTTTCTGTCCATTCAGATATATGAGGATAGTATTGTTAAATTACTTTCTAAACTGGAAATCAACTTTTCTGTGTCTACATGTCATGAGGGAATTACCTTCTCAGGTCTATTTGGTTTATTCAAGTTATTCTCAGATACTTTCAATGATAGACTTACTTCTTTTTAAGTTTGTCTTTCTGGTTTTATTAGGAAACCTAATCAACTTTGTTTGAGCCTGCTTGATTTCATAATTGAGGTATTGTTCTTATTGCCTTTTCAAATCTAGGTGGTTTTTAGTTAGGTCTGACCTGTTGAAAGTAGATGGATATTTCTCTACTTTGACTGTTGCATATGGCAGTGGAATTCATCTTTTGAAATTTGTATTTGCTATTACTCTCTATGTAATTAACAGATAGTAAGATCTTTTCTCAATTGAATAAGGGTAAAAGTTAACCCTGTAATAGTCATATCTTGCATAATGGAATGTAGGAGGTTAATCAGTTACTAATATCTGAATCAATATTGGAAACTCATAATGGTCAAAAATGAGTTATAACTATTTGTTCCTCTTCCTTCTTAAAATAGATTGAAATTCTTGTTAAGGAATGTTTATCTCTTAAATTAATGAAGAATCTGTTTCTTTATTTCATATGTATAAATAATATATGTATGAATTCAATTCACTCTGAACCTGACTACTATTTCATAATGAATGTGGAATTCAAGAATAGTTGTGTTGAATCTTCTTTTAAATCATTTAAATTGTTTAAATTGAAGGTGTTGATCTTTCCCTTCTGAGGATTAAAAGGTAATGGAAATTATATACTTTCAATTTGTTCTCCTTTATCTTTTTATGAACCTGTATAGGTTTGATTGAATCAAATACTTTACTTATTGTAAGTAATTATCTAGTATTTGATATTATTACGTTTATACTTGATGTATACCTATGGACATTTGGGAATGTATCAATTTGGTAAATGAAACATTGATGACTTGGTATACATTCTTGAATTGTTAAGAGGTTTAATCTAGAACCTAGGTTATTTTACTTAATCTAGAATTAGGATGCCCTTTTTATGAATTGTGAATCTTTTGGTTATTTAAGATGTAGGATGATTCATCTTAAAAAGATTACATTGTTGTAATTAACTTGGATTTACATATTTTCTGGAACTTGGAAGGAATATTAAGGAAGTCTTTGATTTCGAAGGGAACTCTTGATGATAGAAAGATCAATTCAGTATTTCAAATTCTGTAAGAATTATGGGGTGGTTAAATTCCAAGGCTATTAATTAATGTAAATAAGTATCGGTTGGGACAATACTTATAGAATATACTACAGTATTTGATGATTATATAATGGACTCTCATAAAGTGATTGCAGATTTATATTTGTGTTTCTTTTTTGATGTTATTACTTAGTCTTATTATGTATGATTGCATTAATTGATTCATTAAAGCATAGTTGTTTTAATGAAATAATTAGTGGAATGAACTTTGTTCTAATGTTTAGTGATTATCATGCTCAGTTTATTGAATTGACCCATACTAGCAATTTTTACAAATGGACATCGTAATTGATAAAAGAAGGCAAAAACTTATATGATGCATTGGCTAATATAAGTCTGATTCTTTTTAAAGAATTCTAATTCATTCTTGAGTTGTATTGAAAAAATAAAATTTGTATTATTTTTGGAATGAAGGCTATTTGTTATACAGTATACCTGAAATGTATAGTCTTGTAAATGAATAAGTATTTAATGATGAATTGAAAGTTGGAGATTTAATTGCATTAGTTGTGTAATCTACCTCATAATTTTATGAGAGAGATAGAAGTTCTATATTGTTGATATTCTTCATATGATTCTATGTTTATCTGAATATCCTTTGATAAGATGGACAAAGGGAATTAGTTCTTTCTCCCTTATAATGATGAAACTTGTTAAGTTGCATAAGATGATGTTTATATCTAAACAATTTAATATAGTAATGAAATGTGTAATGAATACGCAGTAAAATATAGAAATGGTGGAGGATAAGAAGGGTATGACAACCCTAACACTTAATCATGAAGAGGAAGACTCTTCCTCACTCAAAGGAATGTAATGTAAAGACTAGTGATATGATAGTTAATCATTAGACTTCATTTCCTATGAAGTCTACTATAGTTGAACCTATTTGGTTGCTACACCTTCTTGAATGGTTAAGTTACATTATAATGGAACTTATGATATTGTTGTCCTATTTTTGGTTAACTACTTGTTAAACTAGTAAACGAACATTAAAATCAATAATAAGCTAAGAAAGTTCTTTAATGATTGATTGAATCAAATATAGAAAAGAACTTACGGAGCGTTGGATTAGATTCAAGCAAGGTTGTTGTAATTTCTTATATAATCCAAATTAATAATGTATTAATAACCTCCTTGGGGTATGTACATCTTGATGAGGAAGTTGAACTGTAGGATGTTGGCACATGCCAACTTCAGGACTGTACCTTGTTAAACACTACACAATTATATTCAATTTAGAAATCATTCAGGATATTATTTCAATATAAAATATTACATTATATAGATTGATAGTCTCCTACAAAGGAGGAGTCAATCATGATCTCCTAGAGTCTCTCTATCTCACACAAATCTCTCTAACAATTCCTAGTATCTCTCAACCTTATCTATGAGTTGTATATGACAACTCATTATTACACACACATAGATTTATCTAATGTTAACAATAACTAAACTATTCCTAACATTCACCCCCTTAGTGTGAACATGGGAAAAACATACACACTCTTATCTGCAATATGCTCTCCTCTATGGAGCATGTCAAACTCTGTGACTCATGACCTTGATACTAATGAAGGGAGTAATGTTCAACCTTCTATGGTTTTACAAGTTTACCAAAAACCTTGATGTGTAACAGATCCATCGCCTGTCCACCTCTTATGGTTTTCTAGATCTCCTAAAAATCTTTTCAAGATCCATGAACTGTCTTACTATGGTGCTTTTGTTCACCTATTTCATTACATCAGGAGTTACATTTAGGAATTTTATACATTACAATTGAACAACAATTTGTTCTTATTCTCACAAATGTACGCTGAAAGCAAACACACAACTTAAAAACTTGGCCACCAGTTTAGTTTTGCGGCCTCATTGATGGTGCCTAGAGAGAGGTCGCTGATTAACCTCCTTCCTCCATTGCCTTCAGCCTCCATCACTTTGCTACTTAGTTAGCAAATATATATTTTAGGCTCATATTATAAGTCTCTCGCGTGTTGGTTTCAACTGATAATGCACCCCCTGACTATGGACGTCGCGCAAAAGTGAAAGTGCATCCAAACAAAAGTGAGACAATTTTTTTTAAATAAAAATTTCCAAAAATGGAAAAATATTATTTTTTTATTTAGCAGTAAAAATAATAGGATCAATGCGTAGAACTTGAAAAAATACACATTTAAAAAAAATGATACCTCAATTTGAGTTATCAGCTGAAAGTTATTGTGTTTACAAGTTCTAAATTCAACTTCTTTCTAAACCCTTTCCAAAAATGGAAAAAAAAATTATGCTTGCGTTTCTTTTAGTATGTCCAAAAATGGCAAAAAATAGAAAACCATAGACAAGCCAATCTGAATTACTACAATGGTGATGTCGATTTGAGTTTCCAGAATGGCGATGCAATACACAGGTAGATCGATAGAATGCGTAGGTAGAAGGATGCCACAATACGTATGAACAACTATGTAATGTGTAGGCAGAAAACAATTCAATTCGTGGGTTGAACGATCCAGTATGCAAGATGATGTAATCAGTATATCCACCTTAACAGACCATGGACATTGCGATGAGAAAGTTTTATTCAAAGACTCTCATCCTGGAATCCCTAATTTGATGCCACTGTTAAAAACTGCATAATTATATTCAATTTAGAAATCATTCAGGATATTATTTCAATATTAAATATTACATTATATAGATTGATAGTCTCCTAAAAAGGAGGAGTCGTCAATCATGATCTCCTAGAGTCTCTTTATCTCACACAAATCTCTCTAACAATTCCTAGTATCTCTCAACCTTATCTATGAGTTGTATTTGACAACTCATTATTGCACACACATAGATTTATCTAATGTTCACAATAACTAAACTATTCCTAACATTCATCCCCTTACTATGAACATGGGAAAAACATACACACTCTTATCTGTAGTATGATCTCCTCTATGGAGCATTTCATACTCTATGACTCATGACCTTGATACTAATGAAGGGAGAAATGCTCAACCAACTATGGTTTTACAATTTTACCACAAACCTTGATGTGTAACAGATCCATCGCATGTCCACCTCGTGTGGTTTTCTGGATCTCCCACAAACCTTTTCAAGATCCATGAACTATCTTACATTGGTGCTTTTGCTCACCTATTTCATTACATCGGGAGTTACATTCCGGAATTTTTATACATTACTTTTAAACAATCATTTGTTCTTATTCTCACAAATTTACGCTGAAAGCAAACACTCAACAGAAAAAAAAACTTGGCCACCAATTCAGTTTCACAGCCTTGTCGGTGGTGCCTAACGAGAGGTCGTTATGTGCCCTCCTGCCTCCGTTGCCTCCAGCTTCCATCTGTATGTCCCTACTAACTCAGCAGAAACTATAGTCGAGGGTGATACATGCTCCTTGTTGCGATACAGGGCGGGGTCGAGGGGTAGAGCCCCAGAAGCCAGGAACAATTTTCATTTGCATTTTCTCTTTAAAATAGAGTGTCGGATTACACCGAAAATGCACTCATTTGTCCTTTTTTTTTAAATATTTGACTTGGAATTTTTGATAATGGAACCAAAATACATATACTTTTACAATGACTCAAAACTTACACTCGAATTTGAATACACAACACTTGGCTTTGACACAAAAAATGACTACAAACTTTGGACAACATGAAAAGGCATGCTTTTACTAAAAAGACTCACAAACTAACATAAGACTATAAACAATATTTAAGTAATGACTCACAACTATTTAAAAAAACAAGAATACACTAACAATGTTAAGATGAAGATATTGATACAAATGCAAATGAGGACTAGACTGAGGGGTTTATACATATAAAAAAACCACACTTAATATGGTGTATAATTGATAATGGTTATATAGCAATGATACGAGCCATATCACAAACTTTAAAAAAATATAAATAACACTAAAGAGAAAATTGACCAAACTCTATTTAGTAACAAATCAATCTACTAGACAAAATCACACTGACAAAACAACAATACAAAATACCAGAAACATAGGACAAATCACGAATTTATCAACCAATTTGGATCTTCGTTGAAATGAATAATTCGATGATGAATAATACAACAAGACACTTGCAATTTAGAACAAAAAGTGTCTCGTTTCTTTCTTGATATTTCTCCTTTTTTTTCTCAATAAACCCCGTGCTGTGGGAATAACTAGATTGATGACTCCAACTCTCGGTATGATAAATTTTGTCTCTAACTTCTGCGCAAAAAGAAAATATGCCCTTATTCTGGCACTTCAAGGTCTCCACGTAGTTGATCAGACAAATTTGCATGTGTATGAAAAAGAATAGATCTTTAGAAGTCAGAACAGATCTGATGACTTTGTCTGATAATTCAAGTTTTCATGAGACAGGAAATCAAATTTTCCCCACAGTAATTCTCAGCCTTCCATCCCTGCTCTGATACCAATGATAAAACCTGAACTATAGAAAAAAACATTGAATCCTAAAAATATGGAAACTAAAATTCATTCGAGATATTATTTCAATATAGAAGATTACAATATATAGATTGATAGTCTCCTACAAAGGAGGAGTCAATCATGATCTCCTAGAGTCTCTCTATCTCACACAAATCTCTCTAACAATTCCTAGTATCTCTCAACCTTATCTATGAGTTGTATATGACAACTCATTATTGCACACATATAGATTTATCTAATGTTCACAATAACTAAACTATTCCTAACATTCACCCCCTTAATGTGAACATGGGAAATACATACACACTCTTATCTGTAGTATGCTCTCCTCTATGGAGCATTTCAAACTCTGTGACTCATGACCTTGATACTAATGAAGGGAGAAATGCTCAGCCTTTTATGGTTTTACAGGTTTACCACAAACCTTGACGTGTAACAAATCCATCGCCTGTCCACCTCGTGTGGTTTTTTGGATCTCCCACAAACCTTTTCAAGATCCATGAACTGTCTTACACTGGTGCTTTTGCTCACCTATTTCATTACATCGGGAGTTACATTCAGGAATGTTTATACATTACTTTTGAACAATCATTTGTTCTTATTCTCACAAATGTACCTCGAAAGAAAACACTCAACAGAAAAAAAACTTGGCCACCAGTTCAGTTTCACGGCCTCATCGATGGTGCCTAACGAGAGGTCGCTGATCAACCTCCTTCCTCCATTGCCTCCAGCCTCCATCTTGTCACTACTTACTTAGCAAGTTTTGCAATGAAGCTCTTTAGAGAATAATACACCCCTCAATTGAGACATTAGTTTCAACCAATAATGCATTAAGCATACTTATCGATGTTCAGTGTTTGGTTTGACTGGACACTTGATACATGGATTTGCATGATGACTTGACACAAGGATCAATAGAAGAACCCTGTCACATGTGCCCTTTGGAATCCACAATTGTTTTTATATGACCCATAATATGAATGATTTATAGAAACGCCTAGGCTTGCACGTGGAGATCTTCACCTTCATTTAGTCCAATACATACTAGTCCTTAGAGCCGTATCCAAATCAGTCCTAATAGCACCATGAATCGACACATTGTAATCAAACTCACAAATATGTGAGTGCAAGAATAATGGAACGTGGATGGCATTCCAGATCTGTTACTTAGACACCATTCACTGAGAATATAAGAATCCAAAAATTGCAGGTTCGTGGAAATAATAGACGTGTCAAGTTATCCACATAAAGATGCCAACCAAGTGTAAATGTACAAGATTAAACCATGAATGTTTATCTACTGTAGATTCAAAAATATCTCCACTAGACACTAAAAGAACCGTAAATAATGTTAAAACCTCTTGAACATATTGAAAATATACTCCATAATTGTTACAGCAGGCCGTAAGGGAAAAAATCAACATAAAATCCCTTTCGTATTTTCCACATTTCTCCACATCTAGAATGTGAGTTCAGCTGAAATTCAGACAGTATTTTTCTCAAAAATAACTCTATAAACCCATTAAAAATTAGAGAAACCCAGATCGTAATATAGAAATTACGACATGTTCTTTAGAGCAGTTCTAACAGATTCAAGCAATTGCAAAAAAGTAGATGATAATCATAAAGCAAGACAATATACAAATCACATAGAACTACCATTCCTGCTCTGATACCAAATGTAAATTTGGTCAGAGTTTTTCTAAAAATCAGACTTGTAAAACATAATAGAAACACCGAATATAATAATACTTCAATTTGTTTTCATTCAGGATATTATTTCAATATAGAAGATTACAATATATAGATTGATAATCTCCTACAAAGGAGGAGTCAATCATGATCTCCAAGAGTCTCTTTATCTCACACAAATCTCTCTAAAAATTCCTCGTATCTCTCAACCTTATCTATGAGTTGTATATGACAACTCATTATTGCACACACATAGATTTATCTAATGTTCACAATAACTAAACTACTCCTAACATTCACCCTTAGTGTGAACATGGGAAAAACATACACACTTTTATCTACAGTATGCTCTCCTCTATGGAGCATGTCAAACTCTGTGACTCATGATCTTGATACAAAAGAAAGGCTATCTCCTTCCATGGTTTTAAACAGGTTTACCACAAACCTTGATGTGACAGGAACCATCAACTGTCCACCTCATGTGGTTTTCTGGATCTTCCACAAACCTTTTCAAGATCCACGAACTAACTTACATTGGTGCTTCTGATCTTCTGCAATGTTCTAACATCAAGGGAAAATGCAAGAAATATCACTCACGTAGGAGCTCACTTATTACAATAGTTGAACAGGTATGATCCATCTGTTCTTATTTGCAGAAAGTAAACACACAACTTAAAAACTTGGCTACCAGTTCAGTTTCACGGCCTCATCAATGGTGCCTAACGAGAGGTCGCTGATCAACCTCCCTCCTCCATTGCCTCCAGCCTCCATCTTGTCACTACTTACTTAGCAAGTTTTGCAATGAAGCTCTTTAGAGAATAATACATTCCCTCAATTGAGACGTTGGTTTCAACCAATAATGCATTGAGCATCACTTATCGATGTTCAGTGTTTGGTTTGACTGGACACTCATACACGGATTTGCATGATGACTTGACACAAGGATCAATAGAAGAACCCTGTCACATGTGCCCTTTGGAATCCACAATTGTTTTTGTATGACCCATAATATGAATGATTCCATAGAAACGCCTAGGCTTGCACGTGGAGATCTTCACCTTCATTTAGTCCAATACATACCAGTCCTTAGAGCAGTATCCGAATCAGTCCTAATTAGCACCATGAATGCGTAGCACATTGTAATCAAACTCACAAATATGTGAGTGCAGGAATAATGGAACGTGGATGGCATTCCAGATCTGTTACTTAGACACCATTGAGAATATATTGAATCCAAAATTGCAGGTTCGTGGAAATAATCAGACGTGTCAAGTTATCCACATAAACCCTTGCCAACCAAGTGTAAATGTACAAGATTAAACCATGAATGTTTGATCTACTTTAGTATGTCCAAAAATGGCAAAAAATAAAAAAACGTAGACAAGCCGATCTGAATTACTACAATGGTGATTCCGATTTGAGTTTCCAGAATGGTGATGTAATACACAGGTCGATCGATAGAATGCGCAGGTAGAAGGATGCCACAATACGTATGAACAACTATGTAATGCGCAAAAACAATTCAATTCATGGGCTGAATGCTCCAGTATGCAAGACGATGCAATCAGTATATCCACCTTACCAGGCCATGGACATTGCAATGAGAAAGTTTTATTCAAAGACTCTCATCCTGGAATCCCTGATCTGATGCCACTGTTAAACACTGCACAATTATATTCAATTTAGAAATCATTCAGGATATTAGTTCAATATAAAATATTACATTATATAGATTGATAGTCTCCTACAAAGGAGGAGTCAATCATGATCTCCTAGAGTCTCTCTATCTCACACAAATCTCTCTAAAAATTCCTATTATCTCTCAACCTTATCTATGAGTTGTATATGACAACTCATTATTGCACACACATAGATTTATCTAATGTTAACAATAACTAAACTATTCCTAACATTCACCCCCTTAGTGTGAACATGGGAAAAACATACACACTCTTATCTTTAGTATGCTCTCCTCTATGGAGCATGTCAAACTCTATGACTCATGACCTTGATACTAATGAAGGGAGCAATGCTCAACCTTCTATGTTTTTACAAGTTTACCACAAACCTTGACGTGTAACAGATCCATCGCCTGTCCACCTCTTATGGTTTTCTAGATCTCCCACAAACCTTTTCAAGATCCATGAACTGTCTTACTGTGGTGCTTTTGTTCACCTATTTCATTACATCAGGAGTTACATTCAGGAATTTTATACATTACAATAGAACAATAATTTGTTCTTATTCTCACAAATGTACGCTGAAAGAAAACACACAACTTAAAAACTTGGCCACCAGTTCAGTTTTGCGGCCTCATTGATGGTGCCTGATGAGAGGTCGCTAATTAACCTCCTTCCTCCATTGCCTCCAACCTCCATCACTTTTCTACTTAGTTAGCAAATATATCTTTTAGGCTCATATTATAATTCTCTCGCATGTTGGTTTCAACTGATAATGCACCCCCTCACTATGGACGTGTTTTTCACAGAATGCTTCCGTTCCTGAAATAGATTTGCTTCTATCCTTTCATTCCTTTGAGAAATAGATAAGGGTTAGGGCTAGGAGGAATACCTGTTGAATGTTGAGAGGGCGTGCGCATACCGTAGAGAGAGATCATATCGATTGCAAAGAACTCCTTTTTGTCTGGGAAGGACTACCTGCAAGTAAGAATACAAGACCACCAGATTCTAATTAGACAATAAATGAGGGATCTTCCTTGGCCCCAAGAAGTATTAAACTTCCTTTCGAAGGTGTTCAGTTCCCCTGCTAATATGAATTAACACAAATTATTGTAAATTACAATTTAATTACCTTGTTAAAACAATAGAGGAAAGGGCTAGTTTTGGTTTTGAATCACAGTGACAGATGCCGGTCACTGTCACCAATACTGGTTTCTGCTAACCGATATCGGTAGGGGCAGTGGTTTAGGGGCTTTTAGTGAAGGTTGGCTATAAGGTGGCTATGGTGTTTATAAGGCTAGTAAATGATTGGGGATAGGTTATGGGGTGATGGAGAAGGCTCAGAGGGTATGGGAGCTATCCTTGGGGTAGTGTAGGGGTAGAGGAATGATAGTTAGATGGAGGGTGTTACCGGGTGTAATTACTGTGATTCAGAAATCCAAGAAATGTTATTAAAAGAACGTATAAGACACTACTTACTAGTTCCTGATGAAGATACAGGTCCAAGGACTGTGATGACGAAGGCAGGATTCAGGTAGGATGATCTGACAATCCAAGATGAGCTATCTTCACTCCCAATGCTTGGATGAGTGTCACTGGGCTCTGGTTACTCAGTTGCAGTCTTGGGCTTGATGTCCTTTTCTGCAAACTCCTCTCTTTCCTTCACTTGTCTCTACTCGGCCAAGTGAATTCCCGATCCTTCCAATGAATTCCCAGGTTCCAGATCCTTTGTTTTTGGTTGGGGGAGGTCATTTACAGGGAACCGATGGCGGTTACGTAACTGACGGCGGGCGAGTAGGAACCGATATCGGTTAAGTCAAAGTGAGCTATTTTTAGTAAAATAGCCAACTTTCCCTCCTTTCTCCTGAGGAATTAGTTGTGGGCTTGGTCATGTCATTATTAGGTTGATTTTGGTGTGAGTGAGGAGTAATTAGTCGTGGGTGTGGATATAGACCAAGTTATAGGTCTTAATTAGGTTAGTTTAGGGTTAGGACTAGGTCATGATGAGGTGGCAAAATGAGGTGGTAGGTTTGGAGATGTGGATTTATTAATTATAAGGTAATTAATAAATAAATGTGTAAGGTTTAGGTGATGAGGCTAGGTTGTGAAATGAGATGCGGGGCACGGGGGGTCGTAAGACACAAATTTGGTGTCTACATTAGCCCCTTGTTGTCGTGTAGCTTGTCTTGTAAAGCTGCACTGACAATAATAAGAAGTGGTTACTCCTGTTAAGGGTATAGGTAATCCCCCTCAAATCTATCATAGATTGAGGTAACGTGAAATCAGGGATAGGGTTGATAAAGGGTAAATGGTGTTGAGATGATGGTAAGATGGTGGGGTAAGTTCAAGGAAGCAGACGCACGTTGAAATGCAGTAGTGCGACTAGGGTACATGATTTGAAGAGCAAACAAGCAATTCATAGGCAAAGGTCGATAGTTTATCCAAACAAGGGTGATATAATCCTGGTATCCAAGGCATAGGAAGTAGCTCCAGGGGATATAACGGGTAAGGTACAGGAACGTTTAGGCATGTTTGGCAGTACCAAATGATTAGTTTGGTTGAGATAAACGTCATAGTCTCGGTCTAGGCAAAGTTGGTCGACTGATCAATTCAAGTACCCTAATCATGCTGAAACATGAACATGTGAGCTTGATTGAACAAAAGGTTACATGATGGGTGGATAAAATTGTAATTTGTTGGTTTTGGGCGAGGTATTTAATTGGTGTAGCCTTGGGTCGGGCCGATTGATTAGTGAGGGCCATGGGTCGGGCCTGATTGGTTGGTTGCGGCCTTGGGTCGGGCCAAATGGTTGGTTGTGGCCTTGGGTTGGGCCAAATGGTTGGTTGCGGCCTCGGGTCAGGCCTGATTGGTTGGTTATGGCCTTGGGTCGGGCCTGATGGTTGGTTGCGGCCTTGGGTCGGGCCAAATGGTTGGTTGCGGCCTTGGGTTGGGCCAAATGGTTGGTTGCGGCCTTGGGTCGGGCCTGATTGGTTGGTTGCGGCCTTGGGTCGGGCCAAATGGTTGGTTGCAGCCTTGGGTCAGGCCAAATGGTTGGTTTTGGCCTTGGGTCAGGCCTGGTTGGTTGGGTGCGGCCGTGAATGTGGCCAATGAAGTCAAAAAAGGCTATTTAGCAAAGGAGGGTATAGGTAATGTGGTGAGAAAAGGAGATTGGTGAATAAGGGCAAGAAATTTTGGTAAAATAGGGATTAAACCGATATCGGTTAGCTATGACCGGTATCGGCTAGATGACCGATATCGATATTTTTAGGGCACAATATAACTGATATCGGTTATAGGTCAAAAACCTATAAAAAGAAAAATACGGCCTGCCATTGTCACATTGTCAATTTGAAAACCAAATTTAGTTGTCTGAGGTGTTTTAGTGATATTGTTGAGTTTTTCGGCTGAGGTGGCATTATTTGAGTGGAGAAGTGAGTGGTTGGTAGACCCCAGTGAGTAGGAGGCAGAATTTGATTGGTGGAGAACCCAGCTGAGGAGATTTGGAGCCATGGCATAGCTAGGAGGAGTAGGAGGTGCTGGACCAGCTGGACCACCACCACCTATCCCACCACGACGACGTGTAGTCGTACCGGTAGGCTCTGAGCTCTTACCTTTGTGAATTTAATGAGTTTAAGCTAGATGTAGGTTTTGGGTAGGAATCCAAGTTTTGAATAAAATAATGAATAAATTGAGGTTATTTGAAAAATGGAGTGGGTAGGTAGGTTAGTTAGGTCAAGGCGGCAGTGTGGGTAGGTTTTTAGGGTTTTTCAATGGGTAAAAGGGTAGAAATAGGAAAAAATGGGTTTTTATGGGGCCACGTCAGGTTTGGTTCCGGTCATGGACAGTGACCAATGTCGGTCCCTAGGCAACCAGCATCGGTCACGAGATTTTTAGGAAAAGTGGGTTGTGGGTAGACCAGCGTCGGTCATATGTCGACCGGTGCCGATGTATATCAAGTGCTATAGGGGACCGGTGCTGGTCAAGGGTGACCGGTACCGGTCATTAGTTAGGTTTATTTTTGTTTTGTTTCGTTGTTGGTGTTTGTGTTTTGTTGTTTGGTTGTTGTTTAGGGTGAAGAGGGAGGGGGTAGAGTTGATAGGAAAGGTGATTGGGATGGGGGGGGGAAATGGGGTGGTTGTGTGGTTGGTTTAGTTAGGATAGATTAAGTGTTGCGTATGAATTAGGAGGTGTTAAATTGGTAGGGGCATAGTTAGATGGCGAGAGTAGATCTGGGTGATTGGTAGGGTGTGAGATAAGGAAATGGGATATCGTAGATGTTTTAGGGTAAGATAGGTGGGTGTAGATGTGTGTTATAGAGTCGGGATGTGGTCGGGAGGGTAAAATGGGGTATAGAGGGTTAAAGGAGTTGTTTTTGTAAAGGGTAGGTCTAATGAAGTGGGTTGTTTTTGCAGGCACGTCAGCAGCTTACGATGCGGGATCGGATGCCCCCACTATTGAGACGGATGCGGCCACATGTGTCCGCAGCGCAATGGGCCATTATGTGCGAGATGGGACTCGGCAGAGTCCAGCGGTATAGGGCTATGGATAGGGACCATAGCCTTATGGTTGCCCTCATCGAGAGATGGGATCCGGCAACCAATGTTTTCCATCTCCCTACTGGAGAGATGACTATTACCCTGGAGGATGTGTATCGCATCCTGAGACTACCGATCATAGGGGAGGTAGTATTCCAGGTAGATGTGGAGACGGCTATGGATAGCATTCTTCAGGTATTTGGGGATGCAGCCGCGTTATTGACTTATCACAGCGCGAGCATTGCCTATGGCGATATGTATCACGCGCACCGACATGAGACACGGCTTGCCGTGTTGATGATGATAGGCATCACATGCTTCGCCCTCCTGGACTCAGAGGGAGGTCGCTTCCCACGGGCTTTGATGGGGGTGCTGCATGAGATGGTGGACGAGCATACGTGCTATGCCTGGGCACCAATATATCTGGTGCAGCTATACCGAGAGCTGTGGGGTTATCGCCGGATGAGGCGATTTGGGATTTGCTCCACATTTTTGTTACACTGCTGGGCATATGAGTACATCATATGTATACGACCAGTAGGGCTGCCCCAGCAGCCAGGACCATAGGTTATATACAATTATGGCTTTCAGAGGTGGTTGGGGGTCGTGGGCCAGCCACGAGCGGTGCTCGCAGGACGGGATGTAGCTTACTACCATCATATGCTAGAGGGCTTGACCACACTGGACATTGTATGGAGGCCCTACAGAGGCCATCAACCCCAAGGAGGAGCCCGAGCACAGATGCGTTGGATCCAGTATACTTTCTGGATAGTAGGACGGAGGCCTGGAGAGCATGAGCGGATACCCCTAGAGAGGGTACGATGACAGTTGGGGCTGCGACAGGATGAGCCGCCTCCCTTCCCTCAGTACCGGAGGGATGATGTAGAGGCCCCACTACCTGCACCACAGCCCGTGGACCCAGATTGGGTAGCAGAGAGACCGGCGGATGATATAGTGGATGATGCCGGAGTGACAGGTGCTTTTTTGGTTTGGTGGGCAGGTCAGAGAGCAGCTAGGATAGCACAGCCCGCACAGCCAGATTTGGCGGCTGTTACAGCAGAGAGGGACCACCTCCTAGGACAGGTGTAGTTATTACAGGGGCAGCTTGCTGCTGCACAGGCACAGATCAGGGTATTACAGCGGCAGTTAGCCTAGGCACAGGCTCAGGCACAGCCCCAGGCACCAGTACAACCACAGGCACCAGCACAGCCATAGGTACCGGCACAGGCACCTGCATAGCCACAGCCACAGGCGCAGGTACATGTGCCACCACAGGCACAGGGTGTACCGGCAGGGCAGGGGCCACTGCTATTAGGAGTCGGGGGACCAGCCCCAGTAACCATGGTCGCACAGGCCCGTTATATGGAGGCGAGAGTGGAGGCCCGGTATTATTAAGATGTCCTTGATGGTACCGGGGTTGACTATCAGCCATATGCGGCGTACCGAGCCGAGACCTCTCAGAGCCAGAGATCCCAGGGGGGCGTAGCCATAGCCGGTGGGTCGGTGACAGGGAGGAGGCGGGAGCTAGCACAGGGACCAGCATGGAGAGGAGCTGAGGGTGGTGGGGAGAGCTGAGACATCCCTGGAGTGGAGATGGGTGTTTTGTTTGTATATTGGATATAGGCACCGGTCTGCAAACCGGTTATTTATATAGAGGCCTGCGTGCCCACATATGATTCATTTGTTCATTCTTGTTGTATATACCGGCTTGCGAGCCGAGTACAGGTTGTAGAGTTGATACCGGCCTGTGAGCCGAGTATATTTTTGACATGAGAGACCGGCCTACGAGCCGAGTCAAGATTTTGACAGTGATAGCGGCCTGCGGGCCGGCTTTGTATTATTTTGAGATCATAGAGCCCCCCATGCAGGGAAAGTTGTATATTTGAAACATTGATATATATAGAGATGATGATTTTGATCCATATGTTGTGTATAGAATGTTTTATGTATTTTGTCGATGGTTTTTGAAATTTAATGTGTATAGATGATGAGTTAGATCCAAATGGTGTATATACTGATGGGTTTGATGTAGATATTGCAATGTCGTACGTATTTTGTTGATGGTTGTTTCATTGTAACTAGATGATGTTGATGAAATTGTGATGATATATTGATGTGATTTTGATGACAAATATTGATAATGGTGTCGTTTTGCAGGAAAAAGAGGTGGGCGCCACAAAAAATTTCAAACAATAAAGAAAAGGCTCAGGTTTAAGAAAAAGGAGGCATGTGACCGATATCAGTTAGGTAACCGACGTCGGTAGATTGTGGACCGATATCGGTTAGATAACCGATACCGGCTATACCAAAATGGGCTTTTCTAAAAATAGAAAAGCTTGGGCAGAAATTTAAGGTCTTATTTTTAGAGTCATGCAACAATTTAAATACGTGAATGCGACGTTGTTTGACAACTGATACAGGTAATTGCATGAAAGAATTGAGTGATAAGGAGGAAAGAGACAGGTAAAGTGAGTGTGGCTGAGATTAAAAAGGTAGAAAGGTAAGTTATATTTGAAGAGGGTGATGAACATGGCTGGACGAGGAGAAACATCCAACAGGCAGGGACGAGAGGGAAGACAAATTCCACCCCAAGCTGCTGCATCCCGAGAGGTAAACTGTTTGGTTGTATTTTAATTCTTGCATGTTTTGATGAATAGGGTGAGAGAAGGTAAGAGGGTAGAGATGAGAAAAAAAAGGTGATAGGCAAGGGTTCGGGATAGAGTGAGTGTTATGGGGTAGGTAAGTAGGGTGTTCACATATGTTTATAGGTAGAGAGAGGAGTAAACGAGAAAAATAATTATCATAGGTGGTGGTTTTAAGTAGGGTATATAGGATTGACAGTGACCGATATTATTTAGAGATAACCGGTATCAGTTAGTAAACCGGTATCGGTTATCTATAACTGATACCGGTTACTGTAGGAATTTCTAAAATGTGAGAAAAAAACACTTGCGGATTTGATTTATTGAATGGTTGTGTGTCGTTTTGATGTATGCAGGCAGAGGCAGGGTTGAGGATGAATGATAGTGTGCCATCTTTGTTGTCATGAATCCGAGCGGATGTAACACCAGCTGAATGGGCATTGATAAACCGTGTGGGGTTAAGTGGAATCCACTATTATTCACGAATCACACGCAATCATGCTATGTTGCAGGCATTGATTGAGAGGTGGAATCCGGAAAAGAATACCTTCTATCTGCCAACAAGGGAGATGACAGTGACGTTGGAAGATGTGTTTAGAATTTTGAGGCTCCTAATTACAGGAAGACCAGTGTATCAGGCGTTGCCTAGCTCGGGGTAGGGAGCGATAACAGCAGTATTTGGTTTAGCTGCACGAGATTTGACATAGCGAGGTTTGACATTCACTTATGGTACAATGTATGCAACACACCCTGTGGAAACAAGGTTGACAGTGGTATTAATGATAGCGGTGGGGTATTATGCATTATCGAGGGTGGAGGGGGGAAGATTTCCAAAAGCATTGATGAGTTTTATTTGGGAAATGATAGAAAGGAGTGTGACTTTCGCATGGGAACCCGCATATCTGGTGGAGTTATACAGGGTTTTATGGGCCTGCAGGAGAAAACACAGGATGACACTGGATTGTTCATACTTATTACATTGTTGGGCCTATGAGCACATTGTTTGTGTGCGACCAATAGGCTGACCCATCCAGTCGGGAGAGACAGGAGTGTAGAGGTTAGGATTCAGACGATGGGTCCAGACAGAACAAGAGGTGAGATCCCAGGCCATGATAGATGACATCGATTATTATAGGCAGGTATGGGAGATGGTGATGATTGCGGATATTTGTTTGAGACCTTACGAGAATTATATGGTGATAGAGCACATAGCTGAGGAGTTGAGGGGTGTAGAGTGATTGAGGTGGATCGCAGGGCATAGGCCAGGTGAGTACGAGAGGATTCCTCTAGATCACGTGTGGCGACAATTTGGATTTGTTCAGGATATACCTATGGCTTATAGACCATACATGAGGATCGACGCCGAGGTAGAATTCTCACCACCCCGGCCAACACCTCCAGAAGGGCCAGAGGAGATAGCAACCGATCACAGGGTAATGGATGCAGGAGCGATAGAGGCCTATAGATTATGGTGGGTAGCAGAGCTGCGAGGTGTACATGATCGTCTTGACATAGCTGTGATTACAGTGGAGAGAGATCGTCTGCAGGGTTTAGTTCATCAGCTCCAAACGCGGGTGAATGAGACAACGGGATTGTTAGCGGTTACAGAGTCACGAGTGGAGAGACTAGAGGCAAGATTCATCCATGCGAGAGGACGTATTCGTATGTTACAGGAGATGTTGGCGGATCAGTGGGAGGAACCAATAGCAGTGGCACCTTTGAGGATGGAGAGGCCAAGTGAGTGGCATCGACGATCACGATCACCACCTGATTCAGGAGGAGGTGCAAGGGTCTAAGTGAATTTCATAAAAGTATAAGAATAAATAAGGATGTCGACCTGTGCGTCGATGATAGAGAAGATGTATTTGTTTAACATCTAAATAAAACTAAAAATGTATGTTGATTTGAGTTATGATAATAATAAGAATGGTTGTGTTTTGCATGTTTTGTTTTGAAAAAGGATAAAGATGAATGTGGGTGAATAGAAATACACAAATAGATTCATATGTACCACACATGATAGGTTATGGTAGGGGATGGTTGAGCTAACCTTGGGAGACCCCATGTCTCCTAAGTGCTGCCTACATAGCCCATTGCACAAAGCAAGGAGGGGCCTCAGACCGATGTAGTTCTCCCTTAGGACTAGGGAGAGGTGAATTCAGGTAATTTGGTTGTGGTTAGGCAATTTTTTGGCTGGTAAAAATATTGATATTGGTAGGGTAACATTGTCGATGTTGGTGTAGGTATAGGTGAAATGAAAGTTAGCTTACCCAAGTAGTAGGGAATCGTTTCCTAATTAAGGTCAACACACAATCCTAGAGTTGAGTAAAAGAGGTAAAATGTCCCGTAGTTGAGAAGAGCTAAACAAACCACATATTAACATAGGAGGGGCTTGAATCCCTAGGTGCCTTGCATAGGCGAGAAGTCGATAGGTGAAAAGAGTCGTATTATCACAATATATCAGATATACGTCACGTCCCTTGAGTTTTGTTGTGTTGACGAATGGTGAGGTGAGGTGGCTGGTATAGCTGGGGTGCATAGAACTTATTAGAAGGTGATTATTCTGATGAAAGAGAACCAAACCTAAATAGACAAGTCCATGACTCAAAAGTGCTTTGGAATACTACTTTTTACTTTTCTGGATATAGACTGATCAATGCGGGAAGTCCATAGGGGATATGTATTTTGTTGTTCTTAAGGTCTTCACGAAGCTGATTAATGTGAGAAGCTTCTGATAAAGGCTGACTTTTTATAGCTATCCTTTAAGGGAGCAGTCTATTTATAGTAGCAGATGTAGTTTTTGTGTATAGCTGTCCTTCGGGGGAGCAGTCTATTTATAATAGTAGAAGTGACTTTGCACATAGCTATCCTTCGAGGGAGCAGTCTATGTATAACTTTAGAGGTCTAGATGTCTGTTTGGCATGAAGCATCTAGTTTTGTAGGAAGTTTGACTCAAGAATATCCCATAAGTGTACTTTTCAGTCATGGACTAGACTAAAAAGGGGAAGACATCTTTAAGGGGATTGTTAGTGCAAAATCACAGCACCCCTGGACGCACATCAGGCTTCTAGGTTGATGTTCAGGCATCCAGTGTGATTGCACAACATGGAAACCTCTCTCCAAGCGTGGGACTTGTAAAACCGAGAGAGGAATCTCCAGAGAAGGCTGGTTCCTGCTCCTAAACTACCTGCCACAAGCTATTCCAGTGCAGGCAAGCTAATCTAATCCTAATCTAACCATGCCAAGGAGACAGAGAGAGAGAGAGAAGGGAAAAACAGCAAAAGCCTACACTAAAACGGTGATACACCAGAGAAGGAGGATGTTGAACATCTATCAAAACTACCATGGGACAAAGAGAGTGAGCAATGGGAAGGATGGACAGATGCATCACAGGCCCAAGGATAGATTTCACACAGAAAATGTCCCAAAACTCCATGAACACAGCTCCAAACCTGCAATGAACATTTAGACATGCACAGATACCTGCAAATGAAGAGAGGCAAGGAGAGAACAAGCAAAAATGAGAGAGGATGGACAGATGCATCACAGAACACGTTTTGTTGCTCCAGAAGTTTACACAGAACATCATTCCATTAGTAAAAGGCAAAAAATGCCATTACAGAGCAGGGAGGAGGCTCGAACTCCATTTTCAACCCTAGAGAAGAAAAGAAGGGAGGGCCGAGCCGAAAGAATGAACAACTTCTTTTTTTAAAATGAGCCAAATCTGGCTTTTACATTGCATGGGTCGAGCCCAGGGGACAGAAAACGTGGGAAAATGTGCAAGCCCATTCCTCATTGACTGCAGATGCATTAAATCAGCATGGAGGATCTTACCAACCCATACCCTGTCACTTTGAGTGATTTTGGAGGAGAATGCGACCCATTCTGCATTAATTTGGCCGCTAAAATGTCACTTCTGGCCGTGCAGAAGAAGAATGCGACCCATTAGCATTAAAACGGGTTGTTGAAAGGTCGCTTCTGGCCATTACCACACGTCAGAGCCGTTTCTCGATTTTCTCTCTTCAGACTGCACCAAAACTCGAGATTGATCCCAAAATCATGTAGAGCATCTCAACAGCTTTCCGTTGATATAAAGAACGTGGAAATCCGAGCTCTGGATCAAAAGATATGGCGATCTGAAGATTTAGGGCACGGAACAGACCAAAACAGATTTCGAAATATTTTCCCGCGCTTCGCCACCCTGGACGACACGTGGCACGTGCTGATTGGACGAGCAATTCTCTCTCCTCCACCTTTCGGCGGGCTGTCTTTTGAATTTTCCTTGTGGGCCCTAGCTGGGACACGTGGCGCCATTTCATTGGTTCGGTTCAGCGCTCGATAACTCGCCCCTTTGACCTTTTGACTTTTCTCTTGTGAGGACACGTGGCACCTTCTGATTGGTCCTCGGCTGATTCGGCTCCTTCGCGTACTTCGCCTCCATTTGTCCCGGATGTCCCATTTGATTTTGGGCCCTTTGTGCTCATTTCGGCCGGTTCGGGCATTTCGCGTCCATTTGTCCCAGCTTGTCCCATTTGATTTTGGACCCTCTGGACTCATTTCGGCCGGTTCGGGCATTTCGCGTCCATTTGTCCCAGACGTCCCATTTGATTTTGGACCCTCTGGACTTATTTCGGGTTCGGGCATTTCGCGCCATTTGTCCCGCGTCCCATTTGAATTTTGGACCCCTGGACTTGTCCCATCCGGCCGGTTGTCTTTTTGTCCCAAATGTCCTGGCAACACTTAGCCAATTTTTCTTCTTTCGGCCGGTTCGGCTTTTCGGTTCGCGTACTTTTGTCCCAGATTGTCCCATGTTGCTTTTGGGCTGTTTGTGCTTACTTTCACCCGAGCCGGCCGGTTCGGGCCTTTTTGTCCCAAATGTCCCGACTGCCCCTAGGACTAGGACTTAGTCATTTTTATGATTTTTTCCTGGATCAACCTACTTGCCTTTCTGCAACCTTTTTTCGCATTTTCTCAGAGCTTGCTCTTTTCCTCTCAGACAGGGAACTTCGAAAATATTTGAGGGGACTCTAGCAACATGATTTTTGGCCCCGAATCAATCAATTTTCCTGGGACTTGAGATATTCTGATGCATGTTATCGAAAATTACACAGGGGGGGGGTGAAATTTTGACAACAGTTTTGGCGACTCAGCGGGGTCATCTGCCTGCTAGATGAATGATTAGTAGCCTGAAGCAATCCATTGGGCATGGAGTCATGAGTTGCAACCTGCAGCTGATCTAAACTTTGAAAACCTCCCTCTGAGCCACTTGGAAACCCATTGAACTTGGAGTGTCTTCACCAAGACCACTGAAATGAACTGTGCCAGAGCGAAACCAGCAACACCAAAGCTATGTACAAAACTGAAAAATCATACATGCCCCAAATGGAACATGCAGAGTGTGCATGAGCACTTCTTCTACTGAAAGCAAATCTACCTACTCTACTCTAGCTGGAAGCAAAGGCAAGCTAAACAAACCCTGCAACTGGTTGTGAGAAATAGCTTCCTTTCTTCAAAATTGGCAGCCATGCCATTGATTTGGCATTGATCATGGCTGTTTGGATGGATGGAAAATCAACAAGAAGCTGGTCTTCTATCCAAATCATCAAGGTATCAACTGAAAAATCCAATACCTCTTTTAGTTGCTCTGCATTTGGATTGGAGAGGTATGGCAGCTGATCCTTGGTACTTTGTAGCTCATCCTCATGCTCAGAAGCAAGCATGACTGGTTGTGGCTTCTCCTTTGGCTCCAATGAAGCCAAATACCTGATTGGGCAAGGTCTGATCCGTTTGATATGCCCATAGCTCTGATTTTCAACTCCAAGAATGGAGTCTTCTTGTAGACCCTCTTGAATGGATGGTGTGGAAGAAATGGTGAAATTCTTCTATCCTTTCTCTTCCTCCAATGAATAACATGGAAGATAAAAATCTTCCAATCTTGATCCCAAAGAGCTGCTGTAAGATGCAGGCTGCTGCAAATGAAAGCTCTCCTTCATGGCAGCAGGCTCTGGTGTTTGGAATGTGGATGATGAAAGAGAGAAAGGTGAAAGCTCAACCGGCTCTTCTCCATCAAAACAGTCCTCCAAATCTGACAGGTAAACTGCCTCATTGCTGTCCTGCTGCTCGTGTTCAACTTCCTCCATGGTGTCCTCTTGATCTGCAACTTGACCACCATGGTTTCCTTCACTCTCCAATATTGAGTTTGAAAGATCAAACTCCTTTTCAGTGCTATAACTTGAGAGAGATGAAGTGGAAAGAAGAACTGAAGGTTCTCTTGTAACCTGCTTTATGCTCAAAGCCCTTGGATCTGCATTTTTCTTCTCCACAGCTAGATTGTGCTCCTCTTTTTTTGGATTTGGAGTAGCTTCTCCTTCCTCCAATGTTTGAAGGCAATCTTGCTCTTGGTTGAACTCTTCCTCCAGCATGAAGTTTGTCAAGTCAAACTCTTCAATTTGTTGCTCTAGAGGACAAGTAGGGACTGCAAGATCTTCTTCTCCAACAAAATCAGTCCTCACCACCATCTGTTCTCCAACCCTAGCCTCTTTTGTAGGCTTAACCATCAAGGGGATCTTTGTCATCCCAAATTTGGTAGCCCAAAACTCTTCAAGTCATCTGTCATTTCTTCATCTCTGTTGGGCTCCTCTTCTTGCTATTGTTTTCCTTGACTGACTGATTTTTTCAATTCCATCTTCCCCATATGAAATTGGGAATGCAAGAGGAGGAATGGGTTGAAACTCAACTGATTTTACACTTTTTTGTGGTGGTGGAGGCAGGTGAAACCTCTTGTTTCTTTGGAGGAGGGGGTATTTCTGTTAGCTCTTGTGGAGGGGATGACTGTTTGGAAGGGAAAAGGAAAGAAGAATCGAGATGGGGTGGAAGACTAGGGGATGGAGGGATGGATTCAATACATGGGACAACAGATGAGGAGTTTAAATGAGATGATGCTGCTTGAGTAATGGAAAGAGAAAAACCAGATGATGGTGTAGAACTTACCCATTGACAAGGTTGTTCAACAACAAGTTTGTAGGCCTCTATTTCTGCTGTCCATTGTGCAAGTTGGGGCAGCATCCTTATCATGAAGTCCAGCTTCTCCTGAGGGCTGTAAGTGCCTTGGAAAAGGTCCCACCCATGGACAGGGTGCTCCATAACCGATTCCAAAAGCTTTCATTTGTGCTTGGCCTCTGGACTGCACCATCCCCACCTCCATCTTTTGGATTTTCTCCAACAGACCAGCATCTTGGATCTGATTGTCTTCATTGTATGCATACTCTTGCTCTTGGAAAGCTCCATAGCCAAACTGACTTTGGCACACTGTTCATATGGGTATGCATACTGATCTTGAATATGCTCAAAATGCTGATCTGGAGGATTTGTAAAACGTGTTGGAGGTGGGATATACTGCTGTTGTTGATGTGAAATCCATGATGGAAATGAAGTCATGGTTGCACAACTTCATGGAATGGAAAAGAATGAAAGGGATGGAAAGAAGGATGAATGAAAAAATGGATGGAAATGAATGGAAAGGAAGGTCTGCAACTTCAGAGATGGGTTGTTGACCAGATGGAGTCGCCAGATGTGTTTGCAAGTGCCTCCAAAGGCTGAAATCTTCACAGGAACACATCAACCTGCAAAAGATGAAGTGAAAGACCTCTAAGGTCCCACCGGGCGTGCCAAAACTGTTAGTGCAAAATCACAGCACCCCTGGACGCACATCAGGCTTCTAGGTTGATGTTCAGGCATCCAGTGTGATTGCACAACATGGAAACCTCTCTCCAAGCGTGGGACTTGTAAAACCGAGAGAGGAATCTCCAGAGAAGGCTGGTTCCTGCTCCTAAACTACCTGCCACAAGCTATTCCAGTGCAGGCAAGCTAATCTAATCCTAATCTAACCATGCCAAGGAGACAGAGAGAGAGAGAGAAGGGGAAAACAGCAAAAGCCTACACTAAAACGGTGATACACCAGAGAAGGAGGATGTTGAACATCTATCAAAACTGCCATGGGACAAAGAGAGGTGAGCAATGGGAAGGATGGACAGATGCATCACAGGCCCAAGGATAGATTTCACACAGAAAAATGTCCCAAAACTCCATGAACACAGCTCCAAACCTACAATGAACATTTAGACATGCACAGACACCTGCAAATGAAGAGAGGCAAGGAGAGAAGACAAGCAAAAACGAGAGAGGATGGACAGATGCATCACAGAACACGTTTTGTTGCTCCAGAAGTTTGCACAGAACATCATTCCATTAGTAAAAGGCAAAAAATGCCATTACAGAGCAAGGGAGGAGGTTCAAACTCCATTTTCAACCCTAGAGAAGAAAAGAAGGGAGGGCCGAGCCGAAAGAATGAACAACTTCTTTTTTTTTTAAAATGAGCCAAATCTGGCTTTTACATTGCATGGGTCGAGCCCAGGGGACAGAAAACGTGGGAAAACGTGTAAGCCCATTCCTCATTGAATGCCAATGCATTAAAACGGCATAGGATACCTTACCAACCCATACCCTGCCATCTTTGACCGATTTTGGAGGAGAATGCGACCCATTTTGCATTAATTTGGCCGCTAAAATGTCACTTCTGGCCGTGCAGAAGAAGAATGCGACCCATTAGCATTAAAACGGGTTGTTGAAAGGTCACTTCTGGCCATTACCACACGTCAGAGCCGTTTCTTGATTTTCTCTCTTCAGACTGCACCAAAACTTGAGGTTGATCCCAGAATCATGTAGAGCATCTCAACAGATTTCCGTTGATATAAAGAACGTGGAAATCCGAGCTCTGGATCAAAAGATATGGCAATCTGAAGATTTAGGGCACGGAACAGACCAAGACAGATTTCGAAATATTTTCCCGCGCTTCGCCACCTAGACGACACGTGGCAGGCTTTGATTGGTCGCGCAATTTTCTCTCCTCTACCTTTCGGCAGGCTGTCTTTTGAATTTTCCTTGTGGGCCCTAGCTGGGACACGTGGCGCCATTTCATTGGTTCGGTTCAGCGCTCGATAACTCGCCCCTTTGACCTTTTGACTTTTCTCTTGTGAGGACACGTGGCACCTTCTGATTGGTCCTCGGCTGATTTGGCTCCTTCGCGTACTTCGCCTCCATTTGTCCCAGATGTCCCGTTTGATTTGGCTTGTCCCTTTGACCCTCTGGACTCATTTCGGCCGGTTCGGGCATTTCGCGTCCATTTGTCCCAGACGTCCCATTTGATTTTGGACCCTCTGGACTCATTTCGGCCGGTTCGGGCATTTCGCGTCCATTTGTCCCAGACGTCCCATTTGATTTTGGACCCTCTGGACTCATTTCGGCCGATCCGGCCGGTTCGGGTCTTTTTGTCCCAAACGTCCTGAGCAACACTTAGATTTTTCTTCTTTCGGCCGGATCAGCTTTTCGTGCCCGCCGCGTACTTTTTGTCCCACTTGTCCCATGTTGCTTAGTGGGCTGTCTGGCTTACTTTCGGCCGGTTCGCGCCTTTTTGTCCCAAATGTCCCGACTGCCCCTAGGACTAGGACTTAGTCATTTTTATGATGTTTTTTCCTGGATCAACCTACTTGCCTTTCTGCAACCTTTTTTCGCATTTTCTCAGAGCTTGCTCTTTTCCTCTCAGACAGGGAACTTAAGAAAATATTTGAGGGGACTCTAGCAACATGATTTTTGGCCCCGAATCAATCAATTTTCCTGGGACCTGAGAATCTGATGCATGTTATCGAAATTTACCCAGGGGGGGTGAAATTTTGATAACAGTTATTTTGATAGTTTTAAGTCATGGACCAGACTAAAAAGGGGAAGACATCTTTTAAGAGGAGGTAATGACCAAACCACGTGAGCTTGATTCTATTTTGAGATGCATGGAACAAAAGTGTATGAGGTAGTAAATGAGCTCAAGGGACGAGCGCAAGGTAGATAAGAAGTGATATAACACTAAATTCAACAGTAGAATGGTCAAAGATGCAAGGGATTAAGGGGTTCAGGCTCAGGTTTACCATTAAGTAAAGCTAAACGGTAAGTGCCTGATCTGTAAGTATGAGTGATAATGTAGGGCCCAATCCAATTAGGAGCAAATTTTCCACATTTGCTCTTTTCTAGTTTGGTTACATGCTGATTCTCTTTGAGGACAAGATCACCAACCTTAAAGGTACGCTCATGGAGTCACTTATCATAAGCACGATTGATGCGTTTTTGATAGATTTGAAGATGGTCAAGAGCTGTAAGACGACGCTCATCAAGAAGCTCTAATTGGGCTAACCGCTCTTGGCGGAAATCATCATTGGTGAGAATATCCTGAAGAGATATTCTTAGGGAGGGTATTTGTATTTCGAGAGGCAAGACAGCCTCGGTACCATATACCAAAGAGAATGGGGTGGCATTATTGGAGGTGCGAATGCTAGTCCGATAAGCCCAAAGGGAAAAGGGGATGTGATCAGGCCAATTGCTTCTAGAATCGTTAACAACTTTCATGAGGATTTTGGTTAGGGTTTTATTAGAAGATTCGGCTTGACCATTTGCTTGTGGATAGTAAGGTGATGAGAAGCTAAGTTTGATACCAAAGTTGTCACAAAGGTCTTGTAACAACTTATTTTTGAAAGATTTTCCATTATCTGTTATCAGGCGATGAGGAATGCCAAAACGACAGATAATGTGATGGTTAATGAATTCGACGATTTTCTCTTTTTTGTTTGAAATGAGTGGAATGACTTCCACCCATTTAGTGTAATATTCGGTTGTTGTGATTATCCAATGGTGACGTTACGAAGATGGTGGGTGAATCTCACCAATAAGGTCTAAACCCCATTGTGAGAAAGGCCAAAGATCTCGTGCGACCTGTAGCGGATGGCTAGGAGTATGTTGAAGGTTGGCATGTTGTTGACACATAACACAACGCTTAACATATTCGTAGCAGTCGTTATTAAGAGTAGGCCAATAATAGCCTAGGTGAAGGATTCGTTTGGCCACGGCAAGGCCACTAAAATTTCCACCACAAATACCGTCATGGACTTGTTGGATGGTATAGGTGACCTCCGCACCGGTTAGACATCGAAGGAGGATGCCATCAAAGCCACATTTATAGAGGAGTCCCCCCATGATGACATAATGAGAAACACTTTTAATAAAAGTAAGTTTTCTGTTACTCATAAGGTCAGGTGGGAGAACAGAAGTTGTAAGGTAGTCATGAAATTGGTGATACCAGGTATCCTACAAATTAGCAGACACATTATTTATCATACAAACATCCGGGGCTGAGTAAGATGGGGCAAAGAGTTGTTCGACCAAGACGAATATGTCAGAGTCAGTTTGTGAGGTAGGAATTTGCAAGGCTAAGCAAGCCATAGTATCCGCAAATTTGTTAGTGGAGCGGGGAATGGTTTGGATAGAATAATGAGTAAATAAGGTCAAAAGTGAATCCACGTAATGTTTGTACTTTGAAGTTCCTCATTTTTACATTGGTAGATGCCCATAACTTGATAAACTACCAATTGAGAGTCACCAAAAATATTGATAGATTTGACACCTAAGTGTAACGCAACCTGGAGACCCAAAACAAGGGCCTCGTATTCCGCTGTATTATTAGTGCAGGGGAAATCGAGCCAGAAGGAAAGAGGCATAGGCTCAGCGTCAAGAGGAATGAGAACAACACCGACTCCTCCACCGCGCTGGCATTTGGATCCATCGAAGAAGAGGGTCATTGGATACGACTCCTAACTGAGTGAAAGAGTGGCGATGAGTTCGTCGGGGAAATTAAAATTGGTAAATTGTTCCCCAGGTAAAGGGGCTTCTGTGAGTTGGTCTGCAATAGTTTGTCCTTTTATTGATTTCTAGTGTACAAATTCAAGGTCGAGGTCGGCAAGGAGCATAATCCATCGGGTGATGCATTGGTTTAGATGTAGTTTGGCGTACATATAATGAATGGGGTCCGCGTTGGTGATGACAAAAGTTTTTTGATTCAGGAGGTAGTGTCTGAGTTTGGTGGCTACGAATGATAGGGATAGGCACAACTTTTCTACATGTGTATACCTAGTCTCGTAATCCATGAGAGTATGACTTATGTAATAAACGGTTTGTTCTCGATGCTTGGAGTCATGATGTGTGAGCATGTCTCCTATAGCATGGTCAGTGGAAGAAAGGTAAAGGTAGAAAGGGCGATCATCCTGAGGTGGGATAAGCACAGGTGGCTGCAAGAGATAGGCTTTGAGAGCCTCAAAGGCTTGGTGGCACTCTTCGCTCCATTGAAAGACAATGTCCTTTTTAGGGAGGTGATGGAAAGGTTGACATCGATCTGAGAGTTGGGAGATGAAACACCGGATAGATTGGAGTTTACCTTGCAAACTATGCAATTGTTTGAGGTTAGTAGGTGGGGGCATTTCTAGGATAGCTTTGACTTTAGCTGGATCAACCTCGATGCCACGCAAAGAGATGATAAAACCAAGAAGTTTTCTTGAAAGGACACCAAAGACACATTTCTTTGGTTGAAGACGAACACAATATTGTAACAGGCAATCGAAAATAATGGTTAAAACATCGAGATGTTCACTGCGATGTTTATATTTTCCAAGAAGATCATCAACATAATCCTCAAGGATAGTGTGCATAATGTCATGAAATATGTAAGTCATAGCCCGCTAGTAGGTCACACCAGCATTCTTAAGGTCAAATGGCATGACATGATAATAGAAGGTTCCCCAAGGAGTTATGAAGGTAGTTTTATGTTGATCGGCCAGGGCTACCAAAATTTGATTGTATCCCGAGAAGCCATCCATGAGAGAAAGCATCTCATGGCACGCAGTGAGATCAACAAGTTGATCAATACTCAGGAGGGGGAAGTCATCCTTCGGGCAAGTGAGGTTAAGGTCCCGGAAATCCGTACATATCCGAAGTCCCCCCATTGCTTTAGTAACAAGTACGATGTTAGAGATCCATTGAGGATAGTCAATAGGTAAGATGAAGGAAACAGAAAGGAGTCGTTGAAGCTCTTCTTTGACCAAGAGGGCAATGCGTGGATGCATTTTTCTCAGTTTTTTCTTAACTGATTTGGCATCGGGTTTTAGGCTAATGTTATGGACAGCAATGTCAGGATCAATTCCTGGCATGTCAGTGTAGGACTAAGCGAAAGCTTGGTTGCAGGCATGGAAAAAGGTAGTAAAGGCGGATTGTTCTGATGCGTTAAGAGATTGTCCCGATCTTCACAATGTGAGGATCGTCCTCTATGTGGATGTTGATTTCTATAGTCGACTCATTTAACATGGTTTGAGTTTCAGATGGTAAGGCGTGTTGAATATAAGAGTCGTCCACACCAAGGTAAGTGAGGATGGAGTCATCATCCTGGCACTCAACAACATTAATTGAAGGTGAATCCTCTTCGATCATGTCTAGATACAGAAGGGGAAGAGAAGATGGGTCCTCATTATCGCGTTGATAAGTGAGAGGACCCAGGAAGATAGCGTTTATGAAAAAAAAAAAAGTTAGGAGGGATAGATTCAGGGTCTATCGACTCTGTGGGTGACAATGGCAAAATGGGTGATGATGGTTCAGTAGGGGTGACATCATCATCTTCCAAGATACAACTGACATGAATTTTCTTCGGTGTAAGTGTTTCAGGAAATCCAAGACCACTACGATCTTTGTGTTTGCGTGTAGTCACGGGAATGATTTTATGTCGGCCTTGCTCATAAAGACCAAAACAAAAACCTTTCCAAGCACAACGAGTCAAGAAGGTGAGGGCGAAACGATGATTTTTCAGGGATTGAAAATCATATTGGAAGGGAACCATGCCAAGGGGAGGTTCAGGGGTAACAGAGGATGTGTCGACACCCCCATATGTTAGGTTGGTGCGGCAATTAGGTGGTCCGTAGGAGATTACCTCCCCCACACGACGGTCGTAGGTAGGATGCACATGTAACTGTCCGTACTCCTGTGGGGTATGGAAAGAGCTAACGTTATATAGGCGATACTCCCCCAGTGTAAGGCATTGAAAAACATCTACTAAGGGGTCTGAGGTTGGGATGTTGTCCGCGGGAAAGGAAGTGGTATTTGCGACGGTGGTTTCATTAGTTGAAGGTGTAGGTGCGGTTAAGGTGGATGGTAGAGGTGTGGTTGAAGTGGATGGTTGGGTTGGATGAATGGGTGTCTTGACTGGTACAAGCACATCATTAGGGTGATATAACATATTGCAGGTTTTGAAGGGGGGAGGATCAGCTTTTACGGTATAGGACTTCCCCTCGTACTTAAATTTTATGTGTCTATGTAAGGTGGAGGGAACACATCCCATAGCCCAGATCCAAGGGCGGCCTAACAACATGTTATATTAGAATTCTCCCTCAAGGACATAGAAGATTTCAGGTAAGGTACGTGGCCCTACACGAATGTTAAGGATCACAGTGCCTAAGGTAGAAGTAATAGCATCGTTGAATGAACGCAGTATGGTGGGGTTGGCACACATGCAACTAGAGGGGATATTCATTTGTTGAAAGGATTTGGAAGAGATGATGTTTAGGCTAGCGCCCCCGTCAATCATAACACGATGCACCCGATGTCCCAGACGTAAGCTGAGATGAAAAGAGCGGGGTCAGGATCTTCTGCACCAAAGTCAACAATTTCATCTTCGGAGAAACTGACAGCAGCGGTTTGCTGCAAAGGGACGGAAGTGGTAGATTGTTTGGTGAGAGAGGCAATGTGGTTGGGTGTTGATATGGAGGTAACGGGCAAGGTTTCATTAGGTAAGACCTCTATGCCTTGAAGGATTTCAATAAATGCTTGGTGATGAGATTCAGAGGTCTGAATGAGATCATATAGTGTCATTTTTATAGGTGATTAGTGCAGCTGTTTGATCATGGTTCGGTGGGCAACTCCATTAGAGATGAGGTAGACAGGTCCATGAATAACCACTTTAGGTGGTGGTGCGATCAGGATGGTGGATGGAGAAAGAGAGGCCGCAGGTGTGCTTTCTTTAGCTTTCCCATTGTTTTTCTTCCCTCGAGTAGCAACACTAATCATGTTGATCTCGTGAACACGAGAGGAGTAAAACGGTAGGGATAAGTCATGGTCTTTGAGCGGTGGGGTTGTAATAATGATATATCTTGGTGAGGCGGGGACATATGGTATAGGAGAGGCGATTTAAGCTAAAGGTATCTCCCTTTGTAAGTTGTCTTTCTTAACCTTTCTATCTGAGAGAGGTGACTGACAAATTATGGCTTTCAACGCTTTGCATCCCTCTACATCATGTCCTGGTGTGCGGTGGTAAGCACAGATTTTAGACTCATCATAACCTATAGGTCAAGGTTTAGATGGATCATAGGGTCTAAGTGGGGGTAGGGAAATAGTCGCATTCTCCACCAACATAGCAAGGATTTTGGCGTAAGACCCTTTGAGTGGGTCAAATTCAGAGGAAGATGAGGCTATTGACTGGTTAGGTTTCAGTAATGACTGGGTATGGTTGATTTGTACGGGTGGCAGCTTATACACGTGACTTCTTCGATGTAGAAGTTATGTTTAGTTGGTCAGATAATGTGGTAGTAGAAAACAAACACGGAGAAAGAGGAGTGACAGTAAACAAATCTTTTGATGATGGAGTTTGTTTAGGGTTGATAGGTGGACAGGATACTTTGGGTGACGATGTTGATATACCCTTGGATCTTTATATGGGTGTACAAGGTGTAGGTTATTTTAAAGAAAACGCAGGAGGTATGATGTATTGATGCAAGGTGGAGGGATGAGGTCCCAATATAGAAGGTAGGTGTGACAGTGATGGTTTTAGTTGTGATAGAGACATAGGTTGGATTTGAGGAGATTGGGTCTGTCTCCTAAGTGGATGAATGGCTTTACTTTTGGATAAATCTAACCATTTAGGTGGGTGTGTTAGACTGGGTATTGGTGAGGTCCCAAGCGTAGGGGAAGGTTTGGTTAGGTCAATAGAGGTGGATGCGGTATTTGGTAGAGATGAGGGGGGTGAAGATGAGGACATAGGCATTTTAAGCTTTTGTAAACACTTCGGGTATATGGTAGAGGCGTCTGGATCGGTCATCTGCATTTGAGTAGAATATGGTGTACTCAAACGTTCCCATAGGACTCGTCTATCTTCTGAGGGGTGACAATCCTCACGTGTAAATAGGAACTTTTGTATGGAAGAAAGGTGGGTTGTGATTCCGGTCTACTGTGGGTGTGATACATGGGGTAAATGAGGTACTGTATCAATGGGCGTTAAGAGGTCAACCGGTCGCTGAAAAGATTTAGGTGATGAAGAACTAATAGGTAGGAGGGCATGTTTGAGAGGATCCGTCATGATTAAAGAATTTGGTGATGTCGGTTCAAGGGGTTTCTCGTCTAAGGATGACAAAAGAAGTGGCAAGCCTTCCTCTTGTATGGCAAGAGTGGTAGAAGGAGATGTTTGGGAAATAGATAAGTTAGATAACATCCGCTCACAGTCTTGCAAGGATGCGGTGTAAGAAGGCTCATCTGTGAGAAGAGAACTCTGGGCGGTTAATTCCTTTATGGGTAAAGGAACGGTAAGGATTTCGTCTTGTCTTAATGGTGGTGAAGGGGGTTCGGGTTCCTGTGTTAGTGAAGGGGCTTGATTCAGAATTTTCTCAATAGAGGCTTTTGGCTAGGAGTCGAAGACGGCATAGATTTCATGAACACTCTCCTCGGCTAAGATATCCTGGTTTATGTTACTGTTAGATGAGTGGTTCGGGAATGGTTTGTTGAAGATTTTCAAATTTCGGTTAGCAGGGGCATTAGGATTATCGAGGGCTATATCCCCTGCATCAACCATTTCCTGCACTATGTTTTTCAACATCTTGCAGTTTTCATGACTGTGTCCCTTCACGTGGTGGAAGTTACAGAAGTCATTTTCTTTGTACCAAGAAGGTATAGCGCAGGTGGAATCAAACCCGGAGTGAGGTTTAACAGAAGGTAAGGTAATAGCTCCTGCTTTGAGCAATTTTTCCAATATCACACCATAATTTTCTCCTAAGGGAGTATAATTGATGGGCTCAGCTTTATACTTATAGGTGGTTTTTGGTGAGGTATTAGACGGTACTTGGGATTTGACCATCACCGCATGGACAACTCCTTTTGATTTCGAAGTAGTCGATGCATGAGAATTGGTGGTGTTAGGTTTGTTCGTGGAGTATTGGGTTCGGAAATTGGGGTTTTTGTTGTGCAACCGCATTTCTCTTCCTCTAAGGCTTGAATTTCTAGTTTTCGAGCCATAGTAAAGGCCTCGTCAAATGTGCAGAAAGTTTGAATTTGGAGGGTAGGAGAAATGTGCTTAGCACAGGCCTGCGTAAAGAGTTCGATAAGTTCAGCCTAAGGCAAGGCATAAGTAAGTTGGTTGATAAGGCCCCGCCATCATCCAATGAAATATGTGATAGATTCGTCTTCAAATTATTGGATGGCATAGAAGAAAGATTGGGTTAATTGGTTAAAAGAGAAGATTGAGTGCTGGGTTAAAGCACTGTACCACTCCAAGGCGGGTCCTGATAAGGACATGGGAAAGGTGCAGAGTAGTAAGGCATCATCATGAGCAATTAGATAGCAGGCATGTCTAAATGATCACAAATGTTGTTGAGGATCCTCCTTACTATTAAAACGAGTGAATTTTGGTAATTCCCATTGAGGAGGATATGAATGAAGGGGGACAGAAGGATGAATAGGATCCCGACAAACTTGCTCATATGTCAGGGTGCTATGGCTTCCTGAAACAGAAGCCTCCAGATTTTGCATTTTTTCCATCATTTGTTTGATTAAATCAGTGGTTGGATGAGATGATGGTGCGGTTTCCGTAAATGGAGGGGGATTGGGCCAAGGGCCACCACTAGACAATAGTGGGGTTAAATTTTGATAAGGTATTGAGGATGAATATGTTGAGGTGACCGAATAGGGATGTCCTATATAAAATGTTGAAGTCACCAGATACGTGTGTGGAAATGAAAAGGTGGGCAGAGCTTGAGAAGGAAAGCTTGTGTGAATAGGTGGCAGAGAGCAAGTTATGAAAGGAGTAGTCTGCGAGAGAGACGAGGTAGGAGAAGTCAGCGGTAATGATATGTGGGGCCCTAGATTAACAAAAGGAAAGCCAATCTGTGCCGTAAGAACCTCTGAAGTCACTGAGTTGGGTGACGGGGCTAAGGATGAAGAAGGCAAGGCAGAATTATCAGGTGGAGAGGGAGCTAAATGAGTGGCTATACTAATAGGCATACCAACAAGGAATTGACCGTCGATTGTACGGTCAGGGGCATGAGACAAATAGTATTGTACAGGGCTAGGATTAGCGTCCAAAAATTTCGCAAATTCCTTATCTCCTACAGGGATTTTGGGAACCTCGCTGGTGTTCGTAGGATTCCCCATAGGATGTGAAGGGGGTGATTCAGGCAAAGGCACGGAGCAGGCATGTGAAACCATGGCTGCAGCTTGTTTCCGAGTGACAACAACCATGGACAAGAGTACACAGCAGGGATGCAATCTATCAGGAATATAAGCAACAACAAAGTGTTGGAATTGGTGGGTTGCTGGTTTTGGGAACTGTGAAAGACAGTAACCGATATCAGTCAGATAACCGATGTCGGTCAGGCTGTAGCCGGCATTGGTAAGTTAACCGATGTCGGTATAATAGGACCGGTGTAAGAAGCTGTAGGAAGTTGTTGATTTGGGGTTAACAGTGCTTAGTATGCCTACCAAACTGTTCTGAAGTGATCACAAAAAATAGTGTATGACAAAGAAACAAAACTAAAAACAAGCAAGATGCACAAGCAAATTAATAGACTAAACCTAGGATTAGTTTTAATCACTTTGGGCTTATGCCTTAGATGCAAGATGATGTCAATCCTAAACAGAAGACTTAGGGGAAATGTCAAGTTTGTTTTGGCTTATAAAGTTACCTCAATCGGGCGGAGGAATACCGCGGAAAACGGGGAATGTCTGAGATGTTGTGTTAATTATGATGTGATTCGGTATGTATTGTGCAGTGAAAGTAAGATTAATTTCTTGTCAATACCGTGGATATCACCCCCACGTGTACGACCTGTTACTTAATCTATGTTCACTAGAATTGAAAACGGCAAGCAAGAATGTGATGCACATGTTTTAAACCCAAATCGAAAATGATATTTGATGAAGCAAAGAAGATGACTTTCACTAATGCAAAGATGTGAAAGAAAGAAAAATTCTTTTACCAAATAATAGAATATCTTGTGAATATTTTAGAATAAGAAAATAGCAAGTGTGCTCCCTATATGAAAGCAAGCAAGAAAGAAAGAAACCCAAAATGGGTCCCACCGGGCGTGCCAAAATGTTTCGCACAGAATGCTTCCGTTCCTAGAATAGAGTTACTTCTATCCTTTCATTCCTTTGAGAAACAGATAAGGGTTAGGGCTAGGAGGAATACCTGTTGAATGTTGAGAGGGCATGCGCATACCGTAGAGAGAGATCATATCGATTGCAAAGAACTCTTTGTTGTCTGGGAAGGACTACCTGTAAGTAAGAATACAAGACCACCAGATTCTAATTAGACAATAAATGAGGGAACTGCCTTGGGCCCAGGAAGTATTAAACTTCCTTTCGAAGGTGGTCAGTTCCCCTGCTAATATGAATTAACAAAAATTATTACAAATTACAATTTAATTACCTTGTTAAAACAATAGAGGAAAGGGCTAGTTTTGGTTTTGAATCACAGTGACCGATGTCGGTCACTGTCACCGGTACCGGTTTCTACTAACTGATATCGGTAGGGGCAGTGGTTTAGGGGCTTTTAGTGAAGGTTGGCTATAAGGTGGCTATGGTGTTTATAAGGCTAGTAAATGATTGGGGATAGGTAATGGGGTGATGGAGAAGGCTCAGAGGGTATGGGAGCTGTCCTTGGGGTAGTGTAGGGGTAGAGGAATGATAGTTAGATGGAGGGTGTTACCAGGTAGTAGATCTAAGAATAGACTTGTAATTACTGTGATTCAGAAATCCAAGAAATGTTATTAAAAGAACGTATAAGACACTACTTACTAGTTCCTGATGAAGATACAGGTCCAAGGACTGTGATGACGAAGGCGGGATTTAGGTAGGCTGATTTGACAATCCAAGATGAGCTATCTTCACTCCCAATGCTTGGATGAGTGTCACTAGGCTCTGGTTACTCAGTTGCAGTCTTGGGCTTGATGTCCTTCTCTGTAAACTCCTCTCTTTCCTTCACTTGTCTCTGCTTGGCCAAGTGAATTCCTAATCCTTCCAATGAATTCCCAGGTTCCAGATCCTCTTTTTTTGGTTGGGGGATGTCATTTATAGGGAACCGATGGCGGTTACGTAACTGACGGCGGTTGAGTAGGAACCAATATCGGTTAAGTCAAAGTGAGCTATTTTTAGTAAAATAGCCAACTTTCCCTCCTTTTCTCCTGCAGAATTAGTTGTGGGCTTGTTCATGTCATTATTAGGTCGATTTTGGTGCAGGTGAGGAGTAATTAGTCGTGGGTGTGGATATAGACCAAGTTATAGGTCTTAATTAGGTTAGTTTAGGGTTAGGACTAGGTCATGATGAGGTGGTGAAATGAGGTGGCAGGTTTGGAGATGTGGATTTATTAATTATAAGGTAATTAATAAATAAATGTGTAAGGTTTAGGTGATGAGGCTAGGTTGCGAAATTAATAAATTTGGTGACGTAATTAATAAATTTGGTGTCTACAAGACGTCGCGCACAAGTGAAAGTGCATCCATACAAAAGTGAGACAAATTTTTTTAAATAAAAATTTCTAAAAATGGAAAAATATTATTTTTTATTAGCAGCAAAAATAATAGGATCAATGCGTAGAACTTGAAAAAATACACATTTTAAAAAAATGATACCTCAATCCGAGTTATCAGCTGAAATTTATTGTGTTTACAAGTTCTAAATTCAACTTCTTTCTGAACCCTTTCCAAAAATGGGAAAAACAAAATTATGCTTGCATTTTTTTTAATATGTCCAAAAATGGCAAAAAAATAAAAAAATGCAAACAAGCCGATTTGAGTTTCCAGAATGGCGATGCAATACACAGGCCGATCGATAGAATGCGCAGGTAGAAGGATGCCACAATATGTATGAACAACTATGCAATGCACAGGAAAAACAATTCAATTCGTGGGCTGAACGCTCCAGTATGCAAGACGATGCAATCAGTATATCCACCTTACTAGGCCGTGGACATTGCGATGAGAAAGTTTTATTCAAAGAATCTCATCCTGGAATCCCTGCTCTGATACCACTATTAAACACTGCACAATTATATTCAATTTATAAATCATTCAGGATATTATTTCAATATAGAAGATTACAATATATAGATTGATAGTATCCTACAAAGGAGGAGTCAATCATGATCTCCTACAGTCTCTCTATCTCACACAAATCTCTCTAACAATTCCTAGTATCTCTCAACCTTATCTATGAGTTGTATATGACAACTCATTATTGCACACACACAGATTTATCTAATGTTAACAATAACTAACCTATTCCTAACATACCTTTGAGAACACTAGGGTTTTCTCGAGGACATATAGTTGTAGTTGACATGTGGCAACACCCTTCTGCATTTATCATCTAGATCTACACACAAATAAGGACTTGACCTTAGTTCCTCTCTAGGTCAAGTTAGTGGCATGTTTAGGATAGGTAGTAGCTTTCAATGGCTTAGGGTACCTTTGCACACTCAGTTAACTTAGGTCAACTGAGTATGCCCATATACCCTAAGTCATTGTGAGGGTCTTCTTATAATACTTATGTCTCTAATCAGGGATAGGGATAAACCTTCGACAAGTGGACTGACGGTAGTCAGTAATGACCATTCATGATAAAAGAGGAGTGAGGTGAAGGATGTATTCCAAAATGACAAGTATGCCGTCTAGAAATAGTGACATACACAGTATGTTGTAAATATTTGGCCAAAGTATCGCAAGCTTCTGGTTGCATTATCCTATGTCACCAATTTTAAAGCAACGAGATATCAGATGAATATTGGTAACAAATATTCAGATATGTTCCTTAAACAGATCACTCAGTACCCAGTTTAGGGTAGGAAAACGAAGTATACAATAAGTATTCAATACTTAAAGTTAACATAAATAGATCGGTAGATCACTGAGTTATGATATGTATAAATTGATGGATCACCGAGTCATTTATAGCTGCATATGGTTATCTATTTGAGATTGATTGGCATGGAATGTTTTTTCTAAATAATGCTTTACTAGAATAGTGAACATTGTGTAAAAAAAATTCCTTGTTTCTAAAGTCTTAAAATGGGAATGTTACATAATTTGATCTGTCTAATGTGCTTCCATGGCTTTCAAAAATACAAGAAGATCTTCTGCCTCAGTATACCAAGGTACTACGCTACCTATCCATCGAACAGAACAAAGTCTATTTTTGCACGCAACCGTGTGTTTTACCTCGTGCCATACTAGTTCATATGTACCATGAGCCCAATTATCACACGAAATACTTGTAGTATCACTAATAGAATGAGAATTTTCCCACTGTAAGATGCCTTCCTTTGATGGCTCATTGACCTTTGGGTCCTGAATAGTGCATACATAGATTTTGTTTAAGTTCTCCTCACTTAGAAACTCAACATATGGTGTATACTTCCCATCTTTCAAAGGTATTACAACCATTTCCTCCTTGTTCTCAAAGCTGATATACCTCTTATTGAATCTCAAGTCAGAATTATTTGCATAACACCAAGGGCGTCCAAGCAAGGCTAAAAAATTGTCTGCCTCTGCAAGTGCTAATACCTCAGAATCCGCAGTGAACTTGGCCCTTTGTATGGTTATAGATGAATCTTTAAAAAATCCTATGGGAGTGGTCTTAGTCTGGTTTTCCATAAAAAACACATTAGATGATGGTTGTAATGGAGGCCTTCCCATTTGTACCCATGCATCTAATGTAAGCACATTCACTTCCGCACCTGTATCAATCAATATGTTTCTCAGCAGTCATCCATCCACAACAACATTTAGAGTAATTTCCTTATCATAGTAAATGCTATTAGGGGGAATATTTGCATGTAGAATTTTTCATTCATTCTAAGTGCTTGTGTGCAGGGTATTCCCCTTCAACCAATTTCCTAGCAATGGAATAATATTCTCCTAGCGTGGCATTTTACAAACCTCTCTCATGTCATCAATATCAGAGGGGAATTTTTTTTCTTCTTTCTTCTACTCCATCTTCCTTGACTGCTCATTTAAACACTATATCTCACCTTGAATATTCCTGAGGACCTCCGTGGTCTCTTGATAGACTTCCTTTTGATGAGTAGGATCTAGGTACCTTACATGCAAAACATCCTCCTTGGTGATTGTAGGCTTCTAATGCAATTCCTCTCTTGTGCGTGTTGCTTCAGCTCGTGTAGTAATTTTACTATTAATGCCTCAAGTCTGGGTGTTATCTTGGGCATCCACTCATCTTCTACCACACACTAGATTCTAACCATCCCAGTGACTTTGTTTTCTTTCTTATGTTGCTTACTCATATGCTCATATAAGTTCGGGAACTATTCATAGCTGTGGTTCTTTCCATAGAAAGAATATGCAATATTCAGGGGACACTCATGCCTTTAGTAGTCAAGAGATCCACATGTATAATATGTGCCATGAGGGAACTCACCTCTTCCTCCACCGTGATATCCACGTCCTCTTTCATGACCTTCTTCAAAATGCCCCTCATTCCTGTCATAGCGTGTTTGATTATGATCCCGATCTTGGTGCTCATTCTTACCCTTAGAATTATCCGTTACACTTGTCTGTCATACCCCAATGTCTATAGCATCCTGGATCTGACCAATCAACCTACAATCTTCATTATTATGTATGGGTCGTGGACTGGAAAATTTTACAGTAACAAGATACATTCTTCTTTATCACACATTGTAACACACATTGTAACAAAGGACAATGACTAGTATCATGATTCAAATTATAGATCTCACAGTCCAACACTGATGAGCGTATAGATCTACGATGGAAACTATCCTTGGTGTGACCTTCTACTTCACAATATGTACACCAAATCCCTGAGCGTGTTTCATGTACTTAATTTGTTGATAGATTCTCCAGCTATTTTTCCATAGCTGTAATATGTGCCTCTTAGAAGGGACTAACACAGTGTCAATTCTCCCAACTACCTCAGCATGCAAATCTACTTCCAGTGCTTTGCGCAGATCAGTGTATGTCTTATGTGATAGTGTTCTTCTTAATGGTGTAATCAATCTGCCAATGAATTATTGTGCATGTTGGCTTTCTTGAATATCATAAGAAATCTTAGATATGAGTGTTTTAAAATGGGCAACATACTCACATATACTCTCAGTAGTGCCTTGCTTGATATCCTTGAGCACACTTATACTCTTCTGCTCAAATTTTGGGATATAAAACTCTTTCAAGAAAGCATCCTTCAGCACTGCATAATCTACACAAGTTTGATCAGGGTAAAATTTCCAATACCAGTTGTGTGCACGTCCTTGTAATGTAGTAGAAAATTGACTTTCCTTGTGCTCAAAAGCTGTGATCCCTTTAGCATGCCACAATATTTCACACACGTGCACATGCTCAGCAGCATCCTCTATGCCTCTATACTCTAAAAGAGGAAGAGACATCTCCATATAAATATTCTGGGGTTGGTGCAGACCTTGCCTACCTAATCCAGAACCTCTTGTGTTTCCCCTGCCTCTAGAACCACTAGATCTACTAGAACTAGAACCACCTATACCTCCTGATCCTCCACCTGTAGCTAGAATAGGACCTGTAGATGTAATCCCCTATACTCCAATAGTGGTACTATACTAAACTACTACAATTTGTGTGGTAGTTCCACTTCTAGAGGTGAATCTATCGTTTGGCATGTTTACATTTTGTGCAGATGATGAATCTGAGAATGTTCCTCCAAATAACATTGAATATGTCTATCCTACCATTGATGTAATTTCTCTCTGACTTACTCTGGTTCTCCTATTTCCCAAATTCACTTGTTGATTACTTGTCATACTAGATACTAGAAAACCAAGTACAAGGGCTAGGTCACTAGGTGGATTAAGATGCGGGCCCGTGACCCAGGTAATCTCTACTGGCACACTTCAATGTGAGGCCAAGGAGGGACCCCTGTCATGCTTTCCAATATGGGGGAGTTCCTGATGCTCTGGCTCCACATCTTCTTCGTGAGCTTCAAATCCTTCATGAGCCATCTCTCTCCTTAATGCCATACTTTCTACAATGGTACATTGCTTCTCTATCTCCCTCTCACGTGCCTCATTATACTTAAGCTACCTCTCCTCTCTCTTCCTTTTTGCCACTAGGTGTGCCATCTTTCACCAAACTTGTTCCTTCCCTCACACATGGTGAGGTTTAGTTAGTCATCGGTTTACTCTCCAGGTTCAAAGTTACCATGAAGATCTTGATCACCAGTGAAATACTTTACAGATATGTTCCTCTAGGATACTGCAAAAACTAGAATTCAGCTACCTCCGGGTAAGAATATGTCAAAATTGAATATTCTAGAATATAACTGTTTAGAACACCACAAAACCACGTATCCACAATGCGAGTCTAGATTAGATCAGCATCATAAAAGGCCTGAAACTTTTCCTATGTCCAAACAAGTGCACGATACCTTCAATTCCACTTTGATGCATAAGCAATCAGCCACTGGTATAATTCTACTGGAAAGATGGCGAAAAAGCTCTCATATAAACTGTCATACAGGTATTGTCCCACCCATATACTTGCATTAAATGTAGATCTAGTGTTGAACCACTATGCATATTCTTCCTCCAGATTGTTTATCCACTCCTCAATACTTACTAGAGTTAACTGGTATGTCTTCATCGCGAACCATCATGAAAACAAATGAAAAAGAGCTCCTGGCAACGAAACTAATTGTGTAGCCTAGAATTCACTAGATAACACCCTATACGAGCTAGCACATCACTCAATCTAGAATGAGCACTCACCCAAAGTGCGCAAAGGTACTAGGTCCCTCTTTAGGGTTGCTGTTACAGAATGTCAACATGATGAAGACTTAAATCATATAGATCCATAACTAATATGTCATTGTACAATGCATGACAGATCTAGATCTAGGAAAGAATAGGTTTGAACAATAATCATGATAGAAATAAGAACATGCACTACCCATTTACAAATAGGAATGACAGTTAGGTTCAGTAAATATCTTCCATCTCTTAACTATCACAATAACATAGAAGCTTCTTACAATATTGGTAATCTATGTCAATACATGCATGGATTGTATATGTTTATCTAGAAAACATACACACTATGTTATCTATCTCATTATATCCATCATCTCCCTACCAGGTAATACACTACATATATATAGGGTGGGGACTTTCCCTTCACCTCTTATCTATTCAAAAAATAGGTCACATGCTATTAATAGCCACGTGTTGTTTACATGCATAGCCACAGATGTAAGTGTGTTATCTATAGACTACTAATAGTTAACTTAGGTGACAATCCTATTCTTTTATTGTCTCCATGCAAAAGCACTCTTAATCTAATCCTACAGAAATAGACAATGTGTGGCGTGCACATCTTGACATCATTGGTGTGTTTTGCATGCTATCTTCTAAAATAGATCTTCATGCCCAAAAATGGCTAAGTCTTGAATGTTGACTTGTCCTGCGTGTGTAGGTTCTTCCTGTCCCTTCGCGCCCTTGAACTTGGACTGTTTTCCCACTCATAATTCTTGTGTGATTTATGTCAAGTATTCTCTGATCGACAGAAAGTAATATATAGTTATAACTCAAGAAACCATCCATGAGTGATAAAATCTCATGGCCGGAAATGAGATCAACTAGTTGGTCAATATTAGGTAGAGGAAAGTCATCTTTGGTGCACACTAAGTTAAGGTTGTGGAAATCTGTGAAAATGTTGAGTCCCTGTCATTTTTGTGATAGGGACAATGTTATAGATCCATTAAGGGTAATCAATGGGTAGGATGAAGGAAACTAAAAGAAGGCACTAGAGTTCTTCTTTGATAAGAAGGGAAATGCAATGATGCATTTTCCGCAGCTTCTGTTTCACGGGTTTGGCTTCAGGAATAGTGATGATATTATGGACCACAATTTTTGGGTCAATACTGGGCATATCAGCATAGGACTAAGAAATTTTTTTGCTATGATCTTGAAGGAAAGAAGTAAAAGTTTCATGTTCAGCAACATCTAAATATTGGCCTATTTTTAGAAAGTGTGGGTCGTCATGAGTGTTAATATTGATTTCGATGGTCGATTCATTTAACATGGTTTGTGCCTCAGAAGGTAACGACCAGTGAATATGTGAATCTTTTGCACTAAGGTAGTTAAGAATAGAATCATCATCCTGATATTAAACGACATTAATAGAAGGTGTATCGTCATTGATCATGTTAGGATGCAAGAAGGGAAGAGAAGAGGGAGCCTCACCATCTCGTTGATAAGTTAGAAGTCCCAGAGAAATTGTGTTAATAGAAAAAAATTTAGGAGGAATGGATTTTGGATCCATAGACTCTATACGTGAAGATGGTGAATGGGGTGAAGAAGGTTTATCACCCTTAATGAGTTCGACTCGAGCCTTCTTGGGAGATGGTTTGGAAAATCCAATACCACTACGGTCTTTATGTTTACGAGTGGTTCACAAGATGGCAGTATGGTGGCCTTGTTCATAAAAAACAAATCCAAATCCCTTCCATGCACAACAATGGAGGAAGTTATGGGTGAAGTGGTGGTTGGTGAGAGATTAAAGGTTAGATAAAAATGGTCACGTTTGGGAAGGTGGCTTAGGCGAGTAGGTAGAAGTACAAATTCCCCCATATGTTAAGTTGTTGCAAAGGTGAGGAGGACCATAAGGTAAATCCTCACCTATATGGTGATCATAGTGGGGATGTTAGTGAATGTTACCATACTCTTGAGGAGTAAGGAATGTGTCAAAGTTGTACAGGTGGTACTTCCCCAGAGTGAGACATTGAAAAACACCTTCCAAGAGATCAGTAGTTTGTATATGGGTAGTGATAATGGATGAATCAATGGAAGAAGAAGCATTGGTTGGTTGAGAAGTAGATGGGTTAGTGGATGGGTTAGTTACAGAGGCTACAACAGTAGTGGGAATAGTGGGGTTAGGTGTGGGAGAGGTAGCGGAAACATTGGTGGATGGGGACATGGGTGAAGGAGATGTTCCAGTGGTGGTGAATGCCTTAACTAGTATAAGGACAACATTAGGTTTGTACAACATATTATAGGTTTTCAATGGTGAAGGGTTAGCTGGAATGGTATAGTTGTGTCCTTCATGTTCATATTTTACACAATGATGTAAGGTTGAAGGAGCATAACCCATGACGTGAATCCAAGGTTGGCCAAGTAACCATGTTTTACTGGAATTCCCCCTCTAAAACATAGAATAATTCAGAAATGGTGCGAGGGTCGAATGCACCACAAATGTGGATAATGATGGTGTCTAAGAGTGGAATCATAGCAATTGGTAAATGCTAACACAACATAACTAGGTTATTATCCATGCAGTTGAATGGATACATTTGTTCGGAGGAAATGATGTTAACTCTGATTTCCTCCATTGCTCATAACACATCGAATGCATATACTATCAATGTAGATGGAAATGAAATAGGGCTGGATCAAGATCATCTCAATTTGAGAGGTACAATCTTGTCATCAAAGAAACTAAGAGTGGATATTTGATGAGTGGTAGTGGGTGAAGAGGAAGGGGATGAAGTGGTGAGACCTTTGACAACATGGTGAGGAGTAATCCATAGATAGCTATCACAGTGTATGGTCATTAGGTAAAACCTTATGGTTGTTGAACCTCAATGAGGGCCTAATGGATGCTGACTCATAGTACTATTAGGATGAAGTTGTATACAAGACATTTTGAGAGGAGATTGGTGTAATTGTTTAATCATTGTATGATGGGCGACTCTAACAGAAATAGGGTATGTGGGTCCCTGAATAGTGATTCTTGATGCAAGTGCAGATGGTATATTAGGCATAGGATTGGAACAAGGGTTGGTTGTTTTCTCCTTTCCTTTTTATTTATGTGCACGAGTGGCGATGTTGAACCATATTGATCTGGGGTAAGGGATAAAGTGCATCATGATAGGTGAAGCAATGGGATGGGAAAAATTATTGTGATGGCATATATTAGATTTTGTGAAAACAATGGAGCATGCATTGGCATTTTGTTGGATGTTTTGTTAGCTTTCTTATATAGACCATATTGATCTCAAATGTTAGAGGAGGATAAAAGGGTTGTGGAGGGGGAAATGAAGGTTGTTGAATAGGTACAACATGAGGATGTGTGGTGATAGGTGTAAGTGGAAGAGGGTCCTCATCTAAAATATCATCATCATCAAAGTTTTCTTTGAGAGGACATAGTTGGAGAAGAATAGTCTTAAGAACCTTACTGTTTTCCAAATCATGCCCTGACACATGATGGTAAGCACAAATTATTGGTATCATCAAACCCTTCTAGTTTAGGTTTGAGTGGGTCATAAGTTCTAACAATGTGATGACAGAGGTCCTCCAAAACTTATTTTCTAAGATGTTAGCGTAAGACCCTGTCAATGGATCACAATGTGAAGTAAGTGTGGGTGAATTTTATGGTAGATGTGGCACTAGAGGTGGAATCAGAGGTTGAGTAATTTTGACCACTGGATTTTAGTAGATAGTAAAATTTTATCTTTGGATTGCACCTTCTTGGGTAAGGATGTAGTAGGTGAACTAGTTGTTGAAGTTAGTACAAGTTTGACTACCTCTTTAGAAGGTAGTGGGCTCTTGGAATTTGGTTGCATCCTTCCTTGGATAAAGGTGAAGAAGAAGCACGTGATGTAGAAGGGAAGGAAGATGGTAGAAGGGGATGGGTTAGCCAAAGCAATAATGTAGGTGTGGTCAAATGTTTTGGTAAGAGGCAATGTGGAAGGTATTGGTTGAGGGGAAGGGAATAGAATGGGTAATGATGAGGATATTGGGAGTGGTGCATTGCCTATAGGAGGTAGAAAGGATATAGGTGACATCGATGCCAGTTTAACATTTGTAGGTAATTTTGGTGTAACATGAAGGATCGTGACAAGGTGGGTTGCTATGTTTTTAGTTTACTCTTGGGTAGGATGTTGCTTGGACAAGGTTGATGGATGGGGACTTAGGATAAATAGAAGTAGTAAAGGTGATAAAGGGGTAGTGGGTGAAGCCAGTGTATGTGATCCTAAGAGGTTGGGTCTTCTTCCACAACCATTCTCTTAGGTGGGGGAATAGGATACTTTGTGAAGGCTCCTGTGAGCATGTGGTGAAATCTAGTTTAACAGGAGGATGGACTAGACTTGATCCATCGGCATGACTCCTTGGTCAATGGGGAAATGGATTTGGACACAGAGGAAGATATAGGTGTTTAAGGTTTTAGGCATAGGAAAAAGTTCATTTGTTGGTAGAGGTTTAGGTGTGGGAGAGGGTGAGGAAGAAGGGGCTGATATAACTGGCATGGGCATGGTGGTTTGGTTATATAAAACACCTTTAGATAGATCATGGAAGTATCAATAGACTATTGGTCCCCTAATATATTGGCTAAAGCATAAAAAGGTGCATAAGCACATAAGGCCTATGAAGGAACGCATGCAAGGATAAAGCACGTAGGGAAAGGTTTAGAGAAGGCCTTAGGGAAGCCTATGGCATGTGCATGGACAGAACCAAGGGTTTGGGACTTAGCCATTCTGGAGATTTTTGGTAGAACATTTGAAAAGAATACCCAAATACATATGTGGAGTAGCCTAAGGTGCCATCCTAGCGACAGGGTGGCCCAGGAAGGAGCATGCCTGTGTAGAAGCTTTTAGAATCTCATCTATGGTAAAAGGTGGAAAGGTCAGGCCTGTAGGAGCATGCCCACATGGAGGACCACTTTCAGACACTTGGCTAATCGGATCTAAAGCCATTGGAGGATGAGTTGGTAGTCCAAAAATCCTATATATACAAGCACCTATAGAAGGAAAAAAGAACGATAGTGGGCAGAGCTCTGCAAAAATACTGCAAGAACTCTGCTAGTTGGGTAGTGGTGTTTAAGGAAGGGATGTATCCAAGGGTATGGGGTTATAAATCTTCTTTTGTGAGCCTAGTCATATGAGTCCAGATATAATGCATGACTATGGTCTGCTTCTCTATAACATTTTGTAATGACTCCATGAATGTAATGAGGTTACATCAGTTTAGAATGAATATGAGCATTGATGATTCTAATGCATACATATTTCTCATAATTCTTTTCATTTATGTTTATAATTAAGTATGAGTGCTTATACAAATTCTTTCTATTTTGGTATAAGTTAGTCAATGAATTAAGAATTATTCTATCTGGATGACTGCAAGGATTCTAGGAGCCATTCTGAGCTCTATGATGCTTGTATGTTTTACTTCTTTAAAATACCTTGAACATGGATCATAGATGATGTTTACCACTAAACTCACATGAAAGAGAGACTCAGCTCCTGCGCAGTGCCTCGGGTGAGAGCCCAGCGTGCATGTATCCTTTCTTTTGTGATAAGGGTAAAAATGACTACATCTTGGTTCCATTGACGAGGACCTATTTTCGAAGTTATAGTGGGAAATGTCATACATTGATCTGTAATGATTAATGACAAAATGTTTAACTCTGAAGGTGTTGAGTCATGGTTCAAGAGCACAGAGGATGAATTTTCTCAAAAATTTCACTAGACCTAAGTTTGATGCATTTAGATGGGTAGAAGAGAACCTCTACCATGATTTACATGAAATGTTTATATGCTGCTTCCCAGTAGAACTGTATGAATGGATCTTAGTGTATGTGTCTAGATATGTAACATCCCCATTTTATACCTTAGAACAAGTGAAATTTTTATTTTTTTTTGATAATTGCATCCTGGTTCTAAATACATAATTTAGAACTCACAATTCAAATAACCATTTATATAACAGACAACCATATGCAGCTGTAATGACTCGGAGTACCTCCGATCTATTCATTCCATGACTCGGTAATCTACCGATCTATTCATGAGTAAAAAGAGTTGGTGTTTTTACTTAACACATTACTCTTGCGGTTCTCTTCCCTAATCTGGGATTCAGAATGCTCTGTCCAAGGAATCTAACTGAATAATTGTTACTATTATTCATCGGCATCTCATCCCTTAGACTAGGTGAATTAGGACAACGCAATCAGCAGCTTGCGATACTTTGGCCAAAGATTTGAAACATACTTTTCATGTCTCGTATTCCTTAACGGCATACTCGTCAATCTGGAATACGTCCTTCACCCCATTCTTATGTTATATAGAATGTCTTATACTGACTACTGTCAGTCCTTCCTTTCACAACTGAATCACTCGGAGGCAGATTAACAAGGTGATAATGTTATATGGATGCCCACGAGGATTAGGGATATGATGACATACTGGTTCAACCTTGCAGTTCAACCAGTGTGTCATGATACCCCGAATCTCCTAGGTAGCCTTATAACATGACCACGTTCTTAATCGGACCCCAGAGTAACTCGTACGAAATCAAGTGTAAATCTTAGCGATCAATGCAAAGGGTGTCGCCATAAGTCATCTGCATTGTTGTAACTTCAAGAAGATCCTAATCTTCTCGGAGGTACAACCCTGCAGTTGACTTATGTCGTCAACCTTTAAATCCGCCTCGAAAATATCTACTCAGTAACAAGCGTTACGCACTTGAGTTTAAATTACTTTAAAGACTTTTCCCTAAGGTTAGCCTTTCCAAATCCCTGGATTCTTCGTCTTAAGACGACCCTCCTCTATAAAACCCATTACATGGTAGAGGTATTACGGTCAAGCTCTCATCAAGGAGTCATTAGAATACACCTGATTCTAAAGCAACAGAATTGGACAATATCTCATAACCTTCACTTGAGATTGCCATCTGAACTCCATTTGATTTATATCAGTTCTCTTAACTGAATTTATATCATACTTATTAGTATAAGATATAAATGATTAAGAATCCAATTTAATATTGTCCTGTCATACTTAGGACTAGGGATTAGTAATTTAATCCAGCTTGTTTAGCGTTCTGCTTAGGTTCAATTTTAACCTATCTTCTAGAAAGACAATTATTTAAATTCAATATTGCTTTCGCTAGAACAAATTAGAACTGCTAAATACTCATAAGAATTCAATCTCATTTTCTTGCAAGCTTTCATTGTCAATCACAAAAGCATCCATATTATACAAAGATAACAATGCCCCTTCGTTACATAAACCGAAGAAGGTCAACTTTCAGAAATAGAATAAAACACATAAGTATCAAACACTTATTTCCATTCCTTTCAAAACTATACAATTACATTTTATGCAACAACATACTTGATACAATGCTTAACGGAAAAGAAACATCTTTTCACATATAGTACATCTATAAAATCAAGCTGTAATTCATTATAAATCAAATAAACAATCTGATCAGCCTGCCAGATCTGCATTGCTTTTACCTCTTACGGCAACCATCTGCAAAAATAGTCAACATGAGTCAGTTCAATGAACTGAGCATGATAAGCACTAACTTTTAAAACAATTGCAATCCATCAATTGTTTTCATTAAACACCCTGTTTAAATGAGATCAATATCCAAATAAGTAAACATAATCAGACTATGCCCTTGTAATACAAAATGATTACAAATATGTAACTCTATCATTGTTACAAAATAGTCTTAATCACTTTCTAATATTTCATCAAATATTAAGAAACAAGGAACGAATGTACACAACAATCATTGAATCCAAAATCACAACATTGGTCAGATTGTTTCATTCTTCCAAAAAGGAAATAACATAACAATTCGGGATTCCACCAATATGTTACAAAACAATTTCCCACTGTTAGTCAAATATCAACAAATATTAAATAAAGGAAGAGAAAGAACCAATCCATTCATACTTCCTTTCACATAAGTTCATCACTGTACCGTCTTCACATATGAAAACATTCAACCAGTATAAAAATGAACAAGTTAGACAAGCCGCAAGCAAGATCACTGTTTAATCAAGAAAACAGAACACAGCAAAAACTCCTGTACAGCAACTAACACATCAACAATCCATGTATCAACCCTAAGCCAATACTAGTTCCTTTTACACAGTAAGGCTTTCGACCAAGTTGAAAATCAAGAACCTACAAGCGTATCGCTGAAAACAACAGACCTCATTGTACCAAGCAATCGAAGGTTTCCAATGGACTATGCTATGTTGCCCACACAGGTATTTCCAAATCATGCACAGTCAAATCGGACAGATTAATTGGAAAGGAACATAGCATACATATTCCTTGTACTCAGTCAACTAATCGGACTGAAGTAACAAGACAGTATTTCAGGAATTAAGCCAACAGATCAACTTACCTTGCTGCATACAAGTCTTGAGTGATAAATGCGACTTACCCAACAAGGTTAGATTCACGAAACGGACATCCATATCAAGGACCTCAAAGAAGTAACAAAGAAAGTCCTGAAGGTCAAGCTCAAAAGGAGACAGAAGTACTAGTTACCTTTCCAGAATTCCAATGATTCAAACGGAGGTATCAATTCAAGCAAATGCATAAGAATTCAATTACTGACATTCACCAACAAAGCAACAATAATCAGACGACAAATGAACTCTCTGCCAATCATTTTACACTAATTTGCACAGGTCGAAGACGCAAACATGTCCACCAAAGAATCTGTACCTCAAAATCCCAAAAACACGAAGGTAATTCCATCGCAATAACAGAAATCGAAATACATGTTATTCCTTAAGTCGCCGGTCACTTAAAATACCAACACTTAACTTTATTTGGCTCAAAAATAAAATGAATCATTCAATCGACTCCTCAGAGTCGTTCAAGCCACAATAGTTATAAATCTATATAATCACAATGTAACTGTTAAAGGTTTTGCACCATAACCTCTGAACCCTACAGCAACGTACTATGAAATTGGTTGATAAATCCATATATACCACTCATGGCTAACATTCAGAATGAAACAAGTGAAGCAAATCGAATACCCATTTCAAGCAAGGACATCAACTGAGCCGCTTTCGAAACTTTCGAACAGCTTTCTCATAGAAAAGAAAATGCATACACAGGAAGTCTTTATCCTTTAATTATTTCAAATATACAGTGGCCAAAAGCCCTATTTCATCTTATCAGGCTTTCACGAAAAATCCATTCACAAAACTTATGGATGAATCTACATTTCTCAGCAATAGATAGCAATACGATTCAATCGTCGACTCCACTGAGTCGATACAATAAAGTACAGATGTATTTATATTATACACAGTCAACAAGTAATCCCGTTACCACAATAACAAGGAAAACAACTTCCGCTGGGTCGTAAAGACTACGGTAACACAACAGTTGCCTGTTCCAAGCTAAAAAATTTGAAAACAAATGAAACCCGAAAGTATCATTAGTCGCTGTCAACAAATCCCACGACAGAGTTTTCAAAGAAATGATAGTACACTGATCAATCTTACAGTAATCACATCAGAATCATTCCATACAGTTTCCAATAACAAGAAACAGCGACCACGAATCAAAGACATACAGTGGTCTATACTACACACAGGTATATTCTAAGGGCTCACGCCAAACATGCCGAACACTCGAACCTTATAAATAAATACCTCACATGCATAAGCCAGAATGAATACTCAAACAAATAGAGTTGCCAAGTTCGATTTTAACAAACACCCATCAAGAGGAAATGAAAAATCGAACCAGAAGAGATACAGTGCCAAAAATCAAACAAGATCTCCATAGAAAATTCATCTAATCTTCACAAAACATTTGAACAGAGTTGTTCTAATGAAAGCACTTGAAAGACAGCAAGATATTTAAAGGTTAGGGCCTAACATGCCTGTATTTTGATCAAATTTCCGAAGCAGACCACAGGAAGAGCTCAAACTTCCTTTTCTTTTTCCACGATAAAGCGACCAACAAAATTTCGCTATCTCCATCACATATATATCTTCCAAGACAGAGAAAAGAGCTATGGCAGTTCATACTTGCCATGCAACTCAAAGAGAACTGGTGCGAAGAACCAGTAAACAAGCAGAGAGAGAGAGAGAAGACCGAAAATCGCGACAAGCCAAACAAACCCCCAAATTTCCCGTTTGCATGCCTTCTCGCGAGTTCCGAGCTCGACTTCCGAGAGTATTGAATGCCATTAAACCAACTTTCCCGCTTAAACTCAACTTCCACCGACCGCCAGAATTGGCGACAGTCCAACTAAAAATCCTCAAGTTCATTTCCAAACTTAGCGACCTGCCAAGTCTGCACAGGTTAGCCGCCACTTAAACCTCCGCCATGACCTGTCCCTCATCCTTATCCCTTAGCATTTAATTGCCATAGAAAACGCCGCCATGGTTCGCACCCCCTCCATAGGCCCCTTCATAATCTCCTCATTAGTTAGGTTAGTATCTTAGGTTAGAATTTAGGGTAATACCCATACTAACCAATTTACACATAGATACTAACTTAGGATATTAACACATAGCCTAGGTCTAGGTTAGATTAACAATAATCTAACCCCTAGGTTAGGTTTTAGTTTTAGGTTACTAACCATTAATAATTTCTGTTAGGTCCTCGTCCTGTAAACTCAGGAAAGACCTGTAATCATACCTTCTAGAACAGGAGTTAGCTCCTGTTCTTGCTGCAGAATTGTATGTAACGAATTATTACCTGGTCCACAATCGAGACCTTCCAGATATACTTCCATATCGGGAACCATTTCATTTCCCAAGATCAGCCTGAGTCATACTTCAGACACAAAATGAAATAAATAAAAGAGTCTATTCATATTTTGCAACTCAGTTCGAGATCTGCAATCTGCCAGAAATTCAGTACATTGCAAGCATGATTTCTGAATTGACTTGGAACACATTCCACTTTTACAAGACTAGATCTTACATATCAACACTCTATAATGCATTAGGAGAAAGTAACAACAGTTCAGGGTGTTACATTTAGAGATGGAAATTTTTTTAGGTCATGTACCCTTATTTAGAGGTTTCTATCAGTTTCATGAGTTAACTGACATCACGATATTTCCATCCATATGCTACTTGCATCTTAGTGATTTGTTTGGATGTGCTAAGTTGTTAGTTTTTGAAGACTTGTTTATGAGAATGATTAACATGATTAAGAGAGTTTAAGGTCTTGGAGTGTTTTTACCTATTCTATGGTGTCTCATAGACTTGGAGAGTGAGTTGGGATCATGTTTCTTCATTAAATGTGCCAAATAAGTCTTGAAATATTGGTTTTTGTTGTGATTATGTTTATTCTTGAAGACTGAATTTTCGGTGCTTGAAGACCTAATTGGTGTTGTTTTCCAAATGGCATGCTACATGGTGAATATGGAGGTTACCAAGTTAATTGAGATTTCTGATTATGATGAGAGTATGCACCTAAATTAATCATATCTTTTGGTGTCATTAATTTTTTTTCTATATGCCCTTGAATACCAAGAAGTTGTGATTGGAGTATATTAGGTCTATTAGGCCTAATTGAGCTAGTGTGCTATGTTCTTTCTTATTCCCATCCTATAAGGTATTGGAATGTAATTTATATGATGTTATAGATGTTTTTTTTCATGTTGATATGACCGAAATTAATGGTATTGGCTGACCTAAGGTCTTTATATCAAGATTCATGTATAAAGGTAAGAGTTGTTTTCTCATTTGATATAATTAAATGTATGAAGAGTTGAGTGAGATAATGGAGAGAAGAGAAGAGGTTAGAAGGCTCTAGGATAGAGAAAATAAGATAATAGAGAGGTGAGGAGATTAAATATTATGGAAAACAAGGTCGTTAGACCTAATAAGAACAATTAGGTACATGTTTGAGTGAAGAAGGAGAGAGTGTAATTTGAGAAAGTTTTGATTGAGAGGAGATAAAAAATTGATAAAAATTAGTTGGAGAAAAATTACATCAAGTGATATTCATATTTAGGTTTTTGAGTTGGTAATTTATCATCATGAGGGGTTTTATCCTCCTTGTGGGGTTGGTGCCTCACTAAATCAGAGGTGGGTCCTCCTTGTAGGGATGGTGCTCTACTAAACTAGGGGCTGGTGCTCTTTTTGGGGTTGGTAACTCACTAAACAAATATTTTGTGATGTGTAATATTTATGAGAGTCCTTTATTTTTTGTAATATAAGTAGAGGTTTGGTGATTTTTCTTCCCTTTGAGGGTTTCCCACTTATATCTAGTGTTCATGTATACTTGAGTTATTAATTACTCTTTTGATTGATGGTGTATGTATTATTTCTTCATCTTAATGCTTTATGGTTTATAAGTATACATGGTTAATTTGTTGAAATTTTTAAAGGACTGATTCACCACCCTTAGTCTATTGTACTTCTAACACAAGTGTAAAGAGAAAATACTAAGGCCACATCCTCCACTACCTCTCTAAGTTGGAAATATAGAGTTCAAAATATGGCATGATATCAAAGCTTCTAGTACTCATATGTATTATTTCAATTTTTCCTAAACATTCACTAAGGAGATATGATCACAGGCACAAAATTTCCAAGCATTTAGAATCTCTGAGGTGGTAATTGAATGTTGCATATAGCCATGAGGTTGATGTTAATTATTGGGTATGGATTACCCAAGAGGATGAAAATATAATGTTAAAAACATGAAGAATAGATGGATGATTCCCCCACTAAAGGGGATAATATGACGATAGTTTTTAAGAAGAGGGACATCAACTTATATAGATCTACAAATCCAATGTAGTGAAAGGTCTCCCACTTGTCCATGAGAAAGCCCAAGGTCCTCCTCTGGTGGGCTATGAAGTCTCCTATTTGGAAGAAAAATAAGTATAATAATTCTAGAGGAGAGAAAGAAAAGATCCTTCCACCAGTACACCTTACATGAAAAAGAATAGGACATTGATGAAACAATCCCTGATCACATAGAGGGAGTGATTATATTAGAAAACACATGAAGAACCTCATATCAAAATTGAAAATAATAAAGCTAGCAAAATAAGAAGAGTGACTAGGAAGTGGATGTCAACTAATAAGGCCTCATCTAAAAGGAAACATAAGAGGACTTATGTTTTCTAGCAAATAAGATAAAAAAATAAAGGTCTCAATTCATCGAATATCAAGAAGATGTTATATCCTTCATTTGAGCATCAAATAAGCTTGCAATATAGATGGTTTGAGGCATACAAGAATTAAATAAAGAGTTATAGACACAAGCTAAGATAATTGTACCTAAAGAGATTACAAACTGGGTAGAGAAATATCTATTTTCCCTTTTCAACATCATGAAGAAGAGCCTTGAGGACAAGAAAAATGGACAATCCTTCTCTAAAAAGGTCTTAACAATTTTAAGCAGAGTGATCGTTCTAAATAATATCCTACAGGTCATCATAAAGTCTCTATGAGGGGATATGTCAGGATCCTACCATGTTATCAAAAGAGGACATTGGCCTCTATAAAAATCTATAAAATGTTTATCACCTATACAAAGGTATGTCCTAGAAAATTGGGAGAATAAAAAGGGTATAATTCGTCTATACTTAGATGATATCATATTTAGGGGCAGCCAAATTTTCACTGAAACAACCTTCACCGAGGTCTACATAGAGGACCAAAGTGTAGTCACAAGGGAAGAATTATTAAGGATACTTAGACAATTCATGGTGCACTTCAACAAGAATATTTTTTAGGAAAATTAGACAGAAGCTTCAAAGGTTATTGGATTAGTGTCTCATACTAAGGACAATATTCAAAGGGTTGAGACCCTCAAGGAATTTTTAGAGTAAATAGTGGTTTCTCATAATATCCTTCTGGACAAAATTCCTAATCTCTTCACAAATCCTAATTATTGATATTAATAAACTTGATGGGGACTACAAGGTATGCAAGGATGAACTAACAACATAAAAATGATGCCCCCCAAAAAACCCCCAAAACTTTAAAGGGACGAATTGTGAATAAAAAACTGAATGATTATTGTATATCCTAGGAATATTCCTTAGGCACACTGAGCCCATGTACTCAATGAAATGCCCTAACTAAATCAATTAGGATTTTTGGCAAAAGGATAATTTTACTTTGTATTTTGGCTATTTTTAGGACTGGATAGGTAGGAACCTAAGGTTCCTTTTCCATATAAATGGACATATACCCATCCATTATTAATGGAGGTGAATTCAAGATTTATAATGCAATTCGATTTCAAGAATATGAATTGAAGTATTATGTTTTCATTTCCTTTTTATGTATTATTTATGATTTTTTGTTGAATAATAATAATTTTTTATGCCCCTTAGTTGTGACCTTTAATTTGTGCTTTGTAAGTTTAATGAATGTAATAAACTTCATATCTTTATAAATTAGAAGGGACATGTATAAAATAATCTAATGCTAGTGGTCTGATTTAGATATCTCAGATTGCTATCAATGTCAATCCAATTAAATGCTTATTAATTAAACTAGTGAAGGTCCCAGGTCTTATTTCAAGTTGGGTAGGTGGTATGAGGGTCATAGACATGGTCTAGGTAAGATCTGGTGTAGTTTGGGTTGATTTTGGATTATTAGGAAGCTTGTTTATTTAAGTCAGTTTACTAGGCACAAAGACCAACGCCAATCAAGGTGGGACCGATGACGGTTCAGTACGATTGATATCAATTACTGTGGATAATGGAAAAATTTCAAAAGTGGGAGTCTAGGCTCTCTTTGTGTCTGTATAGAGAGTTGGGAATGTCTTTGGTTACGTTGTAGGTGGGGTATTAGGTTTGGGTGAGGTTGTGTGAAGGCTATTAGGGGAGGTTTAGTGAAAGTTGATAGGAGACACAATAACTAACGTTGATATGGTGACTGACACTAGTGAAGATGAGAAACTGACGATGGTTAAAATAAACGATGTCGGTAGGGGAAAAATGGTAGTAATTAACTAAACCTAGTTTTTAGACTTTTATGTGATTACACAAAGAATGGAGGGAGGATGGTTGGGTTCGTAGTAAAGTCAGGAAGAGTCAGGGATGCCTAAATATCAAGTATGGAGAGCCAGAAGGTTGTGGGTGGTAGGTTAGGTAGATTGGTAAAAGGTGGGAATGGAGGAATACAGGGAAGAAATAAGATGGACAGTAACAAAAAGATAAAGAACCAACACTTTAAGTAGAGAAATGATGTAAATCAAATAAAATTACTTTTATTTGTAGGTCTAGTTGGTGAAGGATGGTAGTTTTTGATCCATAAAGAACTTTATGGTTAGTATGGAAAAAATAGTTCCTGGAGTGCTCGCGTTAATGTCAATGCCTCTGGACGAGTATCAGGTGCTTGTTTGAGCCTGTAATTTAATGTATTTTGTCACTTTGATGCTGAGAAGTTTCTGGTTCGTGTTTGAATGCAAGAGATCTCTCAAAAATTATAGTGTCCAACCTTAGTAAAAGATTACAAAATTTTATATAAGGTAACCGACGATAGTTAGGTTGACCGGCGTAGGTTGAGGGTTATCCGGCGTCACTTAAGGCGAGAAATCCTAGGTTTTTAAAAAATAGGCAAATCTTGCTATTTTTTGCATGCTCTAATTGTCAGTTTGGGTCTCAAGTGAGGGTTAGCTCTTAGATAATCGAGAGTGTTGTTGGAGAAGGAATAGGACTTTAATTTTAGGGTTATACTAAGTCCCAATTGGTTAATATAAGTGGAGAATCATTCTTAGTTAATTAATAGACTAAGAATAAGTCCATGATGAGGTGTTTAGGTGATTTTTTTTATTAAGGATAAATAGTTTTTAAGGGACTATACCCTGGATACAAAAAAGGATCAAAATCCAGATATAATAGTAGAAGTAGCACAAAGAAAAAAGGGACTAACACCCTATTCAAGGAGGCTTAGCAACCAGATATAACAGTGAAAATAGAAAAAAGGGGATCAACACCCACAAAGTTTAAAATCACCAACAATAGTTCAACTGAGAACTAAAAGAGGAACCAAAAAAGAATTGAGTATCATCAAATAAGCTTGAAACCTTCAAATTGACAGAAACAAAACAACAAACTACGAGCAACACTATTTGACTACCTTGTCAATCTTTATCTTGATTTTCTGCAACGAACTAAAAAGTGCAAGTGTCGTGTTTAGGTGATGTTGCTAGGTGAGGTGTAAATTAATTTAATTAAAGTAATTAAATTAATTAATAGTGTGAGGATGAGCATTAATTCAATTGTAAGTAATTAAATTAATATTAATGTGGGGTAAGGGGTCATGGTTAGGTGAATACATTACATTAATTAATAAAAGGGGACCAAGGGGAGTGTGACCCAAATTTGGTGTCTACATTTACTCACCTCTTTTGGGAATCTAGTTTTCTTATGGGTCATCCTTTTAGTTGTAAATTACATTCAAAAAAGGGAATCATATAAATACAAAGGTATGTGACCAAAAATAAAGGACCAATCTCTAAGCATCTATTATCACCATCTAAGGTTGCATCCAAAGGCATCTAATAACATTAAAGGCATCCATCTAGATTGCATTCAAGGGAAAGGGGAATGCATTGCATACATGCATAGGAGGGTAGGTTCATTTTTTCATCCACACATCTATTTACACTGGTACATCTAGCTATAACATGCTATCACGTGCACTTGCACAAGGTCTTCCTAGGGCATGATTTCTACACACACACACAATAAATACATAGAGACTGAGATGTAGTACAATTCTTGGTCATAATTTAACTCTATCGGGTGACCATCAGGGTCGTTCTAAATCCCCATTTGCATCATTTTTTAGGATTTGATGTAGTTTGGGGTTTTGTAGGATATCATTTGTTTTACAGGTTATATGCAAATATAAAATTCATCCAATGACATATAAGCAACCAACATCTAAGGTTAGCAACCATCTTGCGACACAATAAAAATCAGATTCCAATGTCTTGCATAGTCACAGGCACAGGTAACAGTGGTCTCTAGTGCCTAATGGCCCTATTACCGGCTCATCCAAAAGTTCTAGGATTTTCTGTGTTCCATTTTGATAGTATGCTCCTCATGCTAACAAGTTTTTAGTCCAGAATACTTCAGGATTAAGAAAATATTAGCTAAGTTATTTATCCTCTCTTACACCTAGTGTTTTTTTTATCTAGCTTATTTCTTGTGTCAGATTTGTGTTTTATCATTTATTTATCATACGTGACTCTGAAATTAGGATTTTACAAATTCCATATTTGTTAAGTCATTTAGTAAACCCCACTCATGATCAGTCCTTCGGATCCTTCTTTTTCTTAATATCTTTTATTTCATGGCTCCTACAGTGTCTCAAGTCTCCTTACATCAATTTCTTCAAATGCACCCACATTTCAAAAATGTTCTCCTTAAATCCCTAGACACTATGTATATCCCAAGCGATACACCACCTACTCAAGTTAGTGCTATCTTTGACCGTTTTTCTGATGAATCTCTTGGTCCTAATTCCAAATAATTTATTTGTAATTCAATTCAAGCTTTACATTCATTATTTCAAGATCAAATTCAAGATAAGGAATCCATTATTACATCCCTCAAATATGAAATTCAACATCTTAAAGATGATTCTCAAGCTCATATTAGTTCTCCTTCTACATCTCATTCTCCTCATCCTAATTTTATTTCTTCTACATTTTCTCATATAATTGAACCTCGAATATTTCCACTCCCCATGCCTCTCAAGTTTGATCTCAATGTTAAGCAACAAGATATTCTTCCTCAACTACTCACTCATCAATTGATCAACTTACCATCTACTCATTGTTATACTCCTTATTAGCTTGGAAAGTATCAAGTTCATACATATTGCAATTATCATCAAATTAATGGACATAATGAAAATGATTACTATACTTTAAAACTATGAATCAACCTTGAGCATCATGGTTTTATCTCATTTGCTACACAAAATTCAGTCACATGCCCATCTCCAAAGACTACATCTAAATGGGCTCCCAAATCTATTCCTTATATGAAAATTGAGCATCATACCATCACTTTTAATGTTCTTTATTTGGTCAGCTAAGCGCCACCTATCTAACCCACTCCAACTAAGAAAAAACCTCTCAAGCTCCATCTTCCATCACCTCCTCCTACTAAGTATTCTACCACGTTACCAACTCCTAAGCAACCTCCTCTAAAAATTGGTACAACATCTCCTCCTCTCAAGTCTTCTTCAGTGTTATCAATCCCACATAAGCTACAACTAATCATTTTTGTCAAGAAAATTCTTCCTTACATAGATCCCCTTATAAACATTGACTAGATCTCTACCTAATCTGAAAACCAAATTTAACTAGAAAATGTGCACACACTTAACTTTGCTTTGTATTGATTTTCGATATAAAAATTGACTATTACAACCTTTTGTATTTTTAATAAAGGAAATAAAACTAAAAGTACCATGTAAAATCAAAAAATACAGATATGAATCACTAGAAAATTGACACGAGAATTGAAAACAAAGTTCAACACTTGTGGCCTATGTCTCTGGGTCCAGTTAAAATCTTGAAAATAAATATTACAAATAATTCTATAAGAATTATGATCTTCTCATCACGCTCCTCTACCAAAAATAATAGTAGTCACTTTTTACATCACCTCAAAATTCCTTCTCTAGCTCAAGTTATGAGAAAAATAATATTTCACATAGTCCCCAGATTCACTTCAAATACAACAACGCCCAATTTAAAATGTTTACCACCTCTGTGGCATAGAGTTAAAGAGATTTTCCTTTTAGCTTGGAGACCACAATTAAACTCCCTCCAAGTGCATTTGATGGATATGTAAAGGTATTTAATCCCATATTTGGTGCATTAAAGTAGTTGGAGCGCTTTATATGGTAAGGGAATACGTTATTTGGTGGCTTAGAGCCATGTTTGACTGCCATGATATGTGGAAGGTTTGTTTAGCATTGGCATGTGATGTGGCTACATGGAATTTGTGGATAATAGATAGTAATAATGTGTTGCATGTTTGGTAATTAATATATATGCAATTATGTGCAAATTTAATGGGATTTGATATTATCCCTTTAAAAATACAAACATGAATAATCCAACATGCATCCTGTGGTTGCAAACTATAGAAAATATATATATATATAATCTGTAGTATAGATGTGAAGTGAAGGAGGCCAAGACACCCCTCCATAATCAACTCTGTTGAACCTGGCTAGGGAGCCCCAGCCAGCAAATATCGGGGTCCACCTGTCTCTGTACTAGTGTCCAAGACCAACGTCCAAAACCCAAATTTTTTTCCATCACCCATATTATCCACATGGCTAATGTTGATTTTTCCATGTGTGCATGCATCATCTCTACACATAATCCTGAATTTTCCAATTGCCCAAAAAAATTAGCAGGGCATAACATTTGCATATGAGCTATGTTTCCTGCAAACAAGATATCACCGGAATCATCTTTTTTTTCTCCATGCCATGGAACTGAATGAAACTAATTTCGAGAATATTTTAGATCATTTTTTCTCAATGAGGTTCCTCTGGATCATTCCTCCCCACTGAGAAACTTTTGGACCCCAAGATTCAACTTAATTGGTGAATAGGTGAGGGTACTTCTCCCTCACCTTTACGGTTTCCATCCATTTAGCCTTTCTTGGAAGCATGCCTTTGAACCCAATATGAAGATACTCAATGTCACCCCTTCATGAATTTCTTACTTTCCCATCCAAAATGATGTCGACCTGTAAATCATCAAAATACACAAGAGAAAAATTATCAATGGAAGGCATTATGTTAGCATCGTCATGATCAACAATAATAGGCGGTTTATACAATCTTAAATTATCAACATTTACAACTTTGTATATTTGCATATATGGAGGTAAATATAACCAAAAAGCATTGTTACCAATTTTTTCCAATATTTGGAATGGACCATACCATATAGGTTTCAATTTTTTACCTTCACCTATCAAAATTTCCTTTTTGATGTGATGCCAAACCGAATCACAAACTTTGAACTTGTGATCAGTTCTATGTTTATCATCCATGGCCTTATACTTAGCCTGACTTTTCTCCAATTATTCACGGATATACTAATGAACCTGTTGTATCCTCTGCACAAATATTTTATCCTTGTCAGAATGTTTATAACCATTAATAATAGTTTCGTGTCCAAAATATACATCTAGAGGAGAATTAGGAAGATATCCATAACAAGTCTCAAACAGAGACTTCAAAGTAGAAAAATTTAGGGCACAGATACAAGCATGTTACACATAATATAGATGTTCATCCCATAATTTAGGATGTTTATTACAATATCCCCTAAACAAATTTACCACTGTGTAGTTTACAACCTCTATTTGACCATTTATCTGTAGATGAAAATGAGTGCTCTTTTTCATTTTTATGTCCATTAACCCCCACAATGTTTACCGAAATTCTCCAAGAAATCTAGAATCGCGATAAGATATAATTGAATTAGGAAAACAAAAGTGAACCCAAACAAATTGAAAAAACAAATGTGTAGTTCCTTCACCAGTTATCTATTTAGTACATGGAACCAACACACACATCAAGATTAGTAACACCTAAAACAAGAATCATATGCCTTAGGTAACTATGCAATCCACCAATATATTTTAGTGTTTCTTGTGTGTTTAGGGAAATTCCAAGAATTAGATCCCTTTTCCTAAATTCTTGTGTGTAGTCTTGAATACTTTTTCCCTTAGTTTATCTTAATGTTTTCCAATCCATCATAGCTTGTTTCTTGTAACCAAGAGGATAAAATTATTGTCTAATATTTGAAACAAAATCAAACTAAGAGGTGATTGCATTACCTTTAGTTTCCTCTACTTCTTGAAGCTTACTCTCCCACCAAATGAGTGTTGTGCCACCCATCCGAAGAGTTTCCAAATGAATCTTTGCTTCATCATCCATAATGCTCTAAACCATACAATATAACTTTATCTACTTGATCCAGTTATTCAATTTCTCTACATTTATCTCTCCTATATACATTGGTAATTCAAACTTAATATCTAATTTTAATGAAGTAATAACATATTTTAGAGGTTCAATTTTAGAATTATAAAAACTAGAGATTTATTCTTATTTACCTCTAGTTCCCTTTTCCCTTTGTCTATCTTGGTACATTTCCTCCAACATTTCCTTCATCTGTAGGATTGATTGACGAAATTCTTCTTCCTCTTGTTTTTCCATGGTAGGACTTCAAGATCGTCTTGTACCAATTTTGGGGTCCCCTTCTACTAGCTCTCCTTCACCCTTCTTAGACCAGGACCTTGTTAACATCCAACAAAACAACAAATTTCAATCCAAAAACCATTAATCTAAACCAAAACCACCTCTGATACCAAACTTGATCTAAAAATGGTACTTAATTTTTCATTCTACTTTCAAAATTTCTAGATTCTTAACTTTGTCATATTTAAACTTGATCAAGAGTATGTTTTAATCAATTTTGGGGGTCTTGAAATCCCCAAATTTCAAACTTTTTCAAATGTTCAATTAATCCTTAATTTCTAACTTAAGTGAAATATCCGAATCTACTACAAATCCAAAGAAATAATCACAAATTGAATGAATAATGCACTCAAACTGAATTCCTGAAAACCATATTTGATAACTGTATTCAGATTCTGTTTTGGGTTATGGATACTGAAATGATCCTTCAATCCAATTACCAGTTAATTTTTTACTTCACCAACTCAAATATTTAATCCAATTAACATTTTTTTGTCTGATCAAAAGCTTCAAAAAGTGAATTAAAATCCACACAACACAAGATGTTAATGGAGTTCACCTGAAGGCTACATCTCTAGATTCACAGAAAGTGAATCGATCACTTAAATGACAAATGAATTAAAATAAACCTTCAATAATGTCTAATTAGATAAAAACATGCAAATTATTTGATAAAAGACATTGGAAACTCTACAATTTACTAGAAATTGTTTCCAAAATGATCCATGGCTCCTACAGTGCTTCCATAGTGCGATCTCCTTGCAAATGTGACTGAAAAAATTCCTACAACTAGATATTTATAAATACTTAAATGAAAAAAACTATTTATCTAGAAATATTATGAAAATATGAACAACTTTAATTTTTACTCCATGGCCTGGTTCGGACCAGAAGTACTTGGAAAAATCAAATCTTTGTCTGCTCCTCATGCATGTTCTATGCAATTGTGATGGAAAATCAGATACACAGGAAAATTTACAACACTTCATGTAAAAAACATTACATTTCTGAAAATATATCGTAATAATGAACAAATTTTATGTTTACACCATTGAAAAATTTGGACTAGAAATGCCTCAAAAATGGTGATCTCTGCAAATTGGTCCTTTGTTGTCCATATACAGACCTACCAAAAAAGTCCCTTTAAATAAAATGATCTCATCTTAAATTTTTTCTAAAATTTTGTGGGTTGGTAAGGATGATAAACATTTTGGTGCAAGTCAAGGGTTCGAATCCCCCTTCCATAGGTTTAGGCGTCCAATTTATCCATTGACCCCACATATGGTGGGAAAGGGATATGATAAGCCTTTAAATGAATTTTGGCCAACAAAATCCTCCTTATCCCATGGGATTTAGGCTTATTCACGTAGAATGGATTAAATATTTTTTTTTAATAAAATATTATTATTATTTTTAAATCCAAAGCCACCATAAACCTACCAAGTGTCATGCCCAGAATATGCCATTTGTCCACGTTAGAGTGTGTCACGTCATAATTTGACCACAATTTGACTATGCATATCTTTCGCATACAAAATCATATTTGGTCCATTCAAAATGCGTCAAAAATATTGCAATGAAATATATGCCATGGAACTAATTTTGAAACATTCCAAGACCATCAATTTTATATTTTGACCACCTTTGACTTGTTTAAGACCTTAACTTTGACCGACAATAGAATCTGCATACAGACTCTGTTTCTGAAGTTTAGCATACCGTCGAAAAAGTATTGAGAATTCCTTCAGCATGGTATAGGTTTAGGGAAGATCTGCATAGTGAAAAATCCTTTGGATCACTCCTCCCTAGTAAGACCATTTTGACCTCAAAATGGAAATTAACTCTGCTGAATTGTTTAAATGTTCTCTGCATATCACAAACACATGACCTAGTTTATAGCATGGTAATTTTTCCAAATTTTGCAATAATTTAAAACCAATAAAAGGAATTTCATACATGGATTTTACTATAAATGATATGACACTGAAACTATCATACTCTTTGTATAATTTGAACATGCACTCACAATTGTCAACAATGCAAATGTAACCTACATTGACAACTTATTAGTGCAAAACTTGTGCATACTATTTGCAACTATACCCGACAGTTACAAATATTAAGCCTAATAAAATACTTATTTAGGTGTAAATATCATGTATAGTAAACAAAGAGTTTTTATAAGTTGGACACCTATAAACAATGCCTACAAGAATAGTTTGCACAACCACAACATACTCAATACAATTTCCAAATTAAGAAATCCGATACTTTGATCATGCCCCTGAACAACTATACATATTTTTGAAAAGATGAAGTTTCAAAACCATCAAAAAGAGAGATTAACCAAGTATTTTAAACCTGTCACCTAGATTTCCTCTTCAGGTTACTTCACCAACATGAAAGCAAAAAATAATATGGAAATTATCCTTTTAACAAATCAACGGAATTCCCAAAACTGCTTTGTTAGTTTGCATGTATTCAACAAAGGTAACTATGCAAACATGAAATGAATAAACCATTTACCCACCTTTTTCAACATACTATTCTATTTAGGTGGTTGGTTTAACTCAATTTTTGCATGATTCACTGAAGTGGTCGAATTGGTTTGTTTATTATTGTTATCCTTCTTAACAAACTTTAACTTTTGTTCTAGATGTATCTTCCAACATTGATCAATTACATGAGCTGGTTTCTTACAGTGATTACAAAACATTTTCTCCAATTTTTTAGGATCCACATTTTTAGGAACCTTACCTTGACTAATTTTAGCCAAGCTAGGTTTAGGAGAATGCCTTTTCTCAATCTGTTCCATTATAGATTTTCTTTTCCTACAATTGGCCACACAATGATTAGACAAACCACAAAATGTGCAAGGGTAACTATTCAACATTGATTGAAAATCATAGCCAAAATTTTCCAATGTAGAAAGTGGATTAAGTTATTTATCTTTTCCTTTACGATTATGGTAAACCAAAGGTGGAGGCAGTTTTATACCTCTCCATGGTGACTTATTTCTAGATTCTCATACTGAGGATGAATCACTTGATGCTACAGGGGAAGACTCTTTGATGTTAGAAACTTGTCTTATTCTAGCGGTCTTGGATTTCTCTCCAATTTCCTTTTTCCCTTCAGTAGCATATCCCAGTCCTGCATGCTGAGGCCTTTCCTCTACCAATATTGGGTTAGTTATGCCTTGGTTATTCTTACCATGGCAAATTCTATTATATCCCATATTATTTAAAAGCTTATATCTTATACCTTTAGTGTGCTTTTCAAATCCCCCTACAGAAATATCAAAATCCAATTTAGCTTTGGGAGAGGAATTAAGTGATGTATTACTTACCATGCACTCATTTTTCATAGTGAATGTATCAATAGTAATAAGTGCCTAAAATTTCTACTATCATGCTTTGTAATGCACATCTAGTCTTTCTCATTCATATTACATACATTGATACACCTCTTGTATCATCACCACCCTATGATGCACTCCTGTGCTACAATTCACACTTGAATGTTGAGGGCATACTACATTCATGGACCTCATACTACACATTTCATGATCCATGCTTTACAATACATCTTTTTAGAATTTTATTCTCACACATCATCTCATTCTACTATATACACTTTATGCATCATTGATCTATCTTTCTAGGGCACATTTTTCAAACCATTACCCTATGATGCACTCTTGTGCTAAGGTCCACACTCAACTATTGAGGGTTTAAATCTTAAACGAACTTTACCTTCTTCCACTTTCAATGATCTATGATTCAGTGACCTATCTTTCTAACGAACAAGTTCAAACCATTTTTTGATGACTCACTCTTATTCTATGGTTCATTCTTGACTATCTAGGGGTCTTTTATAAATAAACATCATCTCATACATGCTCATCCACATCTTCTCGAGGTGAAAACTTCTCCTACTACATTCACATTACATATCATTCCATCACAATAATTCATAGTACACTTCATAGCTTGGTTGTACATACTCTTGTTTGCTTATACTATTTACATGTACACTTTGTTTCACATGCTAGACAAATACTTAGTATTTCATTACCTTTACACACACACACACACACACACACACACACACACACACACACACACACACACACACACACACACACACACACACAATACATAATACACACACACACATGTGTGTGTGTGTTCACTTTTTTTCTAGTTGTGAATGTAGACTTCTTAAAAATCCTTTCACACATCATTAAGGCTTGGAACTCTACCTCTTACTAGTCCCACTAAGGCGCCTGAGGGAATCTAAGTTCTTATACACTACAGGTGTTATTGTTTCATTTTATACTTCGTATTCTTACTAGCACACTAATCTATCAATACATACACATCTTGACATACTTTTTATCTTTCTAACATGCAAATAGGTGCTTCATGTGTAACATTTTATTTCCGTGAGCTATTTGCCACCATGGTTGTCTGATACTTTACTTGATATTGTTTGTCATTGTTTTCCATTGTGTGCCATTATTTTCGATCTTTGTCATATGTCTTATATGTTCATTTATTGTATTTTGTTGGCCGCTTCGGCCCTGATTGTCTTATAACATTGTGAGTGATGTTCCATGTTTGAAACCCACTTTTTATAGTCTATTTCATATGCACTATTTCTTGTTTCCATTGTCTTTTAACATGCTTGTCACTTTGTCTACTAACACATTTTTCTAGACAATTTGTTTACATATGCCTTGGTTTTTACCATGCACATTCCCTCCCCATGTAGGGTAGTAGTTTCATATCAACATCTGGTCCTCTCCTTTATGCCACATCCTCCTAGCGATGTCCCACATGTACCCTAAACAAGGGGGGCATACACTAGTTGACTCACTCACCCCATATAGCATCTTAGAGCTTTAGTATAGGCTTGCACAATACAGGAACAAAATAGATACACAGTCATAAAACGACCCAGATTCTAAATTTTATCTTTAGTTCATCACAGACATCAGTGCTCAGATATGGACACTAGCACCTGGGTGCTCCTGACCTTTCTAGGGCACCTATGACCAGAGGTAAATTACAACTACTTTCCCAAATTAGCATAGTTTTTAGCAGTTCACAGAGTATTTTTCATAGTACAGACACAGTCCTCTAGCAATTGTAGACACCTAAAATTGGTTTCTCAATTTAGTGTCCCTCACATTCGTTTTAGGTAACCTGGGGCACGTTCACGTCACCAATTATCCCCTTGGGATATTATCCAATTTGTGATTTAATCACTTACTCTAAATTTAATTCATCACATCACATCTTACCCATGAGTAATTAAATAATTAAATATTTAATTACGCTTCTTCCCATGCATCTTAATCACTTATCTGCCCCAAATTTATTCTACCCATGTATCACATCCATTTTTAATCTTCCCTAAGCGGGATATTTCCCGTGGTCGGGATAAGTCTTGTCTTTTTCGAATCGATCAATTTTGGCCATCTCGGGAGTCTTCTCCGCGATCGGCGCCGACCCATTTGGTCGGCGCCGATTTTATAGGAGCGGCGCCGATTATAAAAGCAGGTCCATAGCTCAGTTCGAAGGACCGAAAAAGAGACGAACGAGCGAAAGAAAGCACTTACGCACGAACAGAGAGCGAGAAAGATTCAGGTTGCAAGAAAGAGAGATCTTTTTAGCATCAATTGTCTCAGTTAGGGCAGATCCTGTCCTAATCAATCCCTGAGAGGAGCACCGTTACTCTGCCCGTATCATATCAACATCATACACCACCATCTATCATCTAGTGACTCTGTTTCAGCGTCTCTCCATCTTCGGCACATCTTGCAGACTACATTCACCTTCCAATCCCCGAATCTCATCGCACAGTCCCTGATTGGTCAGTCTGCCTTCAGTGGACACTGATCTTATCCAGTCGACGCCGATCAGTCCCAGTCGACGCCGATCACATCAGTCGCCGCCGATTTTACCCAGTCGACACCGATTTCACTGCAGACAGGTAAAAGGTCACAGGTAACACAAATCCAGCATTATTTCGCAGTTCCCTATTTTCTGTACTTTCTGTCTGCTGTTCAGTTTCTGTTTTATTACTGTAATCAGAAAATCTAGTCTTTATTTACATCTTTTATCATGTATGCTTCTTTTCTTTATTGAAAACGTGGACTGACATCCACCAAGGAAGCTCATCGCTTCCCGGACCCGCTCCTCGGGCAGTCCACCCAAATATCTTCTAATGCCATCTTTTTCTGTCAAGCATCGGTGTTTTGGAGGTTACTCGGAGCTATTGTGCAAAGTGCTCGTGTGCGCCCGTCTTGTCTACATCAGCTTCCTCATTCGTCTACATCTTCATCAGGTATCGATTTCATTGGAGTTTTTCAGGGTTTTTGTGTTTAGTTTGGTGCATTAACTTGGACAGGTAACAAGCACGAAATTCTTGAACTACATTCTGGCACGCCCGGTGGGAGCCAACCAAAGTCCCTTATTGGTAAGTTCATTTCTTTTCTAGTTTTGAACTTTGTTCCTTTTCTTCACTGATTTCTATCGGTCCTATTTGAGCATTTCTGTTCATCATTTCAATCTTGCTTTTTAGGCAAAATCATTATCTGGAAATTTTTCTATTTTTAGAAAAAATTTCGTTTCACCATTATCTGGATGTATCTTTCCGGATCTTGTTTGTTGTTTGCTTGATCTTTTCTTGCGGAGCACTTTGCTTGCTCGTGGGACTGTTCGAGGGGAAGAGCTCAACAACGCGCTTTTTGAAGTCCACACACCTTGGAGAGCTAAACCTACAGGTATTCCTCTTTTTCGGTGTTTTCTCCTTTTTTTAGGATTTCTTTGTTGGTTATCTATCACATCCAAATACTTCAGTTTTTTTTGGTGCTTAAAAAGAACTTAATCGCATTTGGGAAAGAACTTGTTTGACTTGTCTTCATCGAAATCAAACATTTCGTTTTAAGTGCTTAAAAAGAACCTTTTCTTTGTCATTGCTGCATGCTTTTTCATCTAGTCTTAATTAGGTTGGAGAATTGATCAAAATCGGTAGTGACACTATTTGATTTTTATTTTTCACCCTTGCACACAAAGCCAAAATCACTAGGTATAAAGCATCTAAACAAAACTCCTTCCCTGGCCTCGCCTACTTGGAAGTGATATCCAAGAGGAAGAGCCTACGCGGTACTCGGGTCGCGCTATAAATTCACGGAAGATTTTGGTATATATTGGCAAAGCACCCGACTCCCTTATCGCAGCGGTGTGTGAAGTGCGGGGGTAGGCCCCTATATCAAGCCACGTACCGGTCTTTTACTGAAGTGCCTTCGGGACTCCTCACCACACATTACCCAAACCATCCTTAGTTTGGCTATCTGAGTAGTTCCTGTTCTAAAAAGCCTTCCCTAACATTTTCTTTTCTTAAAAGCATCAAAATTTAAAGGAGATAATCACTTGCGCTGCTTGAATTGTTTGTGCATTAGCTAGGACAATCTTCTTTCTTGCTTGCTTATGACGGTTATCACCCGGTCACAATCTAGGAAAATGGCCCAACAGGTTCCTTCTTCCTCCGAAATCACCACCAGCGTGGATGTTTCGGCACCCCTCCAATCTTCCTCGGGACCACTGTTAGTGGGTTCCCCCTCATGGTCGTATAATCCTTTCCATCAAGCCAAAATAATCCCATCACGTCCAGCTTCTCCTAGTCCATCAGAAATATCTTCTGACTTGGAGTCTATTCCTCATGGGGATCCTGAATTTCAGGCTCTCCTTGATCGCAATCCGGTAGCCCTCATGGACTACCTAGTACACAAGTCCATTCGAATATCTGATCAAGGACCACCAATCCAACAAGTGTACGATTATCCTCGTGGTTCATCCCAGGCCTATGTAGAACAGTTTTCATCCTCTCTCCCGTCTCGAGCCATGGAAAAGGGGGAGGTTCTTGTGCCTCCTTTTTCTCTTCCACCAACCATGTTGACTAGTTCTCAAATTGCCTTACCTATTCCTAATACTGCAGTTACCTCAACTATTCCTCAACCTACCTTTGAGAGGTCTTCTGCCTTGGCGATAACGAGTGCGTCTGTGCACCCGCATATCGCTGTTAATTCATCTATGCCCTCTATTATGTCTCAAGGTCAGTACCTCTTCATGAGCCAACCCCCTTCGGCTAGTCAATTGGTTCCTACTTCTCGTCCTCCGGTCAATCTTTCTTCCAATATTCTAGCAACTGTGACCTTCGCCCATCCCCTAGTATCGGCACCCTTGGTACCAAATTCGGCGGTAGAAGGCCCCTTTCAGGTCTTGTTCCCCAACATGTCCAATCTAACCAACACCCATATTCCTCAATCTATCCCTATTCAATCAACAAACATAGGAGTCCACCAATCACAGGCTCCATCCGTCACCCAACCTATATTTTCTCAACCACTTATTATCTCACAGCCTGCCTATACGCAAGCTACCTCACAACAAATACCTCACCAGGCATCACCCAAAACACCTGGTTATTCCTCTTACCATCCCACCAATCAACAAATCAATCCCCCATTGACACCTCAACAACATCCATCACTTGCTCCTTATGTAGGACATACCAATGTGCCTACTCCTCAATCTGATGTGGTTCAAATTCTCTTCAAGAAAATTGTAGACTTGGAAGCCTCCACCAAAGGAGCTCGTCCTTCATATTCCTTTGAAGAGGTGTGCAATGAACCCATTCATCCTTCGGTGGCTTTTAAGCCTTATCCTCCCCAATGGGAACTTCCCAAATTCTCAAAATTTCATAGCCAGGAAGACCCCCCAACAACATCTGCGAGCATTCAAACATGCTTGCTACCTTATCGTCCAGGATCAGGAACTCATGCTCCGTACCTTTCCTATGTCTCTAGCGGGTCCCGCTTTGGACTGGTACAATAACATCCCCCAACATTCCTTATTTTCTTTCTCTCAATTGGCTCAGATGTTTGTTGAAAACTTTTCAATAAATATTGCCCATAAGATCTCAATTACAGATATTTACAACATTCGCCAATTCGACGATGAGTCTATTGCAGACTTTGTCGCTCGTTGGAGAGGAATAATCAACCAATTGTCTTTCTCCCTTCCTCAATCCCAACAGATCGAGTTGTTCACCCGATCTTGTGCTAGTCACATTTCTTCCACTCTAAGGATCCAAACTTTTCACACCTTCGAAGAGGCCTTTACGATGGCACGCAAACTTGAATCTCGCGCCATTGAACAAGGGAAGTTAAAACTTCGCTCTAAATCGAAACCCGATTTTTCTCGCTTCACCAAACCAAATTCTTCCCCCTCTAAAGATAAGAATCAAGGGTCCACAAATACTATCGTATTAAAAACATCAAGAACCGATAGTACTCCTAATCAACCACCACGAAGAGATTCCTCATCTTCTCGGAAAGGGGCTTCATCATCACGATCCTTTGCTCCCTTGGGGGAATCATATGCCTCTATCTTAGAAAAAATGTTGGAAGTTCGCATGATCGAACTTCCACCCATTAGGGATATTGATGAAAGTCGAGAACGTCCTTTCTGGTATAGGGAAAACGATTTCTGCCATTATCACAGAACCAAAGGTCATGACATCGAACGATGTCAGACTTTCAAAAATCTTGTCCAAAAATTCATTGATAAAGGCGAGCTTATTCTAGATAACCCAAATGCTCCCCCAAATCAAGCACTGGACGTTTTCAAACAACCCTTCCCCAATCATGCCCCAAATCATAATTCTTCGGAATCTCAAAAACCAAACACCCACACTATCAACTTCATTTCTACTCAAGAATCCGCTTCTGAAACCACGTCATCTACAAACGCAGCAATCGAATCAGAACCTTCTTCCACTTCACCAATCACTGGAATTCCTCCATCTTCAGATAACCCACCTTTGAATATTCCTACATTGCTAAGCACGGAGTCATCTCTCTCCGCTCCTTTGTCCGATCTCCCATCCATACCCGAGACAGTGTCATCCTCATCTGTCTCATCATCAGACATTCTTTCAATGCTCGAGGCAATCACATCCCTCCGAGTTTCCACTACGGACACATCTACTTCCGTTGCTCCCATTCCCGCCGCAACTATGCCTTTGGTGAATGTACCCATAATTGTGCCGACTTCGACGGAAGTGTCTTCGATCTTGACCCTTCCTATCTCTTTTCCAACTACATCAGAAGTTCTCCCTCCGCAAGGCACTCCTTCTTCATCACTCCCTTCTCCCATCAATAGTGTTACTTCACCTATTAAGGAAAAATCAAAAGAAGTAACACCAACACCTGCACACTCGATTCCTCAACCTAAACCGCGACAACCAAAATCTAACACTACACCATCAGTACCTCCCCACTTGCTTCCTCCGAAAAGGTTACAGTCACCTTATGCCGTGGAAGTTGTCACCATCCCTGAAAAGGGAAAACCCATATTTCGAACCATCAAGACCCTTGGTGCTCTTCCACAAAAATCTCTCTCCACGCCTCATAAACGATTGGATTTGCCCGTTGAGAAGGCGTCTTCTTCTACACATCCATCAAAGTCATCATCTTCTTCTTCATCAACACCCCTAAAAGTAGACTTACCTACCAAAAAGATGCCACCTCTTCCATCAAGATCCTCATCTTCGTTACCAACAACCAAAGCACCCTATATTCCTCCTATTACACCTACCTTGAGGACTTCTCCCTCATCTAAATCAACATTATCTAAATCATCCGTAAATCCGACTAAGCAACCCCCTTTGTCTCCAAAGACCGCAAAATCTGTCACACCTCCATCCTCCTCAAAATCTATCTTAGGGGCTCCCCCTCCACCAAAGTCAATCATGTCTCATTTACTCCCATCCCAAGCACCCAAGACTGCTCCTCCAAATGTCCAAACAAATAAGAGGATCCCTAATAAAACTGTTAAACCTAACATGCAAGTTCTTTTACCTAGGCAGTCGGTTAATGTAAAAGAACCATCCTCATCATCTCCATCCTCATCTTCGTCTACCGGATTTTACACCGAAATCCTTCATCAACTTATCCAATCTTCATCTATAACCCTTCCTCCGATTAAACCATATAACCCGAAAGGAGTGAAACCGGCTTGGTTTAACTCTGATTTGATTTGTGCCTACCACCGTACTCCGGGTCATGATACTGAGGGATGTAAAGCTCTCCAAGCCGTTATCAAAAACCTTCTAGAAGATAGTGACCTTTTGCTGGAGGAGGAGGAACAAATACCTCCTGTCACCCTAGCCTCATCCGAACCTCAACCATCCATTCAGACCTCTAGTGGTTCCACGCCGCCTGATCTTCCACCCTCTCAAATTGACATGATCCATATCGCCACTAGAACCCAACGTTATCATAACCCATCTTCATCTTCAACATCTAGACCACGGGTTGTCATTTCTGCAGCCCCTGAAGGCGTGTCTCCTTCCTCATCAGCCCCACGACCCAAGGTCTCCATTCGTGCTGCACCTCGGACTCAAGTTCCCGTATCCGTTGAGGAGAGTGTCATGAAGCAGCTCACCCAAGCTCCGGTCAAAATGTCTCTTTTTGACCTCATCCAATCCTCCCCACAACATCGCCAGGCTCTAATCGATAATCTGCGTCGCATCGCAGTAAATTCCGATGAGCCCCAGCCCTTCGAGTTGGTTGTTGGGCTGAACGGTCCATCGACCGCCATTTCTTTTGAGGATTCAGAAATTCCTCATCTTTCCTCAGAGGATTTGGAGGCTCCCCTCTTCATCACAGTCCAAGTCAATAACACTGCCTTAAAACGTGTTATGATCGATAGTGGAGCTGCTCTCAACGTCATCTCCTCCCACACATTCGAACAACTTAAGTTACCAAAGAATGTGGTGTCACCTCCACCCTTCGCCCTTCGATCATTTAACGATCAGCTAGCAGTCACTCTAGGAACTGTGGTCTTACCCATCCGAGTAGGTAAGAAGCTGCTCCATGAACTCTTCTATATTGTCGAAGGAAAATTCCACTATAACATGATCCTCGGACGCTCCTGGATTCGCGCAATGCATTGTGTCCCATCCACCCTCCATCGATGCCTAAAATATCAATATGAGGGCAAAATATACACCCATCCAGGAGATCCTTTTCCTTCTGCACAATGCGACATGACCACTAGGTCTGCCCCTTTAAAAGAAAATACATCTTCTCCAGATGGGGCCTCATCTTCTTCCATACCTGCAACCAAACTACCGGATTTACAAAATCTGGAAGAGACATTGCAGCGTTTCTCACTAGGAGAGCTTCCTCTCTTTTCTTTCGATACCCATCTCAAACCTAATGAGTATGGTAGACCAGACAAGCAACCTGAATATCAACCAGGTCTCGGTCGCATCGTCACCTTTGGTCTGCCCAATCAACAGACCAATTTCATCTACGGTGGTCTTGATACGCCTCATTATCGCCCGGATTCTCCTCCTAGAGCCAAACCTTACCTAACAGGGTTTGATTATCTACAGAATCCCACGTTTGCAAAAACTTATCTATATCGATGCGCGTGGAAAGGCTTTGGCCTTGGAAAATATGAACAAGGTATACATGATCTCAAATCCATTCCTACTCTCATGCCACATCAAAAATTTGGGTTAGGATTTAAACCCCTTTCAGAGGCCACCGTCACTATTCTTGATGAACCCCTTCCTACTAAGGAACCATCTTCTCCCACTAAATCAGAAGCATCACTTGATGTGGATGACGACATTTCCATCCCACCTAACTTTTTTTTTGATCAATACCATTTCCTTAGGGCCGTTAGTCTATGAGACTAACAATCGGTCCGCTTCCATACCTTTAATCTTCCCTGAAATAGTTGGAGACGACTCTCCTACTATCAATACTATCCACTGTGCGGATGACGATTCTGTCCTCACCTATCTGGGGGCAGAGGATTCTTATCTCCCCAAGACTATTCCTTCTGACACGTCTACCCTTCTCAACGAAGCCACTGTCGACCTTAATATAGGGACTTCTGAAGACCCTCGCATCATTAAGGTCGGCCAATCCCTTAATCCACAGGAATTAGGGGACTTTACCGCTTTTCTCTCCAAACATCGTCAAGCCTTTGCTTGGTCATATGAGGATATGCCAGGGCTCGATCCCGATATTGTGGTCCACAATATCGTTACCCTTCCCAACATCAAACCAGTCAAGCAAAAATTGCGTAAAATGCACCCTAGAATAGCCCTTCTTGTCAAAGAAGAGTTACAGCGCTTGCTCTCGGCTAACTTCATCCAACCCATCGATTATCCGCAATGGGTGTCCAATGTAGTACCAGTAACTAAGGCTACTGGGAAGATTCGAATTTGTACCGACTTCCAGGATCTTAATCTTGCCTGTCCAAAGGATGATTTTCCTCTTCCTAATATCGACCAACTCGTAGATTTAACTGCGGGTCATGAGATGCTTTCTCTTATGGATGGTTTCTCTGGATATAATCAAATCCTCATCACACCAGAAGACCAACATAAGACCTCCTTCATAACTCCTTGGGGGACCTTTTGCTATCGTGTCATGCCTTTTGGCCTTAAGAACGCAGGAGCAACCTATCAACGAGCAATGACATACATCTTCCATGACCTCTTACACAAAACTGTAGAGGATTATGTTGACGATCTCCTCGGCAAATCCAAACGCCGTCAGGATCATCTTTTCATCCTTGCACCTCTCTTTGAGAGGCTTGTCCGCTTCTGTCTTCGTCTAAATCCAGCTAAGTGCGTATTTGGCGTTCTCACTGGTAAACTTTTAGGTTTTATCATTTCCATCAGGGGCATTGAAGTCGACCCCGCAAAAATAAAAGCTATCCTTGAGATGCCTCCCCCTTCTAACTTAAAGCAACTCCGCAGTCTCCAAGGACGTCTTCAATCAGTGCGTCGTTTTATCTCCCAATTGTCGGACCGTTGTCAACCTTTTCACCATCTTCTCCGTAAGAATGTTCATTTTGAATGGGATGAGCATTGCCAAAAGGCCTTTGATGATCTCAAAGCTTATCTTCTTTCTCCACCTGTGCTTACACCTCCACGCGAGGGGGAGCCTTTCTATCTTTATATCTCTGTGACTGACCATGCTCTGGGAGCCATGATCTCGCATCGGGACACTTGTGGTAAAGAACAAGCTGTCTATTACATCAGTCGCACCCTCCATGAGTATGAGACACGTTACTCCGAAGCTGAAAAACTATGTTGCGCTCTCTTCTTTGCAACTTCTAAGCTTCGTCACTATCTCCTTAATCATAAAACTTACATTGTCACAAGTGTCAATCCACTTAAGACAATCCATGCAAAGCCTTATCACAATGATCGTATCATTCGTTGGCTTATGCTCATGACAGAATTTGACCTCGAGTTTATCCCGCAAAAGGCTATCAAGGGTCAGGTTATTGCAGATCAATTAGCTGATGCTCCTCTTCCGGACACTCGTGACCCCCTTGCTCAATTCCCCGATGAATTTATCCAACAAATTGATTTTGGTCTATCTCCATTTAAAGTAAAACTCTTCTTTGATGGATCCAAATGCCAGCAAGGGGGAGGTGCGGGTTTCGTGATGATTCCTCCTTGGGGTATGCCTATCCCAGTCGCACACAAATTAAACTTTGAGTGCACCAATAATATGGCTGAGTACGAAGCTCTTGTCTTAGGTCTTCAAAATGCCATTAATCTCGGCGCTCGTCATATTGACATCTTTGGTGATTCTGAACTCATCGTTAACCAAGTCACGGGTGTCTATCAATGCAAGAATGATATCCTTCAAAAATATCGCGACATCGTTCTTGCCCAACTCCAATCTTTCGACAAGTTCACTATCCAAGCCATTCCGCGTACTGCAAATCGATTCGCGGATACCATGGCTTCTTTAGCCTCCCTTATCCCGCCTTTTACCGAAGACTCGCGTCTTTATGTGGCTGTGCAACGATTAGATCAACCATCTTATCTTGGGCAATTAACGTCAATCAATGCTGTCACAACCCATACTCAGGATGAGTGGTATCAACAGATAGTTGATTATCTATCTCATTCGGTCCTTCCTCCAGATTTGTCTCCCAATGGTAGAAGGTCTTTTGTCCAACGCGCCAACCGCTATACTATCCTAGGCGGGATTCTTTACAAGCGCGGCTTTGATGGTATTTTGCTTCGATGCCTCAAAACCCATGAATCATCTAAAGCTATTCAGGAGGTCCATGACGGTATTTGTGGTGGACATTTTAATGGCTTAGCTGTAGCCAAGCGCATCTTACGTTTGGGTTATTATTGGCCTTCTCTTAATCGAGATTGTTGTGAATACACCAAGAAGTGTGTCAAGTGTCAGCAACATTCCAATCTCACGCACATCCCTAGTCAGGCTTTGCAACCCGCGGCGGATTTGTGGCCTTTTTCGCAGTGGGGTCTTGATCTTATTGGTCTCATCAATCCTCGTTCTTCACAGCGTCATCATTCTATCATTACCGCCACTGAGTACTTTACTAAGTGGGTAGAAGCTATCCCTCTTTCTTCAACAAAGGCTAAACCCATAGTTGATTTTGTCTATCAACACATCATTTGTCGCTTTGGCGTTCCACACAAGCTAATCACAGATAATGGTAAGTCTTTCAAAAACGCTGATTTGCAAAATCTCTGCAATGCTTTCAATATCAAGCTCAGTTTTTCTTCTCCATACTACCCTCAAGCTAATGGTCAGGCCGAAGCTTCCAATAAAACTTTGCGTAATATCCTCGCAAAGGTAACTAGTCGAGCTGGTAGGGATTGGCATCTACATATCCCTTTTGCTCTCTGGGCTTATCGGACTAGCATTCGTACTCCTACTGGTGCTACTCCCTTCTCTCTCGTCTATGGGTCTGAGGCTGTCCTTCCTTTGGAAGTCCAAATCCCATCTCTCCGTGTTTCTCTCAGAGAATTTATCTCCGATGAGAATTATCGTCAAAATCGTCTAGCACAACTTGAACTATTAGATGAGCGGCGTCTTAACGCTCTTGATCATCATCAGGTTTATCTCGAGCGTGTCAAACGTGCTTATAACAAGCACTTGCAACATCGTGACTTCAAAATTGGTGATCTTGTTCTTAAGGAAAATCAAAATGTCACTACACTCGAAAGAAGTCAACGTGGTAAGTTTGCTCCCAACTGGATGGGCCCCTACATTATCACTCATAAATATGGGTCTGGGGCTTATCGTTTATCTTCCATGGATGGTATCCCTGAAGCGGAACCTCTTAATGCCTTGCATTTACGGCCCTTCTACTGTTAAAATCTATCTTACACAAATCTAGTCGCAACTCAGATCTTCCATCCGTCCTAATAACCAGTCATCTACTTTCGTGGTGATTTGAAATTGTGTGGTTCTCCGCCTATTGCCTCGTCTACCTTAAATATGAGTATCGCGGCTCTACTCATTGCACGTTTCTTTTGGATATGTTCCTCCTCATGGTAGGAATACCTTAATCACCACTTCATCTGTCCCAAGTACTTATCTTCATCGGATCTACTCGGGTCGTGAGTGCATGTTCTTCTATGTTCTCTTCCCCTCCATTTGATCTATCTAGGTCTAAACTCAGCTTCTTCCAAAAAGTTTCCAAAAAAAAAAAAAAAAAAGAGAAAAAGATGCTATCCAAAAGATAGACTGATCCCTTGAAGGACAGCTATCCATACATTATCAAGTGAATCAAAAAGAAAATAGACCATACCCTCGAAGGATGGCTATCATTAAAATTCACAATACAGACCGCTCCCTTGAAGGACGGCTGTTTCTCAAAGAAAAATTCAAGGCTTCTTGTAATTAATCAGCCTTCCAGTCAGTTTATAGCATCACTGAAAGACTTCCTGCATCGATCAGTCTTTCCATATCAAGCAAACTTCCCGCATTGATCAGTTTGCCCATCTGTCAAAGTCATGAAGCTGAGATTTAGGACCTTTTGTCGATCATATGGAGAATCCTATTTCCCACTATGGACATGTATTCTGTCCCTTGTAAGTTCCGACAAGATACTTACTTTTCTTTCCATTTTTATCCTAGATCTGGTTTGCGACTAGTTAGTGTCAGATTTATTTTAATCTTATATAGGGCCTTGTATGCTTGGTCTTTTGGTTTCCTTTCTGGATTTTATCTATGGTCGGTTGGGAAGTCCAACTTATCATTTTTCTTCTTCTCCGAGTATCTTCTCTTCTAAGTCACAGTTGTTTCCGCTTTCATCTTTGGCTCTTGTAAGGAGTATTCTCCATTTCTTTGTCTTGCAACCCTGTCAAATTGGCATTTCACATGTTAATTCAATCAAAATTTCTCTTCTATCTAGGTTCATCTTATCTATCAAAACATCTATCTGTATTCATTTCTCATTACAATTACATCCATATATCAAACACATTTGTCTATCTATCCATCAAAATATCGAAAAATACGTACATCTAAGGTACATTACATCTATCTATATCTCATCCATATATCAAACACATCTGTCTATATATCCATCACAATATTTAAACACATGTACATCCAAGTTACATCACATCATCTATCAGTCTATATCTATCCAATCACATCTATTTTATCCACATTTCCATCTATCTAATCACATTACATCTATCATATATCAGTCTATATCTATCCAATCACATCTATTTTATCCACATTTCAATCTATCTAATCACATCTATTTCTATCATCCATCAGTCTATATCTCTCTAATCATATCTATTTTTCTATATCCATATATCCATGTATATCAAAATTACAAACATGAGTACAATCATATGACCAATAATATGATGAATCTATATATATACATGTGTGTTTTTACAAAAAAATGGGTGGCTTCCAATCGAGCCATCTATACAATGCCTTCCAATCGAGGCTACATCACTATACAAATACACAATCTACCAAGTCTCTATATGGTGAAATCAGAAGCGTGGAGGACACTATCTCCTCCACCCTCCTCTGCACCCGGCTGTCCCTCCTGACCGCCGCCTATCGAGCTCGAAGCACCTGCTGCTGGAGGTCTCGGCCCACCTCGGTCCCTCCCAGTGCTCCCTCCGCCTGAGGCTCCGCTCGCTGTAGCTGTCGCTCCTCTCCTCCTCGCCCCGTACCGAGGCACATCTGGGGCATGCTGCGCTAGAGCATCCTCATAATATCTCACCTCAGCCAGGAGAGACTGGTATGTGCTCAGGCTCACCATACCCGGTGCTCGTAAAGGTGCTGCTGGGGCTGCTGGCGCTGCTGGTGGTGCCCCTCCTAGAGCCGTGCCCTGTGTCCCAGACTCTGATGTGGCACCAGTCTCTCCGTACTTGGCCCTGAGGGCCTCCCTGTGCCGGAAGTAGCGGTCCCTCTGCTGGATCGCTGTATCTCGCTCCTGGCGAGCGGTGTCTCTCTCCACAATCAGGGCATCCCTCTCCTCCGTCAAGGCCCTGATCTCCTCCAGAGCTACCTGATGTGTCTGTATCAGTGTGGCATGCTCTCCCTCTAATCTGTCTAGTGTCGCAGCTATGTCCTCCTCATCAGCATCTATCGAGGGCGGGAGATGTCGTGGAAGCTCTGTGTCATACCACGCTGCATAGCCCTCATCCACCCCCGCGTCATCATCGCTGTCCGTGGAGGGTGGAGCCTCTCTCAGTGGGTCTGCCGGGATCAAAATCGGCAAATCTGTCTCTCTGCCATCCCGCCTATATGGCGTGTATGTGGCCGGCACTGTCTGTACTAGACCAAACTGCCTCAGTATCCGCATGAATGGGACTCGCTCCCACATATCTGGTCTACGACCTCTGACCACTCGGCTCCGTCTCAATGCTACCAAGTGGGCATCCTGACCAACCCATATCGGAAATGCCCGATATGGTCTCCAGATAACCTGATCTGGTGTAAGCGTCCTAAAACGCTCCGAGTACCACTCAGCTGATCTACCTGTGTCTCCTGCGGCCATGTCAGCCCGCCATCTCCGAAATCCATAGTCCACACCCCCCACTGCTGCTGGCATCCACGGAAGCCCGGATGGCCTAATCACTGCTATGTGCTCATACGCCCAGCAATGGAGCACAAAGCTAACGTCAATCCCTGTCCTCCGACCAGTAGTGTACATCCATAGCTCATAGTAAATCTGAGCTATCAGGGCATCAGCGAAGGCAAAAATCTGTCTGTACTGCAAGATGTCGCACACGCAGTCTAGCAGTAGCAAGGGGAATCTCCCACCTCCTGAGTCCGGCAAGGCAAAATAAGATATAGCCATCTGAATCAGGGCTATCCGCCTGCTCCGAGGGCTATCCTGTCTGTACTGTGAGGATATCCTCACTGCCCCAGATACTATCTCCGAGTCATCTGATCTGTCTCTGTACAATCGCACCAGGGCCCTCTGCTGCTGCTCTCGGGGTGTGATCTCAATCGGGTCCCCCGTAATCGGTAATCGGAGGATCCTGTATACATCCTCATGGGTGATAGTCATCTCACCCGTCCTAAACCAAAATGTGCACGTGTGGCTGTCCCACCGTCGCACTAATGCCCGCATGAGCTCCACATCCCGTGGCACTCGTCTGTAATATCTGAAACCCCCGAGCCCGGCTCGCTCTAAATGCTGCCAGTCTGCATCTGTCACATCAGGAAGGATCGTCTCTAATAGCTCAGGGATGGCATCCCTCATATGAAGAGCCTCTCGTGCCTGCATCCACGACATCAAAAGCATAATTAGTCTCTTATTTTCATACATCTCATCTTCCACAACAATAACATCCAAGACTAGAAGGAAATACTAAAAATCTTTCAATCGGCGTCGATTTAGTCAAATCGGCGTCGTTCATTATAGTCGGCGCCGATTAATATCAATCGACGCCGATCCAAAACAATCGACGCCGATTCTACCAATTGGCGCCGACTGCCAGGCCAGGCGTAAACCAGACCCTGGCCTCCCATACGCATGGAAAATCAAATCAAAAAAAAATAATAATAATAATAACGACAAAGAAGGGTTCGAACAATGATCTACTTACCCCAGGTCGTGTCCTCCTACGCTTCTGTCCGCTCCCAGAGGCTTCCATTGTGTTCAAATCAAAAATCTATCTCTGTCTGAATCAATCGTCACGTTGCAAATTAATCGTTTACGTTTTCCGTCCGCATATTTATATGCGTCTGGATTGGTCGGCGCCGATTTTTTGGGTCGACGCCACTTGTTTTGGTCGGCGCCGATTAGTTTAGTCGCCGCCGATTTTTCATGTCTGTTTGCCATAGTGTTGATACTTGGCTTTCTCATCTATCTGATCATTGTTGTGTGCTGAATCTTGCCTTTTGGCACATCTTTTGGATATCCTTGTCTATTTCGGGTTTGTTCCCTTTGCGTGGGACACTCGTATCTTTCGGCAGCTTAGAGTTAAACGGGTCTGTAGGCACTAACGTCGTCTGATTTATCGACCATCTAGTTCTCCCTACCAATGTGTCTCTCTTTAGATGCTGACTATTTTGCAGTTCTCCTTACACTCATGAGTCTGTAGGAACTAACGTCATCTCACGAGGAGACCGGCTAGTTTTCCCTACCAATGTGAGTTCCTTAGGTTGCTGCCCTTGTGTTTTTTTTTTATGCGTCCTCAATGGTCAGTTCTACTTCAGCTATCCGACTGGGGCATCCTGCATTTTCCATCTACCTCTTTCAAACTCGGGATCGTCTGTTCTATCATCCATCCCATCCCTAGTTTGAGGGGGATCACATCACCACAAATTCTTCTCTTCTTCCATCTCCTTGTTTTTGTCTCATAACCTTGCTTATCGCAAGTTACTTGACAAAAAGGGGCAAAATGTAGACACCTAAAATTGGTTTCTCAATTTGGTGTCCCTCACATTCGTTTTAGGTAACCTGGGGCACGTTCATGTCACCAACTATCCCCTTGGGATATTATCCAATTTGTGATTTAATCACTTTTATTCCAAATTTAATTCATCACATCACATCTTACCCATGAGTAATTAAATAATTAAATATTTAATTACGCTTCTTCCCATGCATCTTAATCACTTATCTACCCCAAATTTATTCTACCCATGTATCACATCCATTTTTTAATCTTCCCTAAGCGGGATATTTTCCTGTAGTCGGGATAAGTCTTATTTTTCTCGAATCGATCATTTTTTAGGCCACCTCGGGAGTCTTTTCCGCGATCGGCGCCGACCCATATGGTCGGCGCCGATTTTCTAAGAGTGGCGCCGATTATAAAAGCAAGCCCAGAACTCAATTCTAAGGACCGAAGAGAGCAAAGAGACCGAAAAAGAGACTAACGAGCGAAAGAAAGCACTTACGCACGAACAGAGAGCGAGAAAGATTCAAGTTGCAAGAAAGAGAGATCTTTTTAGCATCAATTGTCTCAGTTAGGGCAGATCCTGTCCTAATCAATCCCTGAGAGGAGCACCGTTACTCTGCCCGTATCATATCAACATCATACACCACCATCTATCATCTAGCGACTCTGTTCCAGCGTCTCTCCATCTTCGGCACATCTTGCAGACTACATTCACCTTCCAATCCCCGAATCTCATCGCACAGTCCCTGATTGGTCAGTCTGCCTTCAGTTGACACTGATCTTATCCAGTCGACGCCGATCAGTCCCAGTCGACGCCGATCACATCAGTCGCCGCCGATTATACCCAGTCGACGACGATTTCACTGCAGACAGGTAAAAGGTCACAGGTAACACAAATCCAGCATTATTTCGCAGTTCCCTGTTTTCTGTGCTTTCTATCTGCTGTTCAGTTTCTGTTTTATTACTGCAATCAGAAAATCTAGTCTTTATTTACATCTTTTATCATGTATGCTTCTTTTCCTTATTGAAAATGTGGACTGACATCCGCCAAGGAAGTTTATCACTTCCCGGACCCGCTTCTCGGGCAGTCCACCCAAATATCTTCTAACGCCATCTTTTTCTGTCAAGCACCGGTGTTTTGCAGGTTACTCGGATCTATTGTGTAAATTGCTCGTGTGCGCCCGTCTTGTCTACATCGGCTTCCTCATTCGTCTACATCTTCATCAGGTATCGATTTCATTGGAGTTTTTCAGGGTTTTTGTGTTTAGTTTGGTGCATTAACTTGGACAGGTAACAAGCACGAAATTCTTGAACTACAGCAATCATAATACATTCTATCTAATTTTTCTCCTTATATTGAATTGGAACAAACAAAGAACAAAGCATGATCACACCATCTACAGTGGTGTATAATTTTGGGAAGAAATCATGGACAGAGTAAAACCAAACCTCTCTCCCAAACACTCTTCTTCTGTGGCGTGAGATCTCTCCAAAACTCACACTTGGTGTGAGATCACCCAAAAACCTGTTCTTGGTGTGAGATCTCCCAAAAAACTCTCTCTTGGCATGATATCACCCAAAAAAATCACACTTCTATAGAAATTCAGGATACTTTCTATCCCTTTTCACTTGTCACGAATCAGGTGCACACTTTCCATTCATTACTTATAAACATTTACATAGTTTTACATGCTTTTATAGATATTTCATAATACATGAATTTGACTACTCTTTTACTCTTCTTTTTATAAGTCCATCCTTACGAGAAGAAGCAATCACAAGCACAAAACCAAGCACAATAATAGGTACCTCTGGTGTTAACTCATATGCTTCACCCCTAGGGTCACTGCCTCTTTCTTAGCTTCCAAGATTCAATTTTATCACTCCACGTTTTCACTTGTCTCTCGACACGTTATTGCCATCGCACTCTACAAGGTTATCAGGTACATATCTCTTATCTACTTTATGTTATCGTGTATTCATTCAAAAACATAAAGTGGGGGAAAATTTAGACACAAAATCATGCACTTAGGTACATTTCCACGTCCATAAACACATACTTGCATTGATATGATTCCTAAGCAAGAAAACTAGTAATTTACAGCTATCTTTAGCCTCTTTGTTTTTTTTCTAGTTTTCTTTCTGGTCTTTCACACCCTATAACCCAGTCGATACTTTATTGATTTATCTTTCATACATTAGCACCCAACTAGGATGCTAGTGCCCAGGTGCCCTCATCCTTCTGGGTGCCCCTGACCTCTTTGTATCTTACTCACATATTTTGGGCCTCTTTTATATTTTGGGCATCTTGTTTTCTTATGGTTCATCCTTTTAGTTGTAAAGTATGAAATTAAAATAAGGGAATCATATAAATACAAAGCTATGTAGCCAAAATAAAGGAACAATCTCGAAACATCTAATATCACCACCTAAGGTTGCATTTAAAGGAATCTAAGAGCATCAAAGGCATTCGTCTAGGTTTCATTTAAAGGAAAAGGGACTGCATACATGCATAGGAGGGTAAGTTCATTTTTCCATCCACACATATATTTACATTGGTACATTTAGCTATCACCCATTATCAAGTGCACTTGCACAAGGTATTATTAGGGAATGATCTATATATACACGCATAAGAACTACATGGAGTGTGAGATGTAGTACAGTGCATGATCATAAGTTCACTCTGTCGAGTGACCTTTGGGGTCATTCTAACTCCCCATTTGTATCTTTATTTTTTAGGATTTGATGTAGTTTGGGTTTTCATAGGATATAATTTTTTTTGCAGGTTACATGCAAATACAATTATCATCTAGCGATATACAGGTGACCAACAATGAATATTAGTGATCATATTGTGACACAGGAAAACATAGATTCCAAGCTCTTGTGCACTCACAGGTTCTTACCAATAGTCTCTGGTGCCTAGGCATCCTGGTCATATCCTAAGTGCCCTAGACCCATCTCATCTAGAAGTTCCAATATTTTCTGTGTTTGATTTCAACATTTTTATCCTCCTATTTACTAGTTTTCTAGTTCAAAATACTTCGAGATTAAGCAAATATCAACTAAGTCCTTTATCCTCTCTCATACACCAAGGGTTTTATTTTTATCTAGCTTATTTCTTTTCTCATATCCTTGTTTTATCATTTATTTATCATACATGACTCTGCAAGTAGGATTTATTTATCTAAAGGGATTGGGCCATAAGTTGTAACTATATTGTCAAATAATTAACACAATACATCTAAAATAAGAATAACATAAAATTCTCTCTTATAACTTAATTTAACTTTAAAATTTTAAAAATGAATGAAATGGTGAAACTTATACCAACTCTATAAAATCATTTTAATAAGTATTTGGGGGACTAAATTGCACATATTAAATTAATGAACTATTATTTTTAAAAATAAATTATAGTCTTTGGGTTTTAAGAAAAACTTCTCTATTGGGGTGTAATAATTGTTGTCATTTTTTTTCTTATTTCATCATGTATTTATATCATATTTTCATTAGACATTCATAACATTTATCTCTTTCCCTTACATTTATTTCTTCTTTTAGGTATTCTTGTCATTAGGCAACTTGTATAATGTCATCTCACACAAACTAGTCTGTTCCATTGAAAGTAATTGTGGAAGGTTATGGGAGAGTTGAAACAACATCATAACATTCTAATCAAGAAACCTTAAAATAATGTCTTGGAGTCTTGGCCACTCTAGGTAAATGACTCTCATCTTAGAAACATGTTTACTTATGTTCACAAAATTATCTTATGATGCAAGTCAATTGGGAGTAAATAAGTTTACAATGACTAGCAAATCATTTTTCTCACGATAATTTACCTCGTGAAAATGATAGGATAACCAATTGGTCTCATCTACATGGATACAACATGGTATCAGGATAAATGTTGATTCCAACACTATTAACATACTAATGAAGATCCCCCCCCAATTTTCCAATCCACAACATTCCTCAATAAAGGTTGAGTTGTAGAGTCGAAATCTAGTTTCACACTATACTGTATATAGACGTTTCAACTCTAGACTAATAAAATTCCTACGCAATGACCACTAAAATAATTCACTAGTATTAGAGTTTAAATTCCCAACCCGGGTTCAATTTTGTAGCACTTATTGTTATCATATAGACACTTTGTAGGATAGTTGATACAATCAAATTATATCATTTCACATAGGTCATGTGTGTATTTAATTTTTACTCATGCTCAACCCCAAAAGAGCATTCTGAAACATTAGACAAACACATTTTGCAAATAACATCACTAACAGAATATATAGAAATTGAAGTCCAAATAAATATCCCATTTCATGCCATAATAATTTATATATCTCACAATCAATCAATTTAACTCTAAAGAAGTGCATTTGATATATTAGGTATTTCCAAAAATACCAACCAAATGTATTTATTGCACAATAATTTCTGCTCAGGTAAAAAATAGATGTTTTAGCATAAAAATGTTAGGAATATTTATGCCTGTAGTGTGATACAATGTTGAAATCATTATGCATGAGTGATCCTATTATCTATGAAAATATCATATGTGTTGTAATAACCCATTAAAGTATTGGAAATGTAATTATGCATTTGTGTCCCATTTAATATACACTTAAAAAATTGATGAGTATACAACTCATTCACGATATTATTGCATGCTTGAAAAAATATGTGCAAGATCTGATCGTAAAAATACCATAAAGTTGTTTTAGGAGTTGTGTGTAGAGATGGAATTATGGAAAGTCATCTCTTCTTAAATATACGTACTAACTCTCCTATATGTGATAAGAGATTTAAAAGAAAATAATTTAATCACAAGAATGCTTTCAAAACTGAATTCCTTCTACTAAAAAACAATTCAAGCAATTTCTGATATTACATTATCATAAAGTTATTAGAGCAGGACTGATGCGGGATATTTTCTATTGTTTGGTCTTGATCCCATGTGGAACCCAGAATAATAGCTTCTATACTTCATTTCCAGATTGGTAATTGTTCTATAATTTTTTAAGCGGAACTTCAAGTGCTTGGTGCCCATCTAGTACATTACAGCAGGAATGTCTGCCCCTAAACGTCCAGTTATGTGGTCATCTGAAGAAACCTTCGAAATCTCACTATGTTCTAGTATTTCTACAAAGCCCGAGGGGTTTGGAATTGGATTCTACTAAATTTTTTTCCTCCAATTTCTGACTGAATGTTGAATTGTTACTTGGCAACATGTCTTGGCTTTCTTGGAGATGCAATCCTCGAATGCCTCATAAAATTTTTCCCAAATTTGGCATGATTCAATTAGAGGAGAAATATTATCGATATTTTCTTTGGAAAGAAAGGAGATTATTATTTATCTGATTCTAAAAGTTATGATATGATCAACAATTCTCATACATGGCAACTACAAAAGTTTTTACATTATCATAGAAAATGTCTTGTTGTAGATGTCAAGTTTAAGCCAATGCAAGTGTTGATCAAGGTGGAGCATCTTCAAATGCTCCTTTGTCTACTAGGGATATGCCCCTTATCAATATTGCTTTGAGAACCATCGTTACCGTTTCTTCTCAAAAGCCTACCGCCATCATGTGCGGTGTTCAGTGGGTGCTGCTAGAGGTGGTGGTCATTGGAAGCCACTCTAACAAATTGCTACTCCTTCTGAAGCTGAAACGGCAATGGTCTTCACTGATAGCTATGTTTGTACGGGTTGAAAATGGAAGCTTCTCCCCTCAAACCTGGTATCTGACCATCAAGTAATGGGATTCTCCTTGCCAGCTAGCCAACTCAACTAGGGCTCACCAACTACCCCATAGCTGCAGTACTTAGATGATGATGCTAAAGAAAGCCTCCCTGACCTAGTATGCCCAACAAGTTATCTCAAATATTGTGTTTACTCTCAGCCATGTCACAACTAGCTCAGGAGTAATATCCACATTACTTGATCAGAGTAATTATGAAGAACATGAAGCCAACCTAGCTAATGGTTGGGACGTGATAGATAGTGGAAGCAAGTACATCATCTAAGATCTTGAAATTGACATGATCAATACCTCGCCCTTTTACAATGACAACAATTCACAATGATATTATTGTAATGAATTCTGACTTTAGTGTTTTCTTGATCTTTTGTAATCAGATGTGTTCCTAGACTTTTTTTTTTCCTAATTTTGGTCAAAAAGATGGTTTTGGGGCGTGCTTCCATACCGCTCATTTTTTTGATGCATTACTCTAAATATCACTTACTTGTCTAATCCTAATGATGAAGATATTATTCATGGTAAAAAATTCACTTTTTGGAGGTAGGATGAAACTATGAGTAATTAGGAATTTCAGGCCTCTCATTAATCAGTAATGATGAAGACACATGTAGAAATAAAGGTGGTAACTAATACTCATTGATAATAATTATTAGTTTTTAAAACATATAAGATGATATGTGCAGCAAAGTAAATACATGTATCCTTGGAGGTGAAATACATGAAAAGATGGATGTCACCAAAGTAATTAATTATTTAGATGGTGAGAACATATTTTTACAAGATGGTGTATGATTCCCACCCATACGATGAACTAACTGATCTATAAGGTCCTCTGGAATGTCATGACTTCATATGTTCAAGATGATTTGTCATTGAGTATGATTCATGCAGAGAGGTAATCATGGATCAAATGGTGAGCAAAACAGGTGACTCTTTGTGTAGCAATATTTGGTAATGCAAATGTGGACACTCTCTAATGGAAGCTCCTATATTAGGTGATCATACTCTTCATGTATCAAAATCATAGGGGGTGAATATTAATACAAATCTCTCATTGATTAGTGCCTATAACATACAAAATTATGTGATAAATATATGATTTTCTTAGGACCTAATATAATATCTGTTCCAATTACATTTACTTAAATGTCTTGTAAATGTACATATATGAGTGGGTAGAGGCTTCCATATTTGCATTCATTCACTCTGTCACCTGACTTGTTCAACAACTCAATTACCACCACACTTTTATACAGTTTTGTGAGATAAATTTAAATCTCACGTTAAATTACATTTTAATGTATATTAGGAGTTGTGTACACACCCATACATATGGAGATTTTTTGTACTTAAACCTATAGGAACTACATGTCATAAGATTTGAGATTGAGTTTGATGATAATGAAATTTTTCTTAGTGAAAATAATTTAAGAATGAAGAGTAATCTTACATATTCAATTCATGCAATATATGATAACTATATTTACTTATTGTAGACAATCAAATTTGGTAATTTACACTTCGATAAACCCTTGGTTTGACTATGCACTCTTGTCATGATAAATAAAATTTCTTCATTCCTCTCTTAGCACTTTCTAAGGTCCATTGTTTATCTGTATTTATCCTTGCACACTGACATGTTAACACATTCTGAGAATTCAATGCACAATAATCAATAAAAACACATCAGTATATCAACTCTGAAACTTCATTCGGCACATTTCATTTCTCCCAGTCAGGACCATACAAACTAGTCATGATTGTACATCTGGTGTTGACCTACTTGTACAGATCCTTTGGACTGATGTGTCTTCCGACTACACTTTTAAATTGACATCATTCTTTGGGGTCTTATATTTCATTTGGGTCCTAGCATTTCTTATGATAAATCATCCATGAAACCCTATATAAGCAAGTAAACACTACTTAATTCTACTAACCTAGGACTCCTAAGGTAATACACTAGAGAACTCACTTCATACACTTACAAAAGGTATCCAAAGCTCCCTAAATATCATTATAGCACATATGAAGTTATAAGGACAATACCCACATCAAGTTTGAAGCTACAAAATAGGTCAAGGCATCCATATCTCTTATCTACAAGATCTCAAATATCCTCTCTCCAAGTATTTTATCAAGATCCAAGTGAAATCAATCATGGTCAAAACAAATGCCAAATCTAATTGATATATCTAGATATCACAAGCTAAGTGAAGAACGACGTATGGTTTGAGGCATTTTTTTAGTAGTGTTAATGTCAGTGGTGCATAGGGGTGCCCAAAACCCTTGTAATGTTTGTTTTATAGGACTCTTCATTATTTCTAGGGTTTGAAATGGTGATCAATCTATTTAGAGAGCCTCACTACATGTGTGGAAACTAGTATTTTATAGTTATATAAAAATACAAGAAGAATACCAACTTAGAAAGTTTTAGAAGTTGATTTAGAGTAGGTCCAAGACCATACATAAGGGTTGTATGGTATGGTCCTTGAATTTTGGTAGGGTTTCACCCTAGGTTGATTCATAGTCACAGTCCTAGTTGTGAAGGACATGCAGGTTCATATCATCCACTTTCACTATTTTAAAATCCTAAATTTATCTAAACATCATTTAAAATTAGCTAAGTGCCTTCATAAATTTGTTTTGAAATTTCAATTAGATGTTAGGTTGATCTGTGTATGCATAATTATTTCTATCTAATATGAGTTATAAATATAGGTTTTTTTAGTTTTAATTACATGTTAGGACCTATAATTGCCAAAATTTCAAATAGTCCAACAAATCTAGGTGATAACTTGGTAGATTTTCCAAAAGTAATGGAACTCTTTTTGGGTTTCACTCTCAGGAATACTTTATCTCCTACAATAAATTTCCTTTATATTATATTTAGATCACCATAACTCTTTTTCCTTTCTGTTGCTTCCTTTAATCATTCCCAGATAAGTTTCATTTTTTTCCATTTCTGTTAGCATTTCAGGTCCCAAAATTTCCCTATCCTTAGCACTATCCCAATTGATGGGTGTTCATGCATTTCCTACCATACAAGGCTTTAAATGGATCCATTTTCAAAGATGAATGATAAGTATTATTATATCAAAACTCCACCAGAGGAAGATATTCTTCCCACCTGTATTACTCTTCCATGTAATACATCCTTAACATATCTTCTAGGACTTGATTTACGCTTTCAGTATGTCCATTAGTTTCTAGGTTGTAAGTTTAAATGAAATTCAGTTTTGTTCCCAAGGCCACGTTAAGCATCTTCCAAAAACTGGAAGTCATTCTAGGATCTCTATCTAATATGTTTAGCTCTGGTATTCCATGCAATCTAAATATTTCTTGTATAAATATTTTATCAGTACCAGTGAATCGTATTTTAGATTACTTGGTATAAAGTGTGCCACTTTAGTGAGCTTATCCACCACAACCAATATTACATCATGTTTATTTTTAGACATAGGATACCTTTGGACAAAGTCCATGCTAATTACCTACCACTTATAATGTGGTACATTATGAGGATACAATAGTCTTGTTGGATATGAATGTTCCACCTTGAACCTTTGACATTATAAGAAATGAGCCACATAATTAGTTACATCCTTTTTCATTCATTTCCATAAATATTATATTTTTATATCAGATAACAGTTTCATTTCTCCCAGATGACCTGAATAAGGCGCATCATGAAATATTTAAGTACCTTAGTTCTTAATTCATTCCCTACATGTACATGTATTCAGTTGAAATAGCGCAGAATTCCATCACATTCAACTTTGAACCCTTTATACCTTTTGTCACTAGCATGTTTTTCTAGTGAAGTTTTAACTTGCTAATAATAAGAATCTAATTAAATTTGTTTTCTAACTTCATGTTTGAACTGAGTTCTTAAAGTTACAATAACATATATATGATTCCTACGGCTTAAGGCATCTAGTACCTGAATTTCTTTTCCTTCTATATGGCTTATATGAAAATCATACTGTGATATAAATTCTAACCATATGTGTTGTATTGCATTTAATTTTAGCTATGTGAAAATGTATTTCAAACAAAAATGAACTTATTTTAATTCAAATGGTTTCCCTAAAAAATAATGTCTCCAAACTTGCAATGTATGGACAATAGCAACAAGATCTAAATCATGAGGAGAATAATTATGTTCATGTACTTTTAATTTTCTACTTTCAAATGCTACTACATGCTCATTTTGAAGGACTCCTCCTAATCCTTCTCCTAAAGCATTTGTTAATACTATAAAATTCCCATTTGGGTTCGAAACCCTTAAGATTGGAGTTGAGGTTAAAATTTTCTTTAATAATTTGAAGGATTTTTCACACTTATTATCCCACACAAACTTCTTAATTTTCCTTTGCAAGGAAATGATTTGACCAACCACTCTAGAAAATTATTTGACAAACTTCCTATAATAACGAGTCAGTCCCATGAAATTTATAACTTCATGTACATCCTTAGGAGTTGGCTATTCTAGAATAGATTTTATCTTAGACGGGTCTACTGAAATTCCCTTTTTATTGATTATATCACCCAAATATTGTATTTATTTTTGGTAAAATGTACATTTGGACCACTTTCTATATAGTTTATGCTTCCTCAAAATCTTTAAAACTGTTCTTAAATGTTTATCATGTTCCTCCTGTAGACACCATAAATTCACATACCTAAATTCCTAGTATTGTCTCACAAAATCTTGTTATTCACCCCTTAATGATTGATTAAAATCATGTGCATTATACCCCTTTGGATTAATTAACTTAATCCTTAGTACCCCTTTAGCTAACTTAATTATCATTTATTAAATAAATGATCAATTAATTAGTGTGCACATTATAGCTAATTAAATTAGTTATTTAAATGGAAAAGTACACCTATTTTCCTAGTTAATAGCCACTTGGACTCCACTTCACCAATCTAGTCTATTCAGGCTATAGAATCCTAGAAAGGTGGGGATAATTAAATTACACACACAATCACCTTTCTGGATGCAACTTCTACCAATTAATTCTTCTATTTCTCTTCAATGGCATTTTTTTTTTTTGCAACTGTTGGGTTCCCTCTAATGCTATTTTTATCATGTGCAATATAGTAGTTTCAACCAGCTTCCAACCACTACTTAGCATTATAAAACACAAGCTTATCCTATCTCAAATCCTCTAGGATTTCCTGTACACTTACTCTGTCCATTTTGTTGTCCAATTTCTGTTATTTTGGAAGAAATAAACCAATCCAAATATGCCCATAGCATGGTCACAATCCCCAGTTGGAGGTCATTCGTGAGAACCCGCAATCATCCATTCACAAGGTTACACAAGCTAAGCTTCATACAACCTTACTTGAGGTTTACAATTAAGAGCTACAGGAAGGTTTGCAAGTTATTGTTGTTTGTCTTCCATTTAGTTAGTTTTTCACTATTTACATTCTATAACACTCGGTGGGACCACACCCATCTTCATTTGTTTCATAATAAATTTATGATATGTGCAATTTCATTATAGTTCTTGCAAGTGGTCTGGATAAGCAAAAATCAGTTGTAAAATTCAAAAAAAATTGTTTTCTTTGTTGTGTTCTTTAACAGTTGGTTTTAGGCATTTTTTGGGAGTAGAAATCCGATTTATATCAAAATAGGAAAATTAATTTAAGTACCTTTTCCTCTAACTTTGGCATAATTTTTAGTTGGAGATAAATTTAGGGTTGGTAGGGAGTTAGAGGGAAATTATTTCAATATTTCTCTTTATGTTTTTCTGGTTTTCACAAAAACACATTTTGTCTCTTGAAAACCTTCTTGTTTTCTTGCACCAAAAAAAGAAAAAAATATCAAAAGAAAATAAAAAAATCTATAGATTTCCCCTAAGTTCCTATCCCCTCCCTTACCTTGCAACATAGCTCACCCTAAAGCTTGGAAAGCTGGCTCGCTGAGATGGTTCCTACCCCTAACCTCTCCCCCGAGCTCCTATCTACCTGTAACTCAAACTACCCACTTAACCATCCCGAGCTAAACCATCTCCAACTCACCATCATATCAGCCATTTCCTTGATGTCGAACTAAGCTACTCTGAAATCTACTTAGCCTACCTGACTACCATGACTAGGACCCTCACCCCTCACCCTCGAGTTCTCAACCCCAACCCTTCACCTTTTACATTCCCTGATCTTCTCCCCACATTTTTGATCACATTGAGTCACCACATGCCAATCACCCCGACCTCGATCACGTAAAATTTTACGACACCGATCAGATCCCTATACACACAAAACTGATCCATTTTCCATTGATTCCTCATTTGCCGAGTCCTTCACAAAACCATCCTGATTCCTTTTCTTGCACATTAGGTTCTTTGTTTTAGGTTTACTATTTAACTAGTTTAACTAAACTTAGGTTAAAATTTTCGAATAAAATTCACACCTAGACATCAGTATTATTTAATCTCTTTTATTTCTACTTAGGGTAACTAAACTTAGGTCTACCTTTCCTTTATTTTATTATTAAAAAAATCGTTATTATCATGTAAGTTTTATTTAGTTATATTATTATTTTTAAGTTAGGTGCTTATTTAGGCTACTAAATTATTTTTGTTTGTTAATTAGTTTAATTAACTAACTAGTTTGTTTTAATGAATTAATTATTTTACTTCATTATTTATTTTTAATTAATTAATTCATGTCATTAATTTTAGTAAAACATATCAATCCTTCAAGATGTGAAATATATTTTAATGGTTATTGTTTCACCTTTAATGAGTTTGGACATAGCGAAAAGGAGTGTAGGAGGTTTGTTAATAAAGATCATCCTTTGAGGGATAAAAGAGATGAGAAAAAAAATATTATGGTATGCTACAACTATCATGAGAGAGGTCACATTGCAAGATATTTTCTAAATGAACCATCACATCAGATTGGAGGAATGAAGACATTAGAGGTAGGAATTCAATTGTATGTTTCAATTGTAATAAAGTGGGTCACATAAATAGTTATTGTCAATAGGAATTACTAAGAAAGATATGGAAGAATGAAAGTGTGATTGAGGTTGTATGTTTCAAATGAAATCAAGTTGGCCATATTTAACATTTTTGCTATCAAAATCCACCTAGATAGAATTGGAGAGATGGAGATTCTCAAGGAAAAATTCTTATTACTTGATTCAAAAGCAATAAGATTGGTCATGTTGCAAGATATTTGAAATGGAGAAAAGACACCTATGTGAGGAAGGAATATGTTAGGTCTAATCATGCTAAGAATGAAGAAGAAGTGCTTCACTCTAGCCTTATTGAGATGCCTAAATTTTCCAATAAGTCTAAGATTCAATAAGGCCTATTTATTGTTGTATAACCTCAAGTGTTTATTTTTTTTGCATAAGAATACTACCAAATATATGATAGAGAAGCAAAGGTGCAAGAGTTAATAAATTTTATGATAGATCTTGACATCATGTCTCATAAGGACACAAACAATCTGCCTTGTTAGATCTAATCAGGTGTGTGGGATTCCTCCATTAAGATTCATGGAGCCATAATTTTATGAGATTAAAGCATATAAAGGTATGTTTATGATCTACATTTGATAGTCCATGTAGAACAAGTGTCTTGGTCTGAGTGTGAAGTCATGTTGAAGTGTTCTAGTCAGGATTTTCAAGACTTGTTGAGAGGAATCTTAGTAATGTGCTCTGTCACGTTGGTTTAATTCAATGTGTGTGTAAAATTATGATTTGATTCAAATATTTTGTGTCATGTTGGTCCATCAACAGGTCAATTGTGCCCTATATTGAAGTGATAATACAAATTATATCTCATAAGCATTAGGAAGGTTTGTCATGTCATGATAAAAAAGAGTGTAATTAGTTAAAATATGTCCCTATCATGGGTTGGTTGACATGTTTCATGTTGATTTTTCAGTCATTTAGATATTTTTGAGATGTCTCCAAGAGTGTTAATACTTTATGGAACCTGTATCAATTTTGTGTAGCACTGTCAAGTCTAATAATTCCAATAAATAAGGTTCTTAGTTGATGAATATGGTTACAAGACCATGTAAAGGTCTTAGAATGACCAAGTGATTAGTACATTAATTGACCTATTATATCCATTTATTTATTCCTAAAAAAATTAATTAGGGCATGGGGAATATTCTATATAGTTATATCCTAAGTAAGGTTGATGCATTTCTCTTGTTTTTGTTTCATGCAAACTATTGACCATAGAAATTCTTACTAACTGCTTATGTGAGTAACGTGATGACATGTGTAGGATAATAATGAGAATTTTCTACCAATTCTGGGAATTTTCAATCAAGGAATTCAAGTCTTTAGCCATCATGCCATCATGGAGGATTTTTCAATAACCAGCCTACAAACATGAATCATGTTTTTAGCTATATCATAGGATTTCAATGAGATTTAATGAGGCTTTTATTGGTTGAATTTAATGCCTATAATCATGGAACATTTTATAACTAATTGTGTCTATAATAAATACACCTTCTTGAGAACAATTTCATAGTAGTTGATAAAAGTAGTTTTATAGTACAATTTGATATCAGTTAGTATTTAATTTTAGTCTCATGTTGAAATATGTCTTGGAACTTATTTGAATTGATATCTTCGATGTCATTTTGAATATCATTTTTTGTTAAGAGTACCTCCATCCCAAGGAAGAGAAAGGGCCCACTTAACCAAGGTGATTCCAGGATTTATGTTTCATGCATGCTCGTTATCTCTGATAAGTTCAAGTTTCAATGCTTTGATTTGAATGTTTATCTGGATATAATTATCTATTTAAATGTAGATACTTATTTCCCTACTTCAAGCATATTTCAATTATGTTATTTTAATTTATTATTTGTTATTTCAATTTATTGTGTGTAATTCAATTTTGTGTGTGCATTTCTAATCCCATTAGAGTATTTACTTACGACAATATTGTTCCAGTTATTTCAGTAGCTTACTTGTATTTCATTTTAGTAGTTTAGCATTGCATTTCCTTTCCATAGATTAGAGGAAAAAATAAGGGGAACCACAACAACCAAAACCCCCCAAAAGGAACCACCAAAACAACTAAGTTGCATAAGACTTCATTGCACACAACCTAGGACACACAACCCTGGTTTTATAATGACATTGAAAGTTGAATCTATTTGTTGAAGGATTGGAGAATACAATGACCCATTATTTTTTGATTCGTTGTTTGGGACACAATAAGTAAAACACATCATTCTATTCACCTTACATGTTATGGGTGTTAGTGAAGTTAATCTATGCAATCATTAAAAGTCATAGGCCTTGTTTACATGATAAAAATTTATGCACATACCAAGGGACGTTCAATTGAGATTTATACCTCGTAATTTAGAACCAGAACAACTTTCAAAAATGGGAGATAATGGGAATGATGAGGACTAACCTTTAGGTAGAACCTTTACTTATCCAATTGTCCTAAATGAGGATGAGGATGCAACCATGAAAAACATCTCTCTCTCTCTCTCTCTCTCTCTCTCTCTCTCTCTCTCTCTCTCTCTCTCTCTCTCTCTCTCTCTCTCTCTCTCTCTCTCTCCCTATCTTTCGATGAATGTCCACATAATACCCAGACCAGTTCTTATTTGAATTTAAAGTTCTTTGCCAAACATATGACTACTAAACAGACAACCAAAAACTCAAACGTTTTCCTTCCACCCTGAAAGACTCTGTTATGAGGTGGTTCATGGGATTTCCCTCTAACTCCATTCATTAATGGGAGTACATGGAGACAACCTTTTTAGAAAAATATCAAGACTACTATAGGGGAAAAGATAGGAGAGAAGAGTTCTTCCAGATAAAGTGAAAATACAATGAAATTTTAGAAGATTATATGGATAGGTTTCTCTTTCTCCATAGGAGTGGGTATGAGTTAAATGTAGAAATCACTAAGACATTTTTCCTTAAAGGACTTGATGAGGAAACCAAATACTTCCTCCATCTTATGGGAGGAGGTGATGTACACAAACTCACCATGGCATAGATTACTGAGTTATGTAGGAGTTACTCTAGAACAAGAGGAGCTATAAGGCAAAGGAAAGAATCAAAGAATTCAGTAGGTACCTCATAACTTCTCAAGGAAATGGATAACATGAGAAAATACATCCTGTCACAATTGACATCAACCATAGATGGGCTAAAAGCCAAGAACAATTCTGCAAAAGAACTTTAGATATATATTATCCTAAATGTAGGAAGATAACTCCTTTGAGATAATTCCCTTTGGATGTCACAAACATGTTCTTGACTTGTGATGTTGTAAGGAAATTTATATGTTATTGTGAACATTATTTATGTGTGTATTTGTAATGTATGAGTTGTTATATAAACAACTCATATAATTTTGTAATAGTTTAATTATATTGGTGAGTTGTGATAATAACACACGTAGATTATCTCTATAGATATATTAGGAGTTGAGTGAGAGATATGATGGATTAGAAATAGGTGGAGATATTAGTGGATAATACTTGACTTCTGGTTAATAGGATCAATCATTTGTATAAAAACTCCATCTCTACATGAATAATACATCCTGAATGAATTAAATTGCAATATTTTTATATTCAGTTTTTTATTAGTGTTTTATATTTTATCATTTCTACATTTTAATCTGACCCAAAAATAATATTTGGTATTAGAGTAGGTATGCAAACCTGACAATGGATTTTTTGTGATTGAGCAAGAGAAGTTTATAAGAAAATTCGTCTGAAGAATATATTTTCAGTTTTTTTCTAGGATTTGGGTTTCTTTTAAACTTATTGGGTTTAACGAAATATAGGTAATACAACTATAGAAGAAATTTCATAAAAACCTAGATAATAGTTTTGGAGAAAAACACATTTCACCAAGCCTGCATTATACAAGTTAGGAGTTTTTGTAAATGTTTCTTTTGTCACACGGTATTCAATTCATGGTCAGTTCGTGGGAGAGTGCAAACCCGCCATGCCACATGGATTGCATGTACCTTCCTTCTAGTCATGTAGTCAAATGTTTGGTCATTATTTTTTAGTCTCTAATTTATTTTACCAGCCATGTTTTGTTTTGGTTTTTGTTTATTTTTAAGAAGAAAAAAAAACGTGGTATTTCTTCTCTCTCTGTTAATTCATTAGGGAACAAGTCTTATTTATTGTTTAGCTATGTAATTCTAAGTTGTTTTTTTTAAGTTGTTATTATATATTTTTTTGTTGATTGTTTTGTTTATTTGGTTTTTAGATTATGTTTATTTGTTAATTTTATGTGTATCATAAAAACATCATAAACTTGTCTTAAGTTAAATTTTTTTGTTGTATTGTCTTGTTCATCATCTTTTGTCTAAAGTCGAGTCAAAAATTTTAGTCATTTTTGTGTCATTTAGGTGATTATTAGGAAAATTTCAAAAAAAAAGAGGTTGCTCGCATTTTCACTTGTATGCGATGATGAAGTTCAAATTGAGGGGGGGAATTTCATATTGAGCTTCATTTTCACAAAAAAATTGAGTAACTAAGTAGTTTCAGATGGAGGAAGGAGGCAATGGAGGAAGGAGGTTAATCATTGACCTGTCACCAACCACAAGCGAAAGGGGCCACCCAATGAATTTGTGGCATTTATATTTGTTTTGTTTAATTTTCATTGTGTGTTGTAATAAGAACAAATGATTTATTCATGTTCAATCTTGTAATAAGTGAGATATTGTGTGAGTGATATTTATTTTATTTTCCCTTGAATGTAAGGATGGGGGTGGGGAAACATTATCCTGCTATGAAAGTGGTTAGTGGTCCACTAGAAAACCAATTTGGGAGTTTGTGAATCTCTTCAAAAATCACATACAGATTGGTTAATGGTTCCACTAGAAAACCTGTTGGAGTTGATGGTACTCTTTGAAAACCATTGGATTGTAGTACATGGGCAGGTACTAAGAAAATATCACCCATGTTCACACTAAGGGGGTGAATGTTAGGAAATTTATATGTTATTGTGAACATTATTTATGTGTGTATTTGTAATATATGAGTTGTCATATAAACAACTCATATAATTTTGTAATAGTTTAATTATATTGGTGAGTTGTGATAATAACACACGTAGATTATCTCTACAGAGATATTAGGAGTTGAGTGAGAGATATGAGGGATTAGAGATAGGTGGAGAGATTAGTGAATAAGACTTGACTCTTGGTTAATAGGATCAAGCATTTGTTTAAAAACTCCATCTCTACATGAATAATACATCCCGAGTGAATTAAATTGCAATATTTTTATATTCGGTGTTTTATTAGTGTGTTATATTTTATTGTTTTTGCATTTGAATCTGACGCAAAAATAATAGATGTCTCTAACCATGATATCAATCATTGTAATCTCCTACTTGAGCTGAAAGAAATATTAAATTCCATAACTCAATCTAATGCAGAGGTAAACTTCATGCAACGATCAAATAAACAATTTGCTTATGCCCCTAGACCTTCTCAGAACCCCTGGGTAATGCCATGGCCCACTTAGGCTCCTCCACTAATATGGGGATAGCTTGACTAAACACCACCAAATTGGGTGACCTATCCACAGCCACCACCAAGGTTACCTCCATACAATCATCTAGGTTGGGGCACCACCAGCTAATATAGCACCATGACAAAATCAATAATGGGCACCTCATTCAAATGTTAATCAACCAAGGATCTTTGCACAAAAACAACAAGATTTAATGCCCCTTACCATAATATAATTATCAGCAAGGATAAGTAGCACAAACTCAACTTCTAGCTCATTCTATCTCGAACCCCAAAAAACAACAAACAACTTTAATTAATGAAGTAGGATATGGTGAGACGACGTAGATGAATTCCATCAATAATGTAAAACTGAGGTCTGGAAGGATAATAAACAATCCTCTTATTGTTATCATAGAGATACCTAAGGAAACTAAGCATGTTTCACAGACACGGGCCACTAGGAACAAAATTGTGCATGTATCTCCTTTCCCAGAATGGTTGAGAGAAACACATAATGAGGAAGATGAAAATATCAAAGTTACAGGGTAGATATGATTGTTCACAGGGTATAATTTGAGTCATAACATGGAATAGAGTTGCTACATGTGTGGAAAGTGAGCTAAAACTATCTTTGATGCGTGTGAACTCTTAAAAAATGTTGTAGAATATATAAGAGTGTGGATATGCATAGACAAAGACAAGGAATTTCAAGTGAAATAGGTAAGTTTCTCAGTTGATATGGTCTATGTCAAGACTATAAAGATGAGTAAGGGTGTGCTACAGGTCTAAGATAGCATGTTAAACCAGGGGGAATTATTCTTGATCCTCAAGAAGAGATTTTAGATAACATGAATACTTGTAAGACATGACGAGAATTTCTTGTGCAATCTTAAGTGAAAAATCATGTGCAAAGACAAGGTATCTTCATCCAATGAGTTGTTATAGTGTTTTAAGGTCAAGTATGTGACTGTGTATGAAGGTTTTATGATGCATTACATAATGGAATTTGATGAAAGGGTGCTTGAAGTGATCCTCACACTTGAGATATGAAGACAAGTATGGTTGTAAGGGGGTTTTGTGATATATTGCATCCATAATGGATAAGTGTATCATGTCAATGTATTGTAGGTGGTTATTATGCACCAAGATTTGGTGCTACATGTTTTTAAAGGTATTATATGACAAGGGAAGCTTGATTTTTTCTTTGATCAAGTGTGAAAAGTGCTTACAAACACTATTGCAAGGTGAGTTAGTATTACCTTACATTTTGAGTAAATTTTGTGTCTTAACAAGGTATTGTGAACTGTGAAGAAAGATACAGAGTACGCTACAATTCTGTAGGAGAGTCTTGAGGCAAGGGGGAGCTCATCTTGTCATCCAAGTAGGTACACAAGGTGTCTAACGTACTATGGAGACGTGTTGACAGATTAGTTGGTGTTTTTGCAAGCATAGATGTAAGGGAAACAATTCATAAGTCAAAAAAGTCAAAATGTCATGTAAAGGAGGTAAATTACACTAAAAATTTACTTCAGGTTTGTGGTGACATGATTAACCCTTCTCCAAGGCATACATGCAAGGTATGTGCCATTGTTTTTTAATTTTTAGTTAAAGAGAGATGGTATAATCTCAGGAGGAGAAAAAAAGAGTTATTTCATGGTGTTTGTTAACATCTATGGCTAGTTGAAAGGAAAATATAGACTGGATATGAGATTTATGAATCTGAATCATTTAAGTGGATATGTTAAGTTTGGAAGAAAGACTTGGGTTTTTTAGCTTGAAATAGACCTAGAGAGAAAGAGATGTTTTCCTGAGATGAAGAAAAAGTGAAGTGGATATCTAATCAGGGGGATTATTTCATGATTAATACAAGTCTATGGATCTCATATAGTTGTTTTTGAGGTCAAGGAAGAGCATGTACAGTCCAGGGGGGAGTTATTTAATATAGTAAGTATGTCTTATGTAATTTTTTCATTGTGTATTATCTTGTGTTGTCTTTTTACATGTCTATTTTTCATTGTATCCTTTTTCATAGATGTCGAAGGGGGAGAGAATCATCAAAGACATGGAAATGAGGTCATGTAGGAGTGTTTTATCTTATGGTTTCCATCAATGTTTCTGAAGGTGGTTACAATCAATGATAAAGGGGGAGATTGTTGGCTATTGTGTCCTTAGTGTTTTCATTGATGTTGAATCCATGAATGGAAAAGGGTATGTAAAGGTCATATGAGTCTTTGTATGACAAAAAAATCAACACGTGACCTTCTTTGCACCTGACCTCTCGAGGTCATGCTGAGACAACTGGTGTAGAATGAGTGTCAATGTGAGTTTGGTGATAGGGATCAAGATAATTGGGCAATATTATATCTTCAACACATAATGTCAGGATCTGTGAGTCTAAGGAAAAGAATTCTCTCCTAACTTGAAGTGGTGTGATGGTTTGGTCTGAAATAATAGCCACTCACTGACTCCAATCAATGTTGAGCTATGTTGAGATTCTATTTTTCGGTTGTTAAACATGCAAAAAATGACATGTGGGCACCTCATATAAATATCCAAACAAGGTCATGGAAGTAAGGACGAGAGACATGGTGGAGCCATAGGGATCTATGGGAAATTTTCTAGCTTGGTCCAGAAAGTCTTGGCCTGATCGGCTACTATGTTAATTAAGGAAAGTTGTGCAATAATGTCTGGTGGAATTGGTGAAGATATGAATACTAATGTATGTAAACTAGTTTCAATATCTAACTGATTAGCATGCCTGATGGGTTGTAGGACCTAAGGATCACAACTGAAGACTCGTAGAGGTTGTGGCCCTTGTATGCTCATACATGTAATTAAGCCCTATTTCCAAGAGTGGTCCAATAGTCATAGGCTTGATTAGCGTTGATGTTTAGGTTATTGAGTTGTTCTATTTTCTTGGCAAAAGTTGCAGGTGTGTGTAAGATTGTCAAACGTAAACTGGTATTAATGTCATTTCAACTCTGGCCCATTGGGTTGTGGGACCAAGGGATCACAACTGTATGTCTTTTCCGGTTGTGGACCGTTGATGGTCATACAAAATGAAATAAAATGATTTTTGATAAGAAAACTAATTATTGAAGAAAATATAATCTATTTTTTGGATTTTTCACAATATATCATAACAAAGAAATAAAAGCAAACAAATGTATCAAAGGAAATATTTTTGATCTTTTCTAGTTTTTAAGAAATGCATTCTAATCTAATAAATAAACTAAAGACAAGTAATTAGCCAGATGTAGCTTGTTTCTTGTGCAGATATGTGAATCTAACCTAAAACAAATAACCTAAGTCAAACAAAAACCCTTCAAACCCTACCTCAGAGGTGAAGAAAAAAGCATGACCCTGAAAGGGCTATCGTTCCCCATAACTTCCCTAGTAATGTTAAAGAGGAAAACTTATTAATGATTTTATCTACGTGTGATTGACTAATCTATTGAAATGAAAAAAATTCTACTCTATTTGATATGTAATTGAAACTAGTGATTTGAAATTGATAATTTATCAAATAAAGCAAACAAACACACAATTCCAACCTGGAAAAGCAAGAGCTTTGGCAAATCTGGTTGTATCTGTATTTGTCTCCTCAGTATGTTCCTTTCTTTCTCTTAGTGTTCATGTGAGTCCAAGGGATAGGGAATGCAAGAACAGTGGTAGGAGGATGGTACTTGAGCAATGGCAGTTTGATGGTAGTCCAGATGTAATGCAAGTAGAAGAAAGAAAGCACAAGAGATTAGATCTTGGATATGCAATTCCTAGCAAGATCATAGCTGTAATACAATTCAAGATACATAAAAATTCGTAGGCCTTTTTCTTGAATGCAAGCATGGAATATATAGGAATGGAGGATGGGAGGTGACTTCATGCACAAGGTAAGAAGAAGTAGTTCCAACTAATTAAATTTATTTAAAAATAGAAGGAAGAAGGAGAATCAAGCAATCAAAGCTAATTTTATACAATTTGTCACACAGATGCATGCTAAAAGCAAAATTGAGTGAACTGTCACATATTAAAACACACGTAAGGCAATCTAGAAAGAGCAGGAAGGACCACCGCCTTGCTCAGGGCGGTGGTTTTAGGACCACTGCCTTGTTTTGGGTGGCGGGTTCAGAACCACCACCCTGGAATGGTGGCGATCCTTGCACTAAAGACCAAAACATGTGCAGAAAGAGGCAGGAAGCTAGAAAAAGCATGAGAAGGCTGAACAAAGACGTCTAGGCAACAAATATACACCGCGAATAAAAATTGGAGCTCAACCACCTTCTTGAAAGGACTTGAATCATCATTGGGGACCTTTGTAACCATTTTTTCGATAATTTAGCACATGCAATTTTAGGTGTGTACATTCTCCATGATGTGTTAGTCAAAGGTCAAACATGAAGGTTGATTGATAGTGTCATGTTTAGTGAAGTCATATGGTGTTCTAGAGCATGGTTCAGTATGCATGGTCATAGTATGAGTCCTTCAAAGTTGGTTGAATGTTTTAATGAGGTCATACATGGTCCTATAGGTATGTTACATGTGTTAATGAGTCTGTAATGATTCAGCATGGTTATTTGATGAAGATTCATGGTGTGAAGCAGTCATTTTAGGCTTATTCCTAAACCTAAAGGATGTGGTATGGTATGGTGACTTGAGAAATGGAGCTGATCAGTCCTGTTAGAGATTGGTAAAAGTATGGTGATAGTGTACATGACATGTATGATGATTTTTAGGTCATTTTTCAGAGGTATAGTGCATGTATGAGGTCCTTGTGAAGTAAGAAGGTGAAGACAAACTAAGTGAGTAGAGATAAGTCATTTTGGCTAGAGTGTTTTAGACATATTTGATATATATGGTGAGTATGAAAAGTTATATGATTTTTTCATGATGCTTTATGACAGTTTTTAGGTCAAAGTGAAGAATATTTTGCAAGATATAAATTTTTTTCCAAAACCATGTTTTCTAGAGTGTGTTTTTGTGTTGAAAGTGAACCTTCTAATGCTCGTTATGAATTGTTTTCTTTTCATGGGACCCAAATTTTTTGGGGTATTTTTTTCCATTAAGATAAGAGTGTTTTTCAAAAATAATTATTTCATTTGATTTTCTGGTTTTTATGAATAAGCATTAAGAAGTTAAAGTGGTTTAAAAACCTAGTTTATCCCTAGCTCAAAAGTAGTGGAGAAGATCTTCTTGGTAAGTCCCTAGAATAGATTTATTTTTCTATTATGATGATAGGAGGTTGTAGAGGAATCCTCCATATTTCTAGAAAGATATGATAGAGATTGTGATAATATGTGGGCCCCACTTAAATAGACAAATTTATAAAGTTTTCAGTTTGTGGAAAAGTCTTCCAATGAACCAAATGATTAAATTAACAATGATTAAATCATGGGAGTTGTACTATATTTCCATGATATTTTTAGTCCATGTTTGAAGTCTTATAGGGAAAAGTGTGCCCAATTTATGAAGACTATTTTTTGGTTTTGGAAAGACAGTTTTGAGCAGTTGCAAAGATTGACCTGCATGAAGACCATCCATTTGGATTTGGAAGGAAATGTAAGATTTTATGGAAATTATATTCATATAAATTTCCAATTATATATGTTTTGTATCCTGGTCATGTGTTTTTATAGGTGAACCATCTCAGTTTATGAAGACCAATTTTGATTGTTTTAGGACATGATTGATTTGGCTAGAAGATTGATATAGTAGACTCATGTTTTATCTTAACTGATGCTTGATATCTAGATTGGAGAGTTACAAGGGAATTAATTTTTTTCCTATTCAAGGAATTTATATGCCTTGATAGTTACAGCAAGGGTGTAAACCACTTGATTTTCTAAAACTACTTTCTAGGCAGTTCAGATCTGTGAAGAGTAAAATAGATTGGTTTACATTTATGGATGTTTAATGAGGTATAACAAGAATGGATGTGATCTACAAGTTAGTGGATTTTTAATGAGTGGTTTCATGGAATAGTTGAGGTGTTCTTGAGTGATCCTAAGATCCAGAGGTGAAGACCGGTTCTTGGAAACAACAATTTTGAGTAGAAAATGGTTCTACTTGATAGAGTTATGAATAAAATGATTGTTTAAAGGTAATTTGTGAGCATGTATGATGTATTTTACATTTTTGAGGTATTTGGATGCTTGAAAAATAATTTTTATATGTTTCGAGGTCTTTGATGTGCTTGGTGATGGGGTTTTGAGCCATTTTTCATTTTTTTAGTTGTCTTGGTGCTTGGAAAACCTACATAGGTCCATGATATGAGTTTATGTGAATGTATTGTTATATTTTTATGTTTTTTTTTTTCAAATCCTTGACCAAGACCGACTTATGTTATGTTTTTGAGTCGACAAACATATAAAAGTGCATGTTTGGTTTAAATTTGAACTACTGAAAAGAGAGGGAAAAGTGCAAGTTGATGGAGAGAGTGTAGGTGGTTCAAATACATAAAATAAGAGCTGAGATTGTATACAAAAGTCTAAATAATTTTAGATAGCATGTGTGAAAGGGTTTGAATCCAAATTAGTTCATGAAAATCCAAGTTTGAGTGAGTTAGAAGAAAGAGGGTTTGAAAGTGTGTGAGTTGAAATTGTGATCTCCATCATTTGTGGCAGAAACATTACATCATATATCTTCATCTAGAGGTGGTTTAGTTTGTTCTTGATTATCTTAAGGGGTTGTACCCTCCTTGTGGAGTTGGTGTTTCACTAAACTAGGGTTCGGTACTCCTTGTAGGGTTGGTGCTCTACTAAACTAGGGGTTGGTGCTCCTTGTGAAGTTTTTTATTCACTAAATAATTTTGATTTAAGTAATATAATCATAAGTTCAGTGGGTTTTATTCCCCTTCAGTATTTCCCACATATATCTTGTGTTCTTGTGCTTTTTCTCTTTGTTATGCTCATTTGAATGAATGATAAGCACACATTAATGAATGGTTGAATAGTTAATGGTTTAAGCAAGTTATTTTTGATTAGTTAAAGTTTTGAAGGATTAATTCACCCCCCTCTCAATCCATTGTGCTTCTGATAGTGGAAAGTGATAGTTGAAGTGGTGGGAATGTGCATTGCTAAATGTCAGATCTTCACTTTGAATCCCACAAACGATTGTGTTGAGTGTTTTTCAAAAATAAAATTTTGAATATAAAAAATTAAGTATTGGCACGCCTAACATGTGGAATATGTTGGGCATAAGATGGATGCATGTGACTCTTATGGACCCCATTTCATTCTATCGGGAGAATAACCACTACCTATAAATTATACATGCATGTCCATCTGATGCCCATCCGATGTCACGTGGTAGGTGTGTGGGTACATAGTTTTATTTGTGTTGGAAAAAACATTGTGTTTTTAACAATGTTGAAAAACATTGTGTTTTTCAACATTGTTGAAAAGTACAGTGCAACGGTTATAGGATTCAAACCGGGGACTTGCAGGATGTGAGCACACGCGCCCACCGATTGAGCTGAAACTTCACATATGCAACCTTATGTTTTAAAATTGATTTATTATTAAAATAGTATGCCAATGAAATTACAGGTGACCGTAGGGCCCTCCCACACATGCACATGTATGTATTTTATGCCCACCCTTTTATGCACATGTTTGTGAAAGTAATATGAAAATAATGATAAACAATTGTTACTTTAAGAAATTATAAGAAAGAATAATTATGTGTAAATGTAGGTAGTGATAGGCTAATTTGGATGCTCTCATAACACTATCCCAAGTTTTAAATTAAAAAATTATACAAAAAAAATACACCACATTAGGAAGACACACTATTCACAAAAAATATTATATTTATTAAATATAAAATGCTTGAAATATTTTTTTAAAGATTTAATTTCAATATTTGATATGTATCAACTATATCTAGAGACAATCCATCTTATAATAATTAAACATAATAATCATATTAAATTTAAAATTAATAATACATATTAATTTGTGTAGAAAATATAAAATTTATGATATTGTTTTTAAGTGATAACATATATTGATTTAGAGATACTAAAATATTTGACACATTTAAAAAGAGACATACCATTTGGCCATAATCCAATATAGATATATATTTACTTTAATCTAATTTAAACTATTTTTAAAATTGTAAGTTAAATTAAGAAATATGTTTTTATTTAAAATGTTTAATTCTAATAATTATATATAATATACATTGTTATTTAGGAAAAGGATGACATTAAATCACAAGCAAATCAGTTCAAAAATAAATTTGGTGAAATAATTTGTCGAGTGGGAAAATAAAGGGTTCTCATCAATAGTGTGCGGGCCCTATTCAACATGAATACCATGTTCATGTGTTCATGTGTTCTTATTTAGATATGCAAAAATCATGTGTGGGATTCAAAGTGAAGACCTATGCGTTGCGGGAAAATAAATGGAGCTTGAATGGGGAAGCTCCATTTATTGAAAACAAGGAAATGAAAATAATCTAAACTAATTTTTGGGGTGGCCCTAAGACTGAGGATCACAGAACAATACTTCCCTAAACCTGTGGCAATTGCTTGTATAGAATACAAGGGAGGAAACTTGTTTAGAGAGTATAATAGGAGAGGGAAAAAGGAAAGGGATTTTAATAAATGAATAGCATAGTAGATTTCATTGAATTAAAATAAAAAAAATCACTTACATCAATGAGAAGAAAACACTTACAAATAAAGAGTAACAATCCACAAGAAACACAAAGTTTTATTGCATCATACTACACAATTTACAATGCTCATGGAGTGCAAGTTGAGATGGAGATATAATATTAGCAGACAAGAAATGTTATAATCAAAAACAAATGAGACGGGGGGTGAATCGGTCCTCCAATAAATTTCCTTTCTTTTACCAAAACATACATTCATCCATTTGGGTGTTTAAACAACATCCATGTTCATGTGTTCTTATTTAGATATATAAAATCAACCACAAGAGAAAGAAACTAAAGTACTCAACACAAGAACACCATATGTAAGTGGGAATCCCTCATGGGGAAGAAACCCCACTAAAAATCTACTTATATTACTCAAATAAAAGTAATTTAGTATAGCACCAAATACACAAGGAGCAACAACTCCTAATTTAGTGAGGCACCAACCCCACAAGGAGTACCAACCCCTAGTTTAGTAGAGCACCAACCCTACAAGGAGCACTAACCCCTAATGTAGTGAAGTGCCCACTCCAAAAGGAGGCTACAATCCCCTAAAGGATAACCAAGTACATAATCAGTCACCAGTATATGTTTGATCTCTGATATTGTTTTTTCCACAACTAATGGAGATCACAATTTCAACTCACACACTAGGTCTTCAAATTATCATATTTTTGTTCTTTCTTCACTTTTCTACGCTCTATCCTCTTGCTATCATGATTCCATGCCCTCCTAAACCTATCATGATTTTCCTCAAACTTAAAAACATTCTCACATGCCTATAAAATATCTCTCTCTAGGTTGCTCACCTTCCCTCCAAGAGCACTAGTTCAAAAATGAACCAAACAAGAACTTAAATATGATTTTCTTCCTTCCAAACCAAAAGAGGTCGGTCAGTCATGATAATATCAACCTATAAAACTCTATAAAATTCATAACTTTTAATTACAATAGTCACATATGACCCAAGTAGGTCAGCCTAGAAAAAAAACCTCATTATATGTGCCAAAAATGGCTCAAAACCCCATATGGACATTCTTAAAATTGCCCTAAAATTAGTATCATAATTTTTCATGACCCAAAACCCTTTACTTATGAGTAAAATATCATAAAAAATTCATACATGGTTGCAATTAATATCAACCAAAAAAATTATTTCATTTACTGGGCCTAGTTCCCTTTACAATTCTCAAAACAAATGTTTCCTTCACCCTTTAGCACCCTAGAAACTTCATCTGATCACCAAATCACTTATACTGAACCAAAGCATGCCATTTTACCACTAAACATCTATTTCAGGGCTTGTATAACACTTCTAAGCAAGTTAGAATTCATGAAACATCATTTTCTTCAAGCAACGACTACATTTGCCTTCACCAGATCAACATGCCAAAACATTTGTTTCCAAATTTTAGCTCATAAAATAAGTTATACACGCATTAAATATATCTAAATGGATTAATTTAATTAAAAATTCATCCCTCTTCACATTTCAAGTGATAGGAAGCATCACCTAATCCATCTCATGCTTCAAACAACATCAAACTTTTACCAAAACAGATGCTCTCCTGAACTACCAAAAATATTCTTACTGAAATAAAGCCTTGTAAAACTATAAAATCACCTCATCAAGAGACAAGACATATATAAATATAAATTTATATTAATCTAATTTCCAAAAAAACTTTAATCACCTCAAAATTCCACCTATAGCTCAAGTTATGGCCAAAACACTAGACCGTGCTATTTGAGACCCCAAAATTGTCCTTTAACTAGTCAACTTGTTTCATCCTAAAAACATCATGAAAATGAACTAACATGTCTTGAATCCTCCATGGACATCAATAAAAACTCCCATTCATCATGGACCATAGATTTTTTGTGCTACTCATTTCGAAAATCTTGTCAGAAAATCTTCTTATTCAGAAACTGTTATTTTTAGGTGGGGCCCACTCATCACCATGACCTCAACCATGTTGGGATTTAGGGGCAGTGGAATAATGCTATGATTTAATAACAAACAAAATCATGTATACATGATCTAAATAATTCCCCACAAAATCTACAATAGTTGGAGGATAAACTAGAATAATTCAAATCACATAAAAGTACACACACATAACAAGCATGTACCGTGGTTCACCAAATGTGGGCTACGTCCACAAAAAATTAGAGATCTCATATATATATATATATATATATATATAATATAATAAGAGATTACAAACCCACTCTTCTACATAAGATTACATGTATCTCTACAAGATTATCTCCTCCTCCCATATCCCCAATTGGATCTTCCTGAGTACACTAAACTATGCCTCCATACCACCACTTGTGTCTCCTCTAGATCTCTAACCAGATCTACTTGAGTGAAATCCAACTGTGCCTCTCAAACATAACCAGATCTCACATACCTGAAGCTACCTTGCATCTGCCACTGTGCATCCAAGCTCTCACTGTATTGGGAATCTATAAATGAGACCTCTACAATATCTAGATCTACATGATCAATAATACAAGATCTTGCAAGTCTACAATGCAAGACTAGATCTACATAGATGGGTAGGTGCACCAATATGGGGGGCCAAAAAGTGGAAAAGAATCCAAAAAAACCAAAATGTGCTCGTGTTTTAATTTTTTTCACTTGGAAATCACCGAACCACAACGCGTACGCGTTTTAAGCAAGTGAAAATGCGTACGTGTTTTGTGTAGTATGGACCATGCATATGTGTTTTGATGGGGTATACTAGAAAAAAAAAATGTTCAAGAATAATATTTCTTTCATTATTTATTATACTTTTATTATTTCTTATACTTTAAATTTATTTTAGTAAATATAAGAAATTAGGTTCACTCTGCACCTTATGGAAGTGGTCTCGTAACTCCAACAGTTATAATCTAGAAGATAGTTTTTCAAAATCTAATCTAGTTAGTACTTACTCATTTTCAGGATTTCAGCAAATGACCTAGATCTTTCAGGGCATATATATTGTAGTCGGTCTTTGTTTTGGGAAAACATATAGTCGTTTTTTAGGTTTTTTGACCTTCTAAAATGGATTTTGGCCCTACCACTACTTGAATTGGTACTAATTTTTAAATTTGGTCCATAATTCACTTTAGTGACCATGAATTAACTCTATGATGTTTGTCTACTTCTTACTAAATAGAGATCCTCACTTTGTAGATAGAGGATTGTTCCTTGAATGGGATTCCTGTTCTATGGCCAAAATTTGGTGATTGTAATGTGCCTCCTCCTTAAGGTGTGATAACACTACTAGGTGTTGAATGAGTTATTACAAGTAGTACCAAGTGAATTACATCAAGTGAACTCAGATGATTTCTCATTCTTAGAATCATGGTGCTCCATATAAAGATCATCCCCTCATCTTTCCTAGCTCTAAAAGCATCCTTTCATGGAATCAATTTCATGATTCTCATACATGATTTTTCTCATATGTCTCTTATGGAGACAAACAATTCCTTAATATTTCACAAATAATGGTCCTTGATAACTCGGTGACATGACTAGCTCATTTTAGCTTGTTTTGAAGGGTGTTCAATTAACTACAAAATGGCAAAAATGCCTTTTTAGGCCTTCAAAGGAAGTAGTCTCTCATAAAAACTAAATGAGTTGATTGATCACCTTAAACACTATTCCCTACACATTGAAACACGTTGAATGATATTTTTAGGAATTTCCTTTGGGTGAGGGTTTAAGATTTAGGGTTTATGGTTTAGGGCTCGGGGTTTATGACTCAAGGTTTAGAGTTTAAGGTTTAAGGTTTAGGGTTTAAGGCTTATAGTTCATATTTTAGATTTTAGGGTTTAGGGCTCAAGGCTTAGGGTTTAGAGTTTTGGGTTTATGGTTCAGGGTTAAGGGTTGAGGGTTTATGGTTTAGGGCTCAAGGTTCAAGGTTTAGGGTTTATGGGTCAAGGTTGAGGGTTTACGGTTTATGGCTCAAGGTTTATGGTTTAGGGTTTAGGGACGAGGCTCATTTTAAGACACCTCTATAAAATTGTAGGTGGAAAATACCTAGTGAATATCCCCAGAACAAGTTTCAGCGAAAGGTGAATTTGACAGTATTCCAAAAATGAATTTTTGCCTGGTTTTTCGAGCCAGAGAAATCAGAGTTCCATACATGGTTACACCATTGACGCACGACAATACGACATCAATAATCATCCTTGATGCACATCAAGACAACATCAACAGATCCCATTGATGCGCGTCAATGGACTCTATTGACGTGTGTCAAAGGACCCTGTTGACGCGTGTCAATAGCCTCTGTGGACGCACGTCAATGGCCTCTTTCAACGCGCATCAATGGACTCTGTTGACATGCATAAATGGCCTCTGTTGACATGCATCAATGGGATCTATTGACGCGTGTCAATGGCCTCTATTGACACACGTCAATGGGATCTGTTGATGGGCATCAATGGAATCTGTTGACGCTCGTCAAGAGAGCCCATTGACACATGTCAACAGAACCCATTGACGTGTGTCAAAATATCCCATTGACATGTGTCAATAGAGACCATTGATGCATGATTTGGCCTATAAATACCCTCCCACCAGTCATTTTCTCGTTTACACTTTCCGAATCTTGATTTTTTTACAGGTATCCCTCATTATCAAAAACGCAAGCACAACTACAATGTCGACTTCACATGCTTCCCAACCGCAAGCTTAGGAAAAAAATCAAGAAGAGAATCTAGTCCAATCCATGGGCAAGATCATCTACAAGAATCCCTTGTGCCCTCACATCCATACTGTTTTAAAGATGTCTTCCGAATATAAAGATTTGATGGATGCGTGTGAGTTTACAGGGCTCGTTGATATGCCCCATTTTGAAACAAATCTAGATATTTTGAATTAACTTCTCTCCTCCTACAATTCAGAGGACGACCTTTTTTATGTGAATCTGAATGATGACCGAATGTTCTAATTCAATATCGAAGCAAATGACATCCATCGGTTTACGGGCCTTCCGTTCAGAAATTTACCAATTGTTACAACGAAGGAAACACTCCTGGAAGATGACAAGAAATATCTTGAATCAACGCTCAGTTTCCATGTTGATTGTAAGTATAATTCGTTTTCATTTATCATTTTTTATTCTATTTTTTATTGTGATACAATTTAGTGTTATAAATTTATATTAATTCCCACTGTTTGGCATTTGTAGCTCATGTCAATAAATCCAGGTGTGGTGTGGATACACAAGCAATTACACACCACTTTCTTGCTACAATGATTTCATTTTTTAAATCTAGAATAATTTTGCAAGGTCGGCAAACAGATATACTAAACTGGGCCATTGTATACATAGTTGCCACTATCTTAAGGCAAAAATTTGATTGGTGCACCTATCTATAAAAAAAATAAGAACTGAAATAAAAAATTCAAAGATTTCAGAAAAACCTGTCATTTATTCCACAAACTATCTCCTTGGCCTTTATTACGAGGCACTTTTAAATTTAAAAGACAAACCAATTCCTACTTGCACTGATGAGGAGTTGATGAAGTTGTCAATTCCATTTAAAGAACAATAGGATATAAACTATTTAGTTTGTATTTCAATTTTCAACATTACACTGCACAAGTTATTAACAATTTTTGGTTTGTAGAGAAGATTTATTGAAGCCCTTCACCTGAAAAAAAGGTGTTATCAGGAAGAAGAGGCCAAAAACACGCTGAGGCTTTTGGAGATTCCCAATCTGAAATGGAAGCTCACTCCTCTCCAAAACCTCAATAGTTTGAACTCGTTAAATGCTAGAGAAGTAATGCCTTCTCATATATTATTTACAAATTCCAAATTTGTATTTTTATTTTCCAATTTAAATTTTAACCAATTGAATTGACATAACATTCAATGTTGATGACATTGCAGGGACTTTGGACCATATGCGTGTTTCGGAAACTCTACCTTCTTCCCAAACTCACTCCGTATAGTTGCATGCATTTGTATCTTCTCAACAACCACCAAATACTACTCCTACACGGCCAGCCTTAGCACCGCGAAAAAATACCCCTCGACAACAAGGTACAACTTTTGAATACTACGTTTAATTTCATAGTTTTTGCCTTTTTGGATTGTTTTCTAGTTTTTCATGTTTTTTTCTTGAAATTTCCAGCACATTGCAGTCCTTATGTTCAAATAGTGGCACTGACCCCCCCTTAACCAATAATTTTTAAAATGCCAACCAGAGGAATAGGGAAAAGGAACATTGGTAAACGCATGCCAATTAATCCGGCCCCTTAGCGGGACACTAAACATTGCCTCCTCCTTTCAAATTCCAACCCTATCACTTGGTGGCTTGCCCAATGCAATGGGCATATCAGTTTTGAATAATATTAATTTAGATGAAGATTATTTGGGCATTGATAGCAATGACCCAACTGGTTTTTTCAATACCCATGAGATGATTCAAGGCCAACATGTATACTTCAATTTTTAACATGCTTTACAATATTGAATTACATTTCAATTTAAATTTATTTATCTAAATCTTGATTAATTTTATCGCAAACAAGATTAGGCCACCCAAAGTCAGAAAGAAGTAGCAATTGATCTAGCCTGAAAGCCCCCATACTTCTCCAGCGAGATTATCTTCATCAGACATTCAGATGGCGAATAGTTGCTACCTTTTCCTTTGGAGAACTTAATTAGTTATGATTGTCAATCCCATGTCAATGAGTTTATTCTACCTCATATCGATCAGATCATAGAATGGGAGAGAAGGGCTTAAGTTCTTATCAATGAGATTGTTAGTTGTTTTTAAAATTATTGGCAAAGAGATAGTTTATACGCTTCATTATGGAATCAACCTACGAATATGGATGCCTTAATTACCCAAGCAAGATGTGGGACTGTCATGTATAATAATAACTATAAAAATGACATTTTTGATAAGACATTAAACAAATTGGAAAATATTAGTGCTGAGGCCCAAACATATTTTAACAAATGGTCTAAGGACAAGGATCTGGTAGCAATTGCAAATGCCGAAAGAGATAGAGCGGTTGTAAGTACTATCACTTTCAAAAAAACATTCTTGTTAATTTGAAATTTTCATTTTTTAGTAATATGTTGAATTGACATTACTTTTTTTGTTCAGTTAATATATGAAAATTTTAAGATTCAAGAAAAGGTATTCCAAGTTCACTTGGAAACAGTGAAGAACAATTTATCTGCAACGAAGAATTTGAAGGAAAATGTTGTTTTGGTTAACAAACAAAACAATACACTAAAACGGATAATTAAAGAGCATGGATTCGACCTGAAATATTATTCAAAGCTAAGGCAACAGCTGATCCAAATTTGCTGTCCCATGGAGATGCGACAAACCAAGAAGAAAGAATTTTAAAAAATCTAGACAGTTGCTGCGGAAGATATTATAAGTTCTGGGGTTATTTCTGCCATTGGGGAAAGGGTTACAGCCACAAGGCAAAGAAACCATTGGGAAAAGGAGCACAGGAGTTGAAATGGATACATAAAAAGAGGGTTGAAAACTTGAAACTTTTATTATTGAGTGTGGAAACTTTAAATATTGAGTCTGGAAAATTTGTAACATTGAATGTTGTGGTCATGGTATTTGAATTTTATCATCCATGGATTTCATAACCTTTTAAAATTTGAAATACTATATAATCTATAATTTTGATTGCATACGGATTTGATAGAATTTTTAGATTGTATATGGAGTTTATGCTTTTTGGTTTACTCTTAATGGTGATTGCATTAGATAGGGATGAATCATGATGATGTATGTTTCTTGTTTACTTGGATTATCATGAATTGTATGTGGACGTAGATTTAGCTTCAAGCACGATAATTCTTCTTCTCTAGACATTAGAATGGATATAGATGATGATGAGTGATGATAATGGATAATTATTTTTAGAAAAATGGAATGATGATAGATGAATGAGGGTTTAAAACCCGCAAGCAATGATCATGAGGGATGTAGTGCCCACTTCCCTTTGACACTGCGAAAGGCAGCGTGAATTTTGATACTATTGATCATATTATGGATCAACTATTATGTTTTATTTTAGTATGATTGGTTAGATAGGCAGATCATGGATTAAGCCATAAAACTGATCCTGGATCTCAGTTAGTATGCTTGATGATTATGGGGAGTACATTATTATTATGTGGTTGATGATAACCCCCATTGTTGTAATCATGGACAACTCGAGTATTGAAGCTGTTTTAGACATGTGACATTGGATATTATGAAGTGTAGCTCCTATTATGACGCATATGATTCATTGGATGCACTGATATAGTAAGTAGAATCTCATAATGACCCCTAAATGATACATGGACCTACAATTCTGGACCTATTGTTGTGATTTGGACTCACCTAATGATTTTTATGTTGCTTATATCATTTTGGACCCCTGTCATCATAACTATAGGCCATGAGGCCGAAGGAGGTCATTGTTATTTTACATGGTTAACAATCACAAAGCTTGATGAGTTAGCCAGGTGACAAGAAAGAAGGACTAACCAGTAATTGAAATTCCAGTGTGAAATCAACAAGGTCCACCATGGCAACTGTGTTATGAGTTTGTGTGTTGTGGTTATGTTAGGATTTCCAAATCATGGGTCCCGATTTCTATTATTGTGACCATGCCTGATATAGGTGTACCCATGTACAATGATGTCCCTCTTTTATATTATTGTTGTATGTATTTTATTTGTAATGTGTTCCTTCGTTTAGATTAATTTACATATGATGCCATGGATAGATGTGAGAATCATAAAGCTCTAGGATTTTAATTAAATAAATTGGGATGTGGAATGTACGAAATAATGTTATTATCTTGGACTAATAGATTAGCCACCCACAATGATTTACTATTATGTATAACCATATGATAGGATAAATAAATCATTATGTAAAAAGTTTGTACCCACTCCACAAATGAACCTCATAGGCATTAATACAAAGAACTCTAAGTTTGGTGCATGGAAGTGTGTACAGAGGATGTAAGAGATGTGTAAGTGCCAAGTGATACCGATTGTGAATGCCACGTGCGTACAATTGTTAGAGTGTAGAGGATACTCCATCCTCTTTGAAATTCAGATTTGATCTTGGATTTCCAAAATTGGAGGCTTGAAGGGACAAGTTGTCCCACATCCTCCTTAACAATCATCCAGGGAACCATTCCTGATGGTTTTGGAGTCAAAATGGAGGTCTTTCGGATTATATTTTGACAGTGATTATGTGTCCCAGTTTTAATGGGCACTCCTAACAGCTTACATGATGAACTCCTTTAATGCATTCCTTTTGGATGTATGAGTTGACCTGGGTAGTGCATCACAAGTAGATTTTGTCATATTTATTTATGGTGATTTGTTTTTTGATAGTTGACTCGTCTCAATGAGAGGGCTCAACAAAGGGAAAATCGATGTTAGATAGGTATGAGTCATCCCACTTGGAATCCACATCAGTGAAAGGGGCCTCGCTCTCCTTGAAGTGGAAATTGGAATTCCTCTCTCATTAATGGTTGTTGAAACTTTGCTATCTCTCTTCTTGGGGTCAAATTTTATGTGCTGATGTGGCAGCTTGCTTTGTGGAAGGAGCTTGAGAGATTTTTGTTGTATGTATTCTTCTGTACTAATCTTTGGAACTAGAATTTTGAGCATCAAGGAACTTGTCATCAGTTTTGGAACCAAACGAATCTCCATGTCAGTGGAGAGGTAGGCATCTTATGGAGAATTTTAGGATATGACTGTTTTTCAGCAGCAACAACAATTGCATGCATTATGTGAATGGTTGTCCATACAAAGACTGAATAATGCTCCAGACACGGATGAGGTAGATTTGAGTCTACCTACGGGAAAGGTGTAGGAGAACGAGAGACGAGGTTTCATCATGGGGTATAAGGGATGGTCACAAGTGGCAACTTAGTTCTCCAGATGGAGGGAGTGATCAGTGGTTTGCAGGAACTGGCACCTAGGAAGAAGGGTAAAAGACCCTCGTGGGCGATTTATTACTTTTGGGGGGGGGGGGGGCGCATAACTGGATAGTTCCCTCTGGGGGGGCAGAAGTGAGCAGTATTGGGAGCTATAAGCAATCCTATGGGATGCTGATGTGTTATATGGGCGGTTTGCATTTGGTGAAAAATGCCAAGATTCACAAAACCAAGACGTCGGACTCGGCCCATAATGCGTCTTGCTCTTGTGTTGGCTTGTTTGAGAAGAAGCAACCCCCCAAAAATCGTGGCACTTGCTATGAGGTAGTTGTGAACTACAATCTTGTTTGATTTATGTGTCATCACATGAAGTGTGGAAAATCATGCAACTTGTATGTGAAAGAAGTGCTCAAAAATGTTGCCATGTGTTGTCAAAAGTTCATAGCTCCATTTCAATATGGTTGGGGCTGCAGGGGCCAATGGGGAAAGATACACTAGATGCTCCCTTCCCATTAAAAATGTACACAAAATGGGTGGAGAGTGTATGCCTGTGGGTCCCCCTTGGATTATTGTGCATCAAAAGTTGAAAAGAAGAAGATATCCGCATGCTGCTATTTGTGAGGGAAGGGAGTTCAGCAGTCCTGACAGTCATCTCTTTGAGTAAATTTTAATGTAACCATCTCCCACTTCGAGTAGGATGGGTGTATATATACAAGTTATAACATGAAGTCTAAAACTTATGTGACATGCCATAGAATGTTGTAATTGATGATCTGAGAAAGGCATTAAGAAGAATTATATTCTTTGTTTTTACTGTTGAAAAGAGTAATGTGAATCGATATCACATACTTGGAGGGTCCATGTGCTGGGTTGTTTGGAGGGAAATCAAATCAAATTGGAAGAGTTGTACAGGCTATTGCTAAAGTTATTTGAATTATCAATAAAGGATGGCTGTTGAGGTTCTTTTAAATTTGTATGGTAATGTATTCTAGATTTGTATTGCTGGGTTCAGGTGAATGAGCATTTTGTTTTGATACAAGAATGAGAAATCTCTGTTTGGAATGTTTGAAAGGACAAAGAAAGAAGCATGTGAATGAAATGCCAAAAAGAGTGTTATATTAATTGTAAAATTGTACTATTAGCAATTGAAATCATGAAGATGCAGGTTTTAGGTTGCTGGAGATGTGTAAAACAGATCGCTGGAGGTATTAGGAGCAGGTGTTGTAGGTCTGGACTAAGCTTTAGGAATCGTTATGCTGACCGAAATTACAAGAAAAAATACCAAACAAAGGGCTGAGAAAAATCAACCAATGTTTTAAAGTTCAAATATGGTAATTCAGGATTCTAATAACAAGAAGTACTTCAGGCACTTATACTTCGTAATCAATTTAAAAATGCCCAGTACGTTAATATGCTAGGATCCCTATTAAATCCATAGTTTGACATAACGGAGCAAGGCACCAAGGAAACAGAGCTTGCAAAACTCATCGTAGAGACAACTAGCGAAGGTCAAACAAGATATTACTAGGAGCACGTTTTCTGTCTCTTGTCTGGAGGTAAAACCTGAGCAACAAGTCTTGAGATCAATAGTGACGAGATAGGGCAGATTTGACCTTCACTAAATAGCATTCTACAGCTCCCCCTAGAATGATCCTCACAAAAAACACTGTTCGACATCAAATCTAAACCTGAAGGAGGAGTGCTAACCACTTATCAAAGATACATGCAGACCCCTGGAAAGCTGAAACCCAGTTTTAAAATCAGACAACCCTAGAGATTTTTTTCTTCAAAATTTACCTTTGAAACTTCACCACAATTCTAGAATATCCATTGATGATTTTTGCTGCAAAGAGGACTTTGAGAGATCACGCTGGAAAGTCCTTGAAAACGCACGAAAAATGCCGAGGAGTTCATGGATCCAAAATTTATTGCCACTTTGAAGTTTTTGCTTCATGAAAGAGGCCATTTAAAACCTACAATCTAACTATCACGAGGGATGAAATGCACATCAATTTGAACTTTGAAAAATTTTCCCCAAAAAGATCTCGCCACCCCGCCACCCTCTCATCCAATCATATGCATGCAAACATGGCAACTTACGGGCAAAACCTGGTTAATTTTATAAAACTCTAGACTATCTCATAGATCAATTTGGCTTTGGTGAAAACTATCTCAGGTTTTCCTCGCAACCCCGCAGTGTCTGCAATCATGAAAACTCACGTGCTGACAGGCTTGGCAGGCACATTCACAAGAATAAAATTGACAACTCCCAATGACGCATTTGACGCACCTGATGCGTAAGAGATTTTAACATAATTTCTCCTAAATGGCACCTGCATCCTACGCAATCTCACCTGGGGTGAGATGACTCACGTGTTTAGGCGGAAAATACGCACGGGTCCGCACGAGCCATTTTACCTGATTTTGAAACCTGATGACATGACGATACTCATATGATACCTCCACCGCTCCACCCACGATGATCAATTTAATGTGGATGTAGATTTATCATCAAGCACAGTAATTCTTCTTCTCTAGAATTTTGAACTTAGTTTTAAGATAATTATTCTCTACACTTGTTACGACATGATCATAATGTCATTAGAATGGATATAGATGATAAATAAATGGAATGTGTTATAATTTAAATTATAAGATGACTCATTAATGATTAGAATGGATATAGATGACATTTTAGAACGAATAGAATTGTAATGATATGATTATGAATTATAGGATAAAAAACGAAATTCAATTGTTTTAATAAATAGGAAAAATTTTAGATAAATAATTGTGTTAATACATAATTGTAGTGTCAAGGACTCACCGGTAAGGAATTATGATAATGTAAATGGATGGTGAATGATATGATATATATGGAAATGATTGAGGAATTTTAGATGTGGAAAACTTATGAATTTAAAATCGATTATAGGGATGTGATTGTTTATCCCGAATTTTCGGATGGTGAATCACGTTTTCCAAAAAAATTATTGAGGAATTTTATGTGGATCTTATATTTAAAAATAAATGTAAATCAACAAAAAATAAATTAATCCTAAGAAATACCTAAGAAATTGAATCATCACTGGTAATTTGAAATTAAACATAATTGCAAATATGATCGGGTTTAGCTTACCTCTTGCGTAATTAGATTGCTGTGAAATCATCAAGGGTAACGTGCTAGATCTTTTTTTTACATGACATTGTAGATAGAGGGGTGAGTTGCCTGACATTGTCAGTCCTGACTCCTGAGAAGTGCCAGCAACATCTTTAAATGGATATAGACCAACAATATCTTTAAAAATAAATTGTATTTAAATATATAGTAAAATTAGACCTGTAACGTCTTTAATGATAACAAGAGCTGAAAAAATGTAAAGTAACAAACAATAAGATTATGTTGAAGAAGATAAATATTTAAAATTGAAATCATCACCGGTAATGTGCTAGATCTTTGTCTTAAAAAAATTCAACACAAAAAATGGATTAGTAGATAAATGGGTGAGTTGCCTGACATTGTCAGTCCCGAGTATGGAAATAGCTTCCTCGAGAAGTTCAACCCACGTTTTCAAAAAATAAAAATATTGTATTCAACTAAATGTAAATACATACACCTGTAACATCTTTAATGATAACCAGAGCTGAAAAAAATGAATAGTAACAAACAATAAGATTAAGGGGAAAAAGATACCTAGCGTTTAAAGTTGAAATCATCATTGCCACTGGTAATGAGCTAGATCTGTGTTTTAAAAAAACCCAACACAAGAAATGTATTAGTAGATAGATGGGTGAGTTGTCCTGACATTGTCAGTCTCTGAGAAGTACCAGCTTCCTTGAATCGATGTCAACCCACATTTTCAAAAAAAAAAAAGATTTAGTTAAATAAATGTAAATATATAGACCTGTAACATCTTTAATGATAACAAGAGCTGAAAAAAATGTAAAGTGACAAATAATAAGATTAATAAAGAAGATACCTATTTAAAGTTGAAACAATCCATTATCAATAGCTTCATCGAATTCGATGTTGTCTTCTGTAGAATGTGACGAAGAGCCAATTACACTCTCAAGGTTGGGAATATTTGTACTTGTAGCTGTATTATTCACACCTCTTCTTTCGCAAAGGGAATTCCAGTGCGCAATTGCTCTGTCGAACAGAAAGGTTTCAATGGAGTATCGAGAAACATAACACCTCATGTAACTTTCCATATTTTTATCCAACTTGTTTCTTAGTTTTGATTTTATAAATGACAATGCACTAAAAAACCCTTTCATCCTCCACAGACCCCAAAATCATTGTTTGGCATAACTCATATAATCTGAAATATTCACTGATATCTTCTTGTAAAATAGAACTTTGATAGATTCCTCGCCACAACCTTGTAATAGCACCACTTTCAGAAGGTTGATCTAAATTCTTATATTGGTTCCTCATTGTTGTTGCAAAATTTGTTGACTGAAACTTTAATAAATCGGCATTCAGTATACCTTTGATTTCCACACCCTTGAGCTCTGACGCCTTTGTAAATTGTTCCATTATTGTACCCGTTGATTTATGGAAATGCTTACTAACAAAGTCTACACGGCCACCTTCAGTATTCCAAAAATTAGGATTCATCACACCCATGGCTTCCAGAATTTTATCTTTACAGAAACGTTCCCTAATTTCTGATGACAAGGTTTCTGAAAAAATTTTAAGCTTTATTCTTGTTTCAACTATAACAGACTCAAAAAAATTACATGTCACAGGAACATCTTCTCATTCTGATCCTGTAATATCTTGACGTTTTTGTAAAATGTGAATAGGTATTTCCCTCCCATTAACAGTGATGCAGAGGTGATCGTGGATATTAAATCTCAAAAAGGTGTTAGGATTTTTAAGATCTAATAAATCTCTCCAATTTTCAAAAACAGGTGCATCAAAACTATCATTGGAACAGTACAATATATCAAGACTTTGACATACCATTTTCCTCATCCGTATAAAATCCACAATATAGATTAATCTGCCCTATGCATGCTTCATCAGTGTATTGATCTCCTTTAACATTGGAAGAATACCAACCAATGTAAGCAATGTCTCCAAATCAGTTAAACGGATCAACAAGTCCCTTGCCCTATCAACTTCATGACGGTATTTGTGCATGAAACCAACCAATGAAGGATACTCCTCACAAACTCTACATGCAGGTTCATACAAAGAGATCCATCTAGTCTCCACGTCCTTCAAAAGTTTTTTACCATTTGTAATTCCAATTGCAAATTTTTTGAACTCGACAAAACGCTTTGGGCTGCTTGACATATAGGCATGAAGTTCTCTTATAAGGTCTTCTAATTTAGCAACATTTTTGTGGTTGCTTACCATTTTATACGCTAAATTCATTCTGTGAGCCATACAATGAATTGGTAGCATATATGGGGCCACTGTTGTTTGTAATCTAACACAGAGCCCTGTTCGGTGACCCTGCATGACAGATGCACCATCTTCTCCAATGCATACCAACTTCATAGAAATTTCATAATCATTCATACTAGCAACATCTTTCAAATGAGAAACAACTATTTTATATAGGTTTTCGGCATTGCAGTTTTCAACCATTTTCATAACACCCAACAGATGAGGTGTCCTTATATGATTTTCTAAAGTATAGATGTGGATGCATACCCATGCGGTGTTGTCAACTGCTGTCACTTCATCAATTGAAAGAGAGATAAAGTTTGCTTTTTTTACATTCTCTTTCAAATCTTCCTTCTCTATCATCGAGAGGCATTTTGCCATTTCCCATCCACTACTCTCAGACCAATGAGACTGAGGTACATTCAGCATTCTGTTAAATTGATACAAAACTTTGAAATTGAGGAAATCCGAAATCACTCTTCCTTTTTTAAGTATTTGAAAAAGAGTAGAGAATTGTATGAATTTTGCATGTAGATTTGTTTCTTTCATCTTACCAATATGTGATGTGATCGTTCCTCCCTTTTCCAACAGATGTCTGTGTTTTTTCTGCTCTGTCTCATATTCCCCTGCGTATCTAACATGCATGCATTCTTTTTTAGTTTTCCACCTATGTGTTTTGATTTTCTGTCCATCTGCCCCTATTACAGTTAAATATTGTTTTCCACAATGTTTTTCTATAGTGTCCAGCTTCAGTTGCATTTTTTGTTGCTTTCCCAATTTCTACGTACATATTGTACATGTACATTCAGATGGGATTTCTTCATAATTAGATGATTGTACAGGTTCAATAAACAGAAATTTAGCTGCCCAATAAAACTTGTATGTCCTGCCAATGGTCCACATATTCTTGTTCGTTTTCAATGCTTTACTTTTTTGAGTAGAATTTTGAGCAATATCAAAATCACCAGGTTTCCTCTTTCTTGGACCGGAGTTTGATTTTGATTTCTGTCTTCCATTTTGCTGAGTGTTTGTATCTGTGATATCTAGCTGCACTTCTGGTTGCACCCCAACAGGAACAATATCTTCAAGATCTGGCATATTATCATAGGTTTCATTTGTTTGACTTTGATACTGTGCAGAAAGCATGTCCACCTCAATAATACCTTCCACACAGTCAGTATTCTGATTCTTTGTGGTGGCATCTATATGATTGGTATTTACAATATCTATATTCGCAGAGTTTCCAAAATACTTGAAGAGTGATTTCTAAGATTTCTTACTTACTTTTATGTTATTCATATTCTTTCAGCTGGCACCTTCTATTATTCTGAAAAGAGTCATGCGTTAGCAAAAGAACCAAGTAGCGACTCTGTCCAGTGTCTGAGGTCTTGTCGCGCATCCACTGTCTGAGGTCACACGTCCACTGTCTTAATATACTATCGCGCATCAACACTGCCCAATTCGCACGTCAATACTTCCTCTGTCGCACATCAACACTTCCTCTGTCGCGCGTCACTTCTTTTCCCAAGTCGTGCGTCGACACTTCCTCTGTCGCACGTCAGAAACACCTTTTTTCCACACGTCAGTACAGCTCTTGTCGCGTGTCAGTACAGCTCATGTCGTGCGTCAACAATTCCCTTGTCGCGCGTCAACACTGCATTTGTCGCGTGTCAACAATCACAGGCTAACAGTAATATGAATATATGGTGCTCAAGGGTATGCGAGTTCAAATTTCACAGTATTGGTAATTTGGCAAGCTACTTGAGGTATACTACCCGACAAATCACCTAGGTTTTTATAGGAGATGTTTTCAAATGAAGGCGAAGCCGACCCCCCAAAAAAAATATACTATATATTTTAGGCGAACAGGACACCGACCCACTCCGAATAATTCACCTTTTCAAATTTTCCTAAAATGAAATTTTTACCATATTACGAATATTCGCCGCTAAAATTATCCCTGTTTCTAAGGGTCTTTGTGAGGGTTGTACCCTTGGAAAGCATCCTGAAAAGAAATTTGACAAAGGAAAATCCTGGAGAGCCACTCGTCCCTTGGATCTTGTTCACAGCGATGTTACGGTCCATTTCCTTCTCCTTTGTTTACTAGAACTCTTTATGTGTTAACCTTCATTAATGACTATTTGGGATATACTTGGGTATATTTTCTTAAGCTTAAGTCTGAAGTCTTTGAACATTTTCAAGACTTTAAGGCTCTTGCTGAGAAATAGGTGGAACAGTCTATCAAGGTTATTTAAACCGACAATGGAGGTGAATATGTAAACAATAGGTTCATGGATTTCTATACTTCTGAAGGGATCTCTTTGCGGCATATAGTTGCTTATAGCCCTTCGCAGAATGGAGTCGCAGAAAGAAAGAAGCGTACTCTTAAGGAGATGGCCACTTGTATGATTTACTCGAAGTCTCTTCCTCCGCAGCATTGGGCTGAAGCAGTGAATTATGCAAATTACATTCAGAACCCGTGTTCCACACAAGGCAGTAAGAGGGATGACACCCTTTGAAGCCTAGCTTAGATGCAAGCCTGATGTTGAGAACTTTCGAGTATTCAGATCCAAGGCTATGGCTCGGATTCCCAAGAAGAAACGTAAAGGCCTTGGAACCACCAATCCAAACCTTGTATCTTTTGTAGGGTATCCTGATGGCATGAAGGGATATCGATTGATGAATCCTACTTCTCATGAGTTGTATATTGAGAGAAGTGTTAAGTTTGATGAGTCTTCTTTGAATTCTATTTCTCCACCTATTGAGGTTCTTCAGCTCGCTGACTCAGATTCTGACTCATCAGATGATCATGTTGTTGAGCGTGCTCCTCTTCCTGATCCTCCTGACCATTAGAACTTTGAGTCTTCTGATTCTGATAGTAGTGATGACAAGGACTATGTCCCTTCTCACTCAAGTGAAGAATCTTCTGACTCTAAGCCTAATCCTCCTAGTCCCCTTTGGGCCAAGAAAACTTTGCAAAGTGTTGGAGATTTAGTTAGAGATAATTCAGATATGAGATGTACTCACTCAGATTTTTTTGGACCCCCACTCTTTCTTCGCCTCTGCTTCTGATCCATATTCTATCCGGGAGGCTTCTGGTATTCCTAAGTGGGATTCTGCCATAGGGATGAGGAGTATTCCTCTCTCATGAAGAACAATAATTGGGATCTCACCACTCTTCTGAAAGGAAGAAAAATTGTTCGGTATAAGTGGGTGTTCTGAAAAAAGTATGGAGTAGATGGAGACGTCAAAAATTTTAAAGCGCGATTAGTATCAAATCATTTCTCCCAGAGAGCTAGGGTTGATTATACAGAAACCTTTGCTCTGATTGTGAAGATGACTTCTATTTGACTGACCCTAGCCATTGCCACAGTGAACAGATGGAAATTCCATCAAATGGACGTTAAAAGTGCCTTCCTTCATGGTGACCTAGAGGAAGAGATCTATATGGAACCAACATCTGGGTTATGTCTAAGATTCTTCCCTCGTTAGTAGTTAAAGAAGTCTCTTTATGGCCTTAAACAAGCCCCTTGGGCTTGGTATGCCAAGATGGACTCCTTCTTACTTACATCAGGGTTTACTAGGTGTCACTCTTATCCAAATGTTTATATTCTACGGCAAGATGACTCCATACTCATTCTTGTTCTCTATGTTGATGACTTGTTGATCACACGCATCTCTTCCTCTATTATTGATTCTATGAAGATTGCCTTGGCTAACAAGTTTTCCATGACTGACTTAGGTCTGCTTCATTACTTCCTTGGGATCCAGATTTCACAATCTGACTCGAGAATCTTGATTTCGCAGCCTAAGTATGCTCTTGATTTGCTAGCTCATTTTCAAATGACCGATTACAAGTCTTCTCCTTCTTCTTTTCTTTCCAAGGTGAAGTTGGTTTTAGATTCCTCTACTTCCTTGGTTGATGGTACTCTTTATCGACAGTTGGTGGGGAGCTTGATTTACTTGACTCACACTCAACCAGATTTATCGTATGTTATTGGGATCATGTCCAGATTCATGCAGGATCCACATGAGGTGCATTGGAAATTTAGCTAAACGGATCCTTCATTATGTTTGTGGCACTTATACTGATGGCATTCACTATCATGGAGGAGTAGATATTGACTTAATTAGGTTCACATATTCTGATTGGGCCGGTGACTTAGATCATCAAAAATCTACTTCTGGCTATAGTTTCTCTCTTGGTTCAGGTCCTATTAGTTGGTCTAGCAAGAAGCAAAATGTAATTGTGATATCATTGACAGAGGCAGAATACAGAGGAGCAGTTAACGCTGCCACAGAAGCTATTTGGCTACAGGGTATTTTGACATAGTTTAGCATCCACTTTTGGCGGCCTACCATTATCTACTGTGATAACACAAGCACTATCTCCATTTGTAGAAATCCAGTTCAGCCATCAGCAGATGAAGCACATTGAGATCTATATGCACTTCATACGAGAGCTTATTCATGATAGTATCATCGACATTCAATACATTCAAACAACTGATCAGATTACAAATATATTCACCAAGCCCTTCACTGAGGTGAAGTTTCTTCATTTAGTCTCTTCTTGGGGTGAGGTCTTCTGCAGCTGCTCATCTCCTTCGGGCTATGTAGTCCTTCTTTTCTTCTTCTTCTTCTAGGAAGATTGTGTTTGTATATGGGCACCTCATCAGGCCTTTAGTTATCGGGCCCCATTGACACATCTTTCTTAGTTGTTTAGGGGTGTCTTCCTTTTCCATCTGACTCATCCTTGTCGCTACCCCCAACTTAAAAAAAATGATTTTCCATCACACCAAAATCTCAAACTTATGGTGGAGAGGGATCTCATCGTGTTAATCAGCTACTACGCCAACACCCTCATGCACGATGGAACCAGGTAATACACCCAATCGGCCCAACAGCATTAGGAGGCAATGACACTAGGAATTTCCCAGGAGGTCAGCCATCGCCACACTACTCTGGGGCTGGCGCGCTTAACTACCTGGCTCTGATACCAAACGATTTGCCATCACACCAAAAGCTCGAACTTATGGTGGAGAGGGATCTCATCGTGTTAATCAGTTGTTATGCCAACATACTTGAGCTAACCTGGAGCTGCAAAATACTACCCAATTGAAGTGAAGAGAGTCCTATTATTTCCCTAAGCATCACACTTGTTTCATAGATACATTTCATAACCAAAAACTCAATTCTTCTTCCATCTCTACAAGGAGAGGATTTGGGGAGGGTTTGGAGTGACTTTCACTGTTAACGTTCCTTCATAAATCTCAATCCATCATTTTAATTCATTCCACCTCTAAAATTATCTTAATTCAATGATTTAACTATGGTGAAGAGGCTTGGACACAATGCACAAGTTTTGTGTACCATTGAAGTCTTCAAAGTTGACCTTCGAGTTAGAGAAGGACATTCTAAGAGCTAGATTTCACTAAAAAAACTCATAACTTCAAAAATATTCTTACTTTTTCCCTGAAATTTGTACCATATCATTATGATAGGTCCCTTCACATGTACCAATTCTTGATTTTTCATAAATGTACATGTACATTTTGTCAAATCTCATTTGTGTATTCTTTCTTGCTTGTTCTCAAGGGCAGCCATTGAATTGACCCTTAGCATGCCTCCTAAAGATGAATTATGACATGTAGCTTCATATGGGGAATTTTTACAACATCCCTATATACTTCCAATGATTTTATTTTATTGACATGGCCTGATTTTGCTTCATACTCCTTACTAGGTCCCTGAACTAGGGCCTAAATGAGCTAGTTTACACCATAACTCATCAAAAATTATATGTTCTTCTTCATGTAACCCCTTAAAAATATACTATAATGTGTATCATGCCTTTAATGTGCTTTACCATCAACCTCAGATCCTTCACTCCACCTTTCCAAGTCCATTTGATGACTAGGCCTAGGGATTAGGCCTATTGAATTGAGCTAGTCTGACTAATTCAACTCATGTACTCATGTACTCATGTATTCATCCTTCTGATCTTTTTCCCACATCAAATATATGTTGGAACATGTATGACATCATCCTAGTATGCTTTCACATCGTCACCCTGCCTGTAGTAGTCACAATTTTCAAAAAACTAAGTCTCAAACAGGTGCTATCATGACCATGCCTTGTCTTGGCCTTGTCAAACTCATTCCAAACTTCCTCTAGCTCTCCCGCATCCTTCTTTTTCATTAATGTGCCTTTTGTATCAATAACGACTCACTATACACATGCCAACATTGCCATCATGAGTGGGTTCACCTCATCTCGAATTAAGGTTGAGGTATTTGGATTTCTTTTTCAGACCCCTTCCTTACAAAGGGATTTCAATCAAAAAATATTAATATCTTGGTTGCACGATGGAGTTTTGGTTTTTTCTCCCTAAGATTGCCCCCCGTCCCACCCTTGTAATACAAGCTAGTTGGCATGTCCTATGCCAAGCAAGCTAGCCTTTGATCGAGAAAGACCACTCCGAGAAAATCATGGGTCCTCACCAATACCCAATTTAGTATTCGTTGCAGGCCTATATTTGGATAATATTGTGTTTAATATATAAAATATATAAACTTAGGGCACCTTAGCTATGCAATTACATCTAATAGATTTTCTTTAAAACAAAATCTATATTTAAATCCCGTGACTTAAAATAAAACACATTGTATAGGTAACCGGCGCCGGTTAGACCTAACCACGGATGGTTCCCACTTGCTCTGCCCAATGTCTATCCTGTCTGACCGATGACAGGTTGTGGTTCCCATTACTCTGACCAAAGTTAGGCATGTCTAACTAATGATGGTTCTGGGTGACCATGCTGGTTCCCCCCTTGACCGATGATGGGTCATTGTATTTCTAGTCACTTTCCAGTGCATGCTAACTATGAAGCAATCTAGCTCCACAACCTAAAAATCTCCCACTTAGAGATAAATTTATGAATCTCTATACATGTACCTATACATCACCATCCTTTATGCACATTGAAGACCATCTATTCTTTCCTTCAACAATTCTCTCAAAAAATAAAACTAGGAAGATCAAAGCCATGTTCTCAAACCAAGAAGATGAAACCATGACTTACCAAACCTGCACGAAGCTACAACTGATCCATGACACCAAGCCTTAAGCTCCCACTAAATCGTAACACCATACCAATTGTTGGTATCAGAAAAAGAATCCAACCTATCTCCTCATGCAACAAGCCATCATGACTAACACACCTATAAGAGCTCCCACTCAAACTAAATTTCTGAGCCTCAATCGTATCCATGGGCCATACCTGTAAAACCAACCATGTTCTCCATCTGTCTATCCATGTCTCCATGCAACAGCCAATGCAACTGACCAAGATAGGTCAAACTATAATATGCGAAAGCAAAACAAGATCCTGGGTAAAGATAGCCCACATGAGTTCTACCTGCAACGGTGGGTGATCAATCCACAAACCTGCATAACTCAATAGAATCCAAACATTACAATCTGCAAATCCAACTCTACATAAACAACTAGCATGTCCAAGATAACCATCTGTAGATAACATCTCTCAAGGAGTAACATAGTAACAAGAGGAAATACAAACATCCCCTACTCATTTTCAAAGCATCCATGTGCAAATCAAACATTTGCATCATCAGAGACTCACAAAATTGAATCTATTCAGCATGTAAAAACTCACCATGTACATCCATCCATATCACTAGCTCTCCAGAAGCTCCAAGTCTACCACTGACTAACTCCAAAGCTGAATATGAATCATCTGCTCATCAATGTCAATAACAAACATCCATGTTGAACCATGCCACTAATATCAAGTGTAAATATCAGCATACATATCATCAACATAATGCACCGATCAACCAAGATGAAAGGAAAACAAGGGCACCATCTAAAAATGGTAAATAAACACTAATGTTAAACCTGTGACCAAACCGACCATGGTTTCCTAACCAACCCTGGTCACTACCTGACCGACCAAAATTACCAGATGACCGACCATTGTTAATCCTAACCAACACCGGTCTCTGTAACAGTCAAATTTTCTATTTTAACCCTTAAAACTCTAAAAAAATGCTCTATCATCTTCACCAAGCTGAATCTAACCATCAACTATAATCCCATAAGGATAACCAGGCACCACAAAATAAACTTGAAGTGACATCATAAAGAAATAAACTCAATATACCTACAAATCCTTAACTATCCTCCAAAACCAACTAGTGCCTCTGCCACTCTGAACAGTAGCAATCTCCTCTCACTCTGCATATGCATCATGTATCTAATCCTGCAATACTAACAACCATGGCTTTCTCCCACTGAACATGAAATCCCCTACACTACCTACTAATATGTTAGTGAGAAATAAAACCAGATGAAAGACCTATAAAATTAATTCCCTTTCTTCTCTGAGAATACTTCTACATCACAGAAGTTTGGACTTCTTGTGAAGAAGGTGAATCACCTTCTTTCCATCCATATGTACTCAACATCTCTCGTTACCTACAAATATGTCTAACCATGAATTTTCATTCAGGATCTCATCCTTAGACTAGAAACCCTTGTCCTCAAGATTCCACACAACCGGGAAGTAAAATTCAAACAACACCAAGAAACCATCATGTAAATTTGTGCACACAGTCCAAACATAATATCAGTTTCTTGAAACGAAAGAAATAAAACATGAACCATATAGATATACCTGACTCAAAGTCTCAATAGACTAACTGAGCCAACTCCATCCTCTTTTTGATCCAAACCATTGAAGTGATCAACATGGTTTCTTCCTGTACACACTGTGTCAGAAACTTGATCCTCCAAAACAAGACACTGAACCATCTACCCTCTCTTGCTATAAAAAACCCTGTGTAGATAAGTTGCCACAAAGACCAACCATAGTCATCCACTAACCAACCATGGTTAGCTGACCAGTATCAGTTCCTCTGTGACTGACCTCAATTCTCAGACCGATGTCTATGCTGCTAGAATGAACCCAACGCCACACAATTTGGCATAGCACACCACACCTGGTGCCTACTTCGACTGAAGCCGATAGTTAAGCTAAGCCAGTCATTTTAAGAAGCATCCAAATCTTGTACAAAATACTTAACAACAAGTCCATGCAATAAATTGCATCAAGATGAAACATATCACCTTACCAGCACCAAGACACTCAACCACATCTTCAAATGAAGTACATGCTTCTCTGATGGAAGCCTCATCTTCATTCTGTGCTATTGCCTCTCTATTGAAGCATGTGCATCTAACTACACCAAAGGATGCATAACTGCTCCTTTTTCTCCCATTCTCAGATTTAGATCTGCAATCCCAAACATGCATGTGCAACCAAAATAATATAAGCACTGCAATACCAAGGTAAAACCATACCTCAATAACTAGATCTGCAATCTGACCAACATGCTTGTGCCTCCAAGAACTAGGAACACCTCAAAAACAAGATATAATCTATGTATCTTTCCATTCCTTCATATCTATGATATTTTGTTTATAACCAGAATGCTCAGTAACCGACCACGGTCACCCTGTAACTGACCACGGTTACCCTACCGACACCGGTTGCCACATAACCAATGCCAGTCACTGTGTTCTCCAGCAACCTTACTCTTCCAGCTCCCACTTGAGATTAAATCTCTTCCTGTGATCTTCTCATCAGGTAAAACAAACGTTTCTCTGATACCATTTGTTGGGATTTAGGGGAAGTGGAATAGTGTTATGATTTAATAACAAACAAAATCATGCACATAAGATATAAACAATTCCCCACAAAATCTATAGTAGTGGGAGGATAAACTAGAATAATCCAAATCACATAAAATTACACACACATAACAAGCATGTACCATGGTTCACCAAATGTGGGCTACGTCCACCAAAAATTAGAGATCTCGTATATATATAATATAACAAGAGATTAAAACCCACTCTTATGCACAAGAGTACATGTATCTCTACAAGAGTATCTCCTCCTCCTAGATCCCCAACTGGATCTACCTAAGTACACTAAATTGTGCCTCCAAACCACAACTTGCATCTCCTCTAGATCTCTAACTGGATCTACCTGAGTGCACTCCAACCATGCCTCTCAAACTTAACCAAATCTCACATACCTGAAGCTACCCTACATCTGCCACTGTGAAACCAAGCTCTCACTGTATTGTGAATCTGCAAATGAGACCTATACAATATCTAGATCTACATGGATCAATAATACAAGATCTCATGGATCTACAATGCAAGACTAGATCTACATAGATCTATAATACAAGATCTCACCAACATGTAGATCTACAAGAAGAAATGTTATGTGCTATGCATACTATGCAAGCCATTACATGAGACTAAAAATACAAAGGAAATACAGTAACCTATTATTTCCTTCTGTCAATCTCCTCTCCATGGAGTCTCTGTCTTCATGTAACCTGTTCCTTTTTCCTCTTCTTCTTCTTCTTCGTCTTCATCCTCTCGGTCTCAAAGAATCAAGGATCTAATCCAATCCTTCTCTTTTTTCACCTAAGCCCTTACTTTTACACTTATATATAAAATATATAAATTTAGGGAACCTTAGCTATGCAATTACATCCAATAGATTTGCTTTAAAACAAAATCTATATTTAAAGCTTGTGCCTTAAAATAAAACACATCGCACAGGTAACCGGTGCCGGTTAGACCACCCTGTGGATGGTTCCCACTTGCTTTGACCGATGTCTATCCTGTCTGACCAATGACGGGTCACGGTTCCCACTGTCTCTGACCGAATTCAGGCATGTCTGACCGATGACGGTTATGGGTGATTGTGTCGGTTCCCCACTTGACCGATGACGGGTCACTATATTTCCAATCACTCTCCAGTCCATGCTAACTGTGAAGAAATCTATCTCTACAACCTAACAAACCATACATTTCTGGAAATCTTGATTAGTCCTCTACAACATAAAATCATCACATTTTCACTTACAAGTAAAAATGGGTTATTATACTTCACCTTTTGCAAACTACTCCTAGCTAGGGTTTAATTAGGGCTTTTGACCTCTTTACCTTCTTAATATTTTTTCATAAAAACATGAAGATAAAATAACCTAATTATTTTTTTGAAACCTTCTAAACTAACCTTATAATCATCCTTGAAAGGTACAATGTCCCATGCAAAGCACACTATTTACAAGGAGCATCAGAAGTTCAATTTCAAGCTTGTTTTTCACTTGTTCTTGACTTTGTCTCACAAAATCAGTCATATCTTACAAAATAAACAACATGGGAACCTAAAATTTTTTTGAGAGCATCATCACTCATCCCTCTAATATCTCTAATCATCATAACATAAATTCCATGGCCCAATCTTTCCAGTCATTAAGACTTACCTATGCATGCATGTTAGATCTGCATAGTAACAACTAGTGCCAATTGAAATAACGCAATAACTCAACATGAAACATCTGAAAATGACCCAAAATTACCTCATTTTTCATGATAAATCTGAATGGATACTTCCATGATCTCAATTGTCTCTAATACACTCTATCACACCTCTGAGCATGCATACCTGCTCCTAATGAGCACTTGTAACATGGTGAGCCACCTATACCTGCACTATGCCACTATTGTGAGTTCTCAAGCACTCTCAAATCATGTTAGCCAACATGCCAACATACTTCCTAAGAAGCAAAGAATCTCACACTGCCAAGCAATACCTCATAGGCACCTGTATGGGCTTGCTAGAGAAAGCATGCATCATTGAATCCCATTGTAGTAGGTCAAACACATCTGAAACAGTATTTTAGCATCACATACATCATCATGACATCATCCTTCAACAATCACTTTATCACTAATGTGTTTTTTCATTAATGACAACACCTAATAGGACAACATGCCAACAAGAAATAGAGGAAATGAAGGCACTTATTTCTATAAAGAAAGTGAGAGCTAACAAAAAACCATTAACCATCCCCTTGAAATGAGGGTGCCATTCGTATTTATAGTGCTATAAATATCCTTTCATCTCTTCCACATGAAATTTCACCTTCCTTTGTGACTATTGACCTTTTGAGTTCTTGTCATGACCTTTGATGTTCCTGCATGACTATTGACCTTTTGACTTTTATTACGACCTTTGATGTTCCTTCATCACCTCTGACCTTTTACCTTTCACATCATTTTCTAGGCCGCCAAAAATCTCCTTGACGTGAAACATCATTTTTTTGTTTCCAAAAATCTCTTTGATATGCAACATCATTTTTTGTACTGCCCAAAATATCCTTTATGCATGACATCATCTTTCGTATGTGTGACTGCATTCTTTGGTCGCGGGACTTCATTATATTGTTGCACGTCTACATCTTGATCTTCATGTCACATGACAGAATTTTATGGTTTCCTAGGTCTCTGTGTCATGAAAATTAATTTTGTGGTCACCTAGGTCTCCATGTCGGGCAACTAGATTTTTTGTTCACCTAGGTCTCTATGTCACACGACTACACCTTGTTATCGCACGTCTTAAGCCTTTCGGATGCCTAAAATTCATTTTCGGGTGACCAAAATTGATGTTAGGAAACAAAAAAATTTTGTTTCATGACTCAAGGCTTTATTTCAGGTGTCTTGGGACCTAGGATGCACGTTTTAAGTTGTTGATGCGCGTCGTGGGATTTGTTGTCACTCAACTAGAGTTGTTAAGGTTGTCGCGTATTTGTTTTCTTCACCCCAAGAGAAAATTTTAACAAAATTTGGTCATCCAATATATGAAAATTTATGAAAAACAGCCAATGAATCCAATGAAAATATCTATAAGTCTTGAAAATAAATTATTCATCAACCTTTACCCATATTTTCCCTTTTTCCTCAAGTTGTGCGCCGATAGACTGAGTTGCAAGAAGAGTTTATGATCACCACGGACTAACACATCAAATGGGTCATGAAGACCACTAAATATAATTTAATTTGAGATTTTTTTAGGCTTACAAATATTCATGAGACTCCTGAAACCTTTCGAGAAAGTTACAACTTGTACAAGGATCTTTGTGTCGCACTATCAGACAATTTTTCACATCTCAATATTCCCAAAATATTTCCTTGAAGATTCCAACATGAAGTAGGCTCTATTATCTCTCCAATTCCTAGGTTATTAGATTATAAATCTTCACAAGGCTCCTAAAACTCTTCGAACATGGTGACCAAATTTTTCAGAATATGCATTTTCCAATACCTTACTCACAAAGACCCAATTTCACATAACTTGTTCCTAAACCTTGATTTTATTCCAGAAATTTCCTAAACTGCTACGATGATTGCATAGATTTATTACACACTACTTAGAGGAATTATCTCTTCTTGGTACATTCCCAGGAGATGTTCATTAGGTATAAGAGTCCTGAAAATAGGCCTTTTTAGGACTCTGAGAACAAATCCTTTCAGGTGGATCATAATGAACTCATGAACTATTTCCCACCAAATTACTTGCACATGAAACACACTTTAAAAATATATTTATCTCATTGCTCTCAGACATGATGGGGTTTATATAGTCAGATATTGGTTGAAGGATAGGTTTACATTACCCAGTTCAGGGATTTTTTAGTGTGGGCTTAGTCGTCATGGAATTTTTTTTAGCTTTTCATGCTAGACATTTAGCATGACCATAGTTCACTCTAGCTTGGGGACATGTATCGGATTGAAAAATGTGAATACGAGGAAATTAGGAATTCTATAATCTCAAGATACTAAGAGGACCAGTGTCTTATCCATTGAGCGATAGGGCTCATTACAAAACAACGATGAATACAACAAAACCTCATTTATTGAACACAAAACATGACAAAAAAAAACACACAATGAAAATGGAAATACATAAACCTATATTCACCTATGGTACATGGGGGGCAACCCACTTTCATTATTTGTATAGTTTCATATTTTTCCCATTGTGATGCAATTCAAAGTGATTTTCATCCAAATAAGATAGTTGAAAAGTATTCTCTCCACACGTGTCTCATATCTAAAATTGGCCAAGCCACAATGAATCAAAATTTCCATGGATTCCTTTTGGTTCTCTCCTCTTATCCCATAGTAGGACAATATCGCTAATCTAAAAATGTATTTTCTTTACTTTCTTATCAAATATTTTGTTTACCTTCAATTGATGATATTTTATTTGATCAACCACCAACACCCTATCTTCACATATATTCTCCAAGTAAAAAATCCTTTTATCAAGTGAGTCTTAGAACTCACCATCTTCTACTTCTTTGATCAATTGTGATGCTAGTAACTATACAATGATTGGAAATTATGCATTTATGTCATATAGGAGTTGGAATGGAGACATACCAGCAACCATTTTCGAAGTGATCTAATCATCCCATAGTGCATAATATAACTTCTTGTGCCAATTTATCTTATTCTGATTTATGATATTTCACACAATTGTCACAAGATTCTTGTTATTAGATTATTCTTGACAATTTCCCTTAGGATAATAGTTAGATGCATGGACTAAGGATATTTTATATCTATTATAGAACTCAGTTAATTCCATAAAAGAGAAATATGTGGCATTGTCAACAACTATCTTTTATGGAATTCCAAAATGCACAATGATATTTCCTTAATGAAGTTGCATACCATTTTTGAATTACCTTGCTTAACTGGTATGGCCTCCACCCACTTAGAGAAGTAATTTGTTTCTATGAGCATGAAGATATGACCTACACCAGAATGAGGATTAAGAGCAACAATGAAATCTAGACCCCGTTTTTTGAAAGGATCTTCAATCACCACTAGTTTGAGTAGAAGTGCAACGAATTATGGTATTCCCACAAACTATTGAAAAGGCTCGCACTTGGATACCCATTACTGAGCATATTGAAAGATATTAGGCCAGTAGTACCTCCCTTGAAGTATCTTGTGTGCAGTGACCATAGTAGAAAAATGTCCACCACAGGCTTGGTCATAATATGTGCTCAGTAACTGCTCATGTTGCTCTTTATCAACGCACCTTAAGAAACATTCATCAAGGGATATCTTGTATAGTACATGATTCCAAATCACATACCTTGCAACTTTGAGTTTGAGGGTCCTTCTTTACTTGTAATCCATATGCTTCAGACAATCACCATAAGTGAGGAAGTAAGCAATATCATTGTACCAATCATTGGTAGTATTTACAAAGAGTACCTAGGGTAGGTTTTTATTTATGCATTCATAGCACTAGCATTATTTATCTTCATGTTGGGTCATGAGAGACTCATCTTCAGATATCAACCTGTATAATCCATTGCCCCTAACTAAATTAGATGGCCTTATCTCTAGATCATACTCTTGAATCTTCAACACCCAATTACCTCTTTTTTCTGTGAGATCTTGTTGAGTCAAGATAGACTTTATAGATGATCTAGGAACCATCACAATAATGTGAGAGTGCAGGATGTAGAATCTGAAATTCTTGAACACCTTAACCACAACATAAGCATGCTTTTCCATGACATAGTATTTGAACTCATGGTTCTTCAATGGGAAGTCCTCAAAGCAATAGGAGACTCAATCCCTTTCTCAGTCTTCTGAACTAAAATAGTTGAAATAGTGTTCTTAGATGCATATCAATACACAATGAAATCTTTATTGAACTCAGGAAATACCAGGGTAGAATCTTTGGCTATGGCCTTCTTGATATTCTCGAAATATTCTTTTTCCTCTTTGCTCCACTTGAATATATCTTGGGGCTTCATTATTTTTGTAATATGCTTAGTCAACTCAACAAAAGATGGAACAAAGAAGCGGAGGAAGTTTAAATTAACAAAGAATGGATGAATTCCCTTCTTTCTTGTGGGAAAGGAGATATTTTTATGGCTTTTACTCTTTCTGGATCAATATTTGTTCCTTCTTTGTTCATAATATGTCCTAACAGCTTTCTTTCAGTTACTCCAAAGATTGAATTTTTCAGATTCAATGATATGCCATGTTCTCGAAACCTTAGAAAAACTTGTTTGAGGGGTATCAAATGTTCTTTCCTCTTCTTAGAGAAGACTATGAGATCATATAGATAAACAAAAATACAGTTGTTCTTCAAATCCTTGAAATCCAAGTCCATTGTTATTTGAAAAGTGGATCCAACATTGATGAGACCAAATGGCATCCACCTATAGGAAAAGGTTCCCCACTTAGTTGTAAAAGTAGTCTTATATTGATATTCTTGAGAAACTTCAATTTGATTGTATTTGAAGAATCCATCCAATCTAGAAAGCATTTATGAACCTATGACTACTTGTAAAATTTGATCCATGATCGAGAGTGGATGATTTTCCTTTAGAGAAGCTTGGTTCAAGTTTTGGAAGTCTACACAAATTATTATTTCTCCACTCTTCTTTTGGACAAGAATAATTTTTGCCACCCATGTAGAGTGATGGTTTGGGAAAATTATCATTTCATTTAGCATTTTCAGAAATTCCTCTCAAATTACTCCAGAAATATTTGGATTATATTATCTTTTATTTTTTTGGAATGGATTTTCTTCATGCTTGAGAGGTACTGAGTGTTGCATCTCTTTTGGTGTAAAATATTTTAGTTCATCATAAGAATATGCCAATACATTTGAATAATTTTTCAACAATGAAACAGAATTTATCTTTTCCTCTAGTGAGAAACATGTTCCTATTTTCACAAACCGAGGTTGCTTCTCTGTCCCAATGTTTACTTTCTAAAAATCAACAGTACTCTTAGAATACTCCTAAGATTTATATTTCACAAACCTATCATGACTATCAAACAATTCTTCAAGTGAGACTACAACCTTAGGAATCTTATTACCTTTCAACACTAGCACTCCATCATAATTTACCCCTTCATCTTCACCTTTGTCATCTTTTGGAGCTTACTCTCGAGGTGAATAAGAAATTTTTTTCAAAGAAAATATTATTAAAATTATCTTACTTCTCGAGGAAAGAGTGGATATGTTTATCATCATTGAATACCTACCAATGATTGGCATTATTGAGAACACTTGGCCTGCATATCATTTCAATAGAATATTTATCTTTTTCAAAAGAAGGGTGTGGTATTAGTAACAAATATGACATAATAAGAGAATCATATTTTTCATTTTGTTCATGGGGAACAACTTGTATAGAGAAATCATCAAAGGATTCAATGTAATACCACACTCTATTCATGTAATTTTTTAGCCTTGAATTCTTCACTTGGTATTGATTCCAGATTAGTTTCACAATTACCTCTGCATCTACGAGGCATCTCAATTATTTAATTCACATAGATTCAGTTGTGTCCATGCCTAAGAGGAGGGATTCATACTCTCCAGTATTATTGGTATTTTCAAATTGGAGCTTGAAAGAAAAAGGAAACAACTCACCTGATGGGGAAATCATGACCATGCTAGATTCGAAACATGTATTGCAATGACTTCTGTTAAACTCTATTGTCCATATTTTTCTTCATCTTCTTCTGAGATAAGATGCATATAATCCCCTCTTCTGAAAGTCATGAATTAATTCCCATGCACTAGGATCTTCTTATTTTTGCATTGTATACTTCATTTTTCTCATTATCAACAAATTTTTCATTTGTCCCTTGAATGGAATATTTTTTGAAGACCATTCCATCTAAATTTATCCTCTCAAATCCCTAAATAATCTTCTACTCAACAACATCACGTATGAGGCTTGAATTTCTTCCACCAAGTTATTCAATAACACTTTCTTCTCAGGGAAATCAACTAAAGCAACTTGAGCATCCTTTATTCTCCCCACAAGTGGGACTTCTTAAATTTCCATAGAATAACACCGGCATTTAGCCCTTGTTAGATTGAGAACAAGAGAATTATCTACTTTTATTGGCATCACATTGTTATAATCACCTGAGTATATGATACATTTGTTTAATTGGTAGCCTCCAAAAAAAATAAAAAGGTAAAATGGTTTAATCTTTTCCAATCTTGGATGAACTTAAGGCTAGCATGTTTTGAGAAGACAGGGAAGGAGTAGTTGGTAGTAACCCTTTAGAAGATGGTGTGACAGCATTGGACTTTGGGTTAGTACCTTTGATAAACCGAACTAGTTTATCCTTTTTTTTTATGGGTTTGCAAATATTCAGACTTGGAGATTTGGACCTTAGACCTATAGAGTTATTTTTTCATAACCTCTTTTGGTCACCCCTTTTTTTGTAGCCTCAGCCCTTGTTTATTTTTTCTAATTCAGTTCAAAAATTGGCTAAGTATGAATCTAAATGTGACATGTGTCCATGTATCCTATTGGCACAATCGGGGTATTGAGAAAGAGGAAAAGGCCCTTAAGCTTACGTCACACCGTCCACGTGTCTCAGGCCCGATAATGACTTCCCTGGCAAGTTAAAAATTCAAAAGCATAGTAAAATACAATGCTCCCTCCACGTCTCACCCGAGCGCTCTTCCCAACAATAGGAAAGAGGAATCCCCCCAAACTAGTGCGCGCCCACCACTTATCTCATAGGCATAGATTGGAGAATCCAGTTCTAGAAAATACTCTCAAGCAAACGTCCACTCTCCACATGGCAGGAAAGGATTATCACCAACTCTCGAAGTGACAGTTGGGAAAATTAAACACAAATCACAAATATCTCAATAAGTGGTTAAGATATTAACCCAGAAGGGTAAGATCATTGAATGTTGATGGTAGAAGCTTCGGTCCCAGACGTCGAAACAAGAGCTATGAACACCTATGAAAGGTGGTCCGATCTAGGAAACAAAAAAAGGGGTAGGGGGAGCTTTTGGAAAAAGGGAAGAAGCAGACAGAAGTGTTGAAAGAGTTTCAAGGTTTAGTTTGCTATTGGCCAAGCCTTAATAAGACTCATTTATATAAGAAAGTTGTAATTTGTGCCACTCTGGCCTCTTATATTATTTTCTCTATAAATCAAGTTCTTGTTATGTGCATCACTGGCTTGCATACTCTGAATCTTTCTTGTATGCCGAGTAGTAATAGATAATCTATCAAATCTATTGTGTTATACACCCTTAGATTAAAATTATCTATTATGTATGTTATCATATGTTTCATCTTCACATATGATTAAATCTAAAGTGTTTCTAAGAAATAGTTAGATCATACTTTAAGGCTCTTAAAGATATTTTAAAAGGATCTCTTTAGATATCTCTCTTCTCCCTTTAAATATATTCTAGCGCATCACCTTGTTTGGTTTTACATTTCTTTTTAGTTTTCTCCTAACACTCATCTCACATAAAAGAGAATATCCAGCTTCTTTAAAATCTGGAGGTTACCTTAGATCGCATTTCCTACTAACTTAAGTTATCCAATGACTATGATGGTTCATCTGTAAGGATAATCATCAACAAGACCTTTTGACACAATATGTGGTATCGAAAGAGGAGTAATTATATGTCTCTGAGGTGGTGGAAACTTTGGGGAGTGAAGAAGATGCTAATTTTGAAATAGGGGTTACTTTTCCAATAGAGGTAAGCTTAGAAGCTATTGTGGGCTTATTAGGTACCTCAAAAATTTGTATAGACACATTAACTTTTTTGGAAGTAGCATTAGAAATCTTGGAATAAGATGCTTTAACAGATGTAGACTTACAAGAATTACTTATTTTAATTGGGGTCTTCTTGGCTACCACAAGGTCTAGTTTTTATTTAGAAGATTCCATAGAAGGCGGGAGTGCAACTCCTCTATTGATAATTTTTTTAGATGGAGCTGCCATGGGATAATCTTCATCCTTATTCTTCTTGGGAGTGGAACTGGAAGCAAATTACTTTTTGGATTGGGAATGAGTGAACACTGCACAAGAGAAACTTGGTGCATCATCTTATTCACTTTCATCCCCGGATGAGTACTCGAAGTATCTGATCTTAACATCATCAACTTCTTCAATATCAAACCCATTTTCTTCTTCATTATCATCATCTTGTTTAATAATATCATCTTCATCATCACCCTATGTATCACAGGATGCATTGATAGGAGGAGCCTCTAGAGAAAGTCTTCGAGGCAGTGAGCCAATCCTTTTTCTATTTGGAAAGTTCTTCTTGAGTGCTTCTCTGCTCATGGAAGCTTGAGCCAATTTTTTCTTAAGAGACAAGACATCATTAGCCAATTTTTGGACTAATGAATTTGTGGTACCCGTGCTAGAGATTTGGCCTTTCTCCTTACTTTGACCTTTTTTATCTTTCTCGAAATGATCATATCATCTTCCACTTCAATTTCAATATTTTTTGCTTTGTCTAAATATATTGGTTGAGTTATTCATATAATATAGCTCACCTCAGGAATTTGGGCATTTGTAAATAATCTTAGCTTGTTATCTTAAGTAGGTCGAGCCACTTCGCGTATCTTGTAAAGGATTATGTTGAAATTTACCATGAAATCCCTCATTGGTTCAAAGGGTTCTTTCCTCAGTTGAGACCATTGGGACAAAAGTGCATGAGCATATTCTACAGGTTTGAATCTGGTTTCAAACTTGGTCTTCATGTCATTCCATTTAGGCATAGATCTATCTGGATGGTAGTAGAACCATTCCGCTACTGCATCTTGCAAAGATTCTATGAAAAGGTGGACTTATACATCTTCATATCCAACTCCTAACACTCCATAAGTAGTGATGAATTTTATGATGTGGTCATCTGGATGTTACTTGCCATCACCATGGAACTTGGGGAATTCCTTTCTCGAACCTTTAGGTAGATCATGCAGAGGTGTTGAAACAGGAGCATCAAACCACCATGTTTATATAGAGTTCTATTTGAAATAAGAAACCTATTGTGGCTTCATTGTGTATATAATATCTCCATAAGAGAGTGAATGGAAGTATTTATATGTTGGTAATTGTAATAAGTAGTCTCAAAGTTTCAGTCACCTTACATATGTTTGTGATCACTTGAAAGGCCATCATGGTAGTGTGAGAGTCAAATTGTAATCTAGAGGTATATTATGGTAATGTAAAAGTGTAATGGTAAAATATAAGTCGAGTGATAGATTTATAGGCTATAATATGGATATAATTCCATATTAGATAAGTCTTAGCTCGTAATTTCATGAGAAAAGATAAATTGGCATGGTGTTGAGTAGTTAAGGATTTTGTGGAACTAAAAGACAAGTTTGGAATATTTTTAGACACTATCTCTACGTATGGAAGAGGAAGTCAGTTTTAAAAGTTGAGATCAGTCTTGAAGATAACCAAAAGTGTGTGTGTAAGGATAGATGGAGCATTCATAGAAGGATTTCAACTTACAGAGTGCAGGAGTTGTGAATGCTCATCTATAATGGGATATTATAAGAATACATTTTGTTCATAATAAAGATTGAAGTTTGAATCCTTGAATGTATATAGCTTGTTGATGGATTCTTGGGTGCATGTTTGAATATAAATATATTATAACTCTATGATATTCTCCTTCATAATAAAGCATATATAATCCATAGCTTCACATGTATAGAGGAAATCCATGGTTTGGTAGTAAATGGTGATTATGGAGGGAGATGTGATATGCAGTAGGAATGTGGTAATTAAGGATGACATGTATAATGGTAGTAAAGATTATTACTTAGATATGATTGAATATTATTAAGAGTTTAATATTCAATAATTTATATTATATGATATTCTATGACCAATAGGAGGACTGTAGTATGATACTATGAGAAGAATTCTACCTTAAACCCATTGTACAGAATTGTGCACACCTAGTTTTGGGACAATGATGATAATTGTCACATATAAATTAAAAATGCTCTGAAATTTGGACTGTAGGTACACATGGTCATTATCAATATGGGTTTTCAATAATTTATATTGAATCTAAGAATTTTTTGAATTATGAAGTATTTTAAATTCTACACTGAGGATGAACGTAAATTGTTTGACAAAATGAATGAATGGGAAAATAAATGTAACTTTTGTTATGTGAAACCAAATTGGATGAAAACTTCAAGAAACTTATATCGCACCTAGACACCTAAGCCCACAAAATTTTAAGGTCAATGGATTTTTTCAGGTCAAGTTCTCTACTGCATAAATTTCGAGGAACATAGTAGAGGAACAGTCACCGTCAGAGAGGTAATATGAGCAGTTTTTGGAAAATTTTGATATTTCAAAGATAAATAAGCATATCAGTGAGATTTCTTGAGATTTATAAATATTTCTATGAAATTCTTGAGGTTTTAAAATATAATTTTAGCTAACTGTCATCACAGAGTCCTAGAAAAACCAGAAGGAACTATTACAATTTTTGAGTTTCTTCAATCTATGTGAAAGGAAATTTAAATATAGCTCATATCATATTTGAGACTCAATTAAGAGGGGTTATAAAATTAATGTAGATGTATAAAACCACTCTTAAGAAGGTATTTGGTAGAAGATATAATTCTAGACCTCTTACATAAGGAGAGATTGACTCATGATGAGTTATGTACCTAATTGATTGTATGCACCTAGATTGTATCCTTAATCAAAATCTTGATGGTGTACATACAATAGACACCTAAATAAATTGATTAAATGTATAATAGAAATTTTGGATAGTTTATATGTAATAATTCTCATATTAGGATTTTACTTCAATTTATGACACTAGTTCATTTAATACATGATTTGTGTAGACACCTAAAATATGCTTACACTTAGCATTTCATCCAATCCAATCAATTAACGACACTTCGTTAATTCCCTATTCTTTGCTCCATTCTCAGATACCCATTTACAAAACCTTCTCGTTCGTATTCCTCTTATAATCAGCTTATTTAGCTAATATATCTCTTATTAGCTAAACATTTATCGTTTCGATCATTCAGAATCTCCCTATTTCTTTCTGAACCACTTCTGCAAGCTTCCTAGGCTATCTATCAGCCAAAAATGATTATCCAAACCCTCCCAACTCTCAATGATTCTCTAATCACTTTCTAATCTAGTTTAACTAGCCTAAACCCTATTTAACTAGCCTAAACCAAGATTAACTAAGCCTAAAGCATGTTTATCAACTCCTAATCATAAAGTGCTTTTTGACTCTCCTTTAGTCCCACATGCACCAAAATTCCAATCTCTCCCAAACCAAAATCTATAAATATAAGGTTCACCCCTCCCTTTCAATTTTACACCTTGTTTACATAACAAAATATCTCAAGCACTTTGGAAAGGCATTATAAATCATTTGTGACAGCTTTAAGCTATAAAACATTTGGATCTTGGCCATACTCCATTATTAACAGCTCCTTCATCTTGCATCCATCCACTCCAAACATAGTTAGTAAGGGAAGATCTAAAACTTGGCCATGTAGCCAACTTGGACAGTATTTTTGGTAGCAAACAACACACAAATATGATTGCTAGGATCTTAATAGTTTCATGTTTTATAGCTTTTAAAGAGTAGAGAGTAATATACATGTTATTTTTTGATGTTTTTGTCGAAGTTATAATGCTTGCATGTTAGTTTCCCTTTTTTTTCTCTTATCTTGGTCCATAGATGAGTTAGTTAAGCTTTGAGGTTTTCTAACCTCATTTCCATAGCTTTTCAACTTATACATGTTCACATTTTGCATGAAGTTTAGATGGTTTCATGAGGAAAGTGCTCATCTAAAAATGCATTCAAAGACATGATCATAACAATCATTTTATCATCAAGGTATAAGGAGGTTAGTTTGATATTTGAGTCCTATGACAAGTAAGGTTAATGTATGAATAAAATCAGTATTGTGAAGTCAATTGATTACTCAATTTGATCCTTGATATCATTCAGAATATATGATACAATTTTGGATAGATAAGAAAAATAATATGAGCCAAGACTAACTAACAAAATAAGACATGAATATGGAACATGTTCGTAATAATCAATTAGAGTATTAAATCAAGATTAAGTTAATATTGGCATTAGGTTCCCGGTGAGAGATAAGAGACCTATATTTTTCCCCGAGGGCAATGGTGTTTGTTGAGCCATTGGTGGTTATTCTTCTTTGGCTTATTCTTCTTCCACTATAACTCCTTCGAGAATGAATTTGATTCTATCAAGATCTTCTTCTACAAATTCCTCTAGTGGAGGATCGTAGTTTAAAGGTTCAATCGCAACTCCATCAACATGGGATTTACGCTATTAAGTAGGATAAACTTCTTTGAAATATTGTCAACCTGTTATTCTTACAATTTGAATGATAGGAAGTATGAAATCATCTTGCAACTATTCTTCAAAATTATGATTAGACACACCACTAGCTCTTGAAGATCTTGTGTACCTTCTGTCAGCTAGCTTGAATGTACAATTCAAACAAGATTCTTTTAGGCTCTTCTCTAATGGTTTTGAACTTGTATCTCTCTTTCCAAGGCTTTTGCACGTTCTTCTTCAAAATCTATAATTCTTATAGCAACAAAGTAATCAGAGAATTTTTCTCTATTGTGCCAAATTGTTTCTCTCAAATATGATGCAATATATTATTGGATATGGAATAGAATCTCAGGCCTTAGGAATGGAGGATTACTAGGAATAACCATCATTGGAAGACATAAGGCTCAATGAATTTTCCAATTCCAGAATTTTTGATTTTTTGGAATATTCTTTTTTTTGGATTTTTTGGAATCAATATTGGGTGCAGATATGCTAAATATACCCCACGGTAGGTGTAAAAAATTGTTGGATAAATAATTTTTCGAGTGGGAAAATTATTGGGTTCTCACCAACAGTGTGTGAGACTGAGTCCCTCTACTTGAATGGGGTATCTCCATTTATTAAAAACAAGGAAATGAAAACAATCTAAACTAAATTCTGGGGTGGTCCGAAGACTGGGGATAACACAAGAATACTTCCCTAAACCTATGGTGATTGTTTGTATAGAGTACAAGGAAGGAAACATATTTAGAGAGGAAAATAGGAGAGGGAAAAAGGAAAGGTGTTTTAATCAACGAATAGCATATCAAAGTTCATTGCATTAAAATTAGAACACTTCACTTGCATTAATGAGAAGAAACCACGTACAAAGAAAGAGGAACAATCCACAAGAAACACAAAGTTTTAATGCATCATGTTACATAATTTACAATGCTCATGGAGTACAAGTTGAGATAGATAGAATAGTAACATACAATAAATAGAGGAAATGAAGGCACTTGTTTCTAGAAAGATAGTGAGAGCTAGCAAACAAGCACTAACCATCCCCTTGAAATGAGGGTGTCATTCATATTTAAATTGCTATGATTTTACTTTCATCTCCCCCACATGAAATTTGACCTTCCTTCGTGACTTTTGACCTTTTGAGTTCCTGTCACAACCTTTGATGTTCCTCCATGACTATTGGCCTTTCAAATTCTTTTACGACCTTTGATGTTCCTTCGTCACCTGTGACCTTTCACCTTTCACATCATTTTCTGGGTCACCAAAAATCTCCTTGATGTGTGACATCATTTTTTGTGTCACCTAAAATCTCCTTGACCTGTGACATCATTTTTTGCATTGTCCATAATATCCTATATGCATGAAATCATCTTTCAGACACACAATTGCATTCTTTGGTCGTGTGACTACATTTTTCCGTCACACATCTACATCTTGAACTTCATGTCATACGACTACATTATGTGGTCACCTAGGTCTTTGTGTCATGTGACTACATTCTATGATTTCTTATGACTTAGTGTCATGTGATTGCATTCTATGGCCGCCTAGGTCTTCGTGTCGCATGACTACACTTTGTTGTCGGGCGTTTCAAGCCTTCCAGATGCCTAAATGTCACTATGGGGAGACCAAAATTGATGTCATCTAACAAAAAAAATTATTTTGTGTGACTCAAGGCTTTCTATCAAGCATATTAGGACTTGGTATTTCTAATGCGCATCATGGGATTTGTTGTTGCGCGACTAGAATTACCAAGGTCACCGTGAATTTGTTTTCTTCACCCCGAGAGAAAATTTTAACAAATTTTTCTCGTCCAATATATGAATATTTATGGAAAATTTATAATTAATCCAATGATCATATCTAGAAGTATTAAAAATGAATTCTTCATCAACGTTTACCCATATCTTCACTTTTTCCTCAAGTTGTGCGCCGATAGACTGAGTGGTAGGAAGAGTTTATGATCACCACAGACTAACACATCATATGGGTCACAAAGAGCACTAAAAACAATTTCATTTGAAAATATTTTTAGGGTTAAAAATATTCATGAGGATCTTGAAACCTTTCGATCAAATTACAACTTGTACAAGGATCTTTGTGTTGCACTGTCATACAATTTTTCACATCTCAATATTCCCAAAATGTTTCCTTAATGATTAAATGACGTAGGATTTATTATATCTATAATTCCTAGGGTATGAGATTATAACTCTTCACGAGGCTCCTAAATCTCTTCAAACATGGTGATTAACTTTTTCAGAACATGCATTTCCCAATACCTTTCTCACAAATACCCGGTTTCACATAACTTGTTCCTAAACCTTGATTTTCTTCCAGAACTTTCCTAAACCACCTATAATGATTACATATCTCTATCACACACTAATTATAGTAATTAAATCTTCTTATTACATCCCTGAGAGGTGTTCATTAGGTGCAAGAGTCCTAAAAACAAGCCATTTTAGGCCTCTGGGAACAACTTCTTTCCGGTGGATCATAATGAAATCATGAATTATTTCCCGCCACCTTATCTACACATGAAACAAACTTTAAAAATATAGTTATCACATTCCTTTTCAGCCATGATGGGGTTTACATAGTCAGATATTGGTCGAAGGACAAGTTTACATTACTTAGTTCAGGTATCTTTTAGTGTGGGCTTAGTCGTCGTGGAAAAAATTTCAATTTTTCATGCTAGACATTTAACACAACAACACATTTAATTGCTAAGTTTTATTTTATGCTACAAGGTGATAAAAAATTTATCAAACTCCATTGGAAATTGCAAATGAAGGCATCAAAAACATTTATGATATGTGTAAGTACTAGGTTTAAAGAAGAAGCCTTTGTTAGATAACTAAATAGAAAATAAACATTCAATGTTGAATTTGATAAAGACAATTATGTCTTAGATATGAACAATTCAAGATGGTCATTTGAGGTGTTTAATAAGGTATCCTTCACTTATTTATAACTACAATAATAGGATAAGTATTAGTGGTTAAAAATAGTTCCATAGGTGAGCTCTAGAGCACCAAAGTTATGGACATCAATAAGAAAACATGTGTAAGAAGCTTCCACTTAGCACAACCAACACACATAAAAACTTGAAACAAAATTTGCATGAAAGGTAAGTAATTGGAGCTAGCCCATAGTTACCTTTTTGGTCTTGTGGGGCTCCATTTGTAGGAGTAAATGGATTCATGACATTATTAATGATTTTAGAAGGAAAAAATATCACAAGGATCACATGAGTAGGGGAAAGAAATATAGGAATAAAATAATGCATAAATAAAGAACCAAACTTGTTATCAACTTGAATAGATTCAATATAACAATATTATAGGTGGGAAATGGGTTCATTAAAAAACAAAAAAGATGGTTCCATTGACATGAATAAGACTAGGTTTATAGCTACCAATTTTCCACAATGAGAAGTTATTCATCTCAAAGAAATGTATTCACATGCAAAAAAGGTGAATATAATTATATTTTTGCATGTGGCTAAAATATGAGGATATGAAAATAAGGGAAATAAACATCTTATATGCAAGCTCAAAAATTCATTTTATGGTCTAAATTCTGAATTAGGCTCTTAGAATCTTGGTATGCAAGCTTTGATTAGCATATTAGAGCCAAAGGTTTGAAATGAAATCTATCATATAAAAACCTATGTGAAACTTATAAAGATATTGATTTTGGACATATATTGATGATCTCATAATCAAAAGGAATAACACAAGCGTAGTTGAAAAATGAAAAACATAGAAAGACAGGCAGGAACCTTACATACCTTACCAACAGTAGAGTGGATATAAACTATGTTATTGAGGTTGTTGTTAGGATAATTAATTATGCATTGTATAATTAATTATTTAACTCTTGTTATTAATTAATTATTTTTGTATAATGTTATATGGTTTTATTAACCATATTTGTCTTATTATTTTCACAGGTATAATTGTTATGTTGTTATAACAATTATGTCATTATTCATTTGTCCTTCTCGGATATATTTTGGAAGCTACTATATTTTAGTTTGGTTGTTGCATAGTTACAACTCCATATTTGTTTGTATCCAGGTTATCCAATATGTATAAATATTGTAGCCTGCACTATTGTATTAAATTGATTTCACATTAATAAAATATACAGGCTTTCGTCCTTGTTTGTGAAACTACATTTGGTACCAGAGCGAGAATCTGGACCTGTGAAGCAGAGAAGGTTGGAGAGAGGAAGCATACAGTTTTAGAGAGGATATTTTACACTCTAGGAGAGCCTGTGTTTCCTCCAGCAACTTCCAAAAATGCTCTACATCTCCTCAACCTCCTGTCATTCTCCAGGTCTTTCTAAGGAAAAAAAATTCTGCCTTGGTGCCTCCTGCACTAGGCAAATTTTGCTCCTTGGATGCAATTTATAAAAAAAAAATATTTTTCCCCAAACAAGGGTTTTACCTCTAATATTAGAGGTACCTTTGGTCTCTGCTATTTTAGTAGGTTTTTGCATTTTGAGGGTCATGTACCAGAGTTGGAGGAAGCAAGTTGCTATGTGTATTGACATTCAAGTTACATTGTTTTGCAAATGCTGAGCCATCTAAGGCGGAGCTGGAACATTGTGTTGAGCCCACACAAGGGCCCCTCTCCCTCTCCGTTCATCCTGAACCAAGCTATATGGTAAAAGGGGAGGGTAAACAACAAATTGTGTTCTTCATTCAACACGTAGACCAACCCCTGCTTGGGCATTGAAACGTGACCCACCGTGCTACATTTGAAGCGTTTGAAGCTTTTTTCATTTTTCTTTGTCATCATGCATTGTGGATCAGATTTGGCGGGTTGATTACATTGTGAGGCCGACCCACCTTTGTATATTTCTCTATTAAGCGGCCGAGCCAGAGCCATAGAGGTGAGTTGTATTATTTTACATCCAACAAACTCTGCACAACCACGTCAAGCCATGTTTTACACTCACCGAGTCTTACATACATAGCATGCATCAACAACAAAAATGGTGGAGACTCAAATCTCCCTCCTCTCTCCAAAAATGGTCTCTCCACACAACAACCTGTGTAAGAAAACAAGTAGCGGGCCTCCTGAAAGGTAAAACGTGGAATATACAAAGACTCCATCGAACAATGACCTCCACATCCCAGCAATGAACCTGCATCACAAGAAAATCAAACGACATCAACAAAAAAAACAAAAAAAAGTGACCTGCATAAGCTATAAAGCAGCAACAAATCAAAAACGCGATTGATTTCAATCCAAAGAGGAGGATAAACACATAAATACATGGCGGCAACACATAGAAGCCATCAAATGAGATAAAGAAAGGTGAGATTCGGTTTTCACGTACCCTAAACCTTCCTCAAGGCATGCAGGCCACATGGTTTCTCCCTCCAAAGGTGTCACATCACTTTTTAAAAAACAAGGTTAGTCCTTGTTTTTTAATACAAAGTCATTTTCCTTCAATTTATTGAACAAGCGCTCATGGAGCCAAGGCAGTTAGAGGGAATGACTTGGGGAAGGAAGGTTTGGGGTTCAAACCCCACCCCAAACACAAAAATTTTGCATTTTGAAATTTAGCGGAAAAACAGTGAAACCGCCAACTGTGGAGGAAAATATAGTGGAAACACCTTGACTAAGCAACTTAGTTATAACTGAAGTGACCACTAAAATTTTAGCGAGAAAAACCCTATTTTGGTGCAAAAACAAATTTCTCCTATTAGGCTTGTTTTTTATTCCAGACAACATTCATAAAAGGGGGGGTACCAGAAAATTCCATTTTAAGCAATTTTTTACGGTTTTTTGCTCACATGGTCGTTTTGGGCTCCGGAGGCCACTAGGGCCCAAAAAACAAAAAACATTGCCTACCATTCAATTTTTTCCAAAATTTTTGAATGTAATTGCATGCTTCAATATATTATACTAATTTGTAGGTTATCATAGTAAACCACAAATATTGTAAGTACTCAGAAACTGGCAGAGAGTTGTAATCAAAAATAGTAAAAATTGGTTCTAAAACACTCATGAGATCCTTGATCTCACTCGCAGCGTTCGGTATATACAGTGCCTCTGGGAAGCACTTACGGGTAAATTCGTCACAAATACTACTGCAATTAATGCCTAATATAATTGCAACAACATCGTCTGGGCATCGACCCTTTAAATCAACGGGGAGTAATAAGGACACAATACACACACTATGAGCCATCCTATCCATTTGTGAACGATTGCACAACATAAATCCGGACTGAGAAATTATCTGAGTATATAATGAAGTTAAGTGCGCGTATGAGGATATTTCTTTGAGACGGTGTCAATAATCACATATACCCCTTTCAGTACTGCCTTAGTACCACGTATCGAATTCTTTCATGTATGTTAATGCCTCTTTCACGTACCATCAGGTATATAGAAAGGGATAGCTTCTTCCACGTACCGCTGGGTATATCAAAAGGGCGTGTATATAGAAAGGTTCGGTATATTGGACTAATGGTATATTGATTGGGAGACCTTATACCTGGAGTGATAAGAGCCTAACCCAGTCAGTGATTTCTGAAAAATGCACACCAATGCCCCCAAATTTTTTCTTCCAGATTTAAAAATACTTAGAGGAAGCAACCATGTTGCATGGAAGACAAAAATCAAGACACAGCTTGATGTTGAAGAGATCTGGCCTGTTATGACTGGTACTCTGAGCAGATAAATAACTGATACAACACAACAATGACAGTTTGATAAAGCGGATCTGAAGGCCAAACTCATCATCTTGTTTGGAGTGTCTGACAATGTGTAACCCCACATTTGAGATGCCAAAATAGCCAAAGAAGCATGGGATAATTTGAGCAGAGTATATGAGGCCAAAAACAAGAATGTCATACTGAATTTGCAGAGTCAGTTACATACACTGAAGTTCAAGAAGAATGAGAAAATTGAAGCTTTCTTAAGAAGAGTTATAGAGTTGAGGGCTTCACTTCTAGCCCTAGGAGAAGCGGTCACAGATGATGCTCTCATTCCCATTGTTCTGAGAGAACTCCCCTCTTCTTACCACATTTTTGTAACAACACTAAACATGTCAAATGTGACAGTTAGTTTTGACAAGCTGGTAAACCTACTGCAACAAGAGGAAGCCATGCATAACAAGGATGATGAAGAGGAGAAGGCACTTTTTTCTCATAAAAAATGGAAAGGAAAAGGAAAAGGAAAACATAATTCCTATCAAAATTCCCAACATCAGAATTTGTATCAACATCAAAGGGATAAACAATAGAAGAAGTAATGTCCAATATGCAAAAGAGGACATGAGTTGAAAGATTGTTGGTATAATACATATAAAAAAGGTTCATCAAGTAATTATGGACCTCAACACCAATAATCTCACAAGGGACATACAAACTACAATCAAGGGAAGAAAAAGGGGAACTGGAAAAGAAGACCCCATCAGCAAGGAAATATTGTTGAACAAGAAGAACATTCAGATAATGAAGACTTCTTGTACACTGCTCGATCAAGTGAACCTTCCACATCATCTAGTGATTTCTGGTATGTTTATTTGAGAGCCACTCGACACATGACCAGACATAGAGACTGGTTTACTTCAATGAGGGACACACCTTCGAAAAACCATGTTTCATTGGGAGATGATTCTTCATATACAGTTCAGGGGATTGGGAACATTTCTCTACCCCTTGGTTCACGCAACTATAGACTATCAGATGTCTTATATGTCCCTGGGTTGACTAAAAATATGCTTTCAGTTAGTCAACTCCTAGATCACAACTTAAAAATTGAATTTGATAGTCATTCCAGTAAGAAATCGTGTTTAATTCGAGACAAATCATGAGGCTCAAAAATAGTTACAAAATCCTCCAATGTGGAATGTAATTTCCAGTTTGATTTTGTCCATAGAGATGATCAAGAACTTGTGGCTAAGAACTCTACCTCAGCACAGTTGTGGCATCGGAGACTTGGTCATGTTAGCTTCAAGTATCTCGAGACACTTCACTGGCACAATATGGTACATGGGCTACCATCTCTTCAGAAGGATATAGACAAGTGTCCTCACTACCTAGTAGGAAAATAACACATAGCTTCATTCCTGAAGAGTACATATCAAGCTCATGGTAAGCTTGATCTGGTTCATACCGATCTTTGCAGTCTAATGCAACCAAGTCATTCTAGATTTCAATACTTCATGCTTTGTGCTGACGACTATTCAAGAAAAATGTGGATTTTTTGTCTTCACAAGAAAAGTGAATCTTTTGAAACCTTTAAGAATTTCAAAGTAGTTGTTGAGAACTAAACTGGTCGTCACATCAGAAATCTCTGCTTAGATCAAGGGGGGGAATTCACCACTAATGAGTTCAAAGACTACCTACAATCTCATGGGATTTGTCAACAAATACCTCCTCCACACACACCGCAACAGAATGGTGTTGTTGAGAGAAGAAATTGTACTATCATGGAAATGGTGTGATGCATGATTGATGACTCTAGACTTGCAAAGACATTATATGCAGAAGGAGTAAAGACATCAGTGTATTTTTTGAACAGAGTGCCCACAGTTTCTCTTAACAGAGTAACACCACAAGAAGCATGGTCAAAGTGGAAACCATCTATTGCACACCTTAGAGTATTTGGGTGTAAAGCAAGTATGCACATACCCAAACATAACAGAAAAAAAAATTGGACATGAAGTCACAGAAACTCATCTTCATTGGGTACAGTGAAGAGACTCTTGGGTAGATATTGATGGATCCAAAGACCAGGAAAGTCTACACCAACAGAGATGTTGATTTTTTTGAGAAGAAGGAAGCAGAGTCTCCTCCTCCAGACTCACCTTATGTAGATTATTTACCATTTGTAAAAATTGAAGTTGATGTTCCCACAGATGATGAAAGTGATGATGGGGATGATGGTGTTGATCTGATAGAACCACAACCCACAAGAATAGTTCAGCATATGCCCAAGTGGTGTACTAGCACATTACGAGATTTAAGAATGGATGCTCCACCGAATACATCCACCCCTGGACCATAAACTCACAGTAAAGCAAGAGAATAATTCAAGTTTGCTTTGATGAGTAGAGTTATTGAGTCTGATGAGCCCTCTACAGTCTAGGAATCCCTACAATCAAAATCTTGGAAAGATATGGAGTCTGAATTTTAGTCAGTAATGAAAAATAACACTTGGTAGCTTGTCGATCTTCCACCAGGGAAGAAACCCATTGGATGTAGATGGATATTCAAAACAAATTACAAAGCAGATGGGATAGTGGACAAGTACAAAGCGAGACTAATAACAAAGGGGTATGCACAAAATAAGGCATTGACTACGAGGATACATTTGCTCCCACAGCTAAGATCAAAATGATCAGGATGATCTTTTCTGTAGCTACACATTTTGGTTGGAAATTCCATCAGATAGACGTAAAAAGTGCCTTCCAAAATGGAGATATACAAGAAGAAGTCTACATGACTCAACCTGAGGGATATGCAGTACCTGGTCAAGAAGTAAAGGTATGAAGACTCAGGAAATATCTGTATGGCCTCAAACAGGCACCCTGGGCATGGTACATCAAAATTGATGAACATCTCATATAACATGGATTTATTAGAAATCCATATGATCCCAATCTTTACCTCAAAAAGCAAGGGGGGGAGATTGTGATTGTCGTTGTCTATGTTGACGATCTAGTTATCACTAACAGTTTAGTGAGGATGATCGATGCAACGAAGAAAGACCTTAATCGATCGTTCGACATGACAGATCTCAGACTAATGCACTATTGTCTTAGATTGGAAGTATGGCAGAAAGATAATCACATCTTTGTTTCTCAGATGAAATATACCAAGACAACGCTCAAGAAATTTAGGATGATGGATTGTACACCGATTACTACACCTATGGAGAACATATTGTAGTTATCTCATTCAGATCCATCTCCTGAGGTAAATGCCACTCTCTATCGGTAGTTGATTGGGAGTCTCATTTACCTGACCTACACTAGACCAAATATCAGCTTTGCAGTAAGCTATCTATCCAGGTTCATGCAGGAACCCAAAGTTTGTCATTGGAAAGCAGCAAGGCGCATCTTGAGATATCTCAAAGGATCAGTGGATCTTGGTCTAGAATACAATAAGAATGACAACTTCTTCTTGTTAGGATATTCGGATTCAAATCATGCAAGCAATATTGATGATGGAAAATCCACTTTGAAGATTTGTATTCTTTATGGGATCTGGACCAATATCATGGGGAAGCAAAAAACAAAACTTTGTTTCTCGTTCTTCCACAGAAGTCGAGTATTGTTTTGCAAGAGAAGTTGTCTGTGAAGTGATTTGGCTACGTCGCATACTCGAAGGACTTGGAATACCACATGACAAACTGACCACCATGTATGTTGACAATGAAGGTTTTCTCAAACTTGTTCACAATCCAGTTTTTCATGAAAGAACAAAACACATTAAGGTACAGGTTCATTTCATACACGAGCATGTGTTGAAGCACAATATACAGCTTCAATTCTGTCCAACAACTAAACAAAGAGTAGATATCTTCACGAAGTCATTTGCACGTGACAAGTTCGAGTTATTTAGAGAGTTCCTCTCCTCATCCCTTGATACAATGCAAAATTAAGGGGGGGAATGTTAGGATAGTTAATTATACGTTGTATAATTAATTATTTAACTATTATTATTAATTAATTATTGTTGTATAATGTTATATGGTTTTATTAACCATATTTGTCTTATTATTTTCACGAGTATAATTGTTATGTTGTTATAACAAATATGTCATTATTCATTTGTGCTTCCTAGATGTATTTTGGAAGCTACTATATTTTATTTTGGTTGTTTCATAGTTGCAAATCCATATTTGTTTGTATCTAGGTTATCCAATATGTATAAATATTGTAGCCTGCAATATTGTATTAAATTGATTTCACATTAATAAAATATACAGGCTTTCATCCCTGTTTGTGAAACTACAGTTGTATTTATAGTTTAAAGCATCTCAAGTTGGAAATTCCATCAGATCTAAAAAAAAATTTCCATGATATCTCAATCTTGTGCATATTCAATGTCTTTCCAAAAATCATAATATATAAGAATTCAAAAAAAAGTATGGCTGTTGTTGTCGACTTCAATAGTTGGCTTTATTTGATTATTTTACCTTTTTTCTTTGATGGAAGGTTTCTTGGTCCCCTAGTATGCTCCAACATCACATTATCTCTTGTTATTTTTAAAGCCCCTCGATATTGTACACTATAAATAATAATACACCAACTAAGGGAATTATTTATCATCCAAAAAAGCATCTAACATTTCTCTACAATGAGCTTCACTTCTACAATAAATATTTGGTTCTCTATTAAGATACATGTAAATGGAAATAAATGGTTTCTATAAATTTATCTCATACATAAAACAATAGGTTATTTAATGCACTATGGTTATTTTGTATCTATTAATAATTGAAATTCAAATTTAGATCTTAACAATGTAGAATCTAACATGTGATATAAATTTTTCTCATTAATAAGTATAAGTTATAAACCATCCTAATGTTATAAAACCATTAAACAATAGTTAGGTGGTGAGGATTGTTGCTCAAATAATCCCTAGGTGATACCTGAGAATCAACACCTCAAGCTCTGACCACATTATCACGAGAAAATAAATATGAATATGATCTTCTTGCCCTAGCCAAGAACCATCTTGGGTTATACTTTACGTACCCTAGTTAAAATACCCTCTAGATGCCCCTCTCCAATGCCCACCACTTGCCTTCACTGGATATCAAATAAAAAATACTTGAGCACACATTTTCATATATGGTTATATTAAATCCCCACACCACAGGTTTAATCAATTTTCACTGGGTAGGTTTTTCAACCAACATACTAAAGGGGTCTCCATATATGGTTATATTAAGTTCTTTTTATTTTCCACCCTATATTAAAGGGGTCTCCATTCAAGATTTTGCCCTCTTATTTATACTTTTCAAGAGGTGGTTACAAATCATCTTGCACCTATTCATTACATATAATATTACTTCATTATAATTAATAAACAATTCATACCCATTTTATCTATACTGGATAATTACTTCGTTTTCTCTTACTAACTCTTTATTTACCCATGATACTTTACTTTTACACTCATACACACATAAATTGGGGGTGTTTCTTTAATTTATTACATATTACCACAATGGGCCTCAATATTATTATGTTTTAAATTTATTTCTTCTACTTTAGAATTCAATCTTAGGGGAAAATAACTTTAGAACACTCATAATAATTATTTTATTTTTATTAAATAAATAATGTTTAAATTTTACCTTGTGGGAATTTGTCACATAACATTTCTCCCCTCCTAATTCATGTGACCTCGATAGCTTTATATTTCTCTTTTTTAATTCTTTTATTTATCTATTTAAATTAAATTATCAAAAAATTCCTTATCTAATACAAAACACAACTTATTACATATTATTATAATACCACTCTTTAAATACCTTTTATTTAGCATTATTTTCATAACTCATTCAATATGCATGCTCACTCTTACACCATTTTCATTTTATTTATTTTCTACTTCATATTATTATAATTTAATGTCTACAATATACAATTTTTGATATCTATATTTCTCATTTATAAACCCACACTATTACTACCTTTATACACTTATTAAATATGTACCTCCCCAAATACTATTGTATTCTTTGCTTCATTTGCACTATTGTAATCTATCATTATTTTATTTTAATTTTTTGCTCTATCACTAACTTGCAATCATTTTTCATAATCTTATAATATATCATTCTCATGTTATAATTTAACTCCACTAAAACTTACTATTTTGTGACAAATAAAAGAATTATTATTTTAACTTTATTGAATGATAGTATTTTATTTGTTTTTTGTTATATAATATTTTATAAATAGTTTTTCTATATACTTGATGTTCAAAATTAATTTGAATTATTAATCTAACTTCTATACACACTATCATATAATAAAAACTAATAAATCTTAGTACTTGTTATTTTTACGCCAAAAGGCGTGTTCTCTATGGGGAAAGCATGAGGGGGCTTTGACACGGACAAAGAAATCAACGCCCAGGATAGATTGGTTGAAGATGTACGGAAGAGTTCTGGGCGTTGGATATGAGATGTCAGTTGCAACACCCTCTCTGACAACATTTGCAAATGGAGAGGTGAGATTAAAATGTTGACTAATTACAGCTCAGGATCCACCCTACATGCAGCAGAGAAAGGATGGACAGGGAGCAAGACGTGGCCAGAGAGAAGGGTTGCGATTGTATCATTTTTTCAAGCATGGGAGGAATTAAAATTTGTCACAATAGTGTTGTATCTCCGTGCAGAGGTAGGTGTTCATGTTAGATTGCTGTGATTTCTAGGTGAGGGAGAGGTGGTCTGTAAGTCACGCAATCACAGAGCAAAAACTAGATACTCATAAATTCATCAGAGTAATAGCAATCTGTGTCATCGATTCATTGATGAAGTGCAAGAGGCCAAGGTCTGTAGAAATACTTCTTAGTGTTGCAGTTTTACCATTGGTGGTTCATCAACTTCGTATAGAATACGAGTATGGAGGGGCGATTGCAGGGGATATACCAATGTTTTGAACTATAACCCGGCGTTGCCTCTGAACCAGTGGATGTATGGAGTAGAGATCATGTGGGTTGCACCGCGTGAGCCTTCCTGTGCAACTCAGGTGGATTGAGACCAAAACTACTCCTGCTTACGGGATCCAATGAATTCTGCCATGTCTAGGTGCCTCTATATTAATGACTCTGGTTGGGACCCTGTGCAAGGAGTATGTGCTAAGAGTATGTTTCTAAAACATAGGTCTTCATGTTTTTTTCTCCCATGGTCTATACTAAATTGTGTTAAATTGACATCACTTTTGATGTACATATGTGCCTATCTACACCGATCCAGACGATTGTGGAGGAAGTAATGGTCAAGGCGCATTAATTGGAGGTCGGTATTACATACTTAAGATCCTCTCTCAATACTCTTTCCATAGAAAAAATAATTCCTTTTTGTTTTTACACATTGTTTGAATGGCTAAAATAACAATGTTGGCATTGAAATCGCAGGGATTGTTACAGGAGCATGTGTAGTATTCATAGTAGCAATACTGGCGGTGGTTTTCTATAGAAGAAAAAGGTTGCAGATGGAGATTCGGACCATAATGGCCAAGGAGAGGGCAGAAATTCTAGCAGTCAACAACGGGGGAAAGCCTGCCAAACTGTTCACCATCAAAGAGATCCACAAGGCAAAAAACACATTTGCAGGGGATCAACTACTAGGAGTCGGGGGCTTCGGTGAAGTATACAAAGGAATACTCAAAGATGGAACTAATGTGGCAGTGAAGACGGCCAAAGTGGGAAACATTAAAGGAACAGAACGGGTCTTAAAAGAGGTAAGAATTCTGTTGCAAGTAAACCATAGGAGCCTGGTGAGATTGTTGGGGTGTTGTGTGGATGCAGAGGAACCCCTCATGATCTATGAATATATCCCAAACGACACCTTATTCGAACACCTTCATCAAGGTCCCTTTCTCGATTGGAAAAAGCATCTCAAGATTGTCGTGATTGCTTGATTGCATGCACAAAGATTTAATCTAAATGCAAAGATTTGCTTTGTGATTGCATGACGTACAGACCACCTCTCCCTCACCTAGAAATCACGACAATATCTGCGCATGCACAGAGATTTGATCTAAATGCAGAGGCCACTTCATGGTAGTAGTGGTTACTTGCTAGGCATTTTGAACAACCAACAACGATTATTTACTATTGCCATGTACTAACATTTTAATAGCATGCAAGCATTTCATTTCAAATGGGTGAGCACTTGGTAAATTATTTGGTAAGGAATGAGAGTAAATGCAAACGGTTTAACATTTAACAATTATAGCATCTTCTCATTTGTCAGGTTGAGCGTGGGAAAGGAGGCATACAAAAAGCACCGTGAGAAGCTAGGAATCAAGTTCCTCCACATTTTCAACATCCGCGCCGATGTGACCAAGGAGCCTGGGATCATGTTCAATGAGAGGTTTAAGATTGGAAACGAGTGGATTGGAAATCTCCCTAGAGCTACTAACATGTGGGTGTGGAGGTGGCTCTAAGTCACACCTTATTTCCCTTTCTCGAGCAGACACAAGATCCTTCCTATTTTCACAATTTGGAAGGGCATCTACATCTCTTGGACTTCTACCACGACCCAGTTTAGCATTTCACCCACGCTTCTGTCAGGGACGTTGCCATCCCTTTGTTAATGATGCATTTCCTAGCAATGTTGGTTATTCTCCTTTGAACCTATGTGTTGTATGGGAGAATACCTGGGGTTTACCACCCCAGTGCCTGGACTAAATCGCATGCTACCGTCTATGCAGTGATGCTTGAGTTATAACGAGTAAGAATTAATTTTGCATTTGTTGTTAGATCTGGGTATTTGAGCTTCTTCTTTAAAATGTGTAGCTCTTTTTCTAATATGGGGTTTTTAACTTTTGTTTTTTGATCTGGTGGAAGATTCAGGGGGTGCTTGTGGGTATGGAAATATGTACTCGCAGGTCTATGGATTCCAAACGGCTACATTGAGAAATTCCCTATTCAATGACGGCTTAAGCTACATAGCCTGCTTTGAGATCAAGTGTCCCCATTAAAAAATGCACTCTGTTTTACATATGTGAAATTTGTTAACGTGTCGGACTTTTTATAGGTTAGATTGTAGGAAGTAATGCTCATGACATGGATCAGGTTTTAACATATTATTTTTTAAAATTATATACACTTGAAAATTACAAGGAGGATGGATGTGTGGATGAGCATTGTCCAAAACTACTTCTATAAATGTACACTGTCAATTTCATTAGTACATAGGTGAGATCCAGATGTGGTGCTCTTCTTTTGAAATCTACAGGAAGAGCAATGTTGTACTTATTTGACTCCATTGAAATCTTTCATATCTGATCTGTTATGCCTTTAACCTGCAACAATGGAAGACACGCACTTCAAAATCCTTGACAATCTAGAATCTAGGTGTTAACAATAATGTATATTAACGTTTTTTTTTCTGAATCTAGGTGTTAACAATAAATGGCCAGGCAAACATTCAATGTATGAGACAAAGATGCCAAGTTTTTTTTCCTCTTACTATGTGCATTGGGAGATATTGTAGCTACGTGTCTGTGTATAAATTGTTTTTTGCAATTATTTCCTGAGGTAGAGTTTATATGGCATTATTGATATAGTTTGCATCTTTGTGCCTCCACTATGGTATGAATTAGATAATTTGGCTCAAATGAGAGGAAGTTTTTGGAACAAAGGAAAAACTTGGGGTTTTTGAAAAGTTCTTGCAACAAAGTGAACACCCGGATCTTTTCCTTAGATGAAGAGACCACTAAGGACCTTATATAGATAGTATTACTATGAGCATAGTTAAAATTGAGATGTTGTTTACTAAGATTATCCTAATTTACCAAAAGTAGGCTTGAACATAACTACTTGAATCTCTGCCACTATTGATCTCTGTGTTGAACCAATCTTAGCTTTATACCACATGGTCATACAAAACATTAAAATGCAATTTGAATCATCTAATTCACAATTTTAACTGTTGTGACTAATACTGTTATGTCTTTTAACAAATGGAGAGAAAAACAAGATGAGTCTTTGTCAGACCTTGGCAACTTGATGCATCAACTGAAATATATGGCTATTCACATGGGGCAAGAGATAACAAGGTGAATGTGACTTATATGTTGTAGTTATAAGTAGAGTTTCGAGCTATTCACATGGGACAGGAGATAAGAAGGTGAGTGTGACTTATATGTTGTAGTTGTAAGTAGAGTTTCAATCTCCCCAATGATAATGGTTGGTGGTGCAACCACCCGCCCCCCCCCCACCTCCATTTTGATCTCTCCCTGCCCATTTTCCTCAAGTTTGTAGATTGCAGGATCGACATTGCCCCTATTCTATAGAGAAGGTGAATAAACAACAAAAAAATATGTAGTAAACTTAACAGTGGCAAAAAATGTATTTATGTGTGTTTTTGTATGGTTCTATGTTCAAGGAAAGAGGGTGGGTGCTTTACAAGAAATGAATTCACCTATTTCAACCTGGTACTGGTTAGGAACATGACAGCAGTAAGGGACATCATGAATGTGAGCTCCAATAGGGTAGATGTCATTGTTTGCAATTTAGTGGTGTTATTCCATACTTATTTCATTATATCATTTTTTCTCTTGAAATATTCTCTCCTTATTTTCTCTACAATATGGAAACTATTTTAAGCAGATCTCTCAAAAATAAAAATAAAACATTAAAATTGCAAACTAAACCAATATGTCAATGTTAGAATACTAAAGTGTTAGAGGTTCTACTAACATTGGAAATAATAAACTTTTTTTAAACCATGGAGGCCATTTTTGTATGAACAATTTTGTCTATTTGGTAGCTAAAGAAAATTGAAAAATTATTTCAACCCTTTTAATGGCAAATTGCAATCTCCTAAATAATGCAAGTAATTTTCACAATTTTTATTTCCAACTTTTCATTCATATCTCCCTTTAATAAATTAGGCAAAAAATGAGAATCTTTCCACTGAAATAATAAGAAAAAACTATTTTCAACATATTTTCTCAAAATATTGTGTTCCGTTCAATTGTCTATGGATATGTTAATGGTAATGAATGAGTGACCCCTCGATATAGCTTAAAATAGAGGTGGTGCAATATTATTCTTAAGGTTGATACTATGAAACATGTTTCATATGTGTTATGTTGTAAAACAAAAAATATTACACATTGATTCCCCTAAACATTTTCCCTCCCATTTAATTCTCCCTCAATTCACCTCTTCATCACCCCACTTCCTTATCTGATGTTTCACTCCCTTAAATATAACTTTTTTGATGCATCCCCTTCGGTATTTCCGCTCCTAGTGAGATATGTGAATACAAAATTATGATAAGTAGCTTAGTGTGGACCACAATGATTATTTTGGTCATTGAAGCATGACTAAATGGCATTCATCCACTTGTTACATATTCATTCACAAAAAGTTGTTAAATCAGGAGACATGTTTTCAATTTATGGATGAATGAAATCCCTAATTGCCTTAAGCGGTGTCATGTTTTTTGCCTTTTTCTGACTAGGAGAAATAGATGCATAATAATATAAAATATGTTGCACTTTGATTGAACTACCCCTCCAAAAATGTCATTTCCATTATTGCCTTTGCGTACTAAAAAAGGTCAATGTCATAAATATTAAAATACTAAAATATATAATATCAATAAATGGACAAAATCTTCCTTTCGCTATTGTGCCTAATCCTTGAAGGTGATCAATTATTGATGTGTGGTCCTACATCACCTAATTTCTCTACAATTACTAAAGCTTAAAATTATAAAGCGTGCTTGCAAATTGCTACAAGAAGTAACCATTGCACGGGTGGGTAGTTAGTTTTGACCTTTTAATTTCCAACATTCCAATCATGTAATTATCTTACCTATTAAATTAAACGTCGTCCTTTCCAAATCCTTGGTACCATAAAATCAAAAATCTAACTGTCTTGCTTGATGGATAAAATCATTTTCATATACACAATTTTGTCTATTTGGTATCTAAAATAAACTAAATAGTTATTTTTGACTCTTTTAATGGCAAATTGCATTCACCGAAATAATGCAGGTAATTTCCACATTGTTTGTTTCCAAATTTTCATTCATGTCTTCCTTTTCTCTAATAAATTAAACTTCAATTGAGAACCTTCCCACCAAAATAAAAAATAATAATAAAACCCATTTTCGGCATATTTTTCCAAAATATTTTGTTTCATTCAATTATCAATGGTCCGGTTAATGGCAATGAATTAGTGACCCCTCCAAATGGGTTAACATAGAAGAAACAAATGCAAAAACATCAAGGATAATGTTTTCAATTTGTTGTAGCTGGGAGAAGCAAATGCACAAAAAAATTATTTATACTTTAATTATCCTTACATGTATGTCCAAATATTTTCCCAATTTTTTCACCTCCCATTTTCTATTATTTTAGTAAACCGATCTATCAAATTTAGTATATTAAATTCCATATTAAAAAATGCTTGAGATGATTAAGTTAACCACATATAGTAGATATTGTTTGGGTGGTAATAATCTACATATGTTATTTGCGGGGAACAATCTGAGCCATGGAATAGGTGCGGGCCATTCAAGGTTTTCATTCCTACCTTTTTATTTTCGACTTTCCACTTGCCTCACCTTATCTATTAAATAAATTGTTGTACACTTTAAAAACTTTATGCCATGAAAAAATTAGTAAAATAAAAATGCCCAATCAATGGATAAAATCTTCCTTTCGTTACCGTGTCAATCCTTGAAGGGTGGTCCTACATCGCATGTTTTCCCTACAATTACTCGAGCTTATAACTATAAGTGTGTTTGCAAAGTGCTAGACGAAGTAACCAGTGCATCCTCGTCCAGCACAACATTCCTTTTCTACTTCACATGATTATCAACGTTTTGTTCAGTTATTCGTGTGTAAAGTTTTGGATTGCTTCCCCAATTTCGATTTCCCCACCTTTGCACATCTCTTCCCTCATACCCCTTCTTTGCCCATCTTCCTCTCCCATTGTTCTTTCCCTCCACTTTGAATTCTTCACAAGATAACTTTCGACGTTTTCATCGTACACTTCACGTACGATTGCTAGTTATATAACTCTTTTCTAACTATTCTTCATACTTCTTTAATTTTATTTAAATGAACAATCATTAAAATATTAATATGTACCATCTTATCACTATTAACTAATTAAAAAAATTAATAAAATATTATTAAAATCTTTTTTATAAAAAAAAATTATAGTATGGCCGTAATCATATATGGGGGCATATTTAATTTTTTATTGGTGAAGTGTTTAGAGTGGCCTATTTAGTTTGGAGGAGGGTTTTAATAAAGTAAATATGAATATAAACGGTTATAATTACATGTGTGTACCTTTGAAGACTACAATAATATAATTGAATGATCCTTTCAACAAAATTTATTGAAGCATTAAAATAAATATAAGTATAGGGTATTCATCAAAGGGGGCCGCATAGACTAGGTAGTTAGATTTTTAATTTATAGGACTTAATTTATAAAATGGCCGCAAACTATAATTTTATACTATTTTAGTTTTTAAATACTTTTTAATTAAAAGAGTTTTTTTAATGCATAGTTGTAATTTTAGTTTTGAATAATATAGAAGCAAATTAATTCGAAGAGGGTAGAGGTCATTAGTGCATCGGGGAGAGATAAACTTGAGTCAATAGGAAAAATCAATTTTATAGCAATATTTTAATATACATTGGATAAAAATAAATAAAACTTATGAGTTATACAATAAAATTTTATTGGTTAAATTAAAATATTAATTTACTATTATATTAATTAAATACATATTTATATTAAACCCATCCCCTAACTCATGAGCTAACCTCACACGCTATAAAATTCATTTAAAAATAAGACATAAATTTTTATTTCATAAAATGTAGTGTTACCTAGAAAAAAATACATACACCTAAACCTTTTAAGCACTACACGCATATATCTAAAGAACATAACATCTTAAAGGATCGTATAGGTGAATTTAAAATGAGATAAGGTTAATAAAGGGAAATGAACTTGTCACTCTCCACCAAAATTTGCAATTTTCATTCTTGGTACAATAGTAACGTGGAAACCATGTTATAAACATACACATTTAGAATTACGAGGAATTAGTGAATTAATATTTGTATTATACATGAAATTGTACCAATAAAATTATAATTTAAATTGATAAATAGTTTTTTTTAGTTAAACAAAGTTTAAACAACTACTAAATAGACATTTGAGGTTTATTTTGGAGAGATTAAATAATTTCATATATGTAAAAGCTTTATAAATTCCCAAAAACAAAGTTTTTATGAAATATAAATCGAAAATTACTGAATCCCACAAACAATTTTCTGCATATTTTCTAGAAAGGTAAGATGGTTGATCCATTACAAGGTCTCTCTAAATGGTTATAATAACAAAGTTTCATTAATATGCATCAAGAAGATTAGATAGTTCTAATTTACAATATCCCGAAATTTACAAAGAATCATAGCAAAATTGTAACACCCACATGCAATCACTAGAATAAACCATTGAACTTTAAACACATTTAGGCCTTCAAGGGACAAAACCATGTCCCTACATTTGGGTTCAACCAAAATTATGATATGACATTAAATGGATTTCCCACTGCCGACCATAACTAGTTATTGCATATAAGAATGAGTTATTTCCTATATTTAACTTTCAGGGGCAATTTTCTTGTCTGCCATGTTTGGTGGTGATGATGATATGGGTAGGTGTTTGGGTTTGTACATTCTTGATAGATTGATAAAATTAATCACTAAAGATATATATCAATCTTAACTAACAATGTTATTGATAGGGATTCATATATATCAATCTTTTCTACCTACATCATTTGAAAAACCGACCACAAATCAAATATGTGACAAGAATGCAATACACAACAAAGCAAACAATGGCCAAAATGATGAAACATGGACTTACCTGCGTCCCCTGCCCACATCCCCTGAATCTTCTTCACCAAATCCTTGGATCACACTGGATTTCTTTGCCGCGCGTCGTGCTCTATTCGCTCACCAATGCGCTCTATTTCCAAATATTCTTTGCTCAATCTGATCCGTAGCCTTGGTTTCCAAACACGCCTGGGGGAAATAATAGTGGTGTGATTTTCAAAATCGCAAGGCATGGTTTTCATCATACTGTTAGGAATTATTATTAGTGCTCACATTATTATAAAAGTTAGATTATAATTATGTTGAGTTGATATTACAATTGTTATAATATATTGTTTTAACAATATATTATTTTAGAGTTTTGTTGTACCCGTAAAGTTATAAACGGGTAAGTGGTTTGTTGACTTTCCTATTTTATAGGAAGTCAGTTTTCCTATGTATATGGCTATTTAATAGCCTGTGTATGTAATTCAGAAATGCTGAATACAATATCAATTTATATTTCCTTTGTTAATCTGTTGCTGCTCTAAGATTTGGTATCAGAGCAGGTGAATCTGCTGACAGAAATTAGAGAGGATTGCTTCATGGAATGTTAAAGATATTGAAGGGCTTCTCCAAATTTTTTGGTTGCCCTGATAATGAAAGATCACGTTTGAGTGAAGAATAAAGTTTTGTAGTTCTGAAATAATAGATACAGACTACCATTTGAATCGGACGTCTCCAGTTGTACATCGTGTTCTGTATTCAAGTTCTGCAGATCCGTGTATATCTTTCTCTTCAAGATCGACTTCCAATTCGGGTATCAGTGGTGCCTCAGGCCTGCATACAGTTCTAATTACAATTGTACAGCGGATTTATTGCCTCATGGACATGTTGCTCTTTGTTATCTTTGTGAGGATGTAATCTTGTTTAAGATCTAAATAAGGTGTGACAATCCGACCAAGGCTGATCCATACGAAGCGGATCTCACAATCTGACTCGAGTTCGATTCCTGTGTAAAGAAAAAAAACGTGGACTCCATCAGTTTCGTTCCCGTATTACATCCACATCGACCGACCTGCGTATTGTGTTGCGTCATTTTGGTAATTGCGATCAGTTTTATCGCTGTTTTGGGCATTTTCATTTTTTTGCCGTTTTTGGACATACCGAAATTTTTCACAAGGGAAAGAAAAAAATTTGCCATTTTTGGAAAGGGTCCGGAAAGAAGTTGGACTTAGAACTTAAAAGTGTTATATCTTTCACCTCGTAACTCAGATTGAGGTGATGTTTTTTTTGAAAATGTATGTTTTTTAAAGATCTTTGCATTGATTATATGCTTTTTGCTGCTAGACCAATTTTTTATTTTTGGAAAATATTTCAAAAATTATATATATATGTATTTAAAAAAAAAAAAAATTGTGTCACTTTTGTCTGGACGCACTTTCGCTTGTACGCGACGTCCATAGTGAGGGGGTGCATTATCGGTTGAAACCGACACCCAAGAGAATTGTAATATGAGCCTCAAAGATAAATTTGCTAACTAAGTAGCAAACTAATGGAGGAAGGAGGCATCGGAGGATGGAGGACAAGCAGCGTCCTCTCGTCAGTCGCCAACGACGGGGCCGCATATTGATCTGGTGACAGGTGTGCAGTGTGAGTATATGATTTTCAGTGTGGTTTCCATTTTCTCAGAGTGATTATGTTTGTAGAGTTCCTGTTTTGTTTGGTATTTGATGGATGTTGGAAAGAAAGTTGTGTTGGAGCACAGATGACTGTCAGTGATCCTCTGACTGACTTGGTCCTCTGACTGCCGTACTTCGTTGGAAGATGGTCAGCTAGAAGAATACGTTCACTAGCATTAGTGACCATGTGCAGCAAGATCTAACTAGCAAGATCCATTCAGGAGTATGTTCTTCGATGCAGTTTGCTTCTCAGTATCTATATGTGTGGAATTTCACATTGTGGGGGGGAATACATACCAAAGTTCCATTCCCATTCTGCACCCAAAACGACTTAGTCAAGGAAAGCTTCCAGTGGCAGTGGCAGTTTTCTATGCTGTTCGAGATCGAGTGGCAGCGATCAAAGACAGAGACTACAATTAAGAACATTACGATTCTTATAGGAAGTAATGTGAAATTTTTTTCAGTATTTCTTCCATTCTGCAGTTTTGTGATATGCATGTTGTGTTTCCTACATAATTCCCTGATGTATAAGCATAGTGGTGAACAGTAGCACCAGAGTAAGTCAGTTCATGGATCTTGAAAGGGTTTGTGGGAGGATCCAGAAAACCACACGAGGTCGACAGTTGATGAGGTTCCTGTCACTTCAAGGTTTGTGGTAAGCCTGTTTAAAACCATGGAAGGAGAGAGCCTTTCTTTTGGATCAAGGTCATGAGTCACAGAGTTGGACACGCCACAGGGGTGAGCATACTGCAGAGGAGTGTGTGGATGTTTTTCTACCATGTTCGCACTAAGGGGGGGAATGTTAGGAATTATTATTAGTGCTCACATTATTATAAAAGTTAGATTATAATTATGTTGAGTTGATATTACAATTGTTATAATATATTGTTTTAACAATATATTATTTTAGAGTTTTGTTGTACCCGTAAAGTTATAAACGGGTAAGTGGTTTGTTGACTTTCCTATTTTATAGGAAGTCAGTTTTCCTATGTATATGGCTATTTAATAGCCTGTGTATGTAATTCAGAAATGCTGAATACAATATCAATTTATATTTCCTTTGTTAATCTGTTGCTGCTCTAAGACATACTAGTACCATTTTCTAATGCAAGGCGTGAAAACCATCATGAAATAGAATATGCAGTATTAGTGGCATGGTTTTCCATGATTTGGCATAGCTTTTTCAAACGTGACACATTATTCTACGATGGGCCCTTTCCTGACTAGCCATGTCATCCCACCGATGAAGAATATGAGACATACATGTGAATGGTTATAATAACTAGCTTATGGGACATGGGTCTATGGGAGTGCATTCATTCATATGCCTATGCCTATATGCGTCTCCAATGCACCCTCACGTGCATTTGCTAGTGTTAAAGAAACATAATTTTACTAAGTTTATTGCTAGAAAACATGGAAAACATGTTAAACATAGCTGGACACTTTGAAAGCTAAATTTGTCCATTTGACCCAAGTTAGCCAAATCAGGCACCAAAATGTTTTTGACTGTTTGGCCGCGACTGCGCAAGTGCTTTAATTTTCAAGAATATTTTTGACTGTCATTGCAGGCGATACCATGTGCCACTGCTCGAATCGGTTACTTATCCAAGAAAAGCTTTTCGTCACTCGTCATAAGTGATACCACGTGGGCATCATTGGAACTTGGAAGTGATACTGATTATTATACACCCAACAAGATATGTGAGGTTCGAAAATCTCATTTCCCATGTTTCTAATTTTTTAATTTCCCAGTTGAATGAATTGCGCGATGATCATCTTATATAGAGACTGGAGTAGACTTGCATTTTACAGAGATCGTTTGGTCTGATCTATTACACTTACAGAGAGCGTTATGAAGAATTTGGGATATCAATTGATTTGGGAACTCTATTTTTTAACATTTGTTGCAACTTGTGTAATGGCAACCTCTGTCCAGACATACATGGTCCACACGTTGAAGCCGCAGATGCCCTCCTCCTTTGATAACTCTGAGCGATGGCATTCCTCCTTAGTCGAATCCTTGCATGGCCTTGATGAAGCTGACCGCGACGCTTCACCTAATATTTTGTACAATTACGATCAAGTATTGCATGGATTTGCAGTGGGGCTGACTGCAGCACAAGCGGAGGCGTTGCGGAAGACAGAAGGAGTTTTAGCGGTGCGTGCAGAGAGCGTGTACCACCTCCACACCACGCGCACCCCGCATTTTTTGGGATTAGAGGCCAAAAACAGTGCATGGACGAGGCAGTCCAATAATTCCGACGATATTATTATTGGGGTTGTGGACACGGGGGTTTGGCCCGAGAGTCCCAGCTTCAGCGACCATGGAATGACGGCGGTGCCTTCTCGTTGGAAGGGAAAGTGTGAATCGGGGTCGGCCTTCAACGCCTCTCATTGCAATAAGAAACTGATCGGCGCAAGGTTCTTCTGTAAAAGCTATGAATCTTCAACGGGCGATGTTAATGAAACTGTGGAGTACCGATCTCCGAGGGATGACGATGGTCACGGAACGCACACGGCTTCCACCGCTGCGGGATCGCTTGTAAGGAACGCTAACTATTCTGGATTTGCCAGCGGTACTGCCGTAGGCATGGCACCCACAGCAAGAATTGCCGTTTACAAGGTTTGTTGGGTGCGGGGATGTATGGGCTCCGATATTCTTGCCGGTATAGAGAGAGCTGTTAAAGACAGCGTAAATATTTTGTCGCTATCTCTCGGAGGCGATGCGGAGGCCTACGATATAGACGACATTGCAATTGGAGCGTTTTCAGCCGTGCAGAGAGGGATCTTCGTGTCGAGCTCGGCAGGGAATTCGGGTCCAGATGCAATGAGTGTGAGCAACGTTGCCCCCTGGATCACCACTGTGGGTGCAGGCACCCTTGACAGGTCTTTTCCTGCCACTTTAGTTCTAGGCAACGGGGTTCGTTACATCGGCGTGTCCTTGTACAGCGGCAAACCGTTGCGCGAAGGTAAGCTGTTTCCCCTCATCTATGCCGGCGATGCCACTGACAGCGACGCTGAGTTCGGCAGTCTCAGTCATTACTGCCAGCGTGAGACGCTGGACCGCAAGCTGGTGAAAGGCAAAATTGTAATCTGTGATAGAGGTGGAAGCTACTCCAACAGGCAGAAAGCTTTCGAAGTGAAATCTGCAGGGGGAGTGGGAATGATATTGTCTAACACTGCAAGAGAAGGTGAAGATCTCGTCCCGGACGACCACTTGCTTCCGGCTCTGGCAGTGGGCTTCAAAACCAGGGAGTCGATCAGAAAGTACATTAATACAACCGCAAGAGCGAGGGCGACGATAGAGTTGAAGGGCGTCACTGTCGTGAAGACGAAGCCCGCCCCCGTGGTGACGGCGTTCTCCTCGAGAGGGCCCAATTCCGTGACGCCTCAGATTTTAAAACCGGACATAATCGGGCCGGGCGTCGGCATCCTCGCGGCCTGGACGGGCGTCGACGGAGCCTCCGTCAGGAACATCGACCCGCGCAAAGTAAAGTTCAACATAATATCTGGAACATCTATGTCGTGCCCTCATGTGAGCGGTATTGCGGCGCTAATGAAGGGCGCCCATCGGGAATGGAGCCCGGCGGCCATAAGGTCCGCCCTCATGACCACGGCCTACACTCTAGACAATACGGGGAAACCGCTCCGCGACGCTGTCACCGAAGGCAATTCGACTCCGTTTTTGCACGGTGCGGGTCATGTGAACCCCAATAAAGCACTCGCGCCGGGTCTGGTCTACGACATGGGCTTGCAAGACTACGTGGATTTTCTTTGTGCTCTGAAATACAGTCCCCAGCAGATGGGGATCGTAACAAAGAGGAATTACACTTGCACCAGAAATCAGGGTGGCACAGATCCAGGAAGTATCAATTATCCATCGTTTTCGGCCGTGTTTTCTAATTCTACTTCTACCCAAGTATTGAAATACACAAGGACTGTCACGAACGTGGGTAACGGCGCTTCGGTGTACAGAGTTAGTGTAAACTCGCCGGGTGGAGTGAATATCGCAGTGAGGCCAAGCGTGCTATCTTTCCAAAGGCGAAATGAAAAGCTGTCGTACAGTGTGACGTTCGTTAAAAGAAGTACGTCGCTGCTTCCGAGTTACGGATCGATCACATGGACGGATGGAGTACACAAGGTCGCAAGTCCCGTCGCCTTCACCTTCCAATAGGAAACTGGGATTTTAATCTGTTTTATTTGTTGTGTTTTAATTTAATGCAGTTAAAAAATGTTCATTTTTTTTAATTTGCCAGTCAGCAAAAACATAGGACATGGCCCATTTTTGTTTGGAGCTATAGGTAGTTTACGAGATGATTTTATTTTCAATAAATTGGGCTTTGCAAATGCCCATCATGCTCTAGTGTTTAATGACTCTTCCTACTTTGCAAGAAAGGCGGATCATTCTTTCCAATGGAAGTCTCTCTTTTCTAAGAGCAATTTTGATGGATGGTTACCGAAATTCACAAGTAATATGTATAAACCATAAACAATTTAGATAGGATTTTCTTGATTTTTTTTTTTTGTAAAATGATTCATGGCACTTTCAAAAGATCTTCATAGTTGGTTTTTGGATGAGGTTTTAATGCAACAGTTCTGCTAGGGTTTAGCTTCATGTTTGTTGTTGCTCGTACTACCCTGTTGTCATACCGCTATTTTGGTAGGGCTTTTTATATTCTCATATAGTTATTTCACTAAGTCGATAATTTACTCCACCCGTAACACCTATAATTATGACTTCCCTCTCGCCACCTCCATCTATTGATGATTGGCTCCCATGGCTCCCAAGAAAGCAAGGAAATTCGTCCCAAAGGTTTTTGACAAAGTAATCACCTTGACTCTAAGACTCCTTTGCCTGATGTTGTTCTTAATTTACTAGAATTTGATAAAGCTTGCAACTGGCTCAAATCTTTTACCCTTGTGGGAGACTTTGTTGACCGAGTCCCAACCCCCCCTCCCTCCCCTTGAAACATTGTTGAAACAGTGGGTTCACAACTATTGGCAACAACAAGGTGTCAAACTCAAGGGAGTACAAAACCTCACCAAGGGCTTCTTTTTATTTCGGTTCAACAATGTTGAGCACTGTAAAGCCATTGTCAACCATGGTCCCTGGTTTATTTGTAACACACTGGTGGCATTCTCACACTGGACAAGGGACTTCCAAGTCATAGAGAAAGCCAAGCTTAAAGTCCTATTTTGGGTGGACTTCCCCGAGCTTCTTCTCCCCTTGTGGAGATTGTTAAACATCTTATCAAACCCTTGGCACAACTTGTATGCTTGGAACAACACAAATTTTTTAACGCTCGCCCTCAAAAGCAAGCTTGCATTGAATTTGATTTATCCAAATACCTGAAAGACACCATTGAAATACAGGATGGGGAAACTCACTTTTTTTCAACGTGTTCTCTACATTAACTTACCCGACAATTGCTTTTTTTGCCAAACATCTGACCATATGATTCACGAATGTCCTCTCATGGGCGAATTCCACTTTGGGTCATAAGAAAATCCCCAACTGGGACCCAAATCTCCCTCTTTTGGGGATGGCTGAACCATAGTAACCAACAGAAGAGACTCTTTTCGTGGCCATCCAAAACCCTCGGCTTCATCTTATCGACCAATCAGTACTATTGGTGTAAGTTCCTCTATAACTTCAGTCAAACAAGTTGCTTCTCAAGCACCCTCAATTGCTCCCCTGCTCTCCCGCTCTCTTCTAGTTGCCTCAGCTGTGGTCCTTGCGAAGTCTCCTTCTTTATTTTTTATCCCGTTTCAGCTACCTAAAGTGCCTTTCATGGAAGAAAACCATCTGTTTGTTTCCCAAAAAGCTTGCCTTAGTTGTTCCCATAGCCTTGCCCCCATAGAAGACAGTGAATTTGTTTAAGAAAAATGTAGATCGTGGTCAGTGGCAGAAGTTTCCTAGATCGGTTCGTTTCATAACCAATTTTCTACCCTCTCCAATCTTGATGATGAGGGATCTATATACCTCGATTCTTTCCAATGATTGTGTACTCTTGGAACATACGTGGCCTTACTGATCCCACCCAGAGATATCTAGTTAGGGATAGTTGTCTCCATTTTTAGCATATGTGTGTTTTCTATCTACAAAAGTTAAACTTGCAGGATTTTTACTCCAATTTATCACTTCACAATTTGGCCCAATGCGATATGGCATGTGTCTAGCCATGAGCCTAAATGTGGAGGGGTAATGACATTGATTGCTCCTGACCTTGCACAAAATGTGATTTCCTGGGGCTTTGACCCCACCCACTGCGTGGTTTGGAATTTTTTTTTTTTTTGACAGGCACATCCTCGGGCTTGCCAATATTTATACATCCAATGATGCAGTTAAGCGAGCTCTATTTTGGAGATAACTTGTTGACTCCCTTCATAATGTTATATGGATTCTCTGTGGAGACTTTAATATGGTTAAATTCCTGGAAGATAAGGTCAGTCATTTTTCTATTCATTGGTGTGTGAGAGAGTGTGAGGTTTAGTTATATCTGAGACACAATCTCAAATTATTTTATCCTAACATCCCCTTTAAAGATAAATCCTCTTCTTCATGGTTCACATGGTCCAAATTTAGACAGGGGAAAGATCATGTTGTTCAACGTCTTGACTGAGTCCTTATGCCTAGCCAAGACTTCTTCTATCTTTCCCCCGATTTTGGTCATCATTTTTTTGTTTCTAGCACTTCTCTTGTCTCTGATCACTCCCCCGTCTTATTTGATATCACCTAGCTTGCTGCTTCTAAAAAACACAGAATTAATTCTCAATTTTATCTCAATACTGCACACCTGAAATATACATGGACTGTGACGCATATTCAACGTGTTTAGAACTTAGTTCCTCGCCCTAGTGGTCAGGAAGATTGGATATATTGGTGGAATGATGCCATCACTAGGACCAACACCTTCCTTCACATATATGGAAAACAAGTTGCTCTTTTTTAGCAGGCTACATACAATGCTTCATATTGTAAATTCCAATGAATCTCACAAGAGATTAATGGCTCTCCTTTCAATCAAAACTTGTAGCTTCAAGCTACCCATTGGAGACATAAAATCAAAATTGAGGAAGATTACAAATCCAGGGGTGCCCTACTTCGTGCTCGACTACATTAGCTAAAACTCGAAGACATAAATTCCAAAGAGTTTTTTGCTATGCTCTAGGCCAAATAATCTTCAACGTAGATCAAGGCTATCTTCCAAGTAAATGTTCGGTTGACTTCCTTACCGGACATCCTCCAAGCATTCATTTACCATTATCATGGTGTTTTTCATCTGAAGCTCCTACCCCTAATAAGGAAGAGGCTACGCTTAAATGTCTGCAAGTTGTGCGCTACAAAGTCTCTCATGTGTTGTATGTGATAGTTCCCTCTCTCTTATAGAACTCAAGGAGGTTTCCTTTCAAATGGATCATCATAAATCCCTAGGCATCGATGGCTTCCCCTCTGAATTTAATCAAACCATTTGGGATACTCTGGGATCTGAACTTTACAATGTCTATCTCAAGGATCTTGCTTCCAACTCTTTGGGTGAATTGATCAATCAAGCAACATAAAATTTATCCATAAGTCAGGGGACCTTGAGAAAAACTCTAATTAATGACCTATCACTCTGCTCAATGTTTCCTACAAAATCATTTCTAAGGATTTGTCCAATAGGATTTTAAACCTCCTTCCTCTTGTTTTCCACAACGATAAAACAAGGTTCTGTTATCACTAAATTACAACACCCTTTGATTTTTCATGTGTGTGTGCATGAGTTATCAGTGTAACTAGGTAACATTGGACCACCTCTCAAGTGATGGGACTTGCATACCTGAGATGGACCTCCAAAGGAGGTTGGTTCCTCTAACTAATCATAGCACTAAACTACTCCTAATGCAATAAAAATGACTATCTACTCATAATCTATGTTTTCCAAGGGACCAGGGAGAAAGAGAAAGCATGAAAAAAAAAAATCCTAAACTACGGAGGTGATAACACCGGAGAAAAGGGGGTGTTGGACAATTCAAAATGCATGAAAATGGGGGAAAATTAAAATGGAGAGGATGGAAAATTATCACATACCAAAATACATACAATACACCATCTTCATTAAGCACAACAACATCTAAGCATGTAATGAGAACGATAAAATGCACAGTATATCCGCAAGTATGAAGAAAGGCAAGAGAAACCAATGGAAACCAATGCAAGGATATAGAAATAATCACAAACACCAGTTTTATTGCTCCAGAAGTTTTCACAATACATCATTGTAGAGGAAAGAGGCATGATCCTGCATTATACTGCTCATAATAGAAGGCTTGAAGATCCATTTCCACCCAGCAGAGAAGAAGAGAGAGCCGCATCAAAAATGTCCAAACTCTTTCTTAAAATGAGCTCTCTTTTACAATATATGGAAGAATGAATGAGAGAGAGGGAGAGAAACCCAAAAATCCACTTCAACCACCAACCAATAGCATTAATTGGCATGAAAAGGTGACAGGGACCCTTGCAAAACCCATTCCATCATGTTTTGTGTCGTGTAGAAGAAAATTTTGACTCCATGTCTTCAATTTTTCCATTTTTGCTTGCCTGGGATGTGCTTTTCTGACCTGGGACGTTTTTAATTGTTTTGGGTCACCAAACCCCACTTAATTCAAAATGTTTATTGTTTCATGGGATAGAGCCTGGAATTACGAATCCAGGGATATTAATTTTATCAAATTTGGATGAGAGTGGACAAATATATCATCATGTGGGTTACAAGGGGTCGTATTGCACATTTTTAATATTCTCACCCTCTATTGTTTATCTCCCCATAATGCCCGACAATTAGTCATTTTTTTATATTTTTATATCCCTCCTTTACATTTTGGGTTAATTGAATAATGTGGGCCCAAAGGGAACACAGAGAACATGGTCTTCGAGGCCTCCAACTTTTTCCATCTCTGCACTACTCTCCACTTTCCCCCCTTCTCCATTTGTTTTGTCTTATGGGTTTAACGAGGGTGCAGAGAATTGGGTTAAATGTGGAATGGGATTTTTTTTCCCTTCGGGTCAAAAATAACCTCATCTCCCGCATAATGGTACACCTCGGCTCGGCGAACTCACCAAGCCAACTCCCTTCTCGCCCTCCGTGTCACGGCTCCCAGGCCCTTTCCAGGCACTCACGACCCCCACAATGTGTTCCTCTTGGGCTTAGTTCTCTCGACAAGCCCATCGCCCACACTACACTACAACCGGCCTCTATTTAAATTTATTGTGGCAAAAGTGGTTGGCCAAGGAACTCACGACCCTCCGACTCTTATTCCTCTTGGGTCACCAAGATTCACACTAGCCGCACAACACTATATTTTGACCCCAAAATCATTTTCTCCCATTTTTTCTAACGCTTTGAATTTATCATGAATAGGGGAGTTAGAAAAATTACCAATAAATTGACCCAAAGCCAATTTATCTCAATATATCTATTTTTATCTCAAAATTGGCTAAGTGTTGAGCCTAGAAGAAGGGAAATTGAACCAAAATAATCCTAAGTCCCCCAAATCATAGCAAGTGCCCCAAAATCTTGGAAATTTACCTGAAAAATCTAGATTTGGTCCAGAAGTTCCAGCCAATTGTCGAGGTCCAATTTCTCCAACTTATCCATTTTTTCTAGGGGGTAAAAATGGATAACAATTTGGCAACTCACGGGGACATCTTCCTGTTAGATGAGTTGATTAGTGACCTTGGAGCTTCCATTCTGCATGGCATCATCCTGATACACTTGAAAATATGATTTGAAACTCTTAAATCATGTCCTTGAGCCATTTAAACATTGCTAAACCTGGAGTTGATCCACTACTACTTGAATTTTCCAATTTTTATAAGAAAATATTGAAAATTAGATCGATTGGAAAATTATTTTGAACCTGGAATTGTTTTTTTTCTCTTCCCCTCTATAATTCGATTTGTTGAGATAAGGATGAATCTTCACTCAAAATATGATTTCTTGCTAAGTATAAGGAACTAAAAATGATGACTTCTTGGCAAGTACAAAACATGTAGAGCTTAGTGGAACACATGCTAATATGGAAGAACTTGGAACTGCTGTTAAAACTTGGTTTTCTCCATGAACACTACCACTTCCAATGAACTATGCAAGAGAAACCATGAAGCAAAAACTCTATACAAAAGATGAAAGATCATGCATGTCTCAAGTGAAACATGCAAAGTGTACAAAAGCACTTCTTCTATTGAAATAAAATCTACCTACTCTACTCTAACCATAGGAATGGAAAACTCAAACAAATCCTGACATTGGAAAGGAAAAGTATCTTCCCTTCCTCAAAATGTTGGACCATGTGACTAATTTGGCACTGAATATGGTATTGTGCATGAGTGAAAAACTTATTGCAAGTTGGTTTTCCACCCAAGTAACCAAGGCATTAACTAGAAACAAGACAAATACCTATTTTAGTTGCTCTACATTTGGTTTGGAGAGGCATTGCAACTGATCCTTGGAACTCTAAAAATCACCCTCACACTCTGAAGTGAACGTGACTGGTAGAAACTTTGATCTTTGCTCTAATAAAGTCAGATAATTTATTGGGTAAGGTCATATCCGTGAATTTTTCCCATTGCCTAGAAGCCCAACTTCAATAATGAAGTCTTCTTGCAGACATTCCTCGAAAAGGTGACTATTTGCATGTTTATTTTGATCTTGTTTTGCATCTAGAAATAAATGGTCCTCTGCTTTGATGACTGATTTGGAATGGTTGTTATCCTTGTTCTCTTTCTCTTCCACATGGAACTCCTCAAGACTAACTACAATGTTTAATGGAATACTTGGTGGATCGCCGCTATTGATTAGAACCTATGTATCACTTGGGAGTTCTTTCTTCTCTACGTGAAGACCAAGCTGATTTTCTTGTCCAACATGAAGTTTGAGAGGTCAAAGTATTTAATTTGTTGTTCCTAAGGACTGTTATGGGCTGCAAATTCTTCAAGGATTTCCTCCGTTATGGATTCATCAACCAAATCATTTCCAACAAAAAAATAAAGGAAGAGAGAAATATGAATTTGCATTACCACAAGAAAGCAATAATATTTCTGTAAGCTAAGAAAAATACACTACTAACAAGGAAGTAAAATACCAATAATCATACCTCCTCCTTCGCGTTCCGTAGCAAACCTCAGAATGGGCTAGGAAACTTGGATTGAGCCCAGATTTTTTGATATGTAGGTGCTTTTCTTCAAGACGGAGCAAGACCTTCCTGCAACAACGATCCTCTTACTTTGCACTGGATGGGAAAAAGGATTATGAGACTATTTTGGCATTAGGACTAGGAAAAAGGATGTTCTTTGCTCAAAGGATGCAAGAACTTAGATATGGCATGAAAGCTTATTATCCGTGTGTTTAGAGGGGAGGGGTAAGGTTATATTTATAGCCTAAGGGAGTGATTAGCTTAGATTAATTTAAGTAATCATGGCTTGACAATGTGGGCAAGATTAAGTGAGTGGTTTGAAAATGTGGGCAAGATTAAGTGGGTGGTTTGAAAATGTGGGCAAGATTAGGTGAGTGGTTTGAAAATGTGGGAAAGATTAGGTGAGTGGGGACCACGAAGAATGGGTGAGGATTTGAATTATTTTTTAATTCATAAGTGGAGGATTTTAGGTGAGTGGGGACCACGAATGGTGGGTGAGGATTTGAATTTGAATTTTTAATTCAATAGTGGAAAAACATGGAGAATAATGACATGTGGTGAGGATTAGATTATTTTTAGATTTTGAAACGGATAATTAATCAAATTATATTTGATTAATTCAAAGTGTATTTTTGTGGGAAATGAGGAAGGGGAATTAATTGATTTAGGATAGATGTGAAATTGGGGTGTCTACAATTTCTATGATCTCGTCTTCCTGTATGCCCTCTGAAACTGATTTTTCTCCTTCATGTGCTCCTCTTCAACTGGATTTGACGTTGATTTATCTTTCTCTTTAATTGATTTTGAAACTAGTGAAGGATCAACTAACTCTGGGAATATATGGTTCCAATGTGAACACTGCACTCAAAGCAAATGGATTGTTGATAATCATATTCTTGTTCTTTTTCTGCTATTGCTACGCAATCAGTTTTCACCACCTATTCTTGAACCTCAACCTCTTAATAAGGCTTAGTCATCAACGAAATTTTCTTGATATTAAACTTAGCAGCCCAATTCCTTAGATTTTGTGTTGACTCTTCTCTGCCAGGCTCTTCCATTTTATTCCCTCCTTAGCTGATCTTCTATTTTTCTTCTTCCCAAAATGGGTTTGGGAATGCAAGAGGAGGGGTGGGTTGGGATTCAACTGATTTTGCACTGTTTGTGGTGGAAGGGAAGGTTTAACATCTTCTTTTTGTGGAGGGGAAGGAATTTTAGGAAGGGAAAAGGGAAAAAGATATAAGGTGGGATGAAAGGGTAGAAGATGAAGAAATGGAATCCACAATAGGGCAACAGATAAGAAACTAGGAAATTAAAACTCAAGTTGAGATGACATAGGTTAGGGAATGGGAAGAGGACTGTGAGATGGTAATGCAAGGGTTTCCCATTGACAGGAATGTCTAACATTAGATTCATAAGCCTTTATCTTCTCAATCAACTTTTCAAGTTGTGGTACCATCTCAACCATGAAAGCCAGCTTCTTGTGAGGGCTAAAATATTTTGGCACAGGGCCAACCCATGGACAAGGGACCCTTAATCCAATCTTGAATGCCTTCAATTGAGATGTATCCATGGTCTGCACCATATTTACCTCCATTCTTTGAATTTTTCTTTAAAAACCCAACATCTTTAAGTATAGGATGGCCTCCATAATTTGCATATTCCTGCGGTGGAACAACTACATAATTTGGTGAATGGCCAAACTAATTGGAATTATGCTCACATGTATATGCATATTGAATCTGATTTTCATCATAAAATTGATCTGGAGGTGTGTTAAAGTATCCTGGAAAATAAATTTTCAAGTTTGGAAGTGAAGTGAATTGGTTCTGTCGCCGCTATAAATTGGAATCCCATGATGAAAGTGAAGTCATGATTGCACAACTTCATGGATAAAAGGAAAATGAAATGCATGGAAAGAAAAATGGATGGAAAGAAAGGTTTGTAACTCAGAAAATGGGTTGTGTAGATCAGTGGAGTCACTAGTTGTAAATTTTAGGGTGTTTTCATCATCAAAAGCATAACAAAATTGATGAAATGAAGTGGTGAGGTGCTATCACCAAATTACTTGACCCTATGATTTGTCATATGTGTGTTCATAAGCTATCAGTGTAACTGGGTAACATTGGACCATCTCTCAAGTTGTGGGATTTGCATACCTGAGATGGACCTCCAGAGAAGGTTGGTTCCTCTACCTAATCCTAGTACTAAACTACACCTAATGCAAGAAAAATAACTATCTACTCCTGATATATTTTTTCCAAGGGACCAGGGAGAAGGAGAAAACATGGAAACAAAGAAATCCTACACTACAAAGGTGATGACACCAAAAAAAGGGGGTGTTGGATAGTTAAAAATGCATAAAAATGGGGGAAAATGAAAATGTAGAGGATATAAAAACATCACAGACCAGCATACATACAATAAACCATATTCATTAAGGACAACAACATCTAAGCATGTAATGAGAACAATAAAATGCACAATATACCTGCAAGAATGAAGAAAGGTAAGAGAAAGAAATGGAAACCAATGCAAGGATAGAGAATAATCACAAATACCAGTTTTATTACTCCAAAAGATTGAACAATACATCATTGTAGAGGAAATATGCATGATCCTACATTACAATGCTTAGAATAGAAGGCTTTAAGATCTATTTCCACCCAACAAAGAAGAATAAAGAACAACATCAAAAATGTCCAACTCTTTCTTAAAATGAGCTCTCTTTTACAATATATGGAAGAATGGATGAGAGAGGGAGAGAAACCTAAAATTACACTTCAACCACCAACCAAGGGCATTAATTGTCCTGAAAAGGTGATAGGGACCCCTGTATAACCCATTCCATCATGTCTTGTGTCATGTAGAAGAACAAATTTGACTGTGAGTCTTCAATTTTTCCATTTTTGCTTGCCTGGGATGTGTTTTTTCTGACCTAGGATGTTTTTCCTTGTTTTGTGCCACCACTCCCCTCCTAATTCCAATTTTTAATTGTATCATGGGGAAGATCTTGGAATTATGAATCCAGGAATATCGATTTTATCAAATTTGGATGAGTGTGGACAAAGCTATCATCATCGGCTTATAGGGGGTCGTTTTGCACATTTTTAATATTCTTGGCCTTTGTGTTTTATCTCCCCACAGTCCCTGAAACTTAGCCATTTTTTATTTTTATATCCCCTCTTTACATTGTGGGTTAATCGGATAATGCGGGTCCAAAGGGAACGCAGGGAACAAGCTCTTTGGGGCCTCCAAATTCTGCCATCTCTGCACTACTCTCCACTTACCCGCTTCTTCATTTTCTTTGTCTTGCCGGTTCAATGCAGGTGCATAGAACTTGGTTAAATTTGGAACATGCTTTGTGTTCCCTTCGGGCCTCAAATGGCCGCATCTCTAACATAATGCTACACCCCGGCTCGGTGAGCTCACCGAGCAAAATCCTGTCTTGCCCTCCGTGTCGCGGCTACCAAGCCCTTTGTGGGAACTTTGGCCATTGTGAGCACTCATGACCCCCGCAGCCTGTTCCTCATAGGATTAGTTCTCCCGATGGGCTCATCGCCCATAATGTATTGCGGAAAAAGCGGCCGCCTGGGGAACTCACAACCCTTAGACCCTTGTACCTCATGGGTCGTCAAGATCTGCACTAGGCGCAAAAAACTATATTTTGACCCCAAAATAATTTTCTCCCCAGCAGATGGGAATCGTGACGAAGACAAATTACACTTGCACTAGAAATGCTCAGGGAAGCACAGATCCGGAAAGCATTAATTATCCGTCGTTTTCGGCAGTATTTTCTAATTCGACTTCAGATCCTGCACAGCTGTTGAAATACAAGCGGACTGTGATGAACGTGGGTAATGGCGCTTCGGTGTACAGAGTTAGTGTAAACTCGCTGGGTGGAGTGAGAATTGTAGTGAGGCCAAGCGTGCTATCTTTCCAAAGGTGAAATGAAAAGCAGTCGTTCAACATCACGTTCGAGAAAAGAAATTCGTCGCTGCTTCTGAGCTACGGATCGATCACATGGACGGATGGAGTACAAAACGTCACAAGTCCCGTCGTCATCTTCGCCTTGCAATAATAATCTAATTTGTTGTTCTTTAAAATAATGCAGTAACAAACGTATGTACCGGAGGGTCCGTAAGTAGTGTGGCTTTTTGTTTAGTATTACATACCTCACTCATTATAAAACAGTGCACCTTCCACCAAATCAAAAAATATTACTTTGTTTTTATTAACCAGCAATCGTACGTGAAATGTACGATGTAAACGCCAAAAGGGATATAGTGAACAAGCGAAACTGGAAGAAGAGAAAAAATAGGAGAGGGAGATGGGTGTAGTAAATGACATATGAGGGAGGAGAAGTGTATGGGAAAGGATTGAGGAATCAAAGAGCCAATGTGAAAATATATCATCTATGAAGAGCATGACATAATTGTCAATCAAAAGAAGGAGAAAAGCCGTGTCGAGGAAGGCGACGATGAAAGTGTAGAGGGAGATATTTTAAAATGCAAGTAGCGTATGAAAAATATACGACAGAACTCTCGAAAAGAAAGGAAATGGATTCGGCGGAGAAGAGGATGATAATGGAGTGGAAGAGACTGGAATGACTGCATGACGCAAATGGAGAAAGGATTCAATCGACCTTGAATGCTAGGTGTGAGGGTGTGTGGGAAAGAGAAAAGGGAATGGATAGGATTGGGGGTTGATTATGAGAAGAGTAAGGGAGATAGGGGAGGGAAAAAAAAAAGGAATGAAAGAGGTAGAAATAAGAGAGAGGGATGATAGGGGAAGAAGGGAATGATGAAGGACAAACAAGGCAAAAAGAGGAAAATGACAGAGTAGAGGGTGAAGGGATGAAATAGAGAGATGTGCAAAATGAAGGAAGCAATAGAGATAGTAAAGAGGGATACATGGAAGTGAAATAAATGAGAGAGCGAATAAAAGCAATAAATGGGAAAGGATAAATAAGAAAGAGAAAATGAGGTGGGAGTAGGGGGTGAAATGGAGGGAAATGGAAAGAGGACAAAAGAAGAAGTAAAACAGAGAAAAAAAAGAAACTATGAGGGGTGAGGAAAGTGTGAAAAAGAGGAGAGAAAGGAAGAGAAACAGATACAGAATGAACGAAAAGGTAGGGGTGGTAGAGAAAAGGAGAAGTGGTTAGAAGAAACGTGAAAATTAGGGGAGAGGAAAGGAAGATAGAACGAATACAAGGAGAATATTGAAGGAATCGTGTCATTGCGAGGAAGACCAAGGCCAAGAATATGGAACAGACCGTATGGAGATGCATGTGGAGGGTGGTATGATAAAAAAGATAGGACAACGCTAAACAGCCAGGTTATCGATGGGGAAGTAAGGAGGAAACGAGATGGAAAAAGGGGAAGAAGATGATACAAGGGAAGGGAAATAAGACGAGGGGTGGGAGAGAGAAGAGGATAACAAAGAAAATGATGTAGAAGGAAGGGAATACAGAAAGGGGGTAATAAGTGGAAAGGGAATGGTATAAGGAATGTTCAAAGAAGAAAGAGGGGAGGAATGACATCAATTGGAAAAGATGTGGAGATGCATGAAATGAGGATACTAGGATGACGAGAAAATAGGAAAAGGATGTATGATGAAGACAATAAAGATATTGAAGAGGGAAAAAAGGAGATGGAGAGATGGGTAAGAAGTGACAAGAAAGGGTAGGAGTGAGGGAAAAGAATAGGAGAGAAAAAAGAATAGGGGATAGAAGAGGCAATGCCAATGAAGGGACGTTAGGGAAATCCCCTTGACAATGAGTGGTGGGGAAGGGTGAGAGAAAAAATGAAGAAAAGGAGAAAAATAATGAGGATTGGAAAGGGTAATGCCAACAAAGGGACGTTAGGGAAAACCCTTTGACAATGAGTGGTGGGCTGAGAGGAGGGAAGGAATGAAAGGAAACTCTAGAAGGTCCAAGGGAGTGAATGAGGTCGTGTAGAATGAGGATTGATAATTTTTAGGGAAAACCTGTTGACAATTATTAGCACAGGAAGAGAAGATGATGAGGAAAGAATGATATAGGAGTGTTAACAATAAGGGTGAATGTGTGTGTGGGTAGAAATATGGGGGGAATTTGAGAAGAGGAAGTGGAAAGAGTAAAGAATATGGGAGGGATGAGTTGGGACTAAGTGGAAGCGAGGAGAGGATTTGGGTGATGAGGATGAACGAGGTGAGGATGAAGAACGAAGACATGAAAATAATGGGAAGAAACGGTATGAAGGGTGATGGATCAAGAAGGGGAAAATGGGGGAAAAGAATGTGATTGTAGGTGGAAGAGATGAGTTGTTTGTTGTAAGAGGATATGTGGAGAAAGGATAATAGTAGGAGGAAAAAGTGGGTAATAGGAGATACCAGGTGGAAGAAGCGATCAACAAAGTGAACAAAGAATGAGGCGGGGGAGAAGTTCACGATGACAAGTTAAGTGTAGGGAGGACCCTAACATAAGATTGTCATGTGACGGAAGTGGTTAAGTAAGATTGCCATGTGAGCAAAACTGGAGATGACAAATCGTCAAACGAGAAGTGGTGTTTGCGAGAATCGAAAAGGAGGTGAAAGGATGTGATAATGGGGAATGCTAAGAAAAAATGAAGGGTGACGGGTGTGTAGTGATGGGGAAAGGCAAGGAGACAGATCATCCTTAAGAGGGACTCTTAAGTGAGATCGCCATGCCGGGTGAGTGGTGAAGTAAGATTGCCAAGCAGAGGAGGGTGATAGTGGTAGGAAAAAGATGTGATGATGGGGAATGAAGAGGAAATATGGATGGTGAGATTGGAGAGTGATGGGAGAGTGTAAGATGACATGTCATGCTTAAGAGAATCTCTTAAGTAAGATCGTCATACTGTTGGAGAGGTTTCGTAGGGTCACCTAACCGACAGGGATGATATGCAAAGAGAAAAACAAAATGATATTGGGGATAGGTGTGGAATGGTAGGGTGAAGAAGACGAGCGCGATGAGAGGTGGGAGAAATAAGAAGGGGGAAATATGATGGGATGGAGGAAGGCCACAGGGCAGATCAACCTTAAGTGGAAGTATTAAGTAAGATTGCCATGCGGCTGGAATGGTTAAGTAAGATCGCCAAGCTAAGGAAGAAGAAGGATGATGTTAGAGTTGGTGGGAATAGGGTATGACAAAATGGACTGAAGGGGAACCCTCAAGTGAATTTTCCATACTACGAGAGCGTGTAAATAAGATGACCAAGCATAAGGTGGATTTGGGGAAGGATGAGAAAAGAGTGAGTGAGGTATGCCTAAGTGGTATATGATATGAGATGATGTGATCATAAGAAAGATTAACATGAATGGATGAAGGAATATATGCAGTGGAGGGCAGAGAGTGTGAGGGAAATCCTTAATTGGGATGCCCACATGGTGAGAGTAATGATGCGAGAATGGGAAGTAGAAGAGGTGGAGTTGGAAGATGTGTTTGGTGGTGATGGTTATTTGATGAGAGGGCAGGTGGTGAAGAAGCTTCTACAGCGGGAAGATCTTAGGGAGAGGGTAAACCTCCACTAAGGATTCCATATAGAAGGGGTTATTAAGTAAGATTGTCAAGCGGGAAGAAAAAGGGTGAAAGGAAAGAATACCAATGGGTGAAAGGGGACAGGAATGGTGAGAAGGGTAATATGGGTATAAGCGGCGGAGGAGTAAAAATGAGAAGTGAGAATGAATGGATCAGATACATGGTGATCATGGTGGGGGAGATGGAGCTGCTGGATAGTGAATGCTACTTGAGAAAGATCGTCAAGTAGGATTTGCAAACTGCAATGGTGATCAAGTAGGATTCACAAACTGGAGAATGCATTAGTATGGGTGAATGGATGGGGTGCAAAGTAAGATGCTGATCATGCAGGAAGATACTCACGTGATGAAAAGTATCTTAATTTTAATATAGCACATAACAGGATGCATCGTGATCTAAAAGATTAGGATGACTAGACTGTAATATGCGTGATAGCATAGATAGGGGCCATAAAAAAGGTTTGATGCCCCAGTACGATATGCAAATGGAAGAGAGCATAGACAGAGGCCATCAAGAAAGTATGATGCCCCAGTACGACATGTAATCAGATAACATAAGAATATTACAGAGAACACCAGGATACATAAAATCAAGATGCCCCCTGTAATATATCAAGATACAAGAAAGCAATTAATAATTTGCCACTAATAATGCAACACAAGAACCAGTAAACGTGTCCCTAACGTGTTCCACAGTGATGATTGATTAGATGTGCCCCCAAGTAGGGGTACAAGGGATTGGGTCAGTCTCCTCAAATAAGGAAACAATGAGAGCCGGATTTTTCCCAAGCGAGGATTCACGCGAGGAGAAGTGGTTTGAAATTGGTAGTCATAAGGTGGTTGGACCATTTGTTTGGGATAATAGTTCAAAGGATGAATTGTGTTGCTTATTGAGTTTTTATGATTTTGTGGATGTTTTTGGTCTTTTGAAAATTTTGCAAATGTTTTTGTATTTTGGATATTTTCTAATGTTTTTGTTTTTGGATTTTTGGATTTTCTAATGTTTGTTTTTGAATTTTATAAATTTTTTAGATTTTTTGGAGATTTTTGAATTTTTTTTTTTTGGAGGGATTTTTATACTTGGGAATTTGACGATTTTCAATTTTTTTGGATTTTAAGATTTTTACACTGTTTTTAGGTTTTTGACGATTTTCAAATGTTTTTGGATTTTTGACGATTTTCAAATGTTTTTGGATTTTTGAATTTTTACACTGTTTTTTGGATTTTTGACGATTTTCAAATGTTTTTGGATTTTTGACGATTTTCAAATGTTTTTAGATTTTTGACGATTTTCAAATGTTTTTGGATTTTTGACGATTTTTAAATGTTGGTAGATTTTTTTACACTGTGAGTGGCAATTTATGGCTCAGAGTGCAGAATTATTTTTGAGAGGCGATAAACCAAGATATTATTCATATGTAGTGTGTTTAGTGTGGTAACTTATGCTCAGAATAACAAAAATTCTCTTTCCATTGGCAGGATATGGTGGTGATGATATGATGAAAAGAATTCCAGCTTCATTCTTGACTCCACACAACTAGTAAGATGTGTGGGCTCATCACCGAGAATCAAGAAGGACGCAGGAGGTGGATAATGAATATAGGGACAAATGCTAACAACAATCCCTTTGGGAAATTGTGACTCCATTCATCATAACGGTACTGAACCAGTTTCAAAAATGACTTTCACTTTATAAGTCATGTGCTAGACTTAGACAGTTATGTGGCCTGCTGATTGGTAAGATATGAGGTTAAGAGATAGTTCTCTCTTCACTTAGGCATCTAAATTACGTGTTTTGGGGATTCTATAATTTGTAAGCACTATTAAGATTTTGTATTTTTGAAATAAATCCCTACGCCTTACCCCATGCTACTAGTGAGAAGCAAGGGCTCATCACCAAAGGCAAAATATAGGCAAGTGAATTTCCTTTTTTTGTCTTTTTTTTTTGTTTTGTTTTTTTTTTTTAATATTTTGCAATGTTTTTATGCTTGTATGAGAATGACCCTCTACGCTTTGCCCCATGCCACTTGTAAGAGGCAAGGGTTTATCACCGAAGACAAGACGTAGACGAGTAAGGGCACCTTCCTCCATTCCCAGTCTCACACTACCAGTAAGAAGTTTGGGCTCAACACCAAAGACTATGAAGGACGAAAGATGTGACAATGAATTATTCATAAGTTATTGAATTGATGGATTTTTTTACAATAGTGCTTTGTATTTGGACGAAAGGAAGAACGTCTGCCCCCAATCTCAGCCCCACACGACTAGTAGGACGCAAGGGTTCAACACCGAAGACTGAGATGGATGACAAAACGAATTGGGTAACGAAGTTTAGAGCTTTGTTATGAAAGAGAGAATGTATTTGAAGGGAATATATTACCATCAGTAAGCTTCTAGGTATGACCATAGAGGAAAGTGACTGAAAAATGGAAGAAGTATGATGCTCACAAACTTAATAGGATTTATATTAGCACTTGTCTCATGATGATAAATATGAAGACGTGATTTTGATAATAAAATATTTGCCAATGGAAATGAATAAATTTAAATTATTTGGAGATAAGCAAGACAAAAAGGAACAATGTACATGTTGTATCCTGGAATAGTGAACATCTCAAGGATAAAATTTCTTTAAATGAACTGCATTCATTGGTTTCATCAAGATCTTGACCATCTGCAGTGGCCAATTTATAGGCTCCAGAGCCAAAATTTAGCTGTGATTACACAGGGTCCTAACCAATTAGGCTCAAATTTTCCTTGTTTTCTCGTTCGTTTTTAGTGGTATTCTTTTGATTTTATTTTAAAACAAGGTCACCAATTTCAAATTCTCTGGGTCTTACCTTTCTATGATAACTGCGTTGCAGTCGGTTTTGATAGACTTGAAGATGATTGAGAGCATTAAGTCATTTTTCATCGAGAAGCTCAAGCTCTTGAAGCCATGATTGTCGGTATTCATCATCATTAATTACATCTTTAAGGGAGATCCTCAAGGATGGGAGTTCGTATCTCTCAATAGGTAAAATGGATTCACAGCCATTAAACAACGGAAAATGGGGTGGAGCCGGTAGGTGTGCGTAAGATGTACGGTAAGCCCAAAGAGCAGGGTAAATTGAGTATGCCAATTTCGTCCATGGGTGTTGACAATCTTTTCCATGATGGATTTTAAGGTCTTATTGGTTGCTTCCACTTGACCATTGCCCTAAGGGTAGTATGGAGTGGACCATTTAAGTTTGATGTGAAAACGTTTGGCTAGGTCTTTTACATCTTGATTTTTAAATAATTTACCATTATCTGCAACCATAGCGGATGGAATACCAAATCGACATATATGAGATTATTGAAAATAAATTTCGATATTTGGCTACCGGTAACATAAGTGAGAGGCATAGCCTCTACCCATTTAGTGAAGTAATCGGTTAGCGGTAATGATGAACTTATGTCCATCGGAAGATGTTGGTCTGATTTTACCAATGAGGTCAAGTCCCCATGAGAGAAGGGCCATGGTTGTGGTTATCAATTGTAATGCTTGGGAAGGTGCGTGGATAAGATTTCCATGCTTTTGACATGCGATTGACAAATGTTTGACAAAAATGACATGCGTCACTTTCCATGGTGGGCCAATAATATCCAACTCGCAGGATTTTCTTGGCTAAGGCGATACCATTCATGTGTGCTCCATAGATACCAGAATGGACTTCAGCTAAGACACTCGAGGATTATTCCTGATTAAGACATCGGAGCAAGGTGCCATCATATCCTCGTTTATAAAGAGTTTCTGCTAAAATGGTGTACTTGTTGTTGTTACGAGAAGCACGTTGTGCTAAAACACGTTTATGCATTGGTTTCATGTCGGCAGGAAATGTTTTATCACGAATGAAGGTATAAAGATCGTGGTACCAAGGGTTATTCGGACCCACAATCTTACATACCATAGTGTTTTCAGGAAGATCATAGGCAGGCATTAAGAGATGTTTAACGAGAAAATGTGCCTGGGGTTGACTAGATGCGATTTCTAATAGGGATCCGATGGTTGTCATAGCATTGGCAGATTTATTACGAATTCTGGGAATTTGATCAAAGCTAATTAATCGAAAATAGCTTCGAAGACTATCCACCATGCATTATATGGGATAAGTTTTTCATCCTTGACCTGGTATTCATCGGTAACTTGCTTGATGATAAGTAAAGAATCACCCAATACAGCTAATACTTCTGTAAGATTCCAAGATATAGCCAGTTTAACCCTGCGACGAGAGCTTCATATTCTTGTGATATGTTGGTACATGGGAATGCTAAGAAAAATGATTTGGGGATAACATGTCCGTTGGGTGTGATAAGCAAAATACCAGCCCCTGAGCCATGGAGATTACAAGATCCATCAAAAAATAGAGTCCAAGCTGGTGCGATGTTTACGTGTAGAATATCTTCATCAGGAAAAGAAAACTGAAGTGGTTCTGTGCCAGGAAGGGGTGCCTCGGCAAGTTGGTCAGCAAGGGATTGTCCTTTAATTGATTTTTTTGGAACAAACTCGACATCGAATTCACTAAGTAATATGACCCAACTAGACATTCTTCCCATGAGAATGGGTCTGGACAACAAATACTTGAGAGGATCAATTTTCGCAATCAACTTAGTTGTGTGATTGAGCAAGTAATGACGTAACTTATGGAATGCAAAGGCAACCACTAAGCATACTTTTTTGATTTGGGAATAACGTATTTCATGCTCAATAAGTGTTCGACTAAGGTAATATACAGCCTGTTCTTTTCCTTGATTGTTATGTTGTGCTAGTAGAGCTCCTATGGCATGTTTAGTGGCAGATGTATAAAGCAACATAGGTTTATCGGAAACTGGTGACATAAGAACAGGTGGACTAGAGAGGTATTCTTTTAACTTAGCAAAAGAATCTTGGCAATCATGGTTCCAGTGAAAGTGTGCATCTTTCTTGAGCAACTGATTAAAGTGATGGCACTTGTCAGCCAACTGTGATATGAAACGCCGAATAGATTGTATCTTTCCCTGAAGACTGTGTAATTCTTTTAGGTTTTGAGGAGGCATTTCCATAATGGCTTTGACTTTGGCAGGATCCACTTCTATGCCTCTTCGTGAGACAATAAACCCTAATAATTTACCAAAGGTTACTCCAAACACACATTTCTTTGGGTTAAGACGAACCTTATACTCACGTAATCTATCGAAAATGTGTCTCAACACCCTTGGATGCCCTATTTGTGTTTTAGATTTTGCTAATATATCATCAACATAATCTTCCATGATATCATGTAACATGTCATGGAAGATAACAGTCATTGCTCGCTGATAGGTGGCACCAGCATTTTTCAAGCTGAAAGGCATGACCTTATAACAGAAGGTGCCCCATGGTGTAGTAAATGCCGTTTTATGTTGATCTCCTTCAGCAATACGTATTTGACTGTAACCAGAGAATCCATCCATTAAGGAGAGCATTTCATGGCCTGCCGTAGAATCAACAATCATGTCTATATTTTGCAAGGGAAAGTCATCTTTGGGACAAGCCTTGTTGATGTCATGGAAGTCTGTGCATATTCTGATGCTAGGAGTTTTCTTGGCGACAGGAACTATGTTAGATATCCATGCTGAATAATCAATAGGTTTGATGAAGTCAGCTTCCAAGAGTTTCTCGAGTTCGACTTTAACAAGTAATGCAACTTGGGGATGCATTTTACGTAGTGTTTGCTTTACAGGTTTTATATCTGGATGTACCACAAGATGGTGTACTACAAGAGATGGGTCCAAGCCTGGCATGTCCTTATATGTCCATGCAAATATATCTTGGAATTCAATAAGGAGTGTTGTGAATTCCATGAATTCTTGGTCAGACAGACTAATGCCAAGTTGTAAAATTTTTGGTTGTTCGGTGGTGCTAATGTTTATGTCTTTTGTTTCTTCTACAAGCATTTTAGATGTATCTTTTTCAGAGAATGATGCTAATGGTTGATGTAGGTTATCAGTGTCGGGTGTTTGTTGGAATTTTTTGACATGTTTATTGGATAGGGTGGCGGTGAGGTTTTGAATATGGGAAATCCTCTGTTTGCGCTTTTGATCCAAATTTTCTGACAGTGAAGGATTTGAATATTTTATCTCTTCGCCAAAATAGGCCAATTCATTTAGATTGATTTCAAATCCTTTTCTATGGTCTGAAGTAGGTATTTGGTCGCGAGTTCCAAGGAATTCTTCGATGGCTTCATCATTTTGGAACATGTCCATGGCTGCATGATGTGGTTGGCCATGGTCTATGAGACTCGGATGTGTAGGCTCAAAATTGATGACATTAATAGAGAAATGTTCAAAGGCAAGGCAAGATGTGTTTCAGTGAGGTCCTCAAAAAGACTACATAAAGACCTAATGTCATTATCAGAACTGGTGTCATCATTGTCACTCGAAATTATTATGGGAGCGACATCAAACACCTTGAAACCTAGACCATGTTTACCATGATGTTGTGTGCAATTTATAGGGTCTAAACGAACTTGTTCATTTTGGCCGAGTCCTTTACCCTACCATCGCATATTTTTCATTATTCGGTGAGCTTTGGTAAATTGAGGGGACTCATAACATGGAGCAAAGTTGTCATTATATAACCAAGATCCTAAAGAACCTGGAATATGTTCGTTTTCAAGATGAACAAACATTTTCCAAACTGATTGACCCATTTGGTAATTGGGATGGATTCTCAGATGTGGAGCATTAGGTTTTCCATAGCTATGTGGGGATTTGGTGATATGAAAAGAGTCTGCCATCTTTTGAAATTGAGATTCATCCGTTATCTCGTGTCAATGATTTTAAAGTGTGTGTGAGATGGATGGGGGGACCAATAGGTACCTCATGGATGATTGGGAAGTTAGTTTGGTCGTCTTAAAAGAATGAAGAGAATGGTTATCGCCGCAGGAAGGGGGGGTGGCCATTTGCGGATGAAGGTTGGCTCTTCACACGGAGGAGCGTCTCAATAGAGGAGGTGTGGTTGGCTGAAGACGATTGGCGTATTAGTGAAAGAAGAAGATGGTGTGGTGGAAGAATTAATTGTTGCTGGAAGAAGCTTGATTAGTGGAAAGAAGATGATTGATTAGTGGGAGGAGGAGGGATTGGTGAAGGTGGTTGCCGAGCGGATGATAATGGATTGGAAAATGTTGGTTTTGGTTATGAGATGATGGGATTTTGGATTACTGTTAGGGAGTGTATCAGGATCACCATGCGTGTTTCATAGGGATTATACGAGGTGGAGCAATTTATCTGGTTGATGGGAAAATAGTGATATGTCAAAGGTCCACAGGAGACTCCGTCCTTCAGCGGAATCATACAATACTCACGCAAAGGTTGGGGATCTGCACGTAAGTGTAAATTCCTTGTCCAAATGAGGATAAGATTAACTGCATTGGTGTGGAATGTTGATGGGACGGGCCTTCCTGGCATGAATCCATGGTCGGCCGACACGAATGTTTATCAGGCAAAGTTCTACATCTACACACAGGACAGATAGTGTTAATGGTGATGGGTTTCCACTTGGAAAGGCAACGTGATTGTGCCTCAGGCCTTTCTTTCGCTATTATAATACCACGCCGAAAGATGGTTATGATATGTGTTTTTGCAAATCATTTTCAGTGTCCCCCTACGGTAACCCTTTAGAAACCCTATTTCATGGCAACAATATTTAATGCTGATCCGTTGTTGATTCAGACCTGCTTGATTTTCGATGAGTTACATAAACCCTCGACGTCACTAAGGACTGATTATTAGCGATATTGGGATAAGCATGTCATCGGGACCCGCAAGATAAAAAGATTGGCGGACTGTAAGATGTGTAATTAATTAACGCCTGAAATTGTTGTGATTGATGTCCTCAGGGACCGAGCATTATGCAAGGGTTGATAACGGAACATGCGTTTTTGTCCAGTGCGGGAGAAGAATTAAGTAGTTCATGATCGATGAAATTTGTGCGGGAGTCTTCTTAAATTGTTTGACAATATTAAATGACGACGTAGGCATGGGCGCGGCAGGAATTGGCGGCGGAACTTAGGTGGTGATTAGGACGTGGCCGTGATTGAGGGGAGACAAAGTGCAGGCTTTTTTTATTGTATGGGACCCATTATTTTTTGTATTCTAGTGGTCAATTGCACAGTCAGTTCTGATCTTTATAGTTGCCACTAAGTTTGGTCACTCATCTCTGGTCGAGATGAAAATGACGTCCAACCTACCATTGACTTGCTGATGGCCCTTATCTTTGGACTTGTTATCATGATGAGGGAATGGGGGTCCAATTTTTGAACTGTGAAGCCGTTTTCATTAGGTGTTTTTCTCTCAGGAAGTATTTCCAATCTCTATGTATCCACGTTCAATCAGGTCTTGGACGTAATGCGGATGTTTGAGCCGGCTCTATTCTGTGGAGTCCCTTCTATGCGATGGTAATCACCATAATCATTGTCTTTACCAATTTGGTTGGACTGTTGTCCTTTTGAAGGGTCTGACAATGGGTATGTAATGATCTTAGCCCAGTTTCCAAATGACGAAGTACACTAGATAGAATTTATCGAGCGGAGTGAACTTTTCTTAGTAAGACTCCCTAGAGGAACTTCACTTCTTAGGGAAAATGATGGGATTGTTTCGATTTTAACCATTTGGTGGGATGGTTTTGCGAAATTCGGACAGAGCGGGACGGGAGGGAAGGGAATTAGTAATGCCATCATTGAGGATATTTCGCATCCAATTAAGATTTAATTTATCTTGGTTTCTGACGAGTGTCAACAATAAAATGGGTTTCAAAAGTGTGCTTAAGTACAGGATAAACATGAAAAATTTATCAAAATGTTGTCAGACTCCGAGAGTTTAAAATAACCTAGTCAAAGCCAATGCATTTGCTGCTGGATCGGATAATTTCAGGATTGAGCTTATTGAACAATTTCTAGAGGGCGTGAGATCAAAAATCTGAATTTGACTCTAAAAATAATGAGCAAGGAGATCGGTTGCAATTCCGTTGCCCGACAATGTAAAATAGAGGAATAGGGTAGATTTTTTTTGGATCAAAAATTGCTTATTGTTATACAATTCTTCTAGCATTTTTTATTCTGTATAATATTTCTTTTCAAAAAAAAATTCTAAAATTTTTCCCAACTTTAAAATTATGCACAGGTCGAGAGGGAGGTTTTGCGTTCGCTGGCATGCCAAGTACCATGAAAAATTGTCAACATCTTTTCTAGAATACCAGCTGCAGCGGATGGCACTAATTATGGAAAATGGTATTTGTCTAACAGTGGAAAGGCAAACTGAGCCATGCGAGGGGGGTCATTTCCAAAAGGCCTTCCATGTTCGATGGGGATTTCTCGATGTCTTTGTAGTATCAAAACTTACGGGAACCCCTCCAAGGGATGGCGGAGGGGGAATTGGAAATCTCCGTCAGGTTGATCAGGTGCAAGAAACAAGTGGACACCATCTACGATCCCAACGCCTCTTTCACTTGCAAAGCGACATCTCCGATTGTTTTTTGAAATCCTGAAGGTGTCTGGTCATAAGTCTTTTATTTTACAAATAATATCCCAAGGTGCACTGGCACATCACACAGATAGAACTGAGTGCTCACCAGAAGCATGCAAGGGCTTTTACCTTTTAGGTACTAGTCGGGGGGTCACTAAAATTTAGGTGGTATCCTACACGTCTGTGCCCTATTGGGGGATTTAAAATCGGCCAAAAAAACATTGGTCAATTGTCTGGTATGCGAGTGGGTGTCTTTCATAAGTTTCCATTCTTGTGCAAATGGAGAAGTGGGGGATGGTTTATCAAACATGTCGTGAGTATTGGAATCTAGATTGAGGTCTTTTAATCTTTTAGCTCTAGTCGTTGTTTCCTCAAGTTTATTTGTTAAATCTTGGATTTTAGTGAATAATTCTTCGGCCAAAGAACCATTTGGATTGTTTGGTATTTCATTGTGATAATTGGATTCACCATTGTCGATGAGTTTGTTTAAATTTCCGGTCCTGAATTCAGGGGGTAGTTTTGCCCCCATGGCTAGGATGCGTAACAGATATTCGTTTTTGTTTTGTTCTATCACCCTATTGACTTGTTCTTGTTCTTCAGTGGTGAGTTCTGGTTGTGCGACTTCTTCATCGTCATTTTCATGATTGTGACTACGAGTGAATACCATGATGACTTTGATTACTTTGAATTTATCGTGAATAAGCTTGTGATGACTGATAAGGAGAGTAATTCAAACAAGTTATCTCAATATGATGATGATGTAACTCGAGACGAGTTATTAGATGATTTGTTGCATGTTGTGTAGATTTGACTTAAACAAGCTCTGGACTATTGACGGGGAGAGTAACCTGAATAGGTTAATCACGATATGGTTGTGAAAGGATTTGTGTTGGCTATGATTTTGATAAATGCGGTGGTGGACAGAATAATGAGTGAACTCAAACAAGTCACCCAATATTAGTTTGATATAGCTGGAAACAAGCTATGAAGGATGTTTTGACAATTGACAATATGTGGAGTGAATGCTAGTCACTCAATATCAGTTGGATATAGCCAAAGACAAGCTATGACAGATGTATTGTTTGATGAGGCAAGCTAATGAAATTGGTGTGATGTTTTGGTCTGTGTTGTTGGATTGTTTGGATGTGTTCACTTGGCATTGAATTGGTCGAGAACTGATTTTTTGTGGAACACAACTAGGGTCTGAACTTTTACAATGAACACATTGATATTAACCAAGTTTTATGATAAAATAATGATAAACTATTTTGTTTTCAAACAGCAAGCAATCATGTGGATTCAATTGTTTTGGCTTAAGAGGTAGATCCTTCGGGAATGATCATTTTTTAATGCAATCATACAAGTATGTCATGGAATGATGGATGCAGGCTCTTATCACTCCAAAAAGATGCGTCCTCCGATATACCCTAGTCCTGATATACCTAATTCTGTACGGGGATAGAATTGGTACGGGGAGCCCTTAGAGCACTGGAGGAGACTCACCAATTCTTACTTGCCTATTTCAAAGTGAATCACCACGTCCAAAACAGGTTTTGTGAAAATGTGGAAGGTGATGGAGGGATGAATGTGTATGGTGTCCTTATAACTCCCCAAAGATTTATAGGGACGATGCCCAGGCTTTGTTGTTACATCTATTTAGGCGTGACTCGCATGTGCTGCACGACAACATTACCTGTAAGTGAAGAGTAGCGGCGAGGTAAATACCGAACGTTGTGTTGAGACTAGGTCTCAAAGTGCAATGCAGATGCAAATGTTGTTGGTGCGTGGTAGTCAAGTCCACGTCACCAGTGTAGCTTTGGTGGTGATGAAATCCACCTCGTCTACGTGCAAAAACAATATGATAAAGTGATTAAACGTAGGGTTCTTTCCAACTTGAAATAAATCACTAGCAGAAAATAATTGCGTACCTGAGAGTACTTTTTTTTTTGGTTTCAGCAATTGTCTTTGAATGGTGGTATTTTTGCGGGATTTTTGTTGTTTTTGTTTTGTTTTTGTTTTTTACAATATTCCAGCAACGCAATTCTACAGAAAATAAATTAGTAGTTATCCTGCAAATGAAATGTTAGAAAAGTGATCGTGGCTGTTTTTTATTTTCCAGATCGCTCGAAGGCGCAGGAAAAGAGCATACACAACCAACGACCAAAAAAATATTAATAATATGACAAAGGAAAATAATGATTGAAATGATAGTTGGAAAAAAAAGCTAGAGGATCCTGCAATGTTAGAACAAGAAACTAAAAAAATTGTGACCGTTTCTGATTTTCTAGATCGCTTGAAGGCGCAAGAAAAGAGCATACACGGATACAATTGGAATAGATTTTTATTTTTTTTAAATGCTAATAATTATTGCAATTAATCATGATTGCGAAATAGCGATAATGATTATTTTCACAAAAAAGAAAAACGATGAAAGAAGAGGGTGAAAACATTACCTATAAGTGTTGTCGTGGAAAATTGAAATGTAAGGCACAAAATTAAAAATTAAAAAAAAATTGTTGTGCAGAGCCCGAGTGGCCTCACGTTTCTGATTTCCAAGATCACTTTTGAAGTGTGAGAAAAGAGCATACATATGAGGTTGTTATATGAAATAAAATAAAAATAATAATTTAAAAAAAAACTATAATTTTGTTGTTTTTTTGTTAAAAAGACAGGTGTTAAAAGAAACGAAACCAAAATTTTTCTGTAAGTCTAAATCTAAAAATTATTTTTTCATTACATATATCTTTTCAATACCTTTCCGTTAAAAAAAAATGAAGTCATTGCGAGTTCGGGAGCAAAAGTTATGGCGTCCGGAAGATGGGCTACGGTAGCACTCTGAATGAAAATTTTAAACGTGAGAAAAACGTCCCGAGAGCTTGTTTTTTTTATTTCCTGACTTATGTACTTCACTTGAGAAGCTAAAATTTTGACAGCAAGGTTAAAAAAGAACAATAAACATAAAGAAAGAGTTAGATCACAAAATGATTGACTAAAATAAAATAAAAACAAAAAATGATTAACTTCCTACAAAACAGTTATTTCAGCAAAAGTAAATAAATAAATGCATTTTCTGGATTGGTTGTCCCATGACAGTAAGATGATAAACTAATGTTAGTTCATGTGTTTCTATAGATTACGAGTGAATAACAAAATCAAAACTGGGAACTAAACACCAAGCACCAAGGAGATCAAAGACAGGATGAGCTTCAAAGTTTCATTGTTGTTATAACCTGTCGATACACCACAAGACACCACACAACAAAAACACTACCCAAAGCGTGAAGGTTAACCAAAGAAGACCATAAGGAATAGAAAAGGAAATAATAATGAACAAAGAACAGATAAAACCACTAATTAGGAAATTAATGGTAAAAGATCGAAAGTAACCGGGTGTGCTAGAATGTAAGCTAAGAAAAATACACTACTAACAAGGAAGTAAAATGCCAATAATCATACCTCCTCCTTCGCGTTCCGTAGCAAACCTCAAAATGGGCTAGGAAACTTGGATTGAGCCCTGATTTTGTGATATGTAGGTGCTTTTCTTCAAGACGGAGCAAGACCTTCCTGCAACAACGATCCTCTTACTTTGCACTAGATGGGAAAAAAGATTATGAGGCTTATTTTGGCATTAGGATGAGGTAAAAGGATGTTCTTTGCTCAAAGGATGCAAGAACTTAGATATGGCATGCAAGCTTAATCTCCGTGTGTTTAGAGGGGGGGGTCAGGTTGTATTTATAGCCTGAGGGAGTGATTAGCTTAGATTAATTTAAGTAATCATGGTTTGAAAATGTGGGCAAGATTAAGTGGGTGGTTTGAAAATGTGGACAAGATTAGGTGAGTGGTTTGAAAATGTGGACAAGATTAGATGAATGGTTTGAAAATGTGGGCAAGATTATGTGAGTGAGGGCCACAAAGAATGGGTGAGTATTTGAATTATATTTTTAATTCATAAGTGGAGGATTTTAGGTGAGTGAGGACCACGAAGGGTGGGTGAGGATTTGAATTTGAATTTTTAATTCAATAGTAGAAAAACATGGAGAATAATGACATGTGGTGAGGATTGGGTTATTTTTTAGACTTTAAAATAGATAATTAATCAAATTATATTTAATTAATTCGAAGTGTATTTTTGTGGGAAATGAGGAAGGGGAATTAATTGATTTAGAATAGATGTGAAATTGGGATGTCTACAGATTTCTATGATCTCGTACTATCCTGTATGCCCTCTGAAACTGATTTTTCTCCTTCATGTGCTCCTCTTCAACTGGATTTGACATTGATTTATCTTTCTCTTCAATTGATTTTGAAACTAATGAAGGATCAACTAACTTTGGGAATATATGGTTCTCAATGTGAACACTGCAATCAAAGCAAATGGATTGTTGATCATCATATTCTTGTTCTTGTTCTGCTATTGCTACAAAATCAGTTTTCATCACCTATTCTTGAACCTCGACCTCTTAATAAGGCTTAGTCATCAACGAAATTTGCTTGATATTAAACTTAGCAGCCCAATTCCTTAGATTTTGTGTTGACTCTTCTCTGCTAGGCTCTTCCATTTTCTTCCCTCCTTAGCTGATCTTCTATTTTTCTTCTTCCCAAAATGGGTTTGGGAATGTAAGAGGAGGGGTGGGTTGGGATTCAACTGATTTTGCACTGTTTGTGGTGGAAGGGAAGGTTTAACATCTTCTTTTTGTGGAGGGGAAGGAATTTTAGGAAGGGAAAAGGGAAAAAGATAGAAGGTGGGATGAAAGGGTAGAAGATGAAGAAATGGAATCCACAATAGGGCAACAGATAAGAAACTAGGAAATTAAAACTCAGGTTGAGATGACATAGGTTAGGGAATGGGAAGAGGACTGTGAGATGGTAATGCAAGGGTTTCCCATTGACAAGAATGTCTAACATTAGATTCATAAGCCTTTATCTTCTCAATCAACTTTTCAAGTTGTGGTACCATCTCAACCATGAAAGCCAGCTTCTTGTGAGGGCTAAAATATTTTGGCACAGGGCCAACCCATGGACAAGGGACCCTTAATCCAATCTTGAATGCCTTCAATTGAGATGTATCCATGGTCTGCACCATATTTACCTCCATTCTTTGAATTTTTCTCTAAAAACCCAACATCTTTAAGTATAGGATGGCCTCCATAATTTGCATATTCTTGCGGTGGAACAACTGCATAATTTGGTGAATGGCCAAACTGATTGGAATTATGCTCACATTTATATGCATATTGAATCTGATTTTCATCATAAAATTGATTTGGAGGTGTGTTAAAGTATCCTGGAAAATAAATTTTCAAGTTTGGAAGTGAAGTGAATTGGTTCTGTCGCCGCTATAAATTGGAATCCCATGATGAAAGTGAAGTCATGATTGCACAACTTCATGGATAAAAGGAAAATGAAATGCATGGAAAGAAAAATGGATGGAAAGAAACGTTGTAACTCAGAAAATGTGTTGTGTAGATCAGTGGAGTCACCAGTTGTAAATTTTAGGGTGTTTTCATCATCAAAAGCATAACAAAATTGATGAAATGAAGTGGTAAGGTGCTATCACCAAATTACTTGACTCTATGATTTTGTCATATGTGTTCATAAGCTATCAGTGTAACTGGGTAACATTGGACCATCTCTCAAGTTGTGGGACTTGCATACCTGAGATGGACCTCCACAGAAGGTTGGTTCTTCTACCTAATCCTAGCACTAAACTACACCTAATGCAAGAAAAATAACTATCTACTCCTGATCTATTTTTTCTAAGGGACCAGGGAGAAGGAGAAAACATGGAACAAAGAAATCCTACACTACAAAGGTGATGACACCAAAAAAGGGGGTGTTGGATAGTTCAAAATGCATAAAAATGGGGGAAAATGAAAATGTAGAGGATATAAAAACATCATAGACCAAAATACATACAATAAACCATATTCATTAAGGACAACAACATCTAAGCATGTAATGAGAACAATAAAATGCACAATATACCTGCAAGAATGAAGAAAGGTAAGAGAAAGAAATGGAAACCAATGCAAGGATAGAGAAATAATCACAAATACCAGTTTTATTACTCCAAAAGATTGAACAATACACCATTGTAGAGGAAATATGCATGATCCTACATTACAATGCTTAGAATAGAAGGCTTTAAGATCTATTTCCACCCAACAAAGAAGAATAAAGAACAACATCAAAAATGTCAACCTCTTTCTTAAAATGAGCTCTCTTTTACAATATATGGAAAAATGAATGAGAGAGGGAGAGAAACCTAAAATTACACTTCAACCACCAACCAAGGGCATTAATTGTCCTGAAAAGGTGATAGGGACCCCTGTATAACCCATTCCATCATGTCTTGTGTCATGTAGAAGAAGAAATTTGACTGCGAGTCTTCAATTTTTCCATTTTTGCTTGCCTAGGATGTGTTTTTTCTGACCTAGGATGTTTTTCCTTGTTTTGTGCCACCACTCCCCTCCTAATTCCAATTTTTAATTGTATCATGGGGAAGATCCTCGGAATTATGAATCCAGGAATATCGATTTTATCAAATTTGGATGAGTGTGGACAAAGATATCATCATCGACTTATAGGGGGTCGTTTTGCACATTTTTAATATTCTTGGCCTTTGTGTTTTATCTCCCCACAGTCCCTGACACTTAGCCATTTTTTATTTTTATATCCCCTCTTTACATTGTGGGTTAATCGGATAATGCGGGTCCAAAGGGAACGCAGGGAATAAGCTCTTTGGGGCCTCCAAATTCCGCCATCTCCGCACTACTCTCCACTTACCCCCTTCTTCATTTGCTTTGTCTTGCCGGTTCAATGCAGGTGCATAGAACTTGGTTAAATTTGGAACATGCTTTGTGTTCCCTTCGGGCCTCAAATGGCCGCATCTCTAACATAATGCTACACCCCGGCTCGGTGAGCTCACCGAGCAAAATCCTGTCTTGCCCTCCGTGTCGCGGCTACCAAGCCCTTTGTGGGAACTTTGGCCATTGTGAGCACTCATGACCACCGCAGCCTGTTCCTCGCAGGATTAGTTCTCCCGATCGCCCAAGTGATGAAAGAAAGCAACAATATATCCGTCATGTTCGGCAATATTGATCTAGGATTCGACTTCAGCCCATACAAGCGGACTGTAGGTGGGTAATGCGGAAAAAGCGGCCGCCTGGGGAACTCACATCAACCCTTAGACACAACGTCACAAGTCCCGTCGTCGTCTTCACCTTGCAATAATAATCTAATCTGTTGTTCTTTAAAATAATGCAGTAACAAACGTATGTACCGGAGGGTCCGTAAGTAGTGTGGCTTTTTGTTTAGTATTACATACCTCACTCATTATAAAACATTACACCTTCCACCAAATCAAAAAATATTACTTTGTTTTTATTAACTAGCAATCGTACGTGAAATGTACGATGTGAACGCCAAAAGGGATATAGTGAACAAGCGAAACTGGAAGAAGAGAAAAATTAGGAGAGGGAGATGGGTGTAGTAAATGACATACGAGGGAGGAGAAGTGCATGGGAAAGGATTGAGGAATCAAAGAGCCAATGTGAAAATATATCATCTATGAAGAGCATGACATAATTGTCAATCAAAAGAAGGAGAAAACCCGCGTCAAGGAAGGCGACGATGAAAGTGTAGAGAGAGATATTTTAAAATGCAAGTAGCGTATGGAAAATATTACCTAAGTGAATACTTGTTTGAATTTGCAGCGCTTGACTTTATTGGGTATTTAGATTTTTGTTACCTAAATAATATTTGATATGTGCTCCACTTTATCATCTCGATCTCGCCCATATTATTAACATGAAAAAAATGTAAAAACAAATCTCAAATTTAAATTTCAATAAATCCCAAAAATCAATTCCAATGAAATAACTAAATGCAGATGTAAACAACTGATTCCGTTGGATGTGGGTCTTACTGAAGCTAATTTGACGAGCTTCATGTCTTATCTCTTGAAATATTTTTGCTCATTATTCTTGTTTTTTACTATTTTTTGCAATGATGGCATGTCTTATTGTACATGGCAAGAATAGATGAGTAACAATGGGATTTTAATGGAGTCAAATAAATTCGGAATCAAATCTAACTAAATGGAAAGGCAATGATGTATAAGCTCTGAGTTATATATATTCAATACAGATCTGGAACGATTACTTGATTTCTCACATTTTGTCATCGGAACTCACAATGGTAAGGTACACTCAACATCCAGCCACGAAGAATGTGTAATATATCTTCCACAACATAACTTGTTTTCATAATTTAACATATATATGATGTGTTTTGTCTACATTTAAGCAAGGCATGCCTTGGCAAATTACAATCATGAAATATTTGATTATTAAAAATATACAATATATTAATAATATTTAAATTTAAATTAGAGTTCAAACATGCTAAAAAATGTTACTTATGTTGTGCGAGGAGTCGAGGTAATGTATTTTGGAGATATCTAAGAATGCAAAGAGTGGTCGATCAAAATTACAAATGTAAATAGTTGTTGTTTACGTTTTTAGCTATTGCGTTATATGGGTAGTTAAGAAAAAATAAATGTAAGGGGGATTCACTTGCACATGCTTTAATAGATAATTTAGAGTCAAGGATGTGTCGAGTGGAATGAAAACCCAAGGGTAGGGGTTTCATACACAATGATGATTAGGGTTTTTATATAACTATTAGGAAAACATATTAAATTTCTGAAAAAAAAAGGAAAAACAAATATCTAAATTTAATTCTAACAAATCTTAAAAACCAATTCCAATGAAAAAACTAAATCCAAACCTAAACAAGTGAATCAGTTGGATGTGGGTCTTACTGAAGCTGATTTGACAAGCTTCATGTCCTATTTCTTGACAGGTTTATGCTCATTGTTTTTGTTTTATGCTATTATTTGCAATGATGGTGCGAACTCTGAATCCCATTTACATTAATGTATTAATTAAGAATTTAAATAGATAAATGATTAAAAGTAAACATGGCCATTTTGATTTATTCATGTTTCTTACATGTGACGTGTAAATGCAACCAACAAAATATGGTCATTGATATAGACCAACATATGAACGACATTGATTACTGTCAGGTTCGTTGATACATGCCAACATATGAGCGATGGAGATTACAATATGAGCCCCGAGGATTTCTACCTATAGAAGTACACATTTCAGCAAAAAAATCGTTATGAATACAAAACTTGATATGGTATTGTCTTATCTATATGTATTTTTTCCACGGTAATGGTATAGACACGCCCTCTAATTCTATTGGTTGAGAAAATAAAAGATAAAAAAATGCACTCATTCCTTTAGTCGAACAAGCGAATATAAAAGACAAGTATAAATACAAGTATTTCAGGATTTTGAAGGAAGTGGATTAGTTAATTTATTGGAATTGTAATCAAAATACAAGCAAGATCCACTGAGTCGAGAGGTATGTATTTCAATTATTGTTATTGAATGGAACTTATAGTTGATGAATTTGTGATTTATTAATGTTGAATGTAAGTACAAATGTATTGCAGTGGGAGTGTGTCACAAAATGCCGGGAAACAATATGCCGGAGGTGAGCGAGGTTGTAAACATGGTGAAGTGGGTTAAGATTAGAAAAGTGAGATTGCTTGAGGCCCATAAATAATCCCTAAAATCCTTGGCGAATACGGGCATTGAAGTAATTGTGGAAGTGGGCAATGATGAGCTTCAGAAAATAACATGCGATCAGGTTGTAATGAACATGTGGGTCAATGACAACATTTGTAACTCATATCCCACCATAAACATTAAATATGTTTTTTTGGGAAACGTGTTGTTGAACCATAGAAACAAACAATACATGTAATATTTTGTTCCCACCATGTGAAACATTCAAATCGCAGTGAGGAATTCAAATATACAAAACATAAAGATCTCCACCACCCATGTAACTTTCGTATTGGGAAATTATTACCCACCTTCTCAGGGATACTTTCACAACGTTCTCAAGAACCCATTTCATCCTCTGCTCACCTTTTAGTCCAACAACGGGTCTCCTTTCCTAGCCAACATGTATCAAAAATTTGAGCTAAGTGGATAACAAGGCTGACATATCCCTTAACTATGCACTTCTTAAGCCCTTTGCGCTATACAAATATAGTCATCAAAATATGTTCATTGATACAGACCAACATACATGAATGGTGATGATTACTGTCAGCGACATTGATACAGACCGATGTATGAATGACGAAGAATATAAAATGTTGTCAAAAGCCCCCCGGGATTTCTTCCTGTAGACATGCCTTTCAACGTAATAAATTTGTAATGTGCAAAAGAGGGTGTCAATTCACATAAACAATCCTAAAATATTTAAACACATTCTAAAAAAAATCTAGTAGACTCTAAAAGGACGATTCATAATATAATATGACATTGTATGTATATACTCGTCATCAGACACCCTTGCGGATTCAGAGGGGGCATGACTGCCAAGATGAATTAATAATAACATTATTATAATTTTGTCAGCGTATGTCAGACGGCTCATTAGTGATGGAGATGAAGACCGACATCTGTGAGGTGGTCGAAATTGATGTGGCAGAGAAAGGCGTAGAAGTTCCAGCTAGATGGGCACAGAGAAAACCTATGGTCAATATTCATGTGCAGAGGACGTTGAAACACTGAAGGGGATCTTTAGAAGGAGTCATATTGAACGGTTATAATTTTTAACAATGTGGCTAGTGATACAGGGTCTTCATCGTGTCACTTAAATGAAAGATCATAAGGCTTAAAGTTGAGGTAGAGAATTTTTTTGAAGATATTATTAAATCACACGTTAACGAGTACCATGAGGAGCAAAAGAAAAGCTATGATGACATTTTGTTGGGGATCATGCTCTATCAAGCCCACCAACACAAAAGTGGGGGATCTTATCACGAATCATTTATCCTCATCCAACCCTTTTTGTTTTTTTCTTGTGGCTTGCTAGCGCAAACCAGTCAACAAAAAGGGGCAAAACATCGACACCTAAAATTGGTATTCATGCCTTCATTCACCTGCATGCACATATTTTAATTATTTATTTAATCATCCTCCTTATTTAATCAAATGCCCATAGAGTCCTTATTAATTAATTAAACAACATTAATTAATTAATCATTTAATATTTTACATTCCCAACTATCCCATCCACAATGATCTTATTAATTAATTAATTAACCCTCGTCATTTCACTGATCAAATTTCTAATTAGGATTCATTTATCCTACATATAAATCACCTTGATTTTCTAGCTTTCATCCCATCTATTTTTATGCCCTAACCACCTTGGATTCATCCCTGAGTCATCTAATCTTACCCAATGTTTTAAAACACTTTCCTATTCTTTAAAAGCATCCAAATCCTAACCAAAATCAGAAAAAGCATTCCCATTGGGGAAACTTTCCCCGTAGTCAATGGAGACCCAGCCCCGTCGCCATTGACCCACTTTAAAACAAGTGTTTTCTTTCCATTATGAGGGATTGGGCAATTGAAAATCAATGAACCAAGCCAACAATTAGATGCATGCAAGCCTCCTCAAGCCTGAGTAGTTTTGAGACATCCACATACCTCTTAGACATCCCTTCAACTTGTTTGCGTCACTCACAATCATCGTTCGTGAGATATTCTTATCGTTATCACGTATATGCTTCGCTTTTAACATCTTACAGGTACAAAGTAGCTTTGGAGACACTCAACAGCCCTCTCCCTCAACTCCTTTTGCTTGTAGGTTGCCATTTTCATCCTTTCATCCCCGATTTTGTATTATTCTGGTTTGGTTTCCGCCAATCCTCCATGGTTTCCATTGACCAGGGTCCTGTCTATCCAAAAACCCATCCAAATACTCCTTTATGTCATTTATCCTACTTCTTTGCTTCTGGTTCACTCCTGTAGAACCTTTTACAACAGCTACAAGTCCGCTTTAGCTTCAGATCACTCTCATACCTTGCACATCTGCATATTTCATCTACAGCTCCAAGTCCATCCTCCTAGGTCGCCATCAACCTACTTGTGCATACTATGGGTCGTCGTTGACCCAAACCAAGTAACCTTTATTTTTTAGTTATTATCATCAAACTAGCTTTGGACCAATTTCAGCCATTTCTCAGATTCAATGATAGATTTTTTTTTTCATGCTTTTGCTCTTATATCCTTTTATCTAACAAATGGGGGTTAACATCTACCAAGGAAGTTGAAAGCTTCTTGGATCTGCTTAGTCAAGCAACCCCCGCCCTATCTATCTAATCAAATCTTGTTTCAGTCTTATTTGTAGGTTTTGTAGCAACAACAATCCATAATTCAATGCATGTATCAAACATCACCGCATCTGAGGTAACATAAACCCCCTAGCATTTATGAGTTGCTAATTTCATTAGTAGCTAGTGCTTCAACCCAATTACGAATGAGAAATTTGGACAACAAGGTTTCAACTCATGGCTCGTTTGCATTAGCACATACCTCCTTTACATTGGCGCAGGAATCGACATAGGAATCATTCACCTTAGTGTAGGACTCTTTTACACTGGCACATGACTCATTTGCTGATTTTTTTGCAAACAAGTCTGATTTTATCTTTTTTCCCAATTTTAATATCAAAGGAAAAATCCTATTTCTGCTTATCTTCACTTTTTCTATCAACTGAGTGCTAGGGGATTTTTCCAAATGATGCACTTATTGTCTTACGTATAAAATCTGTATCCTTTTTGTACCAATTGTCCAATACTCATAAAGTTGTGATTCAAACTTGCAACATAGTAAACATCATGCATATTCATTTGCTCCACCTTTTTAGTTAGTATACCGACTGTCCCTTTTCCTTTTACAAACACAATATTGTTATTCCCAAGAGTAACATCACTCTTCACTGATTCATCCAAACTAGAAAATAAATCTAGATTACCTGACATGTGATTACTGTAACCAGAATCCAAATACCATACATCACATGGCATCTCTTTTCATAGATTGCACTCAATAGGGGATAAAGAAGGTATTACTTCAACAATCCTTATGCATGCAATAAACATAGATCTAGGACTACAGATTCCAACCTAATTTTGATTTTACCTCTCCTGATCGTATTGCTTTTTCCTGTAATCATATGCATAGTGCACATCTTACAATAATGGCATTGTACATGAGACTTATTTTGTCTCTGACCATGACTTTGTCCTCTTCCACCTGAGTTCGATGAACCACTATTGCATCCTCCAGATGAATTTATTCATCTACCTCTTGGGTTGAAACATCCTCTTTTTTTTCCATGACTACCTGCTATCAAAGATGCAAAATCTTGATCTACAATTGCATATGATCTAATAATCATCTCTTCATCATTTATTAGTGATGCATGCAACTCATCAATTGAAAACTGACTTAGATCCTTAGTTTCTTCAATAGCAACTACCAAATGATCAAATTTTGTGGGAAAACCTCTAAGCAAATTTTTAATAATCCTTCTGTCTACAATAGTTTCACCATGAGATTTAATTTGATTGATTAAACCAACTAAAAAAGTAAAGAATGATTCTATGGAATCTGAATCTTTCATTGACATATTTTCAAAGTCTCTTCGAAGTAGTCATGGATTTGTGGTTTTCACTTTCTCATTACCTTGATACGCAACTTGGAGAGTTTCCCATGCAATTTGTACTCTACTGGCTACTACCAATCTAGGAAGAATGCTTTCATGCATTGCTCGATGAATAGAAAAGATATTTTTCGTATTTCTTCAGTAATTCTTTCAAAGTATCTTTCTCTTCTTGAGAAAGTGCAGTATACGGTGTTGCATCTGCGGGCTCTGGGTACCCATTCTCAAGTATGTACCACACATCATGGGATTTGAATAGCTCCTTAATAAGCAACGACCAGTACTCATAATTATTTCCATTAAACCGCGGTGTCTGTAAACTGGACGTGGAAGCCATAGCTTGCTGCCAATTTAATAACCTACTAGAAAACCTCGCTCTATTACCAATTTGTAGAAATTATGCAGACTTAAACAACAGACACCATAAACAAATAATAAAACTTGCAAATAAAATACAGTAATACTCAAACCAAGACTACTATGCGTGATCATTTAATTCCTTCATTATCGGCTCATTACAATTCAAGCTATGCATGCAACACTATTCTCTTTCTGGATGTGCAGATTACATTAATCTCTACAGCAATTAAAACTGTTCTCCAATATATAAAAGATAGCTACTGCTAAAAATAAAAACCTACAGATCTAAAACAGAGATTTCCAAATTTGAACTGCAGAATTCTAAAAGGTACCGCATGCTGTGCATGCATAAAATAAACTATTTTTGTTTTATTCTATTCCTAAAAATAGGAATTACCTAAACTCAACTAAATCTGGATGCATGCATAAACTGAAGTTGATTTAATTGTTTTCCTAAAAGCCACCGGAAAAATTACATGCATATTTCAACATGATATTGTCTAACACTGCAAGAGAAGGTGAAGATCTCGTCCCAACGACCATTTGTTTCCATCTCTGGCAGTGGGCTTCAACACCAGGGAGTCGATCAGAAACTACATTAATGCAACTACAAGATTGATGACGACGATAGAGTTGAAGGGCGTCAATGTTGTGAAGACAAAGCCCGCACTCGTGGTGACGACCTTCTCCGTGATGCCTCGGATTTTAAAACCGGACATAATCGAACTGGGTGTCGCCATCCTGGCAGCCTAGACGGGCGTCGACGGAGCCTCCATCATGAACGTCGACCCGCGCAGAGTAAAGTTCAACATAATGTCTGGAACAACTATGTGAGAGGTATTGTGGTACTGGTACTAACCAAGGGCGCCCACCCGGAATGGAGCCCGGCGGCCATAAGGTCTGCCCTCATGACCATAACCTATACTGTAGACAATACGGGGAAACCGCTCCGCGACGATGTCACCAAAGAAAATTCCACTCCCTTTTTGCACGGTGCGGGTCATGTGAACCGTAATAAAGAACGCTTGCTGGGTCTAGTCTACACTCCTCAGTAGATGGGGATCGTAACCAAGAGAAATTACACTTGCAGCAGAAATGTTCAGGGTGGCAGAGATCCAGCAAGCATCAATTATCCGTCATTTTTCGGTCGTGTTTTCTAATTCTACTTCTACCCAACTGTTGAAATACATGACTGTCATGAACATGGGTAATGACACTTCAGTTTACAGAGCTGTTGTTAACTCACCGGGTAGATTGAGCATTGTAGTGACGCCAAGTGTGCTATACTTACAAAGGTGAAATGAAAAGTGGGGTTCCTGAAAAGAAGGTCGACGCTGCTTCCGAGCTACAGATCGATCACATAAAGTTGGAAGTCTCGTCATTTTCTTCACCTCGTAATAAGAAACTGGGGTTTTAATCTATTTTATTTTTTTGTGTTTTAATTTAATACGGTTAAAAATTGTACCTGTTTTCGCCGCTCAGCAAAAACGTGGTTTGTGGGATGATTTTATTTTCAACAATTGAGCATGGTAAAATGCTCATACTTTTCTTCTCGTGCTCAAGTGTTTGATGGTCATTCCTACTTTCCAAGAAAGGCATATCGTTATTTTCAATGGAAGTGTATGTTTTTTGAGAGAAACTATGAGGAATGGTCATCTAAATTTACAATATGTATAAACTGAAAATAGTTCCGATAGGATTTTCTTCTTTTCTTTGTCTTTATAATTCACGACATTTTCAAAGGATCTCAATATGTTCATGATATCTTCAAGATTCTATAATAATTTTCGAAATTCAGTGTAAGAAGCTATTTTAGCATGGAAACTCAAAAATGCGTTTACAAGCAAAAAAACTATTCATTTGGAAATGAAGGCTCAAAACATATTGCAATATATTCACAATATACATACATCTTTTGATAGATAGTGCACAATGCTTATCTACTTGGCACAAGGATGGAATGTTTGGCATGAAACCATAAACACTTAACAATTGCTTTACGACACCATTGCATAGATAAATCAATTTATTTTTTTTGCAAGACAACGCATACTTCACTTTCACATGTTCACATAACCATAATAAGTTATGTCAATGACATGTGTCTCTTCTTGGATATGAAAAGTCATTAAAATCCATTTAACTTGTCACATAAGGATTCACTTGGAGGTCTAGTGTGCAGTCTTATGTCTAATGTGCAACATGTGCATGATCTTTAGAGTTTCAAATATAACATTATTGATCAAGGAGTAGACAAATCAACCAACAAATTAGCCAAACCACTATTGTAATTATTAAGCCAATTGTATACATCAATTTGTGTTATAATTGTAAGTTTTTTAAGGAAGCATTTTGGGCTTATCCTATATATAGGATTGTGACATACATTAATTATTAAGTCTTTCATAAATGTCATTTAGCTAAATTGAAGCATTAATGTATTCATGTAAACAATTGGGTCTCCCATTTATATAATCATACCCCTACGCTTGTTTCTTTAAACTCAATGACAAGTGAATTCCTTCATAAGATCGGCTTATGTTCCACTCTATTCTAGGGATACTAATTATTAGATATCTGAGTTGTTGGCTATTATCACCGATATACTCAAACCAATGTTTTATTTTTGCATCAAGTAAATACTTAGGGGATTTTGAAAGGTTCCTAATAACCTTATACAACCAAATAAAAGATTAAATTATGAAGCACACTAAAACATACATCCATCATGAAGGGAATGGATCAGATAGTTGTAAAGTACAAACAAAAATAATTAGGAATGATATTCAATATGATTCGATCTAAAATTTTCAATACTGATTTAATAATTGATAGGAAATAGCCCCCATAATTCATGAGGTGGCTATAGCAACTCACCAACCTACGTGAGTTGTTTCTAACTCTCTTAACCAAATATATATTATTTATTGTTGTTTTTACATAACTAATAAAAAATTAGTAACACATACTTACATTATAATAATTACTTCACGCAATTATTATTTACTAATACATAAATGGAGAACTAAACATAGATTTCCTAACATTCCCCCCCTTGGTGCGAACATAGGGAAAATTTTCCTTTGTACTTGCACCTACTTTCATGATTTGGTGATTTTTATTTCAGGATGATTGCAAACCCGACGTATGGTTTTCAAATGGTTAACCACGAATTGAAAATGACAATTTTACAAGTGGAGTACCACAAAATAAAATCAAGGCTTTGAAGTGGTTTACCTACAACCACATCATGATGTCCCAAGTACTATTATCATCCCTCATAAATATCTCAATTCAGAGAAAAACATAGGAAATTCTGTTGAATTCTGCTAATCATACACACATACAAAATGTTGACATAATGGAAATGGAACATTGGGATCATGTTCCCCCCTTAATGTGAAATTTCCAATTATTCAAACATGAAAATTGAAATTTGAAACACACATAAATTGGAATCAAAGCACACAACTGGAACAAAATGTGCCACCAAACCTTGATGTGGCCTTATCATTAGCAACTGATGAGAGGTCACTGATTGACCTCCAACCTCCGTTTGCCTCCATCCTCGGGTGTGATGTTTTTAGTTAAGATTGATATGAATTTTATGATATTTAAAAAATTCACCCCCATAAGATGGACGTCGCGTACAAGCGAAACTGTGTTCAAGTATTGAAAAGTGAGGGAATTTTTTTTAAATTTTTTACAAACTTTTGACTTTGACCAGAATGACATGTAATGACAATGATTCTATTGACCGCCAACTTTGTCGACACAAAATAATTATACATTAACAATTTTGATAAAAAAATTGTTTGACTATGACTTAGACTATTGACACAAAAAGGATTCCAACTTGGACTTATGACAACCTTGATGAACCTATATATGGAATACTATAAATGGAACTAATGTTTTTAATAACTAATCCAATTAAAGATTGGATTGTTATCTAAGTACCATTGGATTGGGCTCGCCAATGTTAAAATTGGTCCACACGATCTAAGTTGGGAAGACATTAAGGAAAGTTCATGAGTACTTAGCTATAGGGATCTCAGTAAGAAGTCGATTAAGATGAGATATCTCAAGGCAAACCAATGTAGATTTTATTATATAAAGGGTTGAGTTAGGCACATCACTGAGCTATAGATAAGCTGGTCTCACCGATATGGGATTCTTCACCCAATACAAGAAAAGTTGATACAAGAAGCCAAGTAGATTTGTAGACTAAAACCTATGAGTGTGTAGATGTATGAGGAAATCAATGTAGTGGCGTGGAATGTGGAAAATGAAATATTGCTCAATCTTGTTCTTTGTATGAAAATTGATGAGTGGAAGCACCTGGGTTGCTTGGATCACCACCATACACAAGATATGGGAATTATTGGCATGTGGATGTTTAGTTGACATTGATGTAAAATGAATATTAATGACAAAGTAGGATGAAGGAGAGCAAGAGGAAGCTTCGAGTGAGTGTGAAAGTAAGAATAAGGCGTGGTATGATAAGACCTGATTAATACTTGACTTATTGAAGAGCTAGTGGCTTGTACATGTAGGATAATGATGTGATAACATGCTAAGATGGTGTCTTATATGGTCTAGTAGATGTATGATGAGGAAATAAAGTCACTATGATGAAGACAAGGGCGTATCAATGAAATTTGTGACTAGTTCAGTTCAGTAGGCCTAATCCCTAGGCCTAGTTAGAAAGTTTACCTGCAATGGTACTATCTGTATGCAAAGGAAAGTTGCAAAAACTATGGAATGAGGCTAAAGAGCCTCAAAGCTTTGCTAACTCATCCATGCACCATGAGATAATAAATGAGAAATGGTTTTCTATTTTGCATGCATTAGTTTGAAGTAAAGAAACAAACTAAATAAATGAAACTAACCTCTATTCTTTGAAAGATTGAAATAATGAACCTAAGAGGATCCAAGCAATCAATTTTGTTGTTTTACTCCATGAGTGTGAATGAATCTCACTAAATGGCTACATGGCCAAGTTTAGCTATTCCATTACTAACCTAACATGGGTGCATGATGAAGCTATTTTAATGGTGGATGACCCAAGATCAAATGCCTTATTAGCTTGGCTAATGCAAATGAGCTCTTAAGCTTTCTTTGGCTTGTTTTGGCTTTAACTTATGTAAAGTTGTGTCTTTTGTGTGTAAAGTTGTAGTTTGAATGGGTAGGCTTAGCCTTGCATTTATAGTTTTTGGTTTGGAAGAATTTGGAATTTGGGTGCATGAGGGACTAAATCTCAAAAAGCATTTTAGGATTAGATTAGGATAAACATGCTTTAGGCTTAATTAATCTTGGTTTAGGCTAGTTAACTAGGGTTTAGGCTAGTTAAACTTGATTAACAAGTGATTAGAGACTCATTGAGAGTCGGGAGGGGTCTGGATAACCAATTGTGACTGATAGATAGACTATGAAGCCAATAGAAGTGTTATAGAGAGAACTAGGGAGGTTTTGAATGGTCGAAAGGAGGAATGTTTAGATAATAAGAGAGATATTAGTCAAACAAGTTGATTATAGGAGTAATGTAACCAAGAAGGTGTCGTAATGGGCATCCGAGAATGGAGCGAAGAAGGGTTGATTAACGAAGTGTCGTCAATTGGTTGAATGAGAGGAAATGCTAGGTGTAAGAATATTTTAGGTGTCTACATTTGCCCCTCTTTGAGGTGGCATATGTGACTCACTTCAAAGAAAGTAGACAAGAATAAACAAGTAGAAAATTTTGAAGGGATAGAAGAAAAATGAGTAGAATGGAGGATGCCCCTTCGATTGTCAATGGGGTGATGAAAGAGGTTTATCGACGATTAAAAAGATGATAGGAAGAGAACAGAAAGAATAGTGTGAAGAAGAGGAAATGGGATATAGAAGAAAATGAGTGTGAGGAAGTGGGAATGAGCTAACATCCATCCTGTGCCTTTTAAACAACTTTATTTTTCATCATATTGCTAGAGATCCTCATCATCGGTCCTTATTAAAAATAATGAACAAGAGTGTAGTATGACATGAAAATCCATACACAAAAAAATTTCCATTGCTAAAAACACCAACTCTATGCAACATACAAAATGCAATGCAATACGAGAAAGTAAAATATGCCTAACTCCATGCAACATACATAATGCAATGCAATACGAGAAAGTAAACAAGCTAAACTAACAAAAAACAAGATGCAATGTTTTTGTTATCAAGCTTCAGTTCTGACCTGTGCGAATTAACAACAAGGGTTAACAATGGTGCCCCAAGCAAGGATACATACAAGGGGAAAATGGAGGACACTTTGGTCCGATGGAAAAGCAATGTGCACTACAAAACAGTATTAGACAACTCGTTGTGCCCCAGAGTACAGACAAAGTAACCAGCCTAGCTTTTGATGATGGAGGTAGATCAAGATGATCCGCGAGTCGCGCATATAAAAAAGTGAGAACCAAAGAGCGACATTTTGTAGGATGATTTATATTGTTTAGAATTTTTGTGAAACATATTTGAATGTTTTTTATTTTTCTAACATATTTGAATGTTTTTTATTTTTCCAACATATTTGAATGTTTTTTATTTTAATTTTAATTTTTTTCTGAAACTATGTACAGGAAGATGAGGAAGCATGGATGCCCCTAGCGATAGATGGGATGTACAAGGGCATAAGGCCACGTGCGTACAAGAAAGGTGAAGATGCAAAAAATGCCCCAATGATCAGGTGGGAGTATTCAAAGGTAAAATATTCATGGGTAGAAGCGGGACCCAAGGCCATTATGGATAGGTTCAACATGATGATGAACGTAAACCAATGAAGTGCTGGGAAGAATAAGGGATGCCCCCAGCGTAAGTTAGCCTAAAATCACAGAATAGAAAGGAAGGAGGAGATTATTTTTGTGAAAGGGGACAAAGGTGTTTGAAAACATGGCAAAAAAGTAATCCTATACACATGGATGTTCTGAACGAAGTAGAATAATGATGTGAATGATATGAATGTAGCTTGGAAGCCTTGTAATGAAGAAGTGATTAGCCAAAGGCACAAATTGTGAGACAAGATATGGACTAGAGTAAGAGTCTGAACAAGGTAAAAAAAAAGACACTTGGTAACATACTAATCCTGCATACTCATAGGGATCCAGTGTGTGCACGTGGAATTTAATTACCTCTTGAATGGGAATATTTAACAGACAATAAGTGAAGACACCAAAGCCAATGTGTAGGAATGATTTATTTTGATAGGTGGTAGGTGATTTATGAATGAAAGGTGGAAGGATAGTCGTACATTGCTCCACTGCTAGCCAAGCGTCCATAGCCTCGAAGGAGGTTTGTTTGATTCTAATCGCAACATTTCTCTACTTCCAGTCAGGCATCCATAGCCTCGATAGAGATTATTGGAAATACCCCAAGAGAGAGTAATATATCAATTTTCTTTTTCTTTGTAGCTTTTAGCTTTTGATTTTTGATTGCTTTTGATTCTTTTGCTTTCTGAAAAATTATTTCAGCTCTCTTGTTTGACAAGGGGTTAAGAACCATTGATGGCTTGATGGAAGTATGTGGAAGTGATAGTGATGATGACATTGGCTAGTGTCAACAAATATTTCCAAAAGTTCTTCGCAACAAGTTTATTAGATGTTGAATGTGATAGGATCTCTAAGAGGTCAATCGTTCTTTAATTTACCAAGGTGATAAAATACCAGGGTCAAATAGATACCATAGATATAAATGTCATAAAATGCGTGTGAATAGGCTAACCAAAATATCACCGAAGGGATGAAAATGGTAGGAAGACTTGTAAAAGAATGATAAGAAAGGGAAGAAAGAAACATCCATGTGTATGCAATACCTGATTGAAATGTTTCATCTTTTTACCTTTGATTTTTCTTGTGTTTTCTCAATGTTTTTGTATTTTTGAATTTTTTGATTTTTAGGTTTTTGATAGTTTTTGGAAAGGTGGGACCAACAAATTCACTCTGTGTGGTAAGATCCAACAATGATATTTGTAACTTCCTTGATAAGGGAGACTAGCTGCATTTGTTTATCAAGAGTTATGTTATCCCTGATCTCAATGATCGTGGTGAGCTCGTACTCAACAAATGAATGTGATTTATCTTGATATAAGGATTGTTTATGTGGGATCTTTAGTTCCTGATTCATAGGTTTATGCACTTTGCGCCATACTTGATGGTTACGTTGATGTGCATTCTTAAATTGCGTTTGATTTTTAACCTTAAGATCATGTGAGTTGCTAGGAGCTTTGGAGATCTTAGAAGTTTTGAACTGAGCTTGATAATGAACCTGTTTTGGTTTCTTATAAGATGACGTGTGACTTGTTTGATGCCGAGAAGGAGAAGAAAGAGAATGTGGACATTTAGAATTGATGTGAGAAATGACCACGAGCTTTCCACAACCATTGATAGAAGAAATGTGTGATGTATGAAAAGGATACAGTCCAAGAATTGAAGAGGATGGGCTACCAGGAGGTGAGCCACTAATAGAAGATGACGAAGGGCTACTAGGATATGGCCCTAAGATGGAAGAAGTTGGGCTATGAGGACATGGCCTGAGAATAGAAGAATATGACGAAGGGCTAATAGGGCGTGTCCCAAGTATAGATGAAGAGGGAATACTCGGAGGCATCCCATAGATAGAAGATGATGAAGGGTTACTAAGACATGGCCCAAGAATAGAAGGTAATGGGCTACCAAGAGGTGACCCATGAGTAGAGAGTGGAGGACTACTTGGGGGTAGCCCAAGGATAGAAGAAGCCGATGGGGTACTCAACGCTGACCCAAGGTGAGATTTTGATTAAGGAATGGTGATAGATAATGAATGAGTTGGTAACAAGAAAATAGGCCATGGATCAATGCTAGACCCCAACATCTCATCATGCTTAGAAGAAGGTGAAGATGGAATAGAAGAAGAATAAATTTCCATGACTTTACGATTTTCCTCTATATTCTGATAAAAGGAATCAAATTCTTTTCCCCAATATACGAGCGTATCAAGTTCAAGAAAGAATCCTTGTTTACAATCCTCTAAAGGGATATCATCATGTAGTCTGATTGTTTCTTCATTCTGAGAGAAATCAATTAGTAGAGGTTGTTCTCCTGTGGCCATAGAAGGTTTAATAGAAGAAACAAGTCTGATGAGCAGGGAAGATTGATTGATAGAAGAAGATGACTGAAGAGAGGAAGTAGGATTGGTGGTAGGTTCCTCATGGATGGATGATTTGGATTTGGACCTATGTCATTTTTCTAGAAGACGACATAATGTAGGTTGGAAAGTAGGATCACATAGCCATTCATTAAGTTGTGACGTAGGAGTCAAATTAGGTGATTGACTAGAGGTAACCCGAGTTGTGGAACTCTTCGATGGAGGAAGAGGTTGTTGAGACGACAGATGAAGCAGGTCCTGGGAAGAAAGGGAGGACCATGACTCAAGAACCAAATTAGATGTTCGATCAATGAAACTTGGAGTCACACAAGTATTCAAAGGAGGAAGACATCATTGAGGTGAGTTGGAATAATGGTCTTGTGAAGGAAAGGAGGACCGTGATTCAAGATTTTATCTAGGGGTATCCGAACAATAGTTGGGATCCGAGTCTTCAGAAGAAGAGTGGGAGTCCGAATGGTAGTTTGATTTGAATCAGAAGAAGAAGAGTGGGGGGAACTTGAATAATAATTTGGATCAGAAGCATCCAAACCATACCACCGACTATGAGCTCAAGGTGGGGAACAGGGTACCGGGCGTGCCAAATGTATACAAAGGAAAGTTACAAAAACTATGGAATGAGGCTAAAGAGCCTCAAAGATTTTCTAACTCATCCATGCACCATGAGATAAGAAATGAGCAAGGGTTTTCTACTTTGCATGCATTAGTTTGAAGTAAACAAAAAAACTAAACAAATGAAACTAACCTCTATTCTTTGAAAGCTTGAAATAATGAACCTAAGAGGATCCAAGCAATTAGTTTTGTTGTTTTACTCCATGAGGGTGAATGAATCTCACTAAATGGCTACATGGCCAAGTTTAGCTATTCCATTACTAACCTAACATAGGTGCATGATGAAGCTATTTTAATGGTGGATGACCCAAGATCAAATGCCTTATTAGCTTGGCTAATGCAAATGAGCTCTTAAGCTTTCTTAGGCTTGTTTTGGCTTTAGCTTATGTAAAATTGTGTCTTTTGTGTGTAAAGTTGTAGTTTGAATGGGTAGGCTTAGCCTTGTAATTATAGTTTTTGGTTTGGAAGAATTTGGAATTTGGGTACATGTGGGACTAAATCTCAAAAAGCACTTTAGGATTAGATTAGGATAAACATACTTTAGGCTTAGTTAATCTTGGTTTAGGCTAGTTAACTAGGTTTTAGGCTAGTTAAACTTGATTAACAAGTGATTAGAGACTCATTTAGAGTCGGGAGGGGTCTAGATAACTAATTGTGACTGATAGATAGCATATGAAGCCAATAGAAGTGGTCTAAAGAGAACTAGGGAGGTTTTGAATGGTCAAAAGGAGGAATGTTTAGATAATAAGAGAGATATTAGTCAAACAAGTTGATTATAGGAGGGATGTAACCAAGAAGGTGTCGTAAATGGGCATATGAGAATGGAGCAAAGTAGGGTTGATCAGCGAAGTGTCTTCAATTGGTTGAATTGGAGGAAATGCTAGGTGTATGCATATTTTAGGTGTCTACATTATCCTTGAGGACAAACAAGATTAATATGCACAAACCATGGTGGTAAAGAAGGTACAGACTTATTTAAGAGCAAGTGATCATTTGGGGAGGTAATAGAGGTTGTTCGAGTGCTGTGGACCAAATTTTAGGCAAATGTGAAGAATATTTTTCAAGTTAGAAGGTTTTTAGTGCTATTGAGATCTCAGAATGGTAGTTCTCAGCTCGGGAGTCAACTTTGAAGAACTCAAAACTATGTAAAACTGGTGTATGTTGTCCTGAGATATTCATCAGTGATGGAGCATGGAGTTGTCGAAAATAACAACCCTAGTTATTTTGACAACTTCCAAATCTACTATGGATCTAAATTTAATTTTTTAGGTTGCATGCACTCTTGGATTTATACCTTGGCAATTTTACATGGTTGCAGTTCTTTGTGCGCACCCTCGCGCATCCTTTTTACTTATTCCTTGGAATTTCATCCTTCCTTCACTTCCACCCGTGCATGCTTCACATGCTCTCTCTTCCCTTTGTATTTTTATATATTCCTTCCATTTTCCCTTCGTGCGTAAATCCTTATGCACTAGCCATCATTCCAATAGTTTTGTGCACCCTTTGATGCCTATGTGGACTTGCCTTATATTTTGGCTAAGTACTTGGTATGATTTTCCTATGCATTCCCTTCCTTACTGATCCCCACACACTTCTTTGTGCATGATCATTTGTATTCCAATTTCTACCTTGAACATTTCCTTTACGTAGTTACCTCTGCGTGCCTTGTCTTATGCTCCCTTTCCCCCATGCATGCTTGCATACCTTTGTATATATGAACCTTTTTCTTCCCACTCCTCAAACATCCTCTTTCACATGCTCATATATCTCTACATTCTTCCTCCTCGAGCATCTTTCCCTTGCACACATGCCAAGGGTAACCTTCTATGCCAATCATGTGGAGCGCCATGTGTTAACCTGTTAGACGAAGTGCACAACACACAATATATTTGAACATGCTAGCTACGTGCCAAATCCTCACAAAAAATTAATACATGCCACATGGTAGAAAAAAAACAAACAAAAATTCAACCGCTCAGAGTGCACCACGTGTCTTGAGTGTTCATCTTGTAGTGTAGATCTTTAGATCATCATAAATTTTGCTGCAGATCTCGGATTCCAACATGCCTGGACTTGATTGAAAGCTGCTGAAGTGGGATACGCTATATGCTATTCAATATCATATATTGGTAGAATTGATAGGAAAAAAATAGGGAAACACTTCTCATGCCATTAATGTGCAGATTCAGTCAGCTCAACCTCCCAGTTTTGGTCTCCTTCCTTCTTCCACAAGCTAAAAAAACATGGGTCCAGGTAGATCTAACAGCCTTGCAAGAAAAATTACAGGAATTTATTTCTTTTTATTGGTGATAATAATTTTAAATCCAAGTTTTCCTCTCTTTCTCCCCCTCATTCTCTCCCATTCTTCTATATATTGTTGAACAATGCTCATTGTAAAAGGTTGGACTCTCTTAGTTCGGAAGAGGATACATGAATCTTATACCATTGTAATTGATTGTGCATCCTTTGGAAGTAATAAAATATTTTTTATGGCTATTCTCTACCCTAGTTCATTTTTATTACATCTTCTTTCCTTTCTCTCTGCATTATTGGTTTGTTTCATAGTTTCATGTCTCTTGTAGGTTCCTCTTTTGTTATGCTCCTTGAAAATGGGTTCACGAGTGTTGTTCAAATCTATATAAAATATGTCTTCCCTCCATGTGCACATTTACCCTCATTTTCACTCAGTTGAGAGTGTTCATCCCCCTCTTTTTGGTGCTATCACCTCCCTTAGCTTATGTTTCATTTTCATGCATCTCCTTCTCACCCCGGTCCCTTTGAATCATAGAGTAGTGATATAGGTAGATGCATTTCCCTTTCTAGGAGTAGATTTAGTATTAGAAATAGGTAGAGCATTCTGACCTTCTCTGGAGTTCTGTCTCAAGAGCAAGTCCTACAACTTAGAGATAGTCCCATGTTGCCTCAAAGCCCCAGTTCATCCTAATCCTGGATGGGTACAATTTTGAGATCCAACGGTTTTGGCACGCCCGATGAGACCAATATTGAAAGCTTACATTTAATCTTTACCAAATTTCGGTGTGTGACTTAGTGATTTCCAACTTTTGGAGGCTTGTTTCAACATATCTAGTGACTCCACAACATCTAGATTTACTAATTTCAGTAATCGGCGCACCTATTTCATGAGAAGAATACACACTAGGTAGAGAACAACAGTTGAAGAATTGTTTGAATATCTTCAATTGTCTCCAAGAAGAAGAAGAGACAAAATTTTTGAGCGTGCATCTCCATCTCTCACATGTATAGAAATTTTCACCACTCCTCTTGGCAGACCTTCAACGCACTGTACCAAGGTATTCAAACCCTTTCTAGCCATGGTGCAAATAAATACACCCTTTTTCAATTTCAATTGTGCAAGTCCTTTGCATATTTCCATAAAACATGATATACCAGTAGTTGCGCTCAAAATCATACCATTTTTGAATGGTGAGAATCAATTTACCCCTACAGAGTACATTAGAGATATATCAAATGTATGCTCTATTCACCTAGTCACGGAAGATGATGTAGCTGTAAGATTGCTTGCTTCTTCACTTAAAGGAAAATAACTTCAGTGGTACAAAGGCTTAAGACCTACCTCTATCACTAACTGATATGGACTCGACACTATGATTTTATATTAGTTTAAGGAGAAAGCTGACAAAATATCCTTATTAGAACAACTCACAATGATCAAGAGATCTCCTAATGAGCTCATGGCTGATTTCAACTTCAGATTTCAGAAAACATGGGACAAAATTCCATCCCTTTTAAGACCAACCCCTTAAGGTTATTTCCTTTACATCTTAGGAGCATTGAATTCTGATATTTCAGTGATGATACAGTCTATGGGTGGTGTGTAGCCCCTTAATGCATAATTGTGGCCATCAGGACATAAAATTCTCTAAACCATGCTAGAAAGATAGCCCCAAGACTACCTATGCCCTTGTTTCCTAAAATAAATTAAGCAACTCATCCTTTTGTTTCCCACATTCCTGAGCAGGGCTCCTAACCTACTGCCTCCACATCATACTCTCCACAACAACAAAAGGAGGATAAAGAAATGAAGGCTTTGATTAGAAAATTTTCCAATAAAGTCATATCTTTAGAAAAGTATAAGGTGTAAACCTTCAGAAAAAAATATAATAAGGTATTTAACTAGAGCCATCAGCACTTTAGAAATCAATATCCAAATCAAAGATATGGGAAAAATCAACAAAGTGATAGATGACATGCTAATGTGCACCTCCCTCTTCATACAGTTGCCCTTGTGCAACCCCAATCTTTTCCAAGTGAAATAAAAACACTAGTACTAATGTAAAATAACTTGGTCCCAGAGACAAAATGGTGTTTCCCTTGTAACTTGCAACATAGTCAGTATAATTGTGTAACTGCCATGCGCATACAATCCTACATGATTCAGAATGTTCCAACTTCCACTAGCACACACAAATTGGAAAATGAAGAAGTGTCAGAAGTTTCTCCTGAGAACAAATTTATGTTCATTGGGGTTAAGGAATTTTGTACAATAAACCAAGCCATAGAAAAATAAAATAAAAAACATGCATAGGTTGATGAAAACACAAGGTACAAGAAGAGAATTTTAGAATTTAACATGTAACCTTTTATTCCTACCAACCAAACTACTCGTCAAGAATTAAAGGATGCCAATACATTCAATAGTTCTAGAGCACATGTTCCCACATGTGAGGTTTCACACAACACTCCATTTGAAGTGGCGTGCATTCCTCCTTTAGTAGGTCAAACCTCTGCACTAGCTAAGGCCCTTACCTTTGCACCTGAGAAATCAAGAAACGATGATGTTGTCCCTCAAATGCACAAGCCTGTGGGCCTTCCATTCAATAATGTGGACCGAATGAAGAAGAAAAATGTAAATATCATATTGTGGGACTCTCTGACCATTCCATCTCAGCACAACCTATTACATGAAGCTCTAGAGTAGCTTCCACACACTAACCTAGTTATCCAAAGACCTCAAGTTTCTGTCAAAAGATATCAAGTAAAGGAGAAAAAATTAAGAAAACTTATCACAACCCCACCCTTTTATATTTCCTTGATAATAGGCAAACACCTTATACACAATTTTATGATTGACTCAGGGGCTAGTACTTCTGTCATGCCTAGTAAAATTGTTTATGTCCTACGTCTTAAGTACACCCCCATGTCTAAAGGAGTCTTACAACTTGATGGTTCAACTGCCACTACCCTAATATTCATGAAGGATCTTGAGTTAACCCTATATGCATTTCCAAGTCTAATCATAGCTCAAGACGTGTCAATCATTGACTTGCCTCCATTTTTTACCATTTTCCTATCAAGAGATTTCACTGCCAAGGTGGGTGATTACTTGTCTTCTGATTGGTCTCATATGTTACCAAGAATAAGTATGTTACCTAGTTTACCATACAAGATGAGCCTATAATTTCCTATCATGTTGAGTCATATGACACATATCCTCTCTAAGATAATTACCTAATCTACAAAGATTAAGAGAAATATTCAGTTTCAGAAGAGAAACCCATTCCTCCTTCCATACCTGATCTATTATTAGATGAATGAGAAAAAGAGAACTATGAATTTTATCCCTATGATACAAAATTTAAAAATATTCTTAGAACTTATTGCATCCTTGAAGAATAATTTGTGTTACCTATCGTGCTCTAGCAAAGTGATAAAAAAATTGTGCTATGGAAAATGTTCTTTTATGGTTTTATAAGAAGAAATGGTGCAGGTGCAGGTGTTGTTCTCGTCTCTCCCAAGAGTGAGAAATTATACATCACGCATAGGATGCAGTTTGCATGCTCCATCAACGTAGAAGAGTATGAAGCATTGGTGCATGGTCTCCATATTGCTGTGAAGATATAGATCAAGGCATTACAAATCTTCAGTGACACTGAGTTGGTCATCCACCAGGTCATAAACAAGTTCACAACAAAGAATAATATTTTGAAATCTTATAAACACATATTTTTGGACCTCTTGGAAATATTTGAGGCTCTCAATATATAGGTGTTGCCTAGGAAATTAAACAAAGAAGAAGATCAGACGGCATCCCTTGGTTAAAAATTCTCACCGGCTAAGGATTTTATCCAAGGAAATGAGCAACACATCAAAATGGTGATCAGGCCATCCATTCCAGACAATGAAACCATCTAGAAAGTATTTGATAGTGATGCAAAAATTGACTAGTTCATTCAAAATGAAGCTGAGTTTTCTTTAAACATGCAAGATCAAATGCATAATAGCTATGGTGACCACGTGATTTAACTCAAGACAAATAAATTTCCTAAAGGGCTGGTCACCTTAGAGCATATGTTCAACCCTAATGATGAGTTCAAGGGTGAAGAAAAGAATATTCACACAGTGCAAGAATACTATCTCATAGTCATTATTGTGTGTGGAAAAGAGTTACTGCTAGGAAAAGACTGTGCACAAGATGAGAAACAAACCTTTATTTCCCTGTGTCATAAATATAACATTATCTTCTCATGGGAGTATGAATACCTCAAAAAATTTGATCTAAGTGATCCTCAATACTCCATTTACCTTGATCCTAGTATCAATCCCATCAGACAAAAGCAAATGTCAGTCAATCCTAAGATAGATATCCTTATGAGGAAGGAGTTATCCAAAATCATTGAGGTAAAATCCATTTTTCCTATCAAGTACTCTACATGGGTAGAGAATGTTTTTCTAGTGTGCAAGAAGGTGAAATCATACTTTGCATTGATTTCAAAGATTTGAATTAGGAATTTTTGAAGGATCATTATCCTTTTCCTTCTATGGAGCATATTTTGTAGACAGTGGCTGGTGTGTAAAGATTATCCATGATGGATGGATACTATAGCTTCAATCAAATCATGGTCAAGGAAGAATATCTATTCAAAACAATAAGTGCAACCAAATGGGGAACATATGTTTATAAAAAAATGCCTTTTGGTTTTTCAAATGCAGGTGCAACATTCCAAAGATCCATGTAATTTTCCTTCAAGGAATATATCAATGAGTTCATCCTAGTTTACTTAGATGAGATAATTGTCTTCTCAAAATAGATCACAGATCATATGATGTATTTGGATAAATTATTTGAGAGATGCAGAGAGTTTTTGGTATCTCTTAACACCAAGAAGTGCAACTATGTTGTTGTGCAAGGAAATATTTTGGGCCATGAGGTCTCAAAGGATGGCATTGTCATTGATCATGAGCATGTCTTAGCCATCCTTTCTCTTTTTCTTCTAGTGCATAAGAAGTCCTTGTAATCATTCCTTATAAAAATAAAATTTGTTAGGAGATTCATTCCTAACTTTACAGGATTGGTTAGGCCTATCACCCTCATGCTAAAAAAGACGTAGTCTTCAAGTGGAAAACAGAAGGAAAAGAAAGCTTCAAAAAAATCAAGAAAGAAACTACTTGCGCCTCAACACTCATCAATCCAGATTACTCCAAGGATTTCATCCTATATGCTTATGGAGCTGATGCTAGTGTTATTGCCCTCGTGAGACAAAAAAAAGAGAAAGGACTGGAATAGAAAATGACTTTATTCATTCAAACATTGAAGGATTATGAATTCAAATACAATCACATGGAGAAAAAGTTCTTCTCCGTCATTTGTGTGCTAAAGAAATTCAAGAGTATGATCACCATAAATCATGTCAAGGTATTATTTTCACACTCTGGTGTGAGGGACTTCATCATGTGAGAAGAACTTAGTGAGAAGAGAGAAAGATGGGTGACCGAAATCATGGAATTTTATGTGACTGTATGTAAGTGAATGAATCAAGCTAAGTTAATGACAAGAAACTAACAACAAGTAGTATCCTAACTTAGTTAATCTACCAAAAACACAATGATAAAGCTAGAAAGAGAAAGCTAATCTAAATGCATCCAACATTAAAACATTAAATGAAAAGCTATCTCTTTGATATTTGGTTATGCTTTGTGATTGTAGTTACTACTTTTGTTGAACCGATCATGGCTACGATGTGATCAAAGGAAGGCTATCTCCATGAAGAGGAAAGGATCTCACCAATATGGCTAAATTTACATGTATGGTTCTTCCTTTACTAATATTTTCAAGTAGAGGATAGAATGGGTGCTAGATCAATAATATTTTCAATGTAGAAATGCTCTTATCATGTGCATATAGTGTAATAGTAAAACACTGGTGTAAGCTTGGAAGGGAGGCATTATGTTCTTTATTTAGCTTTCCAATTTCAGAGAAGCTAGAAACCTAGAGAATGTGGGATAAAGATAAATTATAATTAGAAAGGGATAAGCATTTTTAAAAGAGATTAATTAGTAATGTGTGTAAGGATTAGTTAGCAATGCAAAATGAATTAGAACTAACACCTAGTAGTCCTAGAAAAAATCTAAACCAAAATCTATGCACCATCATGCTTAGAGCTTAAACACGACTAATCTACTACCATATTTTCTTTAGAAGATGAATAAACATTCAAACTAACACGCTAATCCATTAATCTCTATCTCTATTGAATGATAATCAAATGAAATGAACCTATTTAGATAATTAGCAATCAAAGGGTTGATTGTATTTTTGAATCCCAGGGTTTTCAAGAATGGAGTCTTGTTAATCCATGGCTAAAAGACCATTTGACATATCTCCATATGACTTCAAAAATTGGATGGATGAATGCAAAATAAAGAATGCTCTAAGATGATAATGTGATGCCTGCTAAAACAACCCACTTGAGAACCATGAACAACCTAGGTTTAGTTACAAAATTATGGAGTAATTTTTTTAAAGGTGTTAGGAGTTAACAACCAAAGTATCAAGGAAAATTAAATTCAACTGATAAATTTTCCCATTATAATAATTACTAATACCACATTATAAAGCAATAAGTGTAATAAGTCCACACCTAGCTCAAATCTCCTTAGGGATTAAATTAATCACTGATTACATTAAAATTTTAGCTAAATATTCCTTGAATAAAATTTTAGGGGTAAGGGACCCAAAACAATTAAATACCCAAGGTATTTAATTCCACAATATCTAAGACAATAGCATGGTTAAATTATAGTGGGGAAAGGAATATATATTTCAAATCATCAGAGTAAAGTCTTACTTCCCACTCCTAGAACTCACTTAAGGGTGTCTACAACCAGGTTACGAGACAACAATTGTCATTAATAGGTTCTAGAACAAGTTTAATCTATTAGAACATAATTTTATTTTATTAACAATTATCAGAGGTCACAAGGTCCAAAATTTAGGGCTAGAAGTTTTAGTTAGGTTCAGGGGGTAAATTATCACCATACCCTCTCTCTAATAGGCTCATAGTTTCAACTTGATTCTTCTCACACTTAAGGCCATCAAAATTTCCCTAAATCATTTCCATTGGATAGGAAATTTTCTCACCTTTCCGATGATATAAATAAGTCCTCCTAACTCGTAAAACTCCAGTTATGGGCTGACAGGATTTGGGAGTCAAATTTTCTCCCAAAGGGACACGTATCGAGCGAGGAAGAAAGTCCATTTTTTTCAGGTTGGCAGGTTGCGGGGTGGTGTTTAGAAATTTTCCCCACTTGGGTACAAAGTGCACAATTCTCCCGCAGCTTCGTGGGTCCTCCAATGACATGTGTCAAACTCTAAGCCAAGGCGGGGAGAGGATGAGGGAAGGGCAGGCGATGGAGAAAATTGGAGAAATACGCCGAAGGGGGAGAAAGACCATTTAGTGCTCACGTGCCCACGGGTCCGCAGGGACACATGGTGCTCAATGAGCTGAAGCAGGGAGAAAGAGAGGGATGGGTGGGGTGGCGGGGTTAGTTGGTGAAACTTACCAAAGGGAGGGAAAAGGGAGAAGTTTGACACGTGGGTCCGCAGTTCTGTAGAAGGGTCTTCTCTGAGGCAGGGTGGGAGTGCGGGGCTGCAGGGGAAAAAGTAAAAATTTTCCAAAACAAAAATTCAAAAGATAAGGTCATGTGGGTTTCCCCCCCTACTATCACCCCATTCTACCACGTGGAAACATTTAGTTGGCTGCGGGGGAAATTTTAAAAAAATTCCCCATAAACTTTTACAATAAAAATTTGCTAAGTTTTCAAAGGAAAATTTTGGGCCGCGGGCTCGTCAGGGGAAATTTTCCCAAATTTTCCTGCCAAAGAAGGGAAACTTAAAAGATCCATAATGTTTGCTAGAAATCTCAGTTTTGGGAAAACAAGGACTTTCTAGAAATCTCTCGATGCCCTCTTTGCACAGGAATTATAAATTTTAGATTTTGATAAGGTTTAAGAGGTCAATTTTAAGAAAACGTTCTGCAAGATTTTTAAAAAACCAACTGGTAATTTTAACTTATCAATTTGGTTCAATTTGGTCTTCTCCTTCACTCAACATGCCAAACAGACATGGAGAACTATTCTAGGAAGGATTTAGGATGATTTAGGAAGGTAAAATTGCTCAATTGATTTCCCATTGGAATTTTTTTTAACAATTGATAGAAAAAGACTGAAAACTGATTGTGAAAGGGTTGGGTCTGATTTTGCAATGTTTTAAATTACTTTCATGAGTGTTTCTTGTCAAATTTGAGTTCATTGATATTATAGCATGTTAAATTTTAATGTTTTCAAGTTGATTCTTATGTGCAGGCTCAAACTGTGCATTTTAATTAAATTATTTTCCATTTTTAAATTTGTAATAGAGATCAAATTCTTAAGGGATCTAATTGTCATTTCTACTTCCAAGTATGAAATTTCATTTCTCATCTACTCTGATGCATTTAGTGATCTAATCAAACCATTTAGTGGCTAAATTTTAAAGTCTAGTTTCCAATTTTGTCACATTTTCAAAAGTATACAGTAATGCAATTCCTTCATACACATTTCCTTTTTTCATTTTTCAACAAAGGAATTTCAAATACAGAATTTAAATATAACAATGCCATTTTGAACAAGGTAAGACAACTTCCAATGATTCAATGAATATTTTACAACTCCTTTCATATATATATATTTTCAAATATAGTAGATCAAATACATTTCTTTCTTTTCTAATAACAGAACAAAGTCTAAATATCTTTCACATTCTTTCAAAGAAAAATAGATTCCGTCTCTTTTCATTTCACTTTTAAAATTGCATGTCATTCATTCAAAACCCAAAACAAAGTATATCTCTTTCAGAATTCAAATTACAGCTTCCATACCCAAATACAAACATCTTTTCTTCACAAGATACATTGCAATTTCATCCACATCAGAGTGGGAAAGGTTACAAATGATTTTTTTTCACAAGGTACTATCAAAATTGTATTTTTCTTTGCTCCATAACAACAACATGCAAATTTCTCTTTTCTTCCAGTTTGATCACAAAAACAGTGGGGGAAAGGCAACACTTTCCACCCAACCAAGACATTTAATGAAAGGAGAAGCCATCATTCATCATTGTCCCCTGAGCCCCAACCATAATGCAATCAGAAATGAATAGTAACCCACGGCAACAATAGGCTTCCACAACACATAAAATTATTTCAACATGCATAATCAAATTAAAACATAGTTCAACACAAGACAACAATTTACAACTTCATTTGAAAACATTCAAATAGAACTCAGGCTTTATCACGCAAGCCAAAGGAGCTAGGACTATGGGGGAAGCTACTTATGCCTCCTAACAGGAGTTGGGTGTCCACCTGTAACAAATTGCCAATAAAATTCACCAAACATATCCTTATGCCCCCACAATCCTTCCTTATGCACCCCATAGCTTTCTTTATGCCACCCACAAAGTAAGAATTGCAAGCTATTTCTTTTCCATGGTGGATCCCAAACCCAAACTCCCTCCACAAAAATATGATGCCATTGGCATTCCCTTATGCCACCCACATGGATTCCCCATAGACTTCTCCTACACCATCCCTATGGAAGTCTACCCAAACAACCAACAAATAAACAAAATATACACCATTCACACAAATACAAAAAGAAACAACAACATAAGAGAAGAAATAAGCTCCTACCTCTCCATGGTAGATTTTGTTTCCAAACAAAAAGCTCTCAATTCCAAGAACAAAGTCCCAAAATCAGTAGTCAATAATAATGCAAAGTTTACCCAAAATCTTTCAAAAATTAAAAGCTCCAAGCACAAGAAAATTTTCCCCCAAGGAAGCATGCAAAAAAGATTCAACAACCCAAAACAAGCATGATAATTCTTCACTGGGAACTCCTCGTGCTATGATTATTTACTAATGCATAGCCTTTAGTTTGGTGGATGTAATCTGGAAACAAAACAACAACATAACACAAGAATACCATCGACTATGATAAGACGGAATGATGACAAATCTGAAATATCAAAGTAAATTATAATATTAACATGAAATTGTTACAATCTCACCCATGAGGTACTTCAAGTGTTATTGACTTCACTTGCCTTCCACCAAGACTATGGGAGAAACTTTACAATTACACCTCTTAATGGCTTCTTCAACACACCTTTAAACTGATGGCTTCCTTCGCACACTTCCTACAATATTTCTCACTACTTCCTTCTATGCTAAATGAGGGGGGTGGCCTCTCTATTTATAGAACTTCCAGGCTTATCCATCTTATCTCTAAGATAGGATAAGAAATCCACTCTGACGAATCATATTCCATACCTTAACTCTTATCTGTACATGTAAGCTTATCTTTTAAGATAAGATAAACCTTATCATTTTACATGGGTTCCACATTTTTAGACTTTTTACAAATAAAATACACAAAATATTTATGACCTCACTCCTTGTCCTTATTACCAATATAATATTTCTAATTCCTAATCATGTAGACCCTACTTCTCTAATTACCCAAACTTTGACATTTTAACATTACCGGACCACTTACGACAAATATTTACTTTTTACAACATTCCTATTGTACTTTGACTGTTACCGTACTCCACATTATTGGCGGCACCGTACTGACGGCGCCGTTATCTTCTATCAGACGCTACTACTAATTATACTTAACAACATCCTATTCCTAATACATACATTAATGAAATAGAAATTACGGAGGAAAATTTTAGTGTCGACATCTTCCCCCTTCCTAGCTTCTACTCCGTCCTCGGAGTAGACTATTCTGGTGCTTGGAAAATCTTCAACTTGTCGTGGTTGACCCATTTCGTAATGGGAGTGCCATCCAATTCCTCCAGTCGGTACGTACCATTTTCATGCACAGCTGCTATTTTGTAGGGCCCCATCCATTTTGGAAGAAATTTTCTCTGTCTTCTTTTTTTGTATCTGGAATCATATACTAGAACCAAGTCATTCACATGAAATGGAGACCAACGGATCTTTTGATCAAAGTATTCCTTCTGCTTCATTTTCTTCTTATGGCTTGTATCCTTTGCTATTTCCCTCATTTCCTCTAGCAAATGAAGATGTACCAACCTTTCTTTTACTGAATCACTTTCATCCATCCTTTCATTTTTCATAACTCTCACAGTGGGAATATCAAACTCAATAGGAAGAACTGGATCAATGCCATAGGCCAACTGAAATGGGGAGTATCCTGTTGTTGACTTTGATGTTGCCCTATATGCCCACAATGCTGCATGAATCCTTTTATCCCATTTATGTACCTGCAAGGCTGCATCTTTTGCTAGAATTTGACACAACACAAAATTTGTTCGTTCCACCTGTCCATTTGTGCTTGGCTTGTATGTTGTTGCCTTCCTGTGCTTAATAGAAAACTTATTGACTAGGGCTTCTACCACCTCATTAATGAAGTGGCTTCCTTGATCTGTTACAATTTCTAATGGACAACCAAATCTGGTGACAATGCGTTCATATATGAACCTTGCCACTTCATCCATGGAAGTTGTTTTCAATGGCCTAGCTTCAACCCACTTGGTTAAATAATCTGTGGCAACTACAATATACTTATTTTGGCATGAGGTAGTTGGAAGTGGACCTACAATGTCTATTCCCCACTTTTCAAAGGGACCAAGTGGAAGAATAGGACATAATGGAGCTGATGAAGTCTTACGGTTACCATGTGTTTGACAAATATCACATGTCTTACAATAATTATAACAATCTTTAAAAAGAGTGGGCCAGTGATAACCTGCATCCAAGATCCTTCTTGCTGTAAGTTGTCCAGAGAAGTGCCCTCCACATGTACCATTGTGGAATTCTTCTAGCAGTTCCTTCCCTTGATCACGTCCAACTGCCCTCTTGTACTGTCCATCAGGTCCTATTCGAAATAATACTCCATGCAGAATAGAATATGGATGACTGGCTTGAGTAATCTTTCTCTTAGTCTTTGCATTGGCACCATCAGGAAACTTGAATTCATTCAGATAATTCCAAATATCTATGTATTCACTAGGGATTGTGTCAAGGGATAACAATGCTGCATCGGGGAAATCATCATCATCACAAGATGATCCTAAACCATCATAGGCTCGAGAGAGTGCATCTGCATTGACATGCTTCTTTCCTGGCCTATCTATAATATCAAATTCAAATTCTTGTAGCAAAATTATCCATCTTGCTATCCTCCCTGATGGGTTAGGCTTATTTACAATATATTTTAGAGCCTGATGATCTGTTACAACTAGAAAAATTTTCCCTAGCAAGTAATTCCTAAACTTCTTTACAGCAAAAATGATAGCCAGAGCCTCTTTTTCAGTTACAGTATAATTTACCTCAGCACTGCTCATTTGTCTGCTCCCAAAGTAAATTGGATGTTCATTCCCATTTTCATCCTTTTGGCTCAAAGTACTTCCTAGTGCTGCATCTGAGGCATCAGTGTACACAATGAATGGCTTGCTCCAATCTGGATTCTTTAAAACAGGTTAAGACACCAGGGCTTCCTTCAGTTGTTAAAAAGCTTCATGCGCCTTATTTCCTGGTTCATAAGTAACATCCTTCTTCAAGAACTGGGTTAGTGGCTGTGCAATCTTTGAGAAATTCTTGATGAACCTTCTATAGTAACCCACATGGCCTAAAAATGATCTCAACTTACTTCTATTCATAGGAAATGGTAAATCTTTGATTTTTGAAACTTTATCAGGATCAGTACCAATACCATCTCTGGATACAACATGCCCTAACAAAACACCTTTAGAACATCCAAAGACACACTTTGTAGGGTTTAGTGAGGCTTGTGCTTCATCTAACCTTTGAAATGCTGTCTCCATCTGGTGCAAGGTGGTCCAACTTGCTCCCATAGATGTAAAAATCATCCAGAAATACTCTGATGAAGGTCCCAATGTAGGGTTCGAACACCCTATTCATCAAACGCTGGAATGTTGCTGGAGCATTACACAACCCAAAAGGCATAACTCTATAAGCAAACGTTCCCCAAGGAGTGGTGAACGTGGTCTTCAGCTGATCTTTCTCTGCTATACGAACTTGGTTGTAGCCGCTATATCCATCAGCAAAACTATAGCACTCCTGGCCAGCTACTTCGTCCAAGATCTGATCTGAAAATGGAAGAGGGTAATGATCCTTCTTTGTTGCCTTATTGAGCTTCCTGTAATCAACACAAATGCGTAGCTTCCCATTCTTTTTTATTGAGATCACAATGGGAGAAACCCATTCTGAATTCTCCATAGCAAATATGAATCCTGCATCAAGCAACTTATCTATTTCTTCTTTTACAGTCTTGGAAAAATTAGGATTCATTCTATATGGCATTTGCTTTATGGGCTTAGCACCATCTACCAGCTCAATAGAATGTTCTACCCAACTTACTTGACGGAGTTCCTTGTAATCAAAAGTGAATATGTGTATGTACCTTCGAAAGAGCTGGAGGTAGGATTCCTTCTCACTCTCCATCACAGCATCACCAATATTTATTTGTTGGAGACGATCATCAACTTCTTCTTCAGATAATTTTATGGGGTCATGAGTTGGTGTGACTGGAAGGATATCCATGACTGAAACATCAACCTCACTTTCTTCATCTTCAGTGTCCACTTCACTGGTACTAGAGTAATCAGAGGATGTCCAATCATCAGTTTCATCACTTGAATCCATAGGTTCTGCTTTATGATGTCGAGGGATCACGTTTATCTTCACCCTCTCTCTACCACGTCCAAGTGTCATGAAACCTTCATTCCAGTAGTTTCTTGCATGAACTCTCCTTAGCCATGGTCTTCCCAGCAGCATTGGGTACGCAACAGTACCATTTTTCATCACCTGAAAGTCTACCACACATACAACACCCATAACAGATATTGCCACATTTGAAACTACACCTTCTGGTTTAGTTTTTCCCTTATTTAATGACCTTAACATAAGTGTTGAAGGGCGATCAATTTTTAAACCCAACATATTCATTACAGACTCGGTCATTACATTAACTGCAGCACCTCCATCAACTAAGACATCATGAATTGAAATACCATTACATAATACCTCAGCTTGTGGAGCATAGGGATCCGCCTCTGCCTCCAAAACAGGGACCTCAACCTCCTTCCTTCGTCGAGCATTGAGTCCACTTCGCAGCTCCCGCCTCTTCTCAGAAGACATAGCCAAGAGTTGACCATATGTAATATTTACAGGCCTTTTGGACAGATCTTCCAAGATGGAGTATGGTCCTTGCCCCTGTGAAATCAGAAAATCCTGCACACCCAACTTTCTTCTCCTATGTTTCTTACTAGTTTCTCCTTTCATCTTCTTAGGATCATTTCCATCTTGATTATCTTTTTCTTTCTTTCTTTTTGTTACAAACACATCTACTTCATTATTTCTGCTCTTATCTACTACATCAAAAGAATTCACAGGTGCTTTTCCTTTATCATTATCTCCTTTACCAGATGTAGAAGCTCTATCTGGACAATTATACTTATAATGACCCTTTTTATAACAACCATAACATACAACTTCAGAAATATTTCTTTTTGGACCTCTATCTCCTCCCTGAGAACTAAATTATTTTCCTTGAAGAAGATTAATAGTTAACTGACCCATCTTTTTGAGCAGATCTTCATACTCAGTAGATGTACTAGGAGAAATATTTGTGCTCACCGGGAGTGGTTGTGGATTCTGGACCAAAGGTGCTGGTGTAGGCTCTACTTTAGCAACAATTTCTTTGGGCTCCTCTTCCATGCTTTCTTCTTGCCTTCTTGCAATCTCCTTTGCTTGTTCAATGGTAGCTGGGTGGTCATACTTCACTCGTTGTCTGATCTCTGGCTTCATCCCAAGAATGAAGTGCTTACATAGGAGATTATCCACGCCATTCATCAACCCATCCGCTAATCCTTCCTTCCGGATCTGGGCATCGAGCTTCCTCCTTAGCTCTAGAACACGAGCATGATAATCCCTTATCTTCTCCTTCTCTCCTTGGGATAGCTTTGTGATATCGATCATGAGATCTGCATATTTCTGTTGTTCACCAAATTCTTCAAGAAAACTTTCAGTTAATAAATCCCATGAATTTTTCACATTATCACCTAGTGTTTCAAACCACCTAAGTGCTGAACCATCCAAAAAGGTAGGAAAAAATTCAGTCCATTGTTCCCTTCTTATAAGGCCATTACAAATACAAGATCGTTTAAACTCTTGAATGAAAGAGGAAGCATCTTCATTAGATTGGGCTGAAAAAATAGGAATCTTCCCCATTTTCAAAAGTAACCACCGTAAAATAACAACGCACAAGTACGATCAACAAGACTTATGTGCACAAATAATTGGAATCACTGTAATAGAAATTGACTTTACACCTTTCTACAGTAAAATAGAAATGACCACGGTAACTATGGTAAAACTTGACTTACTGCGGTAAAAACTGACTTTACTGTGGTAAACACTATTCACAGTAAAAAGTGAAGTTACTGCGGTAAATACTATTCACGGTAAAAAGTGACTTTACTGTGATAAATACTATTCACAGCAAAAATGACTTTACCATGGTAACTACTATTCATGGTAAAAATGACTTTACCATGGTAACTACTATGCACAGTAAAAATAAGGTTACCCTCCAATTGATTTTTGACTAAGTGGGAATATCTCTCCAGAAAATCCACCAACGAGGAATGGTCCCGGCAACGGAACCAAAATGTCATCACCAATCCGGCACTATGATAATTCTTCACTGGGAACTCCTCGTGCTATGATTATTTACTAATGCACAGCCTTTAGTTTGGTGGATGTAATCTGGAAACAAAACAACAAACATAACACAAGAATACCATCGACTATGATAAGACGGAATGATGACAAATCTGAAATATCAAAGTAAATTATAATATTAACATGAAATTGTTACAATCTCACCCATGAGGTACTTCAAGTGTTATTGACTTCACTTGCCTTCCACCAATACTATGGGAGAAACTTTACAATTACACCTCTTAATGGCTTCTTCAACACACCTTTAAACTGATGGCTTCCTTTACACACTTCATACAATATTTCTCACTACTTCCTTCTATGCTAAATGAGGGGGGTGGCCTCTTTATTTATAGAACTTCCAGGCTTATCCATCTTATCTCTAAGATAGGATAAGAAATCCACTCTGACGAATCATATTCCATACCTTAACTCTTATCTGTACATGTAAGCTTATCTTTTAAGATAAGATAAACCTTATCATTTCACATGGGTTCCACATTTTTAGACTTTTTACAAATAAAATACACAAAATATTTATGACCTCACTCCTTGTCCTTATTACCAATATAATATTTCTAATTCCTAATCATGTAGACCCTACTTCTCTACTTATCCCAACTTTGACATTTTAACATTACCAGACCACTTACGACAAATATTTACTTTTTACAACATTCCTATTGTACTTTGACTGTTACCGTACTCTACATTATTGGCGGTGTCGTACTAGCAGCGCCGTTATCTTCTATCAGACGCTACTACTAATTATACTTAACAACATCCTATTCCTAATACATACATTAATGAAATAGAAATTACGGAGGAAAATTTTAGTGTCGACAGTCCCACAAGCCTCCAAAAATAGCCTCCAAGGAAAAATTTGAGTTTCCAAGAGGGTGGAGTGTTTCACACTCCAAAATCTGACTTACACAACTCTTACACAAACTTACACATCCCTTACATATTTAATACAAAAGCCAACAAATCTTATAATTACTTTACCATATCCCAATTTGATTTATTTAACCTTTAACTATATGTTTTCTCACATTAATCCACCACAATTTAATTAATTAAAAGAAAGGGACACATCACTAATAAAATACATACAAACAATAATAAAAAAGAACCATATAAAAAAAAATACACAAAACCCACAGTCACATTTAAATGTGATCCCCCCATGGGAATCCCTAACAACACACAACACACACACACACACAAAACACATTGCCATGGTGACCTTGTTGAATTTATCTACAATTCCAATGTGGTTGGTCTCCAATCCCCTGATGTTTGTTGTGATATTTTAACCTACAAAACAAAAATACCTCATTCGGCCTCATGGCCATATCAGAATGTCCAAAATGAATATAATATAATTTCAAAATCATCAATATATATATGAATCACAACAAAATCTAGAAAATCAACAATATTACTTACAATTTCATCAATAGCTATATAACCATCAATTTTAAATTCAATTTTCTTGGTATACTCAATATATCCAAATATCACATGTCCTAACAACATCCACACACACACACACACATATAACCATGTCCAACAGCATGTCAACATCTATATAAAATGTCTTCAACAATCATCATTCATCATATATGAATCAAATTCAACAATAATCCATGGTCAAACATCTAACATCATAGTAAATCAAAACTATAATAATGTCCATCATATAGTCCACAGTATCATGATCAGTAATAAAAGTGACGAAGGGAAGTGGGCACTACATCCCCCTTCCCTTAGACTCAACTTCCACCTGGAAGTCACTAGAACAGAGGTGGAAACAATGTAATAGAGAAAGGATCATACCCTTTTGGAATTGTTTTACATCAAACAAGTGTGGGTCTACAGAACCTAAGTTTGGTCCAATGTAATTCAGAAGAAGAAGGGAGATTGCTAGGGATGATTTCTAAACTTTATGCATGCAAGGCTACGAACACTTAAATCTAAAGAGTAAATTTACGCTATCAACCAAGATACTACACATAACAATATAACATGAAGAGTTCAAAAGAGTCTTAAGAGTAACCACCAAGTAGAGGAATAATAAGGATAATTTCCATGAGTTTGAGAACAACCACAAAGTTTCCCAAGGAATATAACATACTACACTAATAAAAGTTAAGGTTTCTACACGTTTAAGCCATGATGACACAAAACTCCCACAAGAAAGGCACATACATCTATGAACAAGAAGTAATAAGAAACTAGAACACATTACTATCCACCAGGTGTTTCACAATTTCAGGTAGGAGACAAAACTACAAGTTCAACTATACATTGTACTCATTACACATAAATTTTATCTGTTTTATAAATCAACTCATTGAATCAAAAGTTATAGCTTTTTTTGTTAAGAACATTCCTTTCATGTTTCCTTGGTTACAAACTTCCTTCTATTATGACATCACTAGTTTATGTTATAAAGAGCACCACTAAGGTGGGTATGATGTCTCACCATTCTATTTAGGTAGAGAGCATTTATTTTACTCGCAAGGAAGGTGGATGGACAAGGTTTCCTTTTTATTGATCTGCATGGTTTTTTAATTTCTTCTATAATCTACCAAGGGTATAACAAGGATCACTTCCCTCTTTCTATGCTTCAGTTTATTTGTTAAGTTCCAAGGTCAAATCTCCTTAATTATAGTTTCATGGTGTTTTGGTTGAGTCTTCTTATCAATCAAATTTTGATGAGAAGTAAGGTTCAAACATATCACCTAATTACTTTTAGGGGAAAGAGATATAAATCAACACACCGCATTTTTCATTCTAAAGGAACAAGAGACATTCGTCATAGAAATCACATCATTAATTTTTGTAAGAACTAGGAAACAATGAACCAACATGAGTCACACCAAGATTTCAAAGATTCACTCAATAATTTCAAGCATCGTTAAACATTCTTAGTGGGTCTCTTCAAGTCTCACAAGAAATTTTCAAGGAAGGCTCATTAAAGAGGTATAATCTTACTTTTATGAATCTATTAAGGTTTAACAATTTTTGTTGTTTAGGGTGGTAACATGTTACTCTCCTAATAACCAAATAATGTTTTCCAATCAATTATCATGTCCCCACAAGATACCACCAGCCAAGCAACCAGATGACAATGCAACTTTACTCCAAGGACACCACATCCACACTAGAAAGCATCAAATGCAATGGGGAAACCAAATAATTTACCAAATCATGGAATTTACTACCAAGAGTTATAGTTTTTAATAGAGGAAGTACAATATAAGCACCATCAAGATTAACTATTAAGATCTACCAAACTAACATCTCTAAGAGAAGGGTCCAAAAGACCCAAAGCATCCATAAGTGTTTCCAAGTAACCCAAAGATTAATAGGTCATAGAATGTTATTCATAGTAAAGGAAATTTAAGGTAAGGGTATACTTATTCATAAGTCAAGAGATCAAAAAAAGTACACTTAAACAAACACACTACTTGAAAGGGCTTAAATCTTTCCATAATTACCAAGATGCATACATTCCACGAGTCAAAACTTTCTATGATACAACTAGGAACTCATGATATAATTTAACATGCCATTGATAAAAAGTCACTTATCAAACAACACTTTTCCACCAACATTTACAGTCAACCAAAAGGCAATCCAATCCTAACAAAATATGAAATCCCATAATAAAACACTTCTACTCTGATGAGGGTCAAGCTCTTACCAGGTTGTAAGAGAATCACCACTACCATTGCCAGACTGCCATCTAGACCACACTACACAACAAATTTCTTTCTAGCAAGGTCAAGCAACGAAAGGGTCACTCTAATATCTTAGACACACTCAAGGTTCTATGCATTCATAGCCAAGGTATAACTTAACGCACCTAAGAAGACATTCTAGGCACCTAGGGTGTACCCCCATACGACAAAATATTACGAGACAACCAACGTAGAACCATCTCGACAACATGCAAGTGAGAATCACGTAACATTTGGCTAAGTAGACAACAACATAATGAGCTTCGAGTCACTAATCAAGATAAAGTCTAAGAAATATCAACAATTAAGAAAAGTGGCTAAGTAGCCGCATTGCAAAATTTGAAAATTCTTGCAAAAATTATAAATAAATAAAAGATTGTTAGAGCTTATCAATCCAATCATAGAATAAGATGCTAGTCCTTTATAAAATAATCACAAGATTATGAATGTAAAACAACAAATTTAATACCACATTCACTCCGTAGCCCTTCATGGCCGCAAGTAGGGGTACTCTACCTCGAGGTTAGTTCTAAGAAAACACACACAAGATTGGGTCCTAGACGACACCTAGACTTAGTGTCCACTCTCTAACATGGGTAACAACAAAGAAAACTGAAAACCAAACCCTCTTCCCTAACCACTAAAGGAAGGAATCTCTAAATAGTTTCTAAATAACTCTTCCCGACCCAGATTACAACCACTATTTTCCAACTACAAGAATCACACCATATAACTTTTCATTCCAACAACATCAATAAAGAAGGGTTTCAACAAAGGGATTAACTCATCATACAATTAAATCAAGTTTTAGGACTTGTAAAACAACACATTTTCAAAGGGGAACCAAGTTTCCATTATACTAGAAGTTCACCAAAATCAATTTAATATGACATTCTTAGTTACCTGGGTTTAGACAAAATGCCACTAAGCAAGTATAAAAACCCAAAAAACTTGTCATTTTATTATGATTTTAATTCTGGTAGTTCAAATGAACAGAATAATGTAATATTTCTTCATACTTATTTCTTCTTCAATTTTCAAACAAGTTTGTTTTCTTAGATTCAAAAGTGTGCTAGGTTTACAGTTCATGTCTCAAGTTTTCTAGTGTTCCCAATGGCCCAAGCTTTTGAACCACTACTCTGATACCAAGTGTGATGCCCGCTAAAACAACCCACTTGAGAACCATGAACAACCTAGGTTTAGTTACAAAATTATGGAGTAATTTTTTTTAAAGGTGTTAGGAGTTAACAACCAAAGTCCAAGGAAAATTAAATTCAACTGATAAATTTTCCCATTATAATAAATAATAATACCACATTATAAAGCAATAAGTGTAATAAGTCCACACCTAGCTCAAATCTCCTTAGGGATTAAATTAATCACTGATTACATTGACATTTTAGCTAAATATTCCCTGAATAAAATTTTAGGGTTAAGGGACCCAAAACAATTAAATACCCAAGGTATTTAATTCCACAAGATTTAAGACAAGAGCAGGGTTAAATTATAGTGGGGAAAGGAATATATATTTCAAATCATCAGAGTAAAGTCTTACTTCCCACTCCTAGAATTCGGTTAAGGGTGTCTACAACCAGGTTACGAGACAACAGTTGTCACTAACAGGTTCCAGAACAAGTTTAATCTATTAGAACATACTTTTCTTTTATTAACAATTATCAGAGGTCACATGAGGTTCAAAATTTAGGGTTAGAAGTTTCAATTAGGTTCACGGGGGTAAATTATCACCATACCCTCTCTCTAATAGGATCAGAGTTTCAACTTGATTTTTCTCACACTTAAGGCCATCAAAATTTCCCTAAATCATTCCCATTGGATAGGAAATTTTCTCACCTTTCCAATGATATAAAAAAGTCCTCCTAACTCCTTGTAAAACTCTAGTTATGGGTCGGCAGACTTTGGGAGTCAAATTTTCCCCCAAAGGGACACGTGTCGAGCGGGGAAGAAAGTCCATTTTTTTCGGGTTGGCAGGTCGTGGGGCGGTGTATTAGAAATTTTCCCTACACGAAGGGGGTGTAAAGTCCACAATTCTCCCAAGCCTCCATGGGTCCTCCAATGACACGTGTCGGGCTCTAAGCCAAGGTGGGGAGAAGATGAGGGAAGGGCGGGTGATGGAGAAAATTGGAGAAATACGTTGAAGGGGGAGAAAGACCGTTTAGCGCCCATGTAGCCGCATGTCTACCAGGGACACGTGGTGCTCAACAATTCGAAGTGGGGAGAAAGAGAGGGATGGGTGGGGTGGTAGGGTTAGTTGGCGAAACTTGCCAAAGGGAGGGAAAAGTGAGAAGTTTGACATGTGGGTTTGCGTGTCCACAGAAGGGTCTTCTCCGAGGCAGGGCGGGAGTGCGGGAGAAAAAGCAAAAATTTTCCAAAACAAAAATTTTAAAAGATAAGGTCGCGTGGGTTCCCCCTCCCTTCTATCACCATGCTACCATGTGGTAGCCTCTAGTTGGTTATGGGGGATATTTTAAAACTTTTCCCCAAAATTTTTTCCAATTAAAATTTTCTAAGTTTTCAAAGGAAAATTTCGGGCCACGGGCTTGCCAGGGAAAATTTTCCCAAATTTTCCTGCCAAAGAAGAAAAACTTCAAAGATCTATAAATTTTTCTAGAAAGCTCAGTTTTGGGCAAACGAGGAATTTCTGGAAATCTCTCGATGCCCTCTTTGCACAGGAATATAAATTTTTAGATTTTGATAAGGTTTAAGTGGTCAATTTGAAGAAAACATTCTACAAGATTTTTAAAAACCCAACTGGTAATTTTAACTTATCAATTTGGTTCAATTTGGTCTTCTCCTTCACTCAACATACCAAATAGACATGGAGAACTATTCTAGGAAGGATTTAGGATGGTTTAGGAAGGTAAAATTGCTTAATTGATTTCCCATTTGAATTTTTTTTAACAACTGACAGAAAAATACTGCAAATTGAATGTGAAAGGTTTGGGTTTGATTTTGCAATGTTTTAAATTACTTCCATAAGTGTTTCTTGTCAAATTTGAGTTCCTTGATATTATAAAATGCTAAATTTTAATGTTTTCAAGTTGATTATTGTGTGTAGGCTCGAAGTGTGCATTTTAATTAAATTATTTGCCAGTTTTAAATTTGCAACAGAGATCAAATTCTTGAGGGATCTAATTATCATTTCTACTTCCAAGTATGAAAGTTCATTTCTCATATAGTTTGATACATTTGATTTATCTAATCAAACCATTTAATTGCTAAATTTTTAAGTCTGGTTTCCAATTTTGTCACATTTTCAAAAGTATATAGTAATGCAATTCCTTCATATGCATTTCCTTTTTCCATTTTTCAATCAGGGAATTTCAAATACAGAATTTAAATATAAAAATGCCATTTTGAACAAGGTAAGACAACTTCTAATGATTCAATGAATCTTTTACAACTCCTTTCATATAAATATTTTCAAATATAGTAGATCAAATAAATTTCTTTCTTTTCTAATAACAGAACAAAGTTTAAATATTTTTCAAATTCTTTCAAAGAAAAATAGAGTCTGTCTCTTTTCATTTCACTTTACAAATTGCATGTATTTCATTAGAAACCCAAAACAAAGTATATCTCTTTCACAATTTGAATTACAACTTCCATATCCAAATACAAAAACCTTTTCTTCACAAGATACATTGCAATTTCATCCACATCAGAGTGGGAAAGGTTACAAATGAATTTGTTTCACAAGGTATTATCAAAAATTTATTTTCCTTTGCTCTAGAACAACAACATGCAAGTTTCCTTTTTCTTCTAGTTTGATCACAACAAAAGTGGGGGATAGGCAATGCTCTCCACCCAACCAAGACATCCAATGAAAGGAGAAGCCATCCTTCATCATTGGCCCCCGAGCCCTAACCACAATGAAATAAGAAATGGATAGCAACCCATGGTAACAACAGACTTCCACAACACACAATTTTCTTTCAACATGCATAATCAAATTAAAACATAGTTCAACACAAGACAATAGTTTAAAACTACATTTGAAAACATTCAAACATAACTCAGGCTTTATCAAGCAAGCCAAAGGAGCAAGGATTATGGGGGAAGCTACTTATGCCTCCTAATGGGAATTGGGAATCCACTTGTAACAAATTGCCAATAAAATTCACCAAACATATCCTTATGCCCCCCACAATCCCTCCTTATGCCCCCTACAGATTTCCTTATGCCCCCCACAAAGTAAGAAATGCAAGCTATTTCTTTTCCATGGTGGATCCCAAACCCAAACTCCCTCCACAAAAATATGATGCCATTGGCATTCCCTTATGCCCCCCCACATGGATTCCCCATAGCCTTCTCCTACACCATCCTTATGGTAGTCTACCCAAACATCCAACAAATAAACAAAACATACACCATTCACACAAATACAAAAAGAAATAACAACATAAGAGAAGACATCAGCTCCTACCTCTCCATGGTAGATTTTGTTTCCAAACAACAAGTTCTCAATGCCAAGAATGCAGTCCCAAAATTGGTGGCCAACAAGGATGCAAAGTTTCCCCAAATTCCTTCAAAAGAAGGAGCTCCAAGCACAAGAAAATTTTCCCCCAAGGAAGCATGCAAAAGAATTCAACAACCATAAACAAAAAAAGAGTTCTAATTTTATAGAAGAGGGAAGAGGAGAGGATGAGGTGGTTCCATGTAGGATGCAACATCACACATCCTCAAATCCAACAAAAAAGTCAAATTTTCATTCTCTAATACACAATAAAGAGGTGGGTGAAAATATGACAAGTTAACTTGCACACTCTAAAATGCCCACACCCCAAGCACTGAATTAAATAAATTGTAAAAGAGTGCAATTAAAACATGCAACATGATTAATAAGAATGCAATAAAAGAGTCTAAAAATAACCTTCCAACCATAGGTGTGGTTGGTAAATAAAATTAAGAGGCATGAGACAAGTTTTACTTGTCCCACAAGCCTCCAAAAACAACCTCCAAGGACAAATTCTAGTTTCCAAGAGGGTGTAGTGTTTCACACTCCAAAATATGACTTACACAACTCTTACACAAACTTACACATCCCTTACATATTTAATACAAAAGCCAACAACTCTTATAATTAATTTCCCATATCCCAATTTGATTTATTTAACCTTTAACTATATGTTTTCTCACATTAATCCACCACAATTTAATTAATTAAAAGAAAGGGACACATCACTAATAAAATACATACAAACAATAATAAAAAGGAACCACATTAAAAAAAATACACAAAACCCATGGTCACATTTAAAGGTGATCCCCCCATAGGAATCCCTAACAAAACAACACACACACACAAAACACATTGCCATGGTGACCTTGTTGAATTCATCTAGAATTCCAATGTGGTTGGTCTCCAATCCCCCGATGTTTGTTGTGATATTTTAACCTGCAAAACACAAATACCTCCTTCAACCTCGTGGCCATATCAGAAAGTCCAAAATGAATATAATATAATTTCAAAATCATCAATATATATATATATATATATATATATGAATCACATCAACATCCAGAAAATCAACAATATTACTTACAATTTCATCAATAGCTATATAACCATCAATTTCAAATTCAATTTTTTCAGGCTACTCAATATATCCAAATATCACATGTCCTAACAACATCCACACACACACACACACACACACACACACACACACACATAACCATGTCCAACAGCATGTCAACATCTACATAAAATGTCTTCAACAATCATCATGCATCATATATGAATCAGATTCAACAATAATCCATGGTCGAACATCTAACATCATACTAAATCAAAACTTTAATAGTGTCCATCATATAGTCCATAGTATTATGATCAGTAATAAAAGTGTCGAAGGGAAGTGGGCACTATAGATAAAATGGATATAGTTTAGGCTTTATACTCTTTTAGGTTTAAGAAGAAAGGTAGGAGGATGGATCTTTATATAGCCCAATGGATAAAAAAATCTCTACATCCCTTTACATGTGGGATACTAGAGAGGCTGGGTTAGTTATGGATAAGGTAGGTTTAGGGAGGGTTGAGTCATCCTTAGGAGAGTTTAATTTGTACTTTAGTGACCCATGGTAATTGAGGGGGTTTATTAATTAACCAAAGTGATTAATTAATAAGTGTGTAAGTTTATATAAGATTTTTAGAGGAATAGTTAGTATGATTTATGTTATAAGAGGATTTTAGTCAAATAAATGATGATTTATTGATTAAATAGAAGAGAGAATTAATTAATTAAGAATAATTAATTAATCTAGATAGAAAGGGGGGCTAATTAATGGAAGGTCATTAATTGACATTGTTGTTAGATAGGAGAGTTAATTAGCTAACACAATGTAATTAATTAACAACGATAGTAGAGAAAATGTGCGATATTGACAATATATTGTCAATTTGTGAGAAAATGATATATTTAGCACAATTTAAGTATTTAAATTGCTTGATCTAAATTATAGGTGTCTATATTTGCCACTCTTTGGGGTGGCGTAAGTGACGTCACTCCAAAGATAGTAGACAAATAAAATTTTGAAGGGGCAGAAGAAAAATTAGTAGAAGTGAGAGATGCCCCCTCGAGTGTCGATTGGGTGATGAAAGAAGGCGATTGACGATCGAAAAAGGTGAGAGAAATGGATAGAAGAATGGGTAGGGGTAGAATGCCCCGAGTGAATCAAAAGAATAGTATTGATAGGATAATGATGTAGAAAAGGAATGAATACGGAAATAAAATAACAAGCTTTCATCTAGTGTATTAAAACAACTTAAGTGTCATCATATTTCCAAATATCTATGTCATTGCTGCTTCTTAAATATTTAAACATACAAAAAAGTAGAATAACATGAAAATCCATACTAAAAACAATTTTCCATTTCTGAAAACACCAACCAAATGCAATATGAGAAGTAAACATGCTCATTTAATAGGGAAAAAAGTACAAACAGACATACTCAAACCAACAAAGGTCAATATGGTTATACAAATGTTTTGTTATCAAGCTGAACATTCCTAAATGTTTTTGATTGATGAAAAGGGTGAAAAATGATGCCCCTAACAAGGATACATGCAAGGGAAAATGATGAAGGACATTAGGTCCAATGCTAAAGCATTGTGCACAACGAAACAATATCAGGTAATTGGATGTGCCCCATAATACCGATGAAGAAAATAGGCTAACTTTGTAAATGGTTGTAAATCTAATGATTGGTGATTCATTTGATTTGTGAACACATGAAAATTCCAGCAAGATATGGAATGAATACCATGCGTAAGACACAAGTTTCAGCCGCTAAGAGATGTTTACCCATTTTTGTAAATTTTGTAATTTTTTAGGATTTTTGAGAAATTTTGAATTTTTTAAGATTTTGGATGGATTTTTTTATTGTTTTATATTTTTGACCTTTTGGATATAAAATAAGTTAGAAGAATCATAAAGACTCTCCTAGGAGCAAAATAAATGGCCCCAGGGAGAAGAAAGAAGCACCAGACAAAAAATAATGCCCCAGTATGACGGTAAATTAATAAAATAATTATTTTGTGAATTGTGCGGAAGGAGTGATATCACTTAGGAGTAATAAATTGTCCTAGTTAGAAGAATTGAGTACTAGGTGGCAACTAATGCCCTAACATGACAAAAAATTAAATAAAATAATTATTTACGATGAGTAGAAGAAGAGTGAAAATGACAACGGTGGTCAAAATAATCCTTCAGGCATTGCGACCGACGAGAATGGATTAATATACCCCACATGAGGGGGGGTAAATCATTATGATCAATTCATTTATTATGAATCGCTGCCAAAAATTACCATGAGACCCCAGATAGTGACAAAGACGATGGTGAGAGCACGATCCCGTAGGAGACGTGCCGACTAATTTCGGGATCACGATCATCATGTAGATGATGGCCCCTTCATGAGTAGCTTAATCTTGACCTTGTAATTTTGTGCATTTAATGTTGTAGACCTAGGAGAAGAGACATGCACGCACCTGCTGGGGTGCATACGTCCCCAAGGGCACACATGAACCATAAAAGTAAGTGTAAGTAAGTGTGTGTGTGTGTGTGTGTGTGTGTGTGTGTGTGTGTGTGTGTGTGTGTGTGTGCGCGCGCGCGCGCGCGCACGTGCGTGCGCGCGTGCGCATGTGCATATGCCACAAAAGCGCTTGCATGCATGAGAACATGCTAAAAGCATCTGCGTGTATACGCAGGAAGAAAAATGCTAGCGTAAGTGCCTTAGATGCAAGCACCCATACGTGCACACCAAAGAGGGTACACACACACCCTACGTGTATGCACAAAAATAGGCACACACATGCTCAAATGGGCACACAGGCACCAAAAAGGGAAGAAATTCCTGAAGACAAAGAACATATAGGAAGAATTCAAAAAGTGACACATCGAAAAAAGTGGAAAGTAGCATAAGATAGAAGAAAAATAGAATAAAATAGAAGAAATGTTAGTTCCTAACACATGTTATGTTTTGTAAAGACGGTTGTAAGCGCTATAGACTAGAGAGTGACATAATTGCATTTTTGAGATAGAGGCGAGCCTACCTCGGTGGGACTGTCGTCACATGGAGGAGTTGTTGGAGGTGGTTGGCTTAGGACATGTCGTGCATATGTCATCTATCACTTTGGACCATGGCTTGTTGACAGCATTGATAAAGCAATGAAACAACAAGAGTCAGTTTTTTCAAATCCCTATAGGAGAGATGACCATTACGTTGGAGGATGTTTAACAGATACTATACATCCCCATTATTGGCTCCCTAATTGAGTACACTAGTGAATTTGGGTGGATCACAGAGGCTATCAATGACATTTTCTACTGAGATGAGATACCCCATGAGGGTATGATAATTTATTTACACCGGTGCATATCAAATCATACCATTCACCGGGGAACTTTATATTTGATGGCTCTTATCAGTGGGTTCTTACTCACTGATAAGATAGGGACCTCGTTTCCACTATGCCCGATTACCGTTGTCCATGGATTGTACATCAGCGAGAGATATTGTTGGGGCCAGTGCATACTAGTGCATCTATATTGGGACCTACATTTGATCACCTACCACCGTCATAAGATGGTGGGGTCGACCTCCTTATTACATATTTTTTCATGGGATCACATAGTGATTGGTCACCCTGTTGGCGCATTGTGCGTGCGAGATCCCGAGGAGTTGACACTCATGGGATGAGTTCTCATTGGGGATGATGTACAAGGGCACCTGGGTAGAACATATTATTATCGGTGAGAGTTTGAAGAGCTACAGTAGAGGGACATTGTCTGGAGGCCCTACAGGCATATACAGTGGCTGAAGGATGGGGTAGAGCCTGATGTCTACATAGTAGAGCACTTTCTCCTAGGCAGCCATAGTTATATTATTGATATTTATAGAGTGGATCGATGCCAACAGAAGTTGGGTATTATTCAAAGTGTTCATCAGTCAGATATGTGGTACGCTCGTTGTGATGTGGAGAGGTAGACCATGGGGCCTCATATTCAGGTAGCCTAAGCCAGGGCCAGTTTTGCAGAGGTGATACCACATATTTTGGATCCTACTTGAGAGATTATGGATCTTAGTAGTACACTAGATTACCTAGATTGGTATGCCATTATTTTTCCTTGCAATTGACCATACCAGATGGGGCATGGGCTGCAGGTGAGAGGCTGCCAACAGATATCTCTTATAGCAGTGACAAGGGTAATGGTGCCAAGGGTGGTGGAAGGGGAGGTGGTGATGCCGATGATCCATTTGATAGACATAGACATGATGGCGGAGATGACCAACAGGGTCCAGCACCGGGTCCTAGACTGAGGCCACATGAGCAGGGATAGGGTCCTAGGCCAAGATTACAGGAGTAGGGATAGGGTCCTAGGCCAAGATTACATGGAGTAGGGATAGGGTCCTAGGCCAAGATTACATGGACATGGACAAGGTCCTAGGCCGAGATTACATGGACAAGGACAAGTTCCTGTAGTACTGTAGAAAAATACCCAAGCACAGGGTCTGAGACACAGCCCTCCACACGCTCCTCCTAGAGTAGTAGAGGGTGGAGATGACAGGGGATATCTAGCTGCCTTGCAGCAACAGCTTTAGCAGGTCACAATATTCCAGTTACGTGCAGTGACAGAGAGGGACCAGGCTCGATCTCATATACAGGTTTTTACAGCATAGGTGGACTAGACCAGAGCCCAGGTAGGTTAGGGAGGAGATAGCGTTGCTTATTTTTAGTAGGTACAACAGATGGCCTGACATATGGCCTAGGTTACGAGTTTATTACATTAGTCTCAGGCGCAGGTGTAACAAGTGATAGCCGAGAGAGATCAACTCTGAGTCAAGTGAGTAATAGGTCAGGATGATGTTGTGAGGTTATCTGTTGAGGTAGCGTCCTTTTGACGCATAGATGGGGCCATGGTGACACCACGTACCCATAGATACTTAGCGATAGCTGAGGGCAGAGCCTCTTACTACCATTTTTTATATTATGAGGTTGTTCTAGAGGGTCATCGGGTACCCACCTACAGCCATCAGTCGAGTGGATTGGCAAGGTCAGAGAGGCCTCAGGCATTGATTAGATCAATTGAGAAGCCATGAGGGCAGCCGATAGGGAAGCGGGGTGCACAGGTTATGGGTCCTCTCCCATCTTGCAGGCCATGCAGTCCCGCTGAGGGTTCGAGTCAGTCATGACTCTTATGCATTTATTGATGACATATGTACCTTGAGATATATGCCTCTTATGAAGCCTTCAACATTTTTGACTGATGTATATGATGTAGCATTTTGGTGTATGCCTCTAATGAAGGATTCATTTGTTGTGCCCTTGATGGCCCATTTTGTATCGATGATGTATACCCTCTTTGAGATAGACATTTTATAAATGTATATATATGGACATTTGATGTTGCACATTGGTCATGGGGTGATGTACTTTATTTTGATGATTTATTGTGGATGTTGGTTATATCATGATGTTATATGGTGTTATTCCACATTTTGTATGTATCATAATGACAGTTGAGATGATGTATCACATGTGTTTGATTTTTATGATAGCTCCATAGATGATACCATTTGTTATTAAATATGTGATGTTCTAGATTAGTGGATGGGATGATGTGATGATATTGACTCGGGGGGGATAGGTTATGATATTTGTGATCCCTCTTACCCCCATTTGATGATATAGTATGTGATGATTAACTTAGCATTCATGTATGATGTATACTTATTTGTTTACTTATATATGATGTATAGATGATGTTAAATGTGATGATATGGATGGAGATATGACGATGTGATAACAAAACTATGTATATGCGACTAGCATATACAATCAAATGTTAACAAACCTATCAAATATATGTTGCTAAACAACATGAATTAACACAACTATATATAATTATTTACAAGCATGCAACAACACACTTCATATGTACAAGTAAGAATGAATCTAATCTAAGCGATAAATGATGAATCTTAACAACGTATGTTTAAGCGATAAACTATACAAGTGTACAAGAAAGCACAGCTATACAAGCAAACAATGTACACAAATTAAAAAACAAAGCAAGTAAACTAAAGCTATGTTCTTGTCAAATTATTTTTAATGTGTTTTGTGTTTGTGGGAATTTTGTGAAAAAATTATTGTGTTTATGTGAATCTGTTTTTCTATTGTTTTGTGAGAATTTTGTGAAACAATTTTCTATTGTTTTTGTGTTTTGTGTTTTTCTATTGTTTTGGATTTTGAACATATTTGAATTTTTTTGAGACTTTCTAAGGTTTTCTGAAGCTATGTGCAGGAAACGTGTATGCCCCCAGCGTTAGATGGAGAATATAAAAGGGAAAATGCCACGTATTACAAAAAGGAAGGTGAAAGTGTGAAGGTCCCCCAGCGTTAGATGGGGATTATACAAAGGAAATCCCTTCACCGATTTACAAGAGGAGAAACAACCGGATCAAGGCTTGACAAAATAGGCTCACAGGAAATCTCGGATACAGGTGTGGAACTAGCCCTAGGCTAAGTAAAAGTACCCTTCAGATGCAAGATGTTTGTGAACAATGAATCCTCCTAAGGCATTGGAAGCTGATTTTCACCAAGGGACCTATCCAAAGTGCCACAATTGTGTGGTTTTCACATATGGATGGCCTTCTTTCTCTTTTTTGAATTTTTTATATTTTAATCCTTTTTTTTATTTTTTGTTTTTTTTTTTTAAATTTTGTGCCATGTTTAAGCATATAACTGCTTAAGGTGCATGGAATTCATAGGCTCATGGAGCTCGTCTCCATTGGGATGAGCAAGTTTGTATGCTCATATTCCATATTTTTCCATAATGACGTAAGGTCCTAACCAGTGTGGTTCGAACTTGCATTTCTTCTCTCTTTCTACTCGTTTGTCGAATTGGGAGATGTCAGGAGGAAAGGTAATGATTTAGAGGTAGTTAAAAATAGGTGCATACCACAGGGAGTAGGGACAACAACTTCACATGCAAAACAAAATTCTGGCATGTCCCACGCAAGTTGATGTAGATTCTCAATAAAGAATGGCATATCATTTCTTTCTAGTGGAAATCGTAGTATAGAACCCATGATTTCCATTGCATCCATGGACCAGTTTTTTTCCCTTGGAATATGTTCAAAGGTAATATGCGTAAAGTATTCTTTCAGATTTCCACCAGTTTCTTGTAAGGGATGAGATTTTCATCCTTGACCTTTTATTTTTCGTTTACTTGTTTGATGATTATTTTTGAGTCACCAATTGCCTTGACATGGTGGATATTCCATTTGATTGCTAGCTTCATCCCAATGATGAGCGCATCATATTCTATAATATTATTTGTGCAAGGAAAGCCTAGACAAAAATCTTGCGGTATGGGGTCTCCTGAAGGATTAATTAACACTACACCTACCCCCAAACCATGGAAAGTGAATGATCCATCAAAGTGTACTTGCCACATGAAAAATTCCTCAATATACATCAATGATGTGTCTGGAGATCCAGACTTATAGGCTCTATTCCAGGTTAAGGTGCTTCTACTAATTGATCAGAAAACACTTGTCCTTTAAATGACTTTTGGTGTACATACTCAATGTCAAGTTCACTGAGCAGAATGATACAATTACCCATTCTACCTGTAAGGGTGGTTTTTGACAATAGGTACTTGAGTGGGTCAACTTTTGATATAAGCATGCTTTTATTATTCAATAGGTAATGGAGGATTTTTCAAAAATAAAAAAAAATAGCCAGACAATCTTTTTCACTTTGAGGATAGTTGAGCTCATTGGCAATTAGGGTATGACTAAGATAGTACACGAATTTCTATTTTTAGCCTAGTCATACTGTGCGAGTAGAGTTCCAATATAAAATTGGGTAGAAAAAATATACAACAAAAGTGGCTCACTGGGAGTTGGAGGCATGAGGACAGGCAGGTTGGCCAAGCATTGTTTAAGCAAGGTGAAGGCTTGCTATATTTCTTGTCCCCAAATAAAGTCAACATATTTATTAAGCAGATGAGTGAATGAATGACATTTGTCAGCAAGTTACAAAATGAAGTAGCAGATGGCTTGTATCTTTCCTTGTAAGCTACACAACTGTTTGATATTCTTGGGAGGAGGCATTTCAATAATGGAAGTGACTTAGCTAGGTCTACCTCAATCCCTCTCCTTGATACAATGAAGCCAAGTAAGTTCCTTTATAATACACAAAACACACACTTCTTTGGATTTAATATGACCTTATATTCCCACAGGCGTTCAAAGATATGCCACAAAATCTCAGGGTGGTCTTTTCTCATCTAGGACTTCCCTAGGATATCATCTACACAGTCCTCCATGATGTCATGAATCATATCATGGAATATCACTGTCATCTCCCTTTGATAGGTTGCACCAACATTTTTGAGGCCAAAGGGCATTACCTGATAACAGAATGTCCCCCAAGGGGTTGTGAAGGTTTTCTTGTGCTGATCTTCATCTACTATTTTGATTTGATTGTAGCCTGAAAAACCATCCATAAGAGATAACATTTCATATCCCGCAGTTGAGTCAACAATCATGTTAATATTAGGCAACGAGAAATCATCTTTTGGACACACCTTATTGATGTCTCTAAAATTTGTACAAATTATTATCTTGACAGGTTTCTTTTGTATGAGGACTATATTCGATATCCATTCCAAGTAGTCGATAGGTCTAATGAAGCCTGCTACTAGCAATCTTTCTAGCTCTTCTTTAACTAGAAGAGCCACCCGTGGATGCATTTTTCTTAGTTTATATTTTATGGGTTTTACATCTGCGTGCATAACTAGGTTATGCACTACCAAAGTTGGATCCAAGCCCAACATATCCTTATAGGACCACGCAAATATATCTACAAATTATCTCAGAATCCTTGTGAATGTATTTTTCTATTGTACTGAGAGGGAAGCTCCCAGCTTGACTATCTTTGGGTCTTATTTTGTTCCAATATTCACATCAATGGTTTCTTCAACCAAATTGTTTGACACCATATGCCTAGCATTGGGAGGAAGGTTGATATTTTCTTCCAAGGATGTCTCTATGATATTTTTACCCTTGGCGTGGTCACTTTTCTTGTCTATTGATTTTTTTACTTGTTTGTCAGCCAACACCTCAAAGAGGTTTTCACTATGTGACTTGGACTTTGTTGGAACTTTTTCCCTCACTTTTTCTTAAGTTTTGCTGACCATGAAGCTCATCTTCCTCTCTGAAATATGTGTAGGTATCTAAGTCAATGTAGAAACCTTTCTTATGGTCTCCAATTGGAATTGTATCTCATATGCCCATGAATTTGGAAATGGCCTCATCATTCTCAAAGAGATCCAATGGCACATGACGTTGTTGGTCCCAATCGACAAGGGAAGGGTAGAAAAGGTCAATTTTAGGTTCAATGGGGGTTAAGGTAAGGAAAATGGTATCCATGAATAGGTTCATGGAGGCAAGATCCTCATATTGGCTACAGTGGGAATCTGTGTCGTTGTCTAAATAATCAGATCTATCCTTGTGCTCAGAATAGGTAGTGTCTTGATCATTGGGGTGTGATCCATAGGGTCGAATTTCGATACCATATCTTTCCATTTTGAAATGTGGAAGTGGAACTAGTTCTCTTGGTCCTTGCTCATTCTTTCCATATCCTAGGCTCTTGTAGCCCATAGAATACATCATTTGGCTAGAATTTTCATACTCAGGGATTTGGTAACAGGTCGACTAAGTGTCCTCTAGGACCCAAGTAGTAATTGGGTCTAAAAATTTCTATTATGCAAGTAATCACCCAGGTAATAATGTCGTGATAGTTCATTCATCTCTAGAACATTTGAAACGATGGTTGGGTCGACCTCTTGTTTTAGGTGACAAAGATAGGTCTAAAACTAGGAGAGCTCATTGCACATTGTATTCTCCATAACCATACTATATAATTTTCATCTCCAATGAAGCAAAAGGAGAAGTAGATCTAGAAGCTTCACAAGTGCAAGAAATTAAGGAGTATGAATATACCTGTGATTCCATAGCTTCTGATTGAAGGGGAACAACTATATCAGTAGAAGGACATGTATATGTACCCTTATGAGAAAAACTATTGAGAGATCTGTAGTGAGAAAAAGGTTCTGGATCTCCTTGTATTATAACAATGTGTCCCTCATGTTTTAACTTGATGCACTAATGGAATGTTGATGGTATGACCTGCATAGCATGAATCCATGGTCGAACAAGAAGCATATTATATGGAAGCTCCAATTCTAAGACATGAAACTTTATATTATGACAGGTTGGTCCTACCTCCATCGGAAATGTGATTGTTCTAGGTGACTCTCGCTCTATGTTTTCATAAGTAGTTATGGTAATAATATGGGACTCTAGATCTTCCTCTATGTGTCCCAGTTTAATTAGTTTCAAAGTACATATATTCAATCCTGACCCGTTGTGCACAAACACCCATTTTATCTTCCGGAGGGTAACAAATACATCTATATACAGGGGAAGATTATGTGTGTGATCTTCATTAGGAATTTCTTTATGGTTAAATGAGATGTGTTCAGTCAGTGTAATGTTTACCACCACAACTTGTAAATGTGAAGGGTCTATTTCCATTGGCACTCCTAACCCCTAGAGATTTTTGTATAGGATTTCCTTGTGTACATTTGGTATCTTAAGAAGATCTAAGATTGAAATATTGGCACATGTCTTCTCAATTTTTTCTAATAGGTTGTATCAACCATCTCATGGGGTTGATGGAGAGGGTTTTGGGATCATTAGATGGGTGCGCCTTGTTACTACAACACAATCCCTTCCTTTGATCCTAATGGTATTCACATGTTCATTAGAAGAGTGGACACATCTAATGAGTGAGTCATAATGATTATTGTCACTTTTGGTATATAGATAGTTTGCAGCTTTGTAACTTTGGGATGACTCTGATTGATCTGGCCTTTTCTCATCTGATTTTCCATGTTTAGGGAATGGATCTTTGAATATCCCCATATTTTTGTTTGGCATTTGATTTCTCTCTTGGGTGTCAAATTCTATCTCTCCATTGTTAATGAGATATTGGATGTAGTGGCGAAGTCATAGGCACTTGTATGTCTTGTGTCCCTTTACACAATGAAAATCTCAATATTCATGCTCTTTATACCATGATGGTTTAGGAGAATTTTCATCAAAAGGTTGGGTTATAGGATAAGTCACCATGTGGAATGCATCCAATTGCTTCAATATTGCAGTCAAAGACTCATTAAGAGGAGTGAATTTTCTACGCTTAGGTTGTGGTTGAATAGGTCCTTTGGTCAGTTTAAAAGGTTGACCAACTTGAACTGTTTGCACTCGTTTAGAATCTGTGATTCATCTCCCACCACATTCTTATTTTTGTTAAAGATCTTTGGCTTTTCCGTTGGTTTGGAATTTTGATTATCTTTAGAAGGTGATTTGATTGTTCCTTTTGTAATGAGGGATTTTTCTATTTGTATGCCCTTTTCAATGACCTCTTCAAAGGTATGAACACAATGCATTTGCAAATGAAAAGTGATGTCTGGGTTTACATTAGGCATGAAGATGCTCACAAGTTGTTTTTAGGAAATGCATAAGGGAAGCAGATGGCTATCCCTCGCCATCTTTGTAAGAAGCTAGTGAATGTTTCATTAGGGATTTGTTTAGTACTACACAATTCTTCCATAGTTATGTCACTTTCTATGTTGTATGAGAAATGTCAAACAAACCTTTTTGCTAGTTCAGGCCATGTGAAGATAGACCCATGAGGTAGGCGAGTGAACCATTCCAAGGCTTGTCCCCCTAGACTCTTCAGAAAGAGTCATATGAGGTAATTGTCGCTATATGCCACTTCTTGACATGCCATGTAAAAATATTTCACATGATCTCATGGGTCACCTTTCCCTCTATATTTGTCAAATTTTGGCATGTCAAACTTCTTAGGAAAGGGTTGAAGCATCATATATTTATCAAATGGATGGGGGAAAAAATATTTGTATTGGTACTTTTTGTTATTCCCAACATTACTTTCTTGAAGGCTTGTGAGCATTGCTTTCATGGATTACATTTCTTGTGTAAGTAAGTCCTCTTTATTAGGAGAAGCAAGGATATATACATGACTGTATTTAGTATTTTCTCCTTCTTGGTTTTCCATGTGAAGTTCACTAGCTTTAACCTTAGGCTTCATCTTATGCACATTTTTGTTTGTTTCCTTCTGTACATGAGATGTTAGTAAAGCTAATTCTTGACTAAGGTTTTGGATTTTTTGTTGAATAGTGACTTCTCCCTCAAGAGGTTCTTCTTCTTCTTCATGGCATGGAGGTTGTTCTACATTTTCATGTTCTAATCTAACTCTACGTGGCATCTTGATGAAGGGAATTTTATAACCCACCATATTATCATTTCCTACGTTGGACGTGGAAGCGTGCCCATGTGTTAGGATATCTTCCATGTTAATGAGAGGTTGTTCCTCTTCATTAGCCTCATTCATTGGTGGGATTGTCTCATGTTCTATAGGCATTCTAGCTCCTAATTCCACCACTCGTGCTAGTACCCTAATATTTGTTTCTATAAAGGAATTCATCTAATAAGTCGTGGTCAAATTCAAATTATGCGCATGGTGACCCTAACTCATCACCACTATGATCTACCATTTCCTCCACTTCTTTCTCCATGGAAAATAAAGGCCCAAGATCATGGCCAATAAAGGGATTCAACCCTTGTTTGTTTGAAGTTTCCCAAGTTTGTGTTTTTCTTGTTTCAAATGCCTACTTTTTGGCTCCTAATCTTGTTTTAGGGGCCATGATGTATGAGAGTTTCACTAAGGTGTTTTGAATGTGTTCAAAAGGTATTGATTAAGCCTAAGTGAAATGCAAAAATAATGTCAATAGTTCAAGAGTTATAATGAATGTCAAAGGATCAATGTGACAAAGTGATTTCTCTAAATGAATAAGTCAATAGTGACAAACAAGATACAATCACACAATGTTTAGTTCCAGACCAATCAATCAAATTATGTACTTCCTAAGTATGTTTCCAAAAAGGTAGTTGGTGTTTTAAGATGATTAACAAAATGTCACTATGTTATGTCAATTTCAAAGAAATGAACAAGGCGTAAGTAATAACAAGGAGTTAACACGATATCCCCAAACAAAGTATACTAAAAGCAAGCTTGAATCCACTCAAGACCTATATTCCAAAAAGTGGCAGTTACGAATGTGAGTGACACAACAATTCCACCAAGATATGTTAACCAAAATTTGCGAGAAAGTAAGGTATTAGTATCAAGATGATATTGATATAACATGCACAAGTGGTAACACTCAACACTTTTCAAAATCGAGGTAGTAATTGAAATCAAACTAAAGCTAGAGTATACCTAGGAATTGTTAAAGTGTATATAGCGTAACATCACAATATAGATATTTAGGTCAAGTTTACAAGAAACAAGATGTAAATACAAAAATTTTAGTGACACGATATAAACAAGATAACCATTCAAAGGAGATTCAAGGTGATGAATCAAGCCTAACTACAATGATGATCTTGACTTGGGTATCAAGATAAAAAAGGCTACCAATGATATGAAAATGTCTCCACACACTTTAGACATTTAACAACTCATCCATAAACATGGATGAGTGTAAACGACACAAAAGTGGTGAATACGATCAATTATCAACATGCAAGGGTAGTCACTCTTCTTCTAATCAACAAAGTGTCAAAAGAAAGTGAAGGAAGTAGATCAATTGGGGGTGAAAAATGTTGGCCTCACTTTGGCAGAGTTTCACCTCACCTTAGGGTAGAGTGAAAAACTAAGAAAAAGTAACGCTTCACATGTTTCGTGATGAATAGCTCTCAACTCAAATTGGTTTTGATATGGTCCAAGTTGGCTCCTAGTCAAAGATAGCTTCCTAGGTGGTTCACTCAACTAGGTGTCACAAGTTATCTAGATGCAAGCTCAATTTGCCAAGAAAAGTTCACACTGACTAATTCTTAGAGTATCTTGGCTTTACTTTACCCCCTTCAAGTATAGTGGGTAATAAATGTGTCCATCATGTACTCTCACTGGGGTCGCGATACAGATAAATTTGATGTTAAATCTCACAAATGGTAAAACTAGTCAAGTAGGTTGTGTGGAGCACTTCCCGTTTCATCCACAAGGTTCCCTCTTGCGTGGACTACTTTAGGGTTCCTATAACCACCCCCATTGTTGTAGCTTAAGGCATTATGCCAAAGGGGTTATGTTCTAGTTGAGTGGATAGGGATGTACCCTTTTCCAAAACCTGCAAATATAGTGTGATGTTTGTGGGTGTTTTTTTATCTTGTTTAATTTAATGTGGTTTTCTTGAACACCTTTTGGCAACCTGCACAAAAATTATATTAGTAGTTTTGTTTTTTCTTAACTCCTCCTTTCTTTGACAATAATTTTTGGTTCTGCACAATGGATTAGTAATTTTCCATATGCATAAAGAGGAAAAATGCCATTTTTGATTCTCAAGATTGTCCTAGGATGCAAGAGAAGAGCATACATGATGAAAAATCCAATTAAGAAACAAAAAAATGGAAAATACTTAATTCAAACAAAAAAATACATACATCTTGCCCTAATTTGGACATTCGAAATGTTTTTCAAAGAAATCAAAGAGATAAAAATCATTTATGATTCCCAAGATCACCCCAAAAGATGTGAGGGAAGAGCATACGTGACCTTACTCTTATGATTAAGCATGCAAGGTTTATCCAATTTTATTACAATTTTAACAAAAGCATGTAAACATACCCTATAAAATAAAAATTAATCAGATTAAACCTTCAATGATGTTAGTATTTAATGACACAAGCCTTTATAAACACGATATTGATATGCAAATCCAGATTGAGGTTCCTGCGCACTAGTTATGGTATGTGCATGTGGTTTATGGTGCCTGTGCTTCTCTGTGTAAACTTGGTAGGTCTGCAGAGTGCTTGCACTACTAGAAATATGCTTGCACTAGCATAAGTTCATCTGCGCTAGAGGATAGATGCTTGCGCATGGGAAGCAAAATAGAAGGTATAAAAATCTATGACAGTGCATGTGCATTGGTAGAGAGATGTTTGCACTAGTAAAAAGGTGTATGCACCACTAATACAAACATAGAACGTGTGTAATAGTAGAAGGGTGTATGCACTACCTTTAGGGTGCCTATGCTAACTTGATAAGTTTCTGACAAAAGTAAAGTACAGTACTACAATAGTGTGTGTGCACTAGGATTAGTTCCTGTATGTGGTTTTGTCTGCTTGCGTGTGATTTTGTGTACCTATGCCCCTCCTGCAAAAATTATACCTGGTGATGACGTTAAAATATGGCCAAATGACATAAAAAATCTCAAAAAGCTCCAAATTTTAACACATTACCTCAAAATTGAAAATAACCCATCAAAATTAAACCTCTAAATAAGACTCAACACATGTAAGGTTAGAAAAATCATAAGAATTTGAACATTATTTCACACATGTGCATATTAAGGGTTAGCCAAATGTTGAAATAACAACAAAATTTGAGCTATAATGCTAAGGGACTAAGGATCCATCCCACCGAGCGTGCCAAATGTGTGCAAGAATTAGTTAGCCATGCAAAAATGAAATTAAACTAACACCTAGTAGTCTTAAAACAAAGCTAAACCAAAATCTATGCACCATCATGCTTAGAGCTTAAACAATACTAATCTACCAACATCTTTGCATTAGAACATGAATAAACATTAAAACTAACATGCTAATCCATTAATCTCTATCTCTATTGAATTTTAATCAAATGAAATGAACCTATTTAGATCCTTAGCAATCAAAGGGTTGATTGTATGTTTGAATCCCAAGATTTTCAAGAATGGAGTCTTGTCAATCCATGGCTATAAGACCATTTGAAATATCTCCATATGACTTCAAAACTTGGATGGATGAATGTAAGAAATGAAGATAGCTAGCTCCTCCAATGAAGAATGATCTAAGATGATAAAATGGCTATAGCTTAGGCTCTATGCTCATTTAGGTGTAAGAAGAAAGGTAGGAGGAGGGATCTTTATATAGCCCAATGGATAAAAGAATCTCTATATCCTTTTACATGTGGGATAATAGAGAGGTTGGGTTAGTTGTGGATAAGGAAGGTTTAGGGAGGGTTGAGTCAACCTTAGGAGAGTTTAATTTGTCCTTTAGTGACCCATGGGAATTGAGGGGGTTTATTAATTAACCAAAGTGATTAATTAATAGGTGTGCAAGCTTATAGAATCTTTTTAGAGGAATAGTTAGTATGATTTATGTTATGAGAGAATTTTAATCAAATAAATGATGATTTATTGATTAAATAGAAGAGAGATTAAGAATTAATTAATTAAGAATAATTAATTAATCTAGATAGAAAGGGGAGCTTAATTAAACGTAGAAAAGGGATCCATTAACATAAGGTCGTTAATTCGTGTGTTGGATAGAAGAGTTAATTAACTAATGTAATGTAATTAATTAATGATGATAGCAAAGAAAATGTGCGATATTGACAATTGTTGTCAATTTGTGAGAAAGGGTATAATTAGTGCAATTTAATTATTTAAACTGCTCAAGCTAAATTATAGGTGTCTACAAGTAATTAACAACTCATGGGAGTTGGAGATGATTTATTTAATCAACTAGGATTAATTAATAAGCCAAGATAAGCTTATAAAGCCATTTGGAGGTGATTTAGAAGGAAATAGGAATAAATTAGAGGTTTTAAAAGGTGAATTTAACCAATGAGAAGGTTTATTGATTAAATAGGAGATTTGAAAGGCTTAATTAACTAATAAGTAGTTAATTAATTAGAAGATGATTATGACTAACGAAGTGTTGCTAATTGGCATCTAGAATGGGGGAAAGGCTTGTTAATTAACAAAGTGTCATTAATTGACTGAAATGGAGGGCTAATTAGTGGGAAATCACTAATTATAATGAAATAATGGGAAAGATGATAATTAGTGTAATTTAATTATTAAAACTGTGTAGACCAATTTAGTTGTCTACATTTTCCCCTCTTTGGTGTGGTGTAACACAAGTGATGCCACTTCAAGGATAGTAGACAATTACAGATAGTTAAATTTTGAAAGAATAGAAGACAAATTAATAGAATGAAGAATGCCCCTCGAGTTTCTATGGGATAATAGAAGAGGTCAATTGAAAATAAAAAATAAGGAAAAAGAGGGTTTGACATGAGCCTGGTAGGATATTGCTCAATTTGATTGATTGGAAAAGAAAACCATGTGTTTCAATGAGTGGAAAAAACAAGAGGGGGGAGGGGGGATAAATATAATCCCTATTGCCCCAGGTGTTGTAGAAGAAAAATATTGATAACGACGAAATGGGTTCCAATAGAGCCTATGTGGCCATTGTTAGAATCATGAAAATGTGTAAAATGATTAGTAGAAAGTTAGATAGAATGAAACTCGTAAATGGAGATAACTAACATAGTACTGGATTAGGAGAAAATTTGTATCATTATATTGCTACATGATCAATGAACTATCTGGTACAGAAGTAAATTTTTATTTAATATGAGCATACAACAAAATTGTAGAATGACATGAAAATCCATAATACGGATATTTGTGCATTGAAAAATGACTGACTCAAAGCAACATACGTAAGGTAATGCAGTAGGAGAAATTAAACAAGCATATCAACAAAGAAAAAAGCATAAAAAATGTATTCAAACAAAAAACATTTAAGATAGTTCTACTAATGTTTTTCTTATTGAGATTCAGTTCCCAAATGTTCAAGTAATACGATAAGGGTTAAAAATGGCACCCCAAGCATGGATACATGCAAGGTGAATAAAAATATGATAGAGAAGTCCCATGAAAAAGAAATTTTGCACTATGAAACTACCCCAAGTAACTGGATGTGCAAGTTAAGATAAACATAGCAAGAAAACCAACTTTGTCGATGAGGGAAGATCAAGATGATCCACATGTCGTGCACTAGAACAAACAAACACTAAAGTAAGATGTTTTGTAGGATGATTTTTGATGTTCAAGGACATTGTGTCCTGTAAATGTGTAGGATTTGTGAATGTTGTGTTAAGAAATTTTGTTGGATTTTGAAAATGTACCATTTTTTTACCAGTTTTTTGAAATTTTAACCATTTTTTTTGGATTTTTACCATTTTTTTGGATTTTTAACGATTTTTGTGATTTTTTTTTTTTTTTTGAAATTTTGGGAAGAATTTGATATAGACAAATGAAAATATGTGTGGTACACTGAAAAAAATCACTAGGAAGTAAAAATATGCCCCATGGAGAAGAAACGTCATCAGGAAGAAAAAATATGCCCCAGCGACGTAAAAACGTTATTAAAAATGACCATTTATTTAAAATAATCATTGCAACGTAATGCTAGTACGTGGAAAGAAGAAAATATAGGAAAATGTTAGGAATTGTTGTACGACCCATTTTGACTTAAAACAGGCCGCATACGAAGATATTGGAATCGCGCAAAGTAGGTGCAAATGGGAGTGTGCATGAAATATGTACAGTGCGCAAAGGCTTGTGCCCAAATAGGAAATATTTAGGACTAAACCAATTTTGGAGCCATGGGCTAAAAATAGATGATGCTGAGTTTGAGTACATATCAAGAAACCTTTCAGATCTAGAGAAAAGCATGGAAGCTTAGCAAGAGCTATTTTGGGAGAAAGCACATTCGAGATGTAGATCAAAGGTCATACATAGTTTGAGATAATAATAGGATTAAAATAGATTTAATCTATTATCAGGCTTGTAGGAAAGCATGCATGTGTTCTAGCTACTTTTGTATACACACATGGATATTTTTGGAGCATGCAGGATATTTTGAAATGCATGGGCGGTGAAGGGAAAGTCCCCACCCATATTTATATTAGTTGTACTTCATTTTTGGGACCACGAACACGTAATAGAAACCATATGTATTATATTGTTATGGTGCTTTGATGTTCTAGCATGTGTAACTCTATGGCGGATGGTATTATTACTTTGATGTATTGAGATTTTACTATGTAATATTTATGTTATGAATGGAGAATTTTGGTTAGATCCTGGAATTTAATGTCTCTGAGTATGGTGATTTATTGGTGCAATTGATCTTGATAATGGTAATCATGAACATGCATGCTAACATCTTGACAAGATAGAGAAAAGGAGGGACTTGGTAGATTCATGATGAACATTCATATCTATCTGAATAAAATTTTAGTGCACCTAGGCATTGGGTATAAAAAATAAGACTACATTTTTATTCCATTGCCATGACATCTTTTCAAGCTATTTTCAAGATGTTGTTACTAGATGGGATACTGATTGACTCTTGATAGCATTGAAAGTTAGGTAGAAGATGAACAAGATAGGTTTGCATAGAGATATAGTATTGGACCTAATTTCAATGCACGCGGATGGGTGGAAGACAACCTTTACAGTGCACTTTATGAGACTTTATTTTACGTATTTCCAGTAGAGTTGAGTACGAGTGAATTTCAACATATGAAATAAGGAATTCATGGGGATATAGGCTAAGGAAATAGACACAAGAATATTACCAGACTCTTTATAATGCTGACGTGGATTGGAAAAGAGTTGTAAATCATTGGTGGGTTGGAGTATTGCAGAATCATACATTGGAGTACGCTATTTCTACTTATATGTGCCATGAGGAAGCTGAATTTCAGTTTTTTACATGAACAAAGAGGATCATATTTACATGTTATGCCCTTGACAATTAAGATTTTGATGGTAGCGCTAAACTTAGAGCACCTAGCTATGGATAGCTAAACATCCACCATGAGTAGAGGCAGTAGCAGGGGTGGTGAAGGATGGAGGACCTCATGATAGCAAAGGAAAGAGAGGAAATACAACTCAGATATAATGAATCATGAGAAAGGGAAATGATGAAATAGAGGGAAATTGAGGAGTCCCAGGAGTTAAGGAAAGAGATGAATCATGAGTGATTTGAAGCTCTCGTGGAAGAAGAGGAGCCAGAGCATCTAGTTCTCCCAACATTGGGTAAGCGCAAAAGAGAATTACCTTTGGATTTTGATGAGAGTGCATCAGAGGAGAGCATGAGAACTGCAGGCACACACTGATCCCACCTAGCCACCTATCCCTTGTGCTTGGTGTTCCAAATCTAGAAGTATTCATTGAAAATTATACTAGTGCAAGTAAGAAAGGAGAGACATGTAGATATTGTCTTGTGTTGAGTTCAAGAGATAAAGTTAGTAGTGCACCCATATCATCTCAGTCAATGTCATGTTTTAGTAGTGTTATGGCGATATTTTTCCCATGAACGTCATAAGGATAGAATGTTGGTGCACAAACCATTCGAATTACTACAATAGTTGATGCAACCACACAGACCATTTGTGTTCAGTGTAGTACCACAACTGGGACACTAGGAAACACATCAACTGGTGCATAAACTGTTGTTTATGGATCAAGAGGATTGGGAGGATTGAGATCAAGTGGATAAGGTGGTTCAAGAGGTGGAGGAAATACTGGTGGAGGTTTTGGTTTGGATGTGCTAGATAAGGTCCACATCCACAACAACCCCCACATCAACCTCAATAAGTGTATTATGAGATGTCTCTCCACTTACTAGAATATAGGGGAATTTAAGATGCAAAAAACATGGGTAGAAGTGTGAGTTATTATGGTACGCTAATGGAGTTACAACATTAGATAGGAAAGAAAGTCAATTTGCTACTACTCTTCAAGGAAGTGTACATATCTAGTATAGAAAGTATGACCCACATCATACTACGGTGGATTATGATGCTTTACAATATGTGCTTCTAGATGAGTTCCATATTCCAAAGTTTGAGAAGAAAAGTATCACCAAACTCAAGGAAATTAAGCAAGGATTGGCTGAAAGTATGTGGGAGTACAATGCGTGTTTCAAGACACTTTTATCTAACTTATCTTATGACATTCATCCGAGTCAACATGCACAATGGTTCATTGGAGGATTGTTGAATCCATTTCGGAGGGTGCTCTCTCACAAGACATATACTGATCTGCACGAGGCCTTGCAAGCATCTCTGCATGTTGAAGTGGTTGGAAGTCTTGATATCGGAGTAAGCCCATTTTTAGAAGCACATATTGCAGCTATGGTGAAGCAGTTAGAGAAGCTTTTAGCTAATTCATATCATGAGATGCGTACTAGAATATGATGCACAAATTGTGAGGTCGAAGGACATACTAAATATAACTACCCACGCAGGTCAGTGTATACATTATGATTGGATTACGAGGTTTTTCACTTGAAAAATGATTTTTAGGATTGTCTCCTTTTACAGCGTGCACTCACAAAGAAGGTGTCCATAAATTATAAGTTAAACAAGTCCCAAAATCAAGATACCACTGATTTCAAATTGATTGATCATATTCACAAAGCCATTGAGATATTAGTGCACCAGACTAATGTGGCTAGTAGATCTAAGGAGCACGAAGGCCATAACCATGAAGTGATCGACAATGAAAATAATAGGAATGGTGGCTACATAGGAGGATATAGAGGCCAAGGCCATGGTGGAGGTAGAGGAAAATTTCCATGAGGAACTTGTTATAGTTGTGGATCTCTCCTGATCATTATCAACATGAGTTCCCTTAGAATATTACTTTCTCATGGTGCCAAAAAGCCCATAAGTTATAGGAATTCCTAGACTCATATGAGAACATGAGTAATAATAAGAAGTAGGAAAAGGGTGAAGGAATGATTAAGATGTAGCGCATTGTTTCTGATCAATGGATGTTAAAGAAGACTTGTTATATTGAATTACAGACTGTAAATGTTACCACACATGCTGAGACTGTACATGCATGAAATCCTCTGAATAATAATCCACTAATTTTGAGGGAAGAGGTGATACATGCTAAGTATACAAATTCTACACACCAAAAGGAAGTCTATTATGACACCATGGAAGTGGTCAGGGCATTGTAGAGAGAAATACAATGTTTAAAGCAACATGCATGTGATAGGGATCGTGCAAGGAAAGTTGAAATTTTCCAGAAGGATGTTGATGTCTTGAAAGAGGTGTGTAGGATGTTGTGCAAAGAGAACATGATTCCTCTACTAGGGGAATGGCTATGAGAAAAGGTACCATGTGTTGGTTTGAGCATGAAAGATAGATACTTCATGCAAATATACCACCTCAGAATCATGAATTTAATAAGGATATTATAATTGATGGGTGGTTATTGTGCAACATTCTTATTGACACGGACACAGAAGTGAATGTGCTGACTTTGGATGCTTGGAATCAGATGGGTAGGCCAACTTTGTAGCCATAAACAAATGAGTTGTATATGGAAAATAAGAATAGGGCCATGCCGATTGGGTTACTGAAGGATACAACTATTACAATTTAGGGAGTCAAGTTTACTGGGGATTTTGAGGTATTAGAGCTTGCAGAAGTAGATAATTTTTTAGCATTACTTGGATGGCCCTGATGCTATGCGAATAAGGCAGATTTGTGCTTTAGTAAAAGATACATCAAGTTTGAGAATGATGAGAAGTGTGTGATTATACCCTTGATAAATAATAAAGCATAGCATTATGTTGAGAGCTTGAGTGAAGAAGAGCTTAATAGACCTTATGTTCAATTAGTACACAATCTAGATAATTAAGAACCATCCAAGGAAGGTGAATTTCATTGGGAACATATGTAGTCAGTAAGTCACACTACAAGTGTTGCTTGTGATAACTGGGCTCATAGAACGTATGAAATGGTCAGGCACAAAGTGAAAGGATGAGTTACTGACCTAAAACCTTGAAAATAGTGTGGGATTTATGACATTTGACCTTCAGTTGAAGATGTACGTAGGAAAAGTAATTGGAAATAAAACTGCTAACAGAAGTATAAAACACATAATAGATTTCATCCTAAACTCCAATATTTATTTCTTTCTCAAAAATCATTACATTAGTCTCAATTACATTCATATTCTTCCCATTCTATCTCATATAATTCTTCTCTTAAAAAATTCTCTCACTATGGCACTCACACATTCATTGCATGTGACATGCCCTTATACAATGTATTAATTACAATAAATATAAAAAACTCAATGCATTCCAAAATTCACTTCTTTTGATTTTTGCCTATGTCGACTTCTGTTACGTACTGGCTTGATTTGTATTCAATACACAACTTCATGTCAGATTCCATAGCTTTCTAGAGTATAATGTGTCTTTTCCCATATTTTGTGGCTTTATAGTCTTCCACAAACTTTTTTTAGTTATGTGCAACTTCTTCCTTTTATCTGCACCTTCTTCCTTTACCCATGACTTCATTCCTTGTCTCATAGCTTTTCCTTTTCCTTCACGTCTTTTTCCAACTCTTTGCAAATACTTACTGACTTTGGCAGATTTATTCTTATGCCCGCGGATTATCCAAAATTCAATGAAGAACATGTTAACATCTTCCCCCAAATTAAACTTTGTCTCATCCTCAAGACAACCAAAATTGATGAAGAACCTTGTTTTTTCCTCCAAATTTTTTCTTCAAAAACATACTATGTAGGCATCGACCACCAAAACTTAGATGTCTAGTGTAAGGAAGGATTCCCTCACTTGAATTACCTAACTGGATTTATGGGACACCAATTTTAGGAGGGTAAAGGCATCACCTACTGAAGAACTTAGATGTCTGACATAAGGAAAGGTTCCTTCGCTCAAATTTCCTAGTTGGGTATGTGGGACGCCCTTCCTCCTACTCTTCTTTATGGTGTGGTTATGGGGACGTGCTTAGTGACTTGTGGTATGATGTTCTTATCAAAATTATACAATAGTTGTATATGTGCCTCTATCTATTTGGTCCACTTTTGCAGTTGTGTGTTCTCCTAGATTAACTAGATGATATCAGATGGTGGTTATTTTTCTTGTACTTGACTCCATATGTGGTAGGTAGTTTGTAGTTCTTTCTACATTCGAATCACAGCTCTATCGAGTGGTGTGTTGCATTCCTACATATCTAGTATCTTTTCATTCTTCTCCCTTTGTTGTGTTTGGTAGTTTTTAGTTAATTTAGCTATCCTCCATTGTGTACCATCCTTGTCTTTATTGATATCATACGATGTGGAATCTATATGATTATTTTGTTCCAACTTATCTAGCTCTAGTTGTTTCTTCTGAGTTTCACTTGTCTGCCCAATGGTATATGTATAATAGGCCAAAACATTTTGTAATTTTGCCTCTAACTTCATTACTGCTGCTTGCATTTCTGCCCTTCTTTTATGATTTTCTACATTCTGGGGTTTAAGGATTTGTTGTTTGTAATCTTCTACTTCATTGTCTTGGATTGTTTTCTTTTCTACTTCAAGATTGACTTCTCCTTCTTGTAAAATGTCATTCACTTATTTTTTGTAGCCACTTCCACTTGAAGTTTGGGATTGGTGGTGATGTGGGTTTTTTCTGTTTGGATGGAAGATAACATCTTCTGCATAGTTTCTTCTAGTTCTACACACCGTTGCATCCAATCTTGTTTAGCACTCTATTCTAGAATTTGACCACAAGTTGTCTTTTGCAAGGGGGATAGTTTGCCTAAGTGTACCTTGTATCCTTCTATAGTTTGTTCCACAACCCCTTGTTGCAACTATATTGAATGTTCCTTTTTATTTTGTTGAAGTGCTTGTTTAATATTTTCCAAAAAGTCGTGTGCTTATGCTGTTACCATACTTGTAGATGTTTTTGTAGAAGAGGATGTTGTCTGTCTTTCTTTTTCCTCCTCTTTTTGATATTTCTTCTTCTATTCTTGTTCTTATTTTTTCTTTGTTTTCTCTTTCTTCTTTCTCCTTTCATTCTTTCTCCTTCTTGGATTTATCTGTTTTTTCCCTCTCTTCCTTTTCCTTCTTATCTTTCTCTTCTTTTTCCTTTTTTTCTATTTTTTATTTTTGTTTATCTCTTCTTTTCCTAATCTTTCTTTTTCCTTTCTTCCTCTCTCTATTTTTTCTTCCTTCCCATTTTCTTCTTTTTCTTGCTTATTTTTCTCATCTTTTTTTTCTCTTTTTTCTCCTTTTTCTCCTTCTCTTCTTTTTGCTTCCTTTCCGCCTCTTATTGTTCCTTCTTCTCTGTTTCTTCTTGTTCATTCCTTTTCTTTTATATTTCCTCTTTCTTATGTCTTTCTCCATCTTCCAATTATTTTTTCTATCTTTTTTCCTTAACTATATTTTTAGTCCTTTCTAATTATTTCTTCTTTTCTTCTTTTTTTTTTGTTTTGTTTTTGTAATTGTATTTTATTTTGTTAGCCACTCTCGTGGCTTTCTATGTTTTTCTTCTTCTATATGTTTCCTCTTCTTTTCTTCCTCTAATGTTTTTGAAATTTTGTATGTTTTGAGTCTTTAGATATGGATTTTTATGTTTTTTCTTCCCTTTCCTTTCATTTTTTAATCAACAACCCAATGATTTATTCAACCTCTTTGAACCGATTTTGTTTCGTGGTAATCTTTTTCTTCAATTCTGATCTTTCTTGTTGAATATCTTTTAGGTGGCTTGTCTCTTCTTCTTCAATTTGTTCTTGTATCTCCTTTATCAATTCTACTGGGAGTAACCTCATAATGTCCTCAAGTACGAACCCAAATTTTTCTAGGTAGTATACTATTTCTTTAACTATTGCCATTTGTTCTCTTCCTGTACTAGCATCATATTCTTGTGCTACTTGGGAAATTCCGCCTAGAGATAGATATTTTTAATAATAACCATATGATATTCTTGTCAAATGTGTTTCCACCCAAGGATCTACCTCTTCTAAAATTTGTGGTGCTTCTTGTTCCTGTGGGTGTATGGGGCATGTAGTACTTTCTCCGTCTTATTCTGATTCAGAAATATCTTCTATATCTTCATATTATTCTTCTTATTTTTCTATATTGGTTCTAGCTTGTTTTAGCTTCCCTTTCTCTACCAATGCTTTTTAGTGTTTAGAAATAGGTCTTGTAGCAATAGGGCCTTTCTTTATTTTGTATGTTTTGGGAACTCTCATGCTTAATTCTAGTTTACCAACTTGTACTGAATATTTTTGTCTGTACTCTTCAAATGTTTCTTCAATTACTTCATCAAAATTAGGCAATTTGGCTTTTCTGGAATCCACTAGAAGATTTCTAATTGCTTCAACTGATGTGGCCACTAGGTCATCTAAAGCCTCATAGGGTAATGGAGGTATGTATTATGTGCATGGAGTTATAGGCCAAATAAAGGTGTAATCAATGCCAAAAATAAATTATACCTCTTTCTCATACCTCTCCACAATTTGATCTGAAACCCTTGCTTTATTTCCAATTATTTGTCTAATTCTGTTTATCCACCCTAGTAATGATGTAATTTGGGTGACGACATCTAGACTGTTCATATGATCCCAAATTTATTCCATTGTTGGTTTATCTACCTTCCAATCTACTAGTTCCGATTTGTGGGCTAGGGTTTTTGTAAAATACATTGCTAAACATATCAATATTAAACCATAGCAAAATGTATGCTTTCCTTCTTTTATCTTCCTTGTATTTTCATGAAATTTTGCGGCTAATAATTCAGCAAGGTTGTATTCTGAGTGTGAATTAACCATATCTAGGGCTAATTGTGCATTTAATCTATGGGCACCATCTTCTCTATTGGTGTGATAGATTTTTAAACATATGGCCTTGACACCATACATGAGGGCATGATTACCAGTATCTGTGATGCGTACCCCACGTTTCGAATTTGTTATTCCCATTACTAGTGTCGTGTCTTTCAATGATGCCTTATTCTTTGTAATTTTTGAGTGACATTTTCCCCAAAATATCATAATCCTAGCCATCAATTATGCATCAATTAGATAAATTTGATCCAAATATAACATTTGATTATGTAATTTCAGCTCAGAAGAACTTTAACCACACGATCTACCCTTTGGAAGTATGGAATGTGACTCCATGCATCAATTTTCAATTCGTCGATCAATTTTTTGTTCTTCTTGTATACTAGCTCCTTCATATTGGGATCTTCTTCTAAAAGTAGGACTCTATCCACTTCCATCACTATGTGATCGTATTCGAAGATCAAAGAGTGAATGTATTTTTGCAGATCTTGCACATGGGCCACTTTGAATGAAATATGTGAAAAATTTTCCTTCGGGATCATGCTGATTTTCTTTCATTGAGTGCTTCATGAATTTCATCCTTAGAAGTTATGTTTGTGTGACTTCAACTGGAGTATCCATGTTATCTTCGTGATTTTCCCTAAATTTACCTAACTCTTTTTACACACTTGCGCTAATGAGTTGCTTGATCTCTTGTTTAGTTTTTTGTGCCTTAGTTTGCTTGCCATGTGGTCGCTTTTTATATCTATCCTCTTCTACCTACCCCATTTATTTCATTTTTGGAAAAATAAATATTTGTTTTGGCGATGGATTTTATTCGATGTATTTTTTGTGTTCCATGTTTTTATTTGTTTAGAGGCTTTCTCTTCGTCCCGTGGCTTTACCTTTATTATGATTTATTTTCTTCATTATACGCTCATGTTGCATATATTTATTCCTTTATTACATGGTTTCTATTATTTATTTGTTTGGTTGGTTTTATTCTTTCTTCATGTCAGGGATTTTCCCGAGTTCTTCGTTCCGTAGTTTTCTATAGTCGATCCTTCTTTCCGCAGTTTCCTTTTATTTCCTTGTTCCGCGGCTTTCTTCACTACTTATTTTTTTCTTTGTTTAGTGGTTTTTTTCTTATTTCTTCATTTCCCAACTCACTCCTTTCTTCTGTCCATGATTATTTCTCATTTTTTATTTCCGTAGTTTTTTCCTTTTCTCCTTTGTTGCACAAATTTTCTGTTCCTTCTTTCAGTGGCTTTTTTCATTCTTTCTGCGGCTTTATTTTTTATTATTTATTAGTGCGGGTATTTTCATTTGTTTTTGTCTTTATTACATGGGTATGCTCCCTCTGTGGTTTTACATTTTCTTTATTTTTGTTGTCTCTTAGAGTAAGGATGCCCTTGCGGGGTTTCATCCTATGCCTCGTCCTATCCGCCAAATTTCTGGTTTTCAAATAAGCCAAATTTTATTTTTATTTATATTTATTATTTTCTTTCTTTCTTTCTTATTTTTTTCTTTTTCCCTACTTCAGGTATTGTAATTTTTCAATCTAGCTCCATTTACAAAGCATTATAATTATTTTTGTTGTAAAGTCTCTAATTTTGTGGCTCTTAAAGGTAATATGTTGTTGATAATGTAAGGTCCTAGCCATCTTACCTTAAGCTTTCATGGGTGCTTCCATTTACTATCATATAAAAGGACCTTTTATAAAAACATCAAACTCTTTCTTTATGTGGCATTCATGCCATGTTTTTTGTCTTATTTTCTCTTGTGTTTAGTTATATGTAGCTACGAATCATTTTTCATCTAGCTTCTCTAACTTAATTAAACTTTCATACAGTGATGAATCTTCATTCATTCTAAAGGTAATTACAATCCTCAAACTTATAAGCACAAATTCTAATGGTACCCTAGATTCCAATCCATAAACCAATTGGAAGGGAGATTATTTGGTGAGTCTTTTGTAAGTTGTGTGGTATGTCCATATAGCGGCCAATATATTCAAATCCCAGTCTTCCTGTTGGAGTGAACAAATCTTGGTCAAAAAATTCTCCAAAAATTTATTAAAGGCTTCTACTATTCCATTTTCCTATGGATGGTATGGCGTGCTCCTATTGTGATTGATCATAAATTGGCTCAACAATTCTTCTATGGTGGCATTTACAAAATGCTTCCCCTGGTCATTGGTAATGCTTAATGGGCATCCAAACCTTGTAATAATATTTTCATAGAGAAACTTGGCTACAGTCCTAATAGTGAAATATTTAATGGGAATTGCCTCTACCCATCTTGTCAAGTATTTAGTCTCTATGATGATGAACCTGGCTTGAGAGTGTTTCGTGGATGGCTTGATTGGTCTAACGAAGTCTATTGCCCATTTTTCAAATGGTGTAAGTACTAACACATGTATTAATGGCATCTCATCCCTAGCATTAGGTTTTACTACTCGCTGGAAAATATCATAGGTTCTCGTGTGTTTATGTGCATCTTTAAATAATGTGGGCCACCATAACCCAACCATCAATACCTTTCTTGTTGTATGATCCCCGTTATTGTGTCCTCTTGAAAATTCTTCATGTGCTTCTGTTAGAATGTTTTTTCTTTCATTTTCCAACTCTACTCTCCTCAAAATGTCATCATGCACATTTTTGTATAATTTCCCTTGAATCAAGGTGAATGGGAAGGATCTGGTTAATAAAATTCTCTTCTGTTGTTTGGTGTAATCTGTTGGAAATTCTCTTGTAGCAAGCAACTGAGATATCTCATCTAATTCTTTTGGAATTACTTCAATCCTAAATAGGTGAGATCTGGGGAAATCATCATCTATTAGACCTTCATCCTCTCCATTTTCTATTCTTGATAAGTAATCAGGTCCATTTTTCAGCTTGCCTAGTTTAACTGCCATAGTGAAGTAAAACTCTTGAAATAACATCAACCATCTACAAATTCTCCTTGCAATATTGGTTTGTTCAACAAATATTTCAATGGCTCATGGTTAGTATAAAACACAAAATAAATGGCCAATAGATATTGGTGGTATTTTTTCAGAGCATACACCATACTTAGAGGTTCCCTCTTTATTGTTGAATAATTTCTTTTAGCCTTGGTTATTTTTCTGCTTGCAAAAACAACTGGATGGTCCATTTTTCTCTAGGCTGAGTGATTACTGCCCCAATTACAATTTCGGCCGCATCTACATGAACATAGAAGGGAACCTTCCAATTAGGAAAGATAAGGATAGGTGCATGCAAAATCTTGTCCTTCAAACTTTCAAAGGCATTTGCACATTCTTTCGACCATGGTATCTACATGTTAGTTCTCTTCTTCAACAATTCCTCTAGAGGTGTACTAATTTTGGCATAATTCCTTATGAATTTCCTATGGTACCCTATATACCCTAGAATTTTTCTTACGTCCTTATGTGTTTTAGGTGGTGGAAGATTAACTATTACTGAGGTTTTTACTAGATCAATTAGTAGCCCTTCTTTGCAAATTATGTGCCCCAATAATGTGCCAAATGGGGTTAGAAATATGCACTTCTTCAAGTTCAAGGATATTTGTAAGGATCTGAATCTTTGAAACATTAATCTTAGTACATGAATATGGTTTTTTAACAATCCATACACTATCTAGTCATCTAAGTAAACTTCCAAGAAATCATGGATAAATTCTTTAAAAGCATTAATCATTATCTTGCTGAAAATTGTTGTTACATTTTTTAAGCCAAACGACATCACTATATACATAAATGAAACCCATACTATGGTAAATGTAGTCTTTTGTTGATCTTCAGGTGCAATTCTAACCTAATGGTAACTAAAGAAACATTCAGTAAAATTATACACTTCTCTTCGTGCCACGTTCTCCAAGACTTCTTTTGTGAAAAGTGTAGGGAATGGGTCATGAACACAAGATTTTTTAACTCCCTATAGTGTACACATATGTGTATTTCTCCAAAGTTTTCTTTTTTCGGATAACCATTGGAGTTATCCATTCTGGATCCTCTACTAGTTTGATGATTCCAAAAATTAACATTTTTTCAATCTCACGTTTTTCCTTAAACTTTAGATTTGGATTGAGTCTATATAAGGTATTTTCTTCAAGGGTTTGAATCCTTCTTTGATTTGGATCTTCATTGTACCCAATTATTCTTTTATGCCTTTCAACTCCTTGAAATCCTTAGGAAAAATGTCCTGAAATTCCTGTAGTAACTCTACTACCTTAGCCACTTCCTCATCTGACCAGTAATCACTAATCTTTGCCAATTTTTCTTCTCCATTTATACCATTGTTTTCAGTCATGATTTTTAATGAATGGTAATAGTATTGACCTCCTTCCTCCTTGGTTTATACTCCCTCTCTTTCTCCCTCTATTGTTTTGTATCTTAGGTTTTCTGGATTTTCTTCTTTCTCTTGTTTTTCTACCACGAAACAATGTGCTATTTCTAGAGGTTTGCTTAAATTTACTTGTGGTTCTGTGGCTTTAGTTTCTAATTTTTCTTTTGAATAATGTGTTTTTGATTCTTCTGGAGTTATGAAAAATAAATTTCTTATCTTTTGTAGCACTTGCAAGGTGTTCAGATTTGCATCCCAAATATTAAATGTGTGGAAAAATTCTTTAACAATCTGATTACATTCCCTTATTTTGTGTCTGATTTCTTAGTGTGTATACCAAGACCACAGTATGGGTCCTAGAGTCCATAAAAACAATTATATCCATACCAATGGTGAATTTTCTCCACATATTTTCTAGTGTCGTTCACAAGTCTTAATGTGTCTTTGAGAATCACTATCACCAGTATATTCAGGTATTTTTGGATAATAACCCTCACCCTCCAAATATATTATTCTAAGCAATGTATTCAATGAATTCTAGTGGGATATGTTTGGTTTATGTTCCACCCACCAACCTACATAATTTATGGTTAGGGTATCATCTAAGGCTTCCATTCTAGCTTTTTCATTTGGAAATATTCATTCCATTATCTAAATATATCCTTCTAAATCTCCAAATCTTAAATACTTTGGTAGGGTTTGGTGGGATGCCCCACGTCCTAACCTATACACACATTTAATGGGTAAGTCTTCAAATTATTCTTTTTCAAGATAGCACACCTCAACATATTTAAGTACAAACTCTTATTCTATATAATAGTACCCATCATCATCTTCAGATATGAATTTTTCTTTTACAGAGTAATAGACATCATCTTCTTCAAATCTATCATGCGTGGGAGAAAAAATGTATAAATGAATATCCGTGGTACAATTCTCCAACGTAATTAGTCGAGGTAGGATCCTTCTTGCATAATGTAGTTTCCTTATCCTTGATTCTAGAAATCCATGTATCCAAGATTCTAAAACATTATCTGAAGTGTCATTGTTAGCTTCAATTTTGACCAAACATTTTCCTCTAAATTTGGCTCAAATTCCTTATCAATATTGGAAAACTATTTTAATGTGTATACCCCTTGAATATCATCAATGTATTGTTTTTTTAGGGTCGTGCCACACTTCTTCTTCCCACACGGAATTCATTCCTGCATGTAAAGGTATATGTACACATATTCCATCTACTTGGAGAGTCAATTCTTCTTCTTCTGAATTGAGTATTCCATTGTAATCCATGAACCACAACAGAGCTAAGATAACATTATATGAAGGATTCAAAGCTACATTTTCTACCACTTCAAAATTGACTCTCCTCTTTATGCCCATATCATTTACTTCAACATTTTTCAATGCTCCTAGAGGTTGTCTTGATGATCCATCTACTAAGCCAATGAAGTAACTGACGGGTTACAAAGGAGGTATACCTAGCCTTTCCTAAGTATTCTTAGACATCATGTTTATGTCTGCGCCAAGGTCTAGTAGTACTCTTGTGATGGTGGTGTCAAATATATCAACATCTAAGTATATAGTGGATTTACACCATGTGCATTGAGTTCAAAATATATTTATTTTCTTCTTATTAGTTCGTGCTTCAATTCTCCGGACATGAAGACTCTTTTCTTCTTTATTCCAGTACTTTCTAAATTATTTTAATTTATCCACCATCTCATAGTTGATTGTCAATTTGGATATTTCCTTCAAGGAAAGGATATCTTCTTCTACAACGTAGTTTTTATCCTTTTATTCCAAGGCTTGTACATCTTTTACCAATGCCTTACTTTTCTCAATTTATTTCATATAGCGGTCTGGTCTAATTTATTTAGAGTTCCATTCTTCTTCACTGGAGGAACTTTATTCTTGCGGTAACTTGATTATTTATTCATTTTAGGTACAACTTCATTTCTTGCGGCACTTTTGATAGTGACTGCTACTCTGAATTTAGGTTCTTCAATGCTCTTTCCTACTTTGGATGTCTTCCTTCTCAGATAGCTCTCTTTTTTTCTTCTTTCTTATCTTCTTTTGTTGTTCTATTTTATGAGACTGATGCTCTCATGGCTTTATATTTTTCTATGTTGTCTCTTCATCCCAAGAAATTATGGTAAGATGTTATACATGTTTAGGAGAAAATTTCCCCAAAGCTTCTGACTTAGTTCCTCCACTCCTATAAAACTACGTGGCTTTAGGAACAATAAAAGCATCATGTCCTTTTTCATGACAAAATCCGCAAAGATTAGGTTTTTTATATTTCCTAGCTAGGTGTCCATCTTGACCACACTTATAGTAGTCTAGTGGTATTTTTTCATGATATCCGCCTCCTTGATTGTCTTTATAGCTTCTGTGGTATCTCCCATCATTTTAACCTTGATAACCTCTTCCTCCTTGGTAATTATCATAGCTGCATATATATCCTCCTTTGTAACCACCTCTATAGCCTCTCCTATAGCATTCTATATATCTTCTGTGGTATGCTCCATCATTATATATTTGATAGTTTGGCTTATAATTTGTACCTTTATATCCACCTCCAAAATTTGGTTTTCCTCCTTTTTGATTTGGATACTAGGGTGTAGTTATTGTTGGTTGTGTAGGTGGTAGAGGTGCTGTAATCATTTATTGCATTATAGGGGAGGCTTGAGTGTTGTAGTCTGTCTTGTGGCCATTTCTCTTCTAGTATTGTAATCTTTTATATCTTTTAGAGCCTTACAAAGGGACAAGTGTGATGATAATTATAATCATCTCTCATATACCTTCTATCTACCCCAAGCGCGCCGACCTATCACCCAGTATGCATTAGGCACTCACCCAAGGTGTGTAGGGCATCGATCTCCTCCTTTATGTGAGATTTGTGAGAATGTTCCGCCATTAATGGAGGATGGGTTGTAGGAGCAGAAATATATACCAGATCCAGGAACTGATGTACCATACATGGAAATAAACATTGTAATAAGCATAAAGAAGCTAGATCCGATCCATAACAACATAATAACAAAAGGGTATATACCCATAAATAAATATATCTAGATTAACACATCATATATTGATTTATAAACATATAAAGTAGCGTCATTACATCACAAGGGTCATACAAACCGAATATAAAAGGAAATACCATATCAAAGTCCTACAAGATAATTTTCACAAAAACCCTAGCTATGTTCTTCTATCTCAACTTTGGTTTCAAATCCAAGCACCTACATCTATGTATAAAATCATCCTTTCCAATCCTCTCTCTAACACTAACAATAATAACTAACTATAACAATGGTATCTCCCAGCACCACAACCTGAAAAACTCTTTCAGTACTTCATTACCTCTCTAACTTTGTTTATTTCAGACTTAAGCACTCCTTTTAAAAGAATCTGGATCCATCCTTCACTGTCATAGCTTACCCATTATCAGATCACATGTCAGGTGAAAATGTGGTCCTCCATGATCGAGTGCCTTCATGAGCTTGCCAAAGCTTGATAAGCCTCCACTAAATGTAATGATTCTTATCCTAGAATATTCCCTTCATGGAATATTATTTCCTTGAGTTCCAAGACTTCAGGTTAGTGACGAGGCCATAAATTGGCCATAAATTACCATTATTTTGTCCTTCCAAGTTACCTTTGAAAGTGGATTTAAATATAATCTTGGAACTTATAGTTTGATTAAGATAGATTATAGGATATATATCTTGTTCATTCTTTAGAAGTATCTTTTGTTATCTATTTTGTTGACTAGTCCTATTGATTATTTAGGAAAGATGTAAAGTCTTGTGCATGCGGGCCATAAAGGAAAGATAATTCTAGTTCTTGGAAAAGTGGAACTGATCATGGATGGATATATCTAAAATCAAATACTGATTTTATATTCAGATTCCTATAGAAAAATTATGCATGTTCAAATAAACTAATCATCTCAATCTAATATCGTGTGTAAAATTTATATTTATTTTTGGTTAGCTTTAGAACAATTGGAGCTAGCTCTAGAAACTTGCAGATTTAATTCCTGAAATTTATAGATTTAGTTCCAGAACTTACATATTTAGTTTTGGAAACAATTGGAGTTAGCTCCAGAACAATGGGAGTTAACTCCATGGAACAATTGGAGTTAGCTCCGGAACTTACAGTTTTAGTTATGGAACTTGCAGTTCTAGTTTCTGAACCTGCATAAAATGAGGAATTGTGAATAATAAGATAATTCAATGGGAAATATGAGAGAGTTTTTTGTTCATAGAAATATTTTTAACAAAACCTCATTTATGTTTGCTATAGGTTTTACCAATAAAGAATAAATATAAGTTTTAGTGAGTTGTAGTCCAAGAAAAAATGTATCAGATGAGCACTAAAAGTTCCACATCTAGAAACAACAAAGTCAAATGGAAAATCCGAGAGATTTTTTTTGTTCATAGAAATGTGTTTTAACAAAAACCTCATTCAGATTTTCTACATGTTTTACCAATAAAAATAAATCTAACTTTTAGTGAGCTGCAGTCCAAGGGAAAAGTGTATCAGATGAACACTAAAAGTTCCACAAGCCAGAAACAACAAATTCAAATAGAAAATCTAAGAGAGGTTTTTGTTTATAGAAATATTTTTAACAAAAACCTCATTCATATTTGCTACAGTTTTTACCAATAAAAAGAAATCTAACTTTTAGTGAGTTGCAGTTCCAAGGAAAAGTGTATCAGACGAGCACCAAAAGTTCCACAGTCAGAAACAACAAAGTCAAATGGAAAATCTGAGAGAGGTATTTAGTCAAAGTAATGTTTTGAGGAAAATATATTTTGAATAAATTAGGAGAATAAAATCAATTTTATTCTTATTACCAAAGCAAGGAGAAGATTTGGGAACAAATATTCCTAAAATAACGAGATAAGACTTCGACTCCAATAATATAGCTCTCTCCATATTTTGTGGAGATGAAGATCTTAGTTGTTATGATTGGAATAAAGATAATATCAAATTGTATTTCCTAAAATAATGAGTTGGTTGGATGCATGAATTATAAATGCAACCTCCCACACTCTTATATGTAATTTTCACTATAAAAAAATAGATATGTTCTTTCTCAATCTTCTGAGTGAAATTATTAGGAAAGTTTTGGATTAAGTTTGAAAGTATTAATTAAGTTATCTTCCAAGGAATGAGCTTGACCACTCATTCCAAGGAAGAAGTATCAATGTTTTATGTTCAATGTTGTTCTTTATTCTGTAGTTTTCCTTTTGTTGTAAATTTCTGATTTCATGTTATGTGATCTTTCTTTTCGTACAATTTTTGTTCGAAACTTGCAGGTGTCTAATCTATCTTTCGTTTATTTTAATTTATCAATTTCATTTATGTAAGTGTGTTTCCTTCATGCAAACTTTATTTCTGCAAGTGTGCCTTTACATTTCTGCATGTGTGATTTATTTTATGTAAGTTTGGATTGTGTTTAACGGAGCTATTTTCCAAAGATTTTTTTTTCTCTTAATGCATATAGCCATCAAACACCATCCCTAGATTGACATTATTAATGGAGAGGATTGATGACCCTCATCATTTTGGCATCATTTCCAGGGACACGGTGTTATTAAGAGATTCAAATTTTTCTAAGAGAATATTCTAGTGATAGTAGAATACCTCTTGGAAAATTTTGTGACATGAAGTATTTGGAGGTAGTTCTTTAAAATTTTATTTTCTACAAATAGATTAATATTTATTTCATGCAATATAGATTAAAATTTTATTTCTGCAATTAGGAATGTTAGATTGTAAATATTTACCTCCCCACAAACTAACTCTGTGTATAAGAAAAATGATTGTGATGTTTGATCAAGAAGGTATAATGGCGGGGGACAAAGAATTCAGATTTGGATTCTATTTATGAAGAAATGGTAGAAATATGATATTGAATCTAGAAGTAGATCCAGTTGATGAAATATCAAATTCCATTGTTGACAACCACCACCATTCCCCCTTGTATCAACTAACAACTCAATGATCTTATTGCACATAACCTTAGTAAAAAACTGACTTATACAGTTTGTAATAATGAAGTGGTAACATTTCTAATTAACTTCATCCATATTCAGGGACTTTATTAGAGCCAAAATAAAAACTCACTCATAATAAATCCACCCATCCAAATTAGTTTTCATCCCATTATAAAATTCAATCCCTAAACCATATCCATTAGAAAAATTTGTTTTCATGTCTTTCAATTTCTTCATTTTTGTATATGCTTGTATAACATTAAGAAACAATTATTGTGAATATCAAGGAAAACACTTTTTTTGTGCTAACATCCACAGGAATTTCCAGAGTTGTTCTTGGTACCAACATGCAGATTTTTGAGCACCAACAATATCAACCAAGGAGCAGTTTGGAGGGACCCACAGATACATAACACAATCCATCTCCTGAGATCACTAGTTTGGGCTTTGAAGATTACTATGGTGATTCCTGATAATGCACAATTTAAGTTGGACTTTGAAGACCTAGAAATTGTCTACACAATTTTGGAAATCTTCTTGGAGTTATCAAGTACACAAAGAATTTTTATGAGATCTCAGACATTTCTTTTTATTGTACATAGGCTTCATTTTAATGAATATAGTCTGATGATGGATCAATTTTTTCTATAATCCTTCTCATGCTATCATTTCTTTGATTGGAAAACCAAAATAAAAAAAAAAAATAATTTTGATTCGGAAAACCAACATGCTGGCCAATCAAAGGAAAGCTCAACAAACTCTATAGAATTCACACCTGAATTCAAAACACATCTAAAAATTTTTTTGTTAGACAATTGCTTAAGAAGGAAAACCAAACTTGCTGCCCAATCAAAGGGAAAAAAAACTTTGAGTAGAAAACCAAATTTTGGCCAATCAAAGTAAAAAAAAAGGGGGGTGACTCTTCTTCAAAGGCAATCTTGGTGGCTTCCTTCTCGACACTATTTGACCATGTTAACAATAGGACGAACAAGGACAACTAGAGGTATGATCAAATTATTTTGTTCTACTATTTTATTTTTAAGATTTCTTGTAAGTTTTTTTATTATAGCTAGATCCACTTTTAAGATCTCCAAGGAAGGAAAGATAAAATTCATATCTCCGCTACTTATATGAAGAATATGTGCACCTCTTCGCAATCAAACTTTTGGAGTCTAATTTATGGGCAGCCATGAATAAATAACATGCATGAGGACATGCATGAGCTTAGGTGTGGGAGAGAAGGAGAAACATGAGGTATGCATTTTGATTTTAAATATGAGGCATAACAGAGGATCCACACAAGAACCTGTTGTAAAAGAGATCCATAGAAAAAGAACCTGTAAAAGAAAGAAAATCAAAAACAGTAAAAGAATATAAATCAAAAACAACAAAAGAAGATCCACACAAGAACCTGGTTGTAAAAGAAAGGAGAAAAAAAGTGGCAGAAGGAGATCCACACAAGAACTAGTTGTAAAAGAAATGAAATAAAAAACAACAGAAAGAGATCTACACAAGAACCTATTGTAAAAGAAAGAAAATAAAAAACAATAGAAGGAGATCCACATCAAGAAACTGTTGTAACAAGAAAGGAAATCAAAAACAACATAAGGAGATCCACACAAGAACCTTCTGTAAAAGAAAAGAAAATAAAAAATAGACAGAAGGAGATCCACACAAGAATCTGGTGTAAAAGAACAAAAATAAAAAATAATAGAAGGAGATCCACACAAGAACATGTTTTAAAAGAAAGGAAATCAAAAATGGTACAGAAGGAGATCCACACAAGAACCTACTGTAAAAGAAATAAAAAACAACAGAAGGAGATCCACACAAGAACCTGTTGTAAAAGAAAGGAAATAAAAAACAACAAAAGGAGATCCACAAGAACCTGTCCTTGAACTATATATGGAATGCATACATGCATAAGCTCAATGCGGAGAAGACTCTAAGAAGAGGAGATAATAATATAATGCATGAGGACATGCATAAGATTAAGTGTGGGGCAATGATGAGGTCATAAATTGGCCATAAATTACCATTATTTTGTCCTTCCAAGTTACCTTTGAAAGTGGATTTAAATGTAATCTAGGAACTTATAGTTTTCTTAAGATAGAATATAGGATATATATCTTGTTCATTCTTTAGAAGTATTTTGTTATCTATTTTGTTGACTAATCCTATTGATTATTTAGGAAAGATGCAAAGTCTTGTGCATGCAGGCCATAAAGGAAAGATAATGCTAGTTCTGGGAAAAGTGGAATTGATCATGGATGGTATATCTAAACTCAAATATGATTTCATATTCAGATTCCTCTTGAAAAATTATGCAAGTTAAAAAAAAAGAATCATCTCAATCTGAGATCATGTACAAAAGTTATATATGTTTTTAGTTAGCTCCAAAACAATTGGAGTTAGCTCCGGAACTAGAAGTTTTAGTTTCGGAACTTGCAGATTTAGTTCCGGAGCTTGCAGTTTTAGTTTCGGAACTTGCATATTTAGTTCAGAAATTGCAAAATAGAACAATTGGAGTTAGCTCCGAAATAATTAGAGTTAGCTCCGGAACTTAGTTCCGGAACTTGCAGTTTTAGTTTCAGAACCTACATAAAATGAGGAATTGTGAATAATAAGAGAATCCAATGGGAAATTTGAGAGAGGTTTTTGTTCATAGAAATGTGTTTAACAAAAACCTCATTCATATTTGCTACAATTTTTACCAATAAGGATAAATCTAACTTTTAGTGAGCTGTATTCCAAGGGAAAAGTGTATCAGACGAGAACTAAAAGTTGCACAAACAGAAATAAAAAGTCAAATGGAAAATATGAGAGAGTTTTTTTTTTTCATATAAATGTTTTTAACAAAAATACTCATTCATATTTGCTACAGGTTTTACCAATAAATAGAAATCTAACTTTTAGTGAGTTGCAGTCCAAGGGAAAAGTGTATCTTACGAGCACTAAAAGTTCCACAGCCAAAAACAAAAACTCAAATGGAAAATCTGAGAGAGGTTTTTGTTCATAGAAATGTGTTTAACAAAAAAATCATTCATATTTTCTATAATTTTACCAATAAAAAGAAATCTAACTTTTAGTGAGCTGCAGTCCAAGGGAAAAGTGTATCAGACAAGCACCAAAAGTTCCATAGTCAAAAACAACAAATTCAAATGGAAAATCTGGGAGAGGTATTTGGTCAAAGTAATTTTTTGAGGAAAAACCTCCTTCCAATAAAGTAGGAGAATAAAATCAATGTGATTCTTGTTACTAAAAAGCAAGGAGAATATTTGGGAGTAAATCTTCCTAAAATAAGCGAGATAAGACTTTGACTCTAATAATATATCTCTCTCCATATTTTGTGGAGATGGAGATCTTAGTTGTTAGGATTGGAATAAAGATAAAATTAGATTTTATTTCCAAATAAGGAGTTGGTTGGATGCATGAATTATAAATGCAACCTCCCACACTCTTATATGTAATTTTCACTACCAAGAATAATAGATATGTTCTTTCTCAATCTTGTAGAATGAAATTGTTCTACAGGTTTTGAATTAAGTTTGAAAGTATGAATTAAGTCCTCTTCCAAGGAATGAGCTGACCACTCATTCCAAGGAAGAAGGATCAATGTTTTATCAATGTTTTATGTTCAGTTCTTTATTCCTGTAGTTTTCCTTTTGTTGTAAATTTTTAATTTCATGTTATGTGATCTTTCTTTCTGCGTATAATTTCTGTTATGAACCTGTAGGTGTTTGATTTATCTTTCATTTATTTTAATTTAGTAATTTCATTTATGCAAGTGTGTTTCCTTCATGCAAAATTTATTTATGCAAGTGTGCTTTTACATTTCCACATGTGTGATTTATTTTATGCAAGTTTGGATTGTGTTTAACAAAGCTATTTTCCAAAGATCCTTTTTCTCTTAATGCATACAGTCATTAGACACCAGCCTTGGATTGACATTATTAATGGAGAGGATTGCCCATATTCCAACTTAAACCCTTTCCTTGTGCACTTTTCCTAAGTGCCTTCCTCTTGCATTGACTTCCCAGCATGATGATGTTCTAGCTTTGGAATTATTTAATTCAAGGCCCAACATTAGCCCACACTACATGTGTCATCCATCCCCAGAAACACTTTTCTCTTTTACCAAAGAATAAAGAATAGGAGAAATGAAATAATATGCAATTGAATAAGGAATGGAAGAATAGAAGGATCTTGCTACTGCTGCATAAGGAGTGAGAAGTCTCTTTTCATGGGTGCTTAAATTTTATCCCAAGCATCTACCTCACCCTGCACATTTTGAAGTAAATCACCTACCAACATGCTAGCTTCATCAAAACTTATCTCATCTCCCTTAGCCTTCAACGTATCTCCAATTTTTTCCTTCTATTTGCTAAGGTCACCCAATGTGTTCATTCTGCGAGTGACTTGGGGGTAAAATTACTTCAATTTATTTTTAATTGAAACCCTTAAGGTTTTGATCACCTCTGATTTCTTCTTGACTTCAGCTAAGATATTATCTCGCTCTGCCTTCTTTCCCTTGTTTTTCTCTTGAAAATCCTTCAGATCTACCTCATAGCTAATAACCAATATGTTTGTTACTCTATCTCTATCGCCACAATTATCATACACAACTTTAGCCATTTACATCATGGTCTTCACTGAGGAAAGGATCTTGAAGTACCGAGTTATTCTCTCACCAATCTTGAACTTTTCTTCTTCCTTCTAGCACGCCATCACCTCTTCTACCAAATCCAATGCAAGTGGTTACCTCTGCATGGTGAGTATACATGTCAAGTCTTCTAAGCATTGCATGGTCGAATCATTCTTCTACTTAGGAGGGGCCAAGTTCGGGTGCTTCAAGATAATGACATTTGAAATAACCTGTTCCTTCTTGTATACTTCACGCACCTTCACCTTTTCATCCCCTATCTCACACCTTAACTGTGCATTTATCAATTCCTTTTGTTTTATCTCTCTATCCCTCTCAATGATCTCTTCATTTTTTTTCCCAAGCTCATCCTCCAAGACTCTTATTCTATAATTTCTACTGAAAAGTCTTGTTTCCACCTCCACCGATACTTTGTTAAGCGAGTTACAAAATTGCTCATCCGATAACTGCTAGGCATTCACAAGAGGCTTTACCCCCTTGAAATCTGACGTATTCATCAATGCATCACTATTAACCTCAAACTCAGGCTAATCAACATAGGAATGAAAATCCCAGGATAGCATTTTCCTTATGCGCGGGTATACACCCTCTTCATCAAGAGAAGACCAAGTGAGGAGTTGGTCTATGGGCATTGTGCTTTAGAAATTCATGTGCATTACCTTGTTTAGATCATTGATGTAATTCATGGTGTGTTCCTATGTAGCTACTATACCCTTTCCATCTATATGTGCTACCTTGGGGACACTTACTATTTGGATGGGATCTTTACCCATTCTTCCATACTATTTCCCTACACTCACGCTCTCCTCTATTTCCTTTAGCACTTCTTCAGTGCTGCACTCCACCTCATGATTCACTGAATTTTGTATAATACCCACCACCTCCTTCTCTACTATGTCATCTATCTATTCTCTGGTTGGGGTCGGGGTCTTCTGAGCATGCATGTCTACTTCCTCACTTCCTCCTATATTGTGAGTTCCTTCTTCATATTCATTATATTCTTCATCAGAATCATGTATATTATGAACAGGGGGAATCTTACCTTATTTTCACTCTTCATCCTTCTTATATTTTTCATTCTTCATGTTTTATGTTTCCTCAAAGTCTGAGCTTCGCGCCACCTTCTAATTCTTATTCACCGATGATTCTAACATAAGGGAATGTTTTTTTTTTGGTGTCTTTTCCTTAACATGAGACTTATTCCTTCATGTGTAGGTACTTGGTTCTACACCTGAATCCTACACTACTATAGTTTGAATGGTATGCACATTCGATGCTCTTCTTGCTATGGTCTCTACTCTTTGTCTCTTTGTTCCCTTCTTCAAGGAAGGATCCTCTAAGATGGATACATCATCCTCTAAGTACACTCCCATCTCAAACTTGGGCCTCAGGTGGATATAGACCCTTGCTGTGGTTTTACATGTTATAGGAATTGACACTGGATTCATCATATGTACTTTGTGGGAGACATAATTCTCTACATCATACACTTCTTAGGGTAAACTAGACTTTGGTGCAATGCGTAGTAATCGTGATCTACCTCACTTAGATCCAATCTGAACTTATTTTCCTCCTTGAACCCGTTCACTGCACTTTGAAAGTACTACACTTTGAAGGAAAAGGGTATTTGAAACCAAGGGCTTTTTTTCCATCAGTCACAGTAAATCTACCTATGCATAAGTGATGGTATATAGTGAACTCAACCTCACCATATACCAAAGATGACATTTACTGTGGGATTCTCCATTCTACCTTGAATCCATCATGTATTCGCTTATACCACTTATTTAAATGCGCTTTGTATGGTGTAGTCATCAAGTCATAGGTGTAGGATTTGAACCTCTTCATAGGGGAGGGGTTCTCATTAGGGTAATCCCATACATAGCTTCTTGGCCCATCAGGCACTCCAATATTTGAAAAAAAAATGGTAAGGAGAACGTTACCATATATAATCTTATCTCCATCACACAATGCATCTATAATCTCCTCCATAATGAATGCCGAGAGGTTGTAGATCTTTTCTTGTGAAATATTCTTACTAATGTTCAACCATCTCTTGTTCACTTGCATCCAAAACTCCTTTCTATTCAGCTTGGTAAGTAGATATACGACCATCTTCATAGTTGGGTTTTTGATCTTGCTAATTTCAAAGTAGTGTGAACCCTTCTTATACTCATACTATGCAGTTGTCTCCTTTATGATGTCCTTGTCATCCAAATCATCCTCCATTAATTATCTTATGGATGTAAGTCTAGTGTACTTTGAAATAAATTGGGAAGTTAGGTGCATTCTTCTTCCTGCAAAATAGAAATAATCCTTCTGTATGCGTGACATTAACCACTAGTACCACCTGTCAGGTTTACCAAAATAGGGAAACTTATATATCTAAAAGAGTCTGGCCTTCTCCAACATACTTTTCACTAAGTTGTCATAAACATGTTTATCATCCTATGTTCTCTCTCCTTTCGGATGAACTAACTCCAGTTCCATCTTCTTTTCTATGGTATATTTTATTTGGCTATAATCACTTATGGTCATCTTACACACATGAGAAACCCATTTCATTCCCATCAAAATGCCATATAGGTATTGCATTTATGTGTACCATTCTTCGTTAAAAATTGTTGATACATTGGGTTTTTCTTTGCTCTTTCCCTTGTGCTTCTTCGGTGAAACATTATATCCCTTCCTTGGTGCCATTTCTTCACATCTGGTCCTTATAAGCTCTTCCTTCCTTCCTACCATAACTCTTCTCAGTCCTGTGGCTTTAATCATCTACGAAAAATCCAAATCTCGTGCCCTAGCTCTGCAAACCCTAACCTAGAAAGTGTTCCTTCCACAAGACGATGTAACACCCACGGGAATCCTCCAAACACACTTCTCCACCCACACCCATGTACTCCCTTTCCACTCTTGTTCAAAAATCCATTGAATAGCATGTTATGCACGTAAATCTCCACAAAGTTTACTTCACAGGGATAACCTAGTTCGCAAGAGATTTTTAACACAAACGCAAAGTAAGAGAATAACTCACCTCAAACTTCTATTTATAGCTTTTTGTTTTTCCCACATGAAATTTATATCACCTACTAATGTATGAATGCATTGAAGTTATATTTTTCTAGTGACATACCTCAACATGTTTTATCCAGTGCTTTCCCTCCATGCACAACCCTACATGAAATTCTCACAACCTTGTCGCGTGTAAAAATTTTATTGACAACAGATACTTGTGTGCACTTACAACCCTGAAGCCAATATTCCTTTACATCTTCATTATGGTTCTTGACACTACCTACCTCATGTTGTTCTATGATTTTTACCTTTGTACGTGGTTTTCTCAAAGCCTTTTGACACCATTCTTCCACCATGAATGCTTCTTCTATGTGCCTTCCACCCTCTATGTGCCTTTGACTTTATAACACGGGCCACCAACATATATTACTCCCAACACTTACCACATCCTTCTCTAACATTTTCCTTTACATTACACCCCACACTAAATAGAGGTGTGGTCCTCTATGCATAAAAACACTTTGAGATAGTAAGTGACTATCGGCACACAAACACACCCACAACAAGAAAAACGAAAAGTTAAAGAAAACCAACAATTAAAGGAAACACAAGAAATGGAAATTACATTAAAGGAAATCCTAAGCTACGTGCCACTACTACCTTATTTACAAACACACCGAAGACTTTTTTATAGTAGGTCTTGAACCTACTCTTATTAAAATGACCATGCAACACTGTTCCATCTAGTTCTTGTAACTTGCAAGTGCCTGAATCAAGTATATGAAATATCATATATGGACCCAACCAATGTACTTAAAGATTCCCTGGGTAGTGCAGAAAATTAGAATCATACAATAGGACCATCTTCCTAACCTCAAACTTCTTATTCTTGATGTGCCTATCATGTCATTCCTTCTGCCTAGATTTTTCCATTTTTTGGATCTATCGTGCTATTATATGTCTTTCATTCAACTACATTAACTTGTCAATCCTTTACTCAAGAGCTTGTTCATCAGCTAAACCTCCTACGTGCACAATAACCAACAATGGTAACAGGAATTTAATAGGTAACACAACCTCTGCGCCAAACACTAACTAAGAATGTTCGGCCTTCTTAAATATTTTATAAGCAGTATGATATGACCATAACATGGCATAAAATTTATCATCCTAGTCCATTCTCCCAACATCAAAAATATTGGTCAACGTGTGACTCAATTTTTAAAAAAATATTACATTGTCCCATTATCTTGTGGGTGATAAGGGGTAGTTTTTTGATGGGCGACCATGAATTCTGCCAACAGGATTCTAATTGTCTCACTTAGGCAATGATTACTCGTATCATGTGTTAAGCTCAATGGTAATCCATACATGTTAATTATATTCTCCCATAAGAATGTAGTTGTTGTCGCTGCCATGCAATCCTTTGTAGGCACTACGTTTACCCACTGTGTAAGATAGTCTATGCATGTAATGATATATTGCAAACCTATCCTTCATGTGGCTATGGAAATAGGGCTTATGAAGTCAATTTCCCACTTCTCGAATGGTTTTGCACTAACGATAGGCCTTAATGGCATTTCATCTCTTTTCCCTGGTTTACCAAGGCGATGGCAATGGTCACAGGCCTTACAATATTTGATACAATACTTGTAAACCATTTCCTACTAGAGACCATCTAAAAGGATCTTGTACATGGTCACATTTCCCGCATAGTTTCCTCCTATAATTCCACAATGATCCTATTACATGATTGTAGCGCACTCATGCTCTAATACACACTAGCACAATACCTCATCATGACCTAGCTTGTATAAGTCTCCACTAATTAACATATAGGGTGTAACACATATGGCTAACTGCTTCCTCTATAATGTCTTCATCCATTTTGGTGCTCCACCTGTTTGTAGGAACAAATTAATATCTTCCAAGTCAGAGGGCACACGATACAACCTAAATAACTGTGCATTTGACATAATATCCTCAATGCTCTGTGCATCCTCACCCAAAGTAATTGATTGGGAAGCTGATGGGTCAGTTGTGGAGGTTATGGAAGTGGTAGGAATGGAGGAGGTATGTGTGGTAGAAGTAGTGGCTGTACTGGTAGGTGGAGTCGTAGGTGAAGAAATAGTGGTTATAGAGGTAGTCGGCTTAATAGGTATGAGCACATCATTGGGTCGGTAAAGCATGTTGCATATTTTAAAAGGTGATGGGTCAACTGGAATGGTATAAGTGTGTCCTTTGTGTTCAAACTTTACACAATGATGTAAAGTGGAGGAAACACAACCCATGACACAGATCCAAGGTCTACCAAGCAATAGGTTATATTGGAATCCCCCCTCCAAGACATAAAACAATTCTGGAATAGTGTGGGGCCGCACATGAATGTGGAGAATGACGGTGCCCAGTGTAGAGGTGATAACATCATTGAATGAATGCAACATGACCGGATGTTTATGCATGTAATTTTCAAGTATGCGCATTTGAGTGAATGCATGGGATGAAATTATGTTAATGCTAGTGCCCCCATGAATCATCACATGGCATACCCGTATGTTGTCAATGTGGACAAAGATGAAGAGGGCTGGGTCCAGGTCATCATTTTAGTGTGGCGTGATCTCTTCCTCTAAGAAGCTAAGGGAGGCTACTTGGTGAATAGGGTGGGGTGAAGATGAAGGTGGTAATCTAGTGAGAGACACTACATGATGGGGTGTGATGATGGAGGCTACGGGTGTAGGGTCATTAGGTAAAATCTCAATAGATTGAAGAACCTCCATGAGAGCTTGACGATGGGATTCTAAGGTTTGAATGAGATCATATAAGGAAATTTTGAGGGGATATTGATGTGATTATTTGAGCATGGTGCGATGTGTGACACCATTAGAGATGGGGTATATGGGGCCGTGGATAGTGATTTTAGGTATGGTGCAGATGGTATGTTGGGTATAGGATTGGTTGGTGGGCTAGTTACCTTTTCTTTTCCCTTATCCTTTTGAGCACGTGTAGTGACATGTATCATGTTAATCTGAGGGGAGTTAGAAAAAGGAGAATGTGTAAGGTGAGTGGTATAATGACACGATGGGAAAAAACCTACCAGAGGAGAAAAACCCTGTGAGGTGAGCTAGGCGCAACGACATTTGGGTGGTGGCGTGGTAAGTTTTCTGATGCGAACCATGTTAATTTCAAATCTTGGGGGTGGCTCTAGGAGCTATGAGGGTGGAGTTTGTGGTTGTTGAGTAGGTAGTAAGGGAATGGGTGTTAGTGAAGCAGAATCCTTGTCGAGAAGGTCATCATCATCAAAGTTGGATTCTGGAGGACACAACTGGATAAGAATAGTTTTCAAGGCCTTACAGTTTTCCACATCATGCGCTAGCACATGATGGTAAGTGTAAATTTTAGTATCGTCAAATTCTTTTGGCTTGGCTTTGAGGGGGTTGTAAGGTTTGAGTGGCAGTAATGTGATGATAGAAGTCTCAAGGAGGTTGGTTAAAATTTTGGCATAGGACCCTGCTAATGGATTGCAATGGGAAGTGAACGTGGCTTTGGGTGTAGGTGTAGGTGATTGTTGAGGAATGGTCTTTAGAAGAGGAGGGAGTCGAGCTATAGGTTTGGGTGCTGGCAAGGTTTTGGGTGTCAGTCATGTTTTTTTAGGTATGGGTATCGTAGGTGAATGAGTACGAGGGTGTGTGGTTGTTTTGACTACCTTGTTGTGGGGTAGTGGATTTTTTGCTTTTGGGTTTCACCTTCTTGGGTAAAGGTGATGTGGGTGTACAAGGTCTAAAAGGAAAGGCAGATGGGCAAAGAGGGCTAGTTACCCATGGGGATAATGGGGGTGCTATGAAGGTAGATGACGCGGGTCGTGCTTGGGGTGTGAGAGACAGTGATTGAAGTGTAGTGGCTAGTGAAGCAATAATTGAGGGTATTAGAGGTATGGGTGGTAAATATGTTATAAGTGTGGGTGTAAGTCATGTTGGGTGTTTGGGCAGGTGTTATGCCCTTAATTATATATCTTACATGGGATGGATATAGATGACATGTTGCTATCATAACTTAATATCATGATGTATTTCTTTTATATATGATCTATTATCATTGGTTGGTTGGCCTTGCTGATGGCCATAGCATAGGAATAGTATAAATAGGGGTTATAGGTAGTGGATGATCATTATGTTGAGTATTTGAGTCTTATTATATGTTCTGGAGGTTGCCCCCTCGAAGTGGCCAAGCTATTATACTTTCATATTGAGAGAATTTATCTGTAGTATTGTGTTATTTGGTGTTCTATTGCTGGTGATAATCATAATTAATCAAGTAATTTCATTACAAGTGGTATCAGAGCTTGATCTCAGTCAGGACGGTGTCAAACCCTAATTCTGAATGTTTGGCTATATCTCAAGATTGGTCACGAATTTTTCTGCAATTTTTTTTGTGGTGAGGTGAAATAAGTCAAGTACAATTCTCTCCAAATTTCAATAATTTTTGAATTGTTTTGCAAAAGTTATTACGGTTCTATATTTATTCATAATTTGGCTCCCTAGGGCGTAATTTTTTGAAATGTTTCAAGTTTCTTATATTTTCAAAAACCCCTCCAAAATATAGCTAGGGTTTCTGTTTTATAATTTCCTATTTTCAGAAAAAAAAATTACAAAACCCTAAACCCTAAAATTTTTCCCTATTAAGTCTACCCCTAGGCCCACATCCTTCGTCGTGGCTAGTAGATCTACCCAAGGCCAAGGAAAAGAACAAGAAACTCCAGGAAATACCCCAAATAAGGAAGATATGGCTTCAGATTCTACTGGTTTGGGAGTATCTGAGGTGGTCATCCAACTTCAAGAAAGGGTAAATAATATGGTGAGTAAGAATGACCTCAACAATAAGCCTCATTCACTAGAAGGTAACTTTAAGGATCAAATGACGATGGGGTTTGAATCATTACAGAAGGAGATGATGCTCTCTCTTTCAAGCATGAATAATAACATGAATTCTCGTTCCAGTCACATGGGTTCATCAAGCAATGCACACATAAATCCAAATCACACCAATCAAGGAGGATCCTTCACACATTCTGGTGGATCTTCTAACCAATGGTGTGACATTCCAAAAGTGGAAATGCATATGTTTGATGGAAAGGATACACTTAATTGGATTAACCAAATGGAGAATTTATTTGATTTACATCATATCCCATCAGGACAAAAGGTGACCATGGAATCCTTGTATCTCGAACCTGACTAATTCGTCTGGTATCGATGGTTATGTGATCAAAGGCACAAGAATGGTCTTAGTGTCACTTGGACAGTTTTTACTAAAGAGTTGCAATTGCACTATAGTTATAATGTGTTGGATAATTACTTCAGCCAATTAGCAAAGTTACGACAAAAAAGATTAGTCAAGGATTATGTTCACAAGCTCCAAAACCTATCCTTGTGTGTGGAGAATATTAAACGGAAGGGATTTTGAATGACCTATTTCTTGGGGGTCTTAAGGACAACATTGAACATGAGGTGCATATGTTTAATCCAATTAAGGTTTCTGATTCTGTTATCATGGTATGTAGGGCAGAAAAAACAATTCTACAGTAAAAGGCAGAGTTTCGCTACCATAAAGGACCATAGCACCTTGCCACCATCGTGGTACCCTTGACCCATTTGACTGACACCTCAACAAATTGAAGAAAAAAGAGCAAAAGGGTTATGTTTTAACCTTGACTACAAATATGGACCATGTCATAAATGTGTTGAGAAGAAATTGTTTTACATTGAAGGGACTAATGAGGAGGAAGAAAATGAGGAAACATCAAGTGATGAAGTGGAAAAACTAGAGGAAGACTCTGAAGAACCCCAACCAACTATAGCATGCCATGCTCTATATGGTATTAGCACTCCACAAACCCTTCAGGTTGTGGGTTACCTTAAGAAGCAGAAGGTGACAATATTGATTAATGTAGGGAGCACACATAATTTCATCAATAATATGTTGGCAACAAGACTAAATTGTTTCATCTACCCACCTCCTGAATTTCAAGTAATGATTGCAAATGATGGCACAATCCAATGTTCATGGAAATGCCATAAAATCATACTTATGATGGGTGAATACACAATAGAATCCATTATGTTCGTTATTCCCATGGGAGGGGTTGATATTGTCTTAGGTGTTCAATGGCTCTCAACTTTGGGCACCATAGAGTTAAAGTTCTAGGAGTTGTTCATGCGCTTTCATTCTAAAGGAAGACAACTTGAACTTAGAGGACTACAAGACAAAACTCCTCAAGTGGTTAGTTCTCACCAAATGCAAAAGATTCTTAAAAAGGGGGCTGAATGATTTGTAGTAGACTGTTCTCTATGGAAGTTCAACCACCTATTGCAGTAGCGCATCCTGATCTTCAAAAGCTTATTATTAAACATGCAGTTGTCTTCGAGGATCCTAGAGGATTGCCCCCTGAAAGAGATCATGATCATGCCATTCAGTTAATTCCAAGGAGCTAACCCCCCAATATCAGGCCTTATAGATACCCATATGTACAAAAGAGTGAGATTGAGAAGATGGTTGAGGAAATGTTAGAAATGGGTATTATTTGTCATAGTCAGAGTTCTTATTTTGCTCTAGTGGTGATGGTCTGTCGCAAGGATGGAAGGTGGCGCATGTGTCCAAACTACAGAGAACTTAACAAGTACACTATCAAAGATAAATTTCATATTCCTGTCATTTATGATTTGTTAAATGAGCTACATGGTACAGTTTATTTTACAAAACTAGATCTTTGTTCTGGGTATCACCAAATTAGAGTAAAGAAAGAGGATATTCATAAGACAACCTTTTGAACTCATCAAGGGCATTATGAATTTTTAGTGATGCATTTTGGTCTTACTAATGCACCATCCACATTTCAAAGTTTAATGAATTATGTATTTTGACCTTTCCTACAAAAGTTTGTATTGGTATTTTTTGATGATATCCTCATCTACAAAAAATCATGGAAGAAACATTTTACATCATGTAAATGCAGTCTTGGAAGCCCTCGAAAAACATCAACTACATACCAAACCTTCAAAGTGTTCTTTTGGGGTACAAGAAGTGGAGTACTTCAAGGGCCATATTGTCTCTCATGAAGGTGTTAAGGTGGACTCTCGCAAGATCAAGTCCATGGTGGAATGGGATGTTCCAAGAACCCTCAAGCATTTACGATGTTCATTAGGTATCACAAGGTATTATTGCAGATTTGTAAACAACTACAGTAGTATAACAACACTACTCACAACATTATTAAAGAAAGATTCCTTTCATTGAAATAAGGAAGCTTCTAGGAAATTCAAAAAATTGAAGATGACGACGATGTGTGTCACCCCAGTATTGGCAACCCTAGATTTCTCCAAGACCTTCATAGTTGAATGTTATGCTTCAGGAAATGGTATTGGGGCAGTACTCATGCAAGAAGGACATCCCATAACATTTGAGAGTAGGTAACTAAAAGGAAAGAATTTGTTGAAGCCCACCTATGAGAAGGAAATGATGGCAATCTTACATGCAGTCAAACAATGGAGACCATACTTGATGGGTAGACTCTTCAAGGTAAAAACTGATCATGATAGTTTGAAATACTTCTTGGAGCAACAACTATCTTCGGAAGAACAACAAAAATGGGTCATAAAGATGTTGGATTATGAATTTGAGATTATCTATAAGAAAGGGAAGGAAAACGTGGTCGTTGATGCACTATCTAGGAAGGATGAGACCACAAAAGCATTTTTATGTGTCATCTTTATACTAAAGGTAGATTGGGTAGATCAAGCAAGGGAAGAATGACTGAAAGACGCAGAGATCCATACTCTCATTTAGAATCTCCAGAAAAATTTAACGATATCCAAAAAAATTATATGGAAGGATGATAGATTGTGGTACAAGGACAAGTTGTATTTGTGTAATAACTATGCACTTAAACACCATGTTCTTTCAGAGCTCCACGCTTCTCCACTAGGTGGTCATTCAGGTTATTAAAAAATTATCATAGAGTTAAACAAGATTTCTTCTGGGAGGGGTTAAAAGGAGATGTTCAAAAGTTTGTGGTAGAGTGTTTGGTATGTCAACGTAATAAGGGCGAGACCATTAAGACACTAGGTCTCCTACAACCCTTGTTTATTCCTAGTGAGAAATGGGAAGAGGTATATATGGATTTTATCACAGGATTGCCTAAATCCGAAGGGAAAAGTTTCATCATGGTCCTAGTGGATAGACTTGCCAAGTATGCTCATTTTTGTGTCTTGTCTCATTCTTTCATAGCTAGTACTGATGCCATATATTTTGTAGATACAGTTCAAAATCTCCATGGCACACCAAAAATTTAGTAAGTGATCGTGATATGATATTTATAAGCAATTTAGGATTGATTAGTTCTCTTGTTTAGGTACCCAATTGGCCCAAATTTTACCTTATCATCCCCAGTCATATGGGAAAATTGAGGTGGTTAATAAATGTTTGGAGGTGTATCTTCGATGTTGTACTTCGGATAAACAAGAACGTTGGGTGCAATGGTTGCCACTTGCAGAATGGTGGTATAATACTTCATTTCATACTTCATCAAAAATGTCTCCATTTCTGGAACTTTATGGTTACCATCCTCCATCACTCTGTTGGTTGGATATTTTGTCAAACCAAAATATGAGGTTCAACCACAGTACATGGGATAATATCCCTCCTCAAAGACAGGTGAGGCTGCCTGTTTATTGCTAATCTAAAACACAGTAAATAATATATACAATATTCACACTAATCTAACCATTGGGGGTGGGATGAAATCCCGAAATCCACATTCACACGATTCAAGATATTGCTTTCGTAAGTGAAATAGGTTAGAAACTGTTACAGTGAAAGAAGCACGGTAGAAAAGAAATGGGAGAAACGTATTTTCTTTCGAGTAAACACAGAGCACGAAATAATCATACGAGTTTTAGATCACAGATATAGTGTGGCGAGATAATTAGAAACACTGAGATTCTATGCAAAGAATAGCTTTAAGATCATGAACATAAGAACACTGTCTTAAATAAGATATATTCCACAACACAAAGTCTGCAAAACAATATCAACTTCTATTCTTCAAAATGATTGAAAGAAAACACAAAGTTTTTCTCCTTTCCAATAGCCTCTTAATGCTTCAAAAATTCTCGACCCTTTAGAATGCACAAGCATCCCTTATTTATAACAAAAGAAGCTAGAGATAAAACAGGATAGATCCTGAAAAGTAGCATGCTAACTAGAGTTCAGCTTTGCATGATTCTCACGCAGGAGATCAAGTCAAAGTATGAATTAAAAATATGATAAAACGGAAATAACAAAGACATGTCAATCTAAAAATAGAAATGACATGGGACGTTGGGAATTTATCCGAATCATCATCTTTTGCTTCTTCTTCTTTCTCCTCCTCTAGCTGAGACTGTTTGTTCCGGAACTCTTGGAACTTCCGAATAATGCCTTGCATTTCATTTTCCTCAGGTGCAGTGGAATGATCATTCCACATTTCGCAGGTCTCATGGATATCACTGGCACTGCCGGGAAGCTTTTTCAACCTTTTGCTGAGCTTTCTTAAGGCCTCCAATGTATGTTCAATCCTCACAAACTGACCAATGACTTCAAGGTCGAATCCATCTATAGGTTCATGCTGAACAGTCTCTTGAACTTGTTTGAAGAGATCATCTGCTGATAGGGCACTTGAGTTCCCAACTGACACCTTTGGACAAATCTTTAGCAATTCTTCTTCCAGATCACTTTTCCCATCGATCAATTTATCCCTTGATTCTCTCAACTTGCTGCAGGCTTCGTTGAGGATCTTTACTCTGAACTTGATGGCCTTGATCAGCTGAAAGTGTTTATCTGTATGTGGAAGAACGCCTTCTTCTACCAAGAGATGTGCTGGTATTTGCTTTAGCACTTGGAGAGCTTCACAAGTCAAATCAAGCTGTCCAAGTTCTTCAGTGAATTCCTCATCCATCTTCTCTCCTTCCTTCTAAATCTCTGCCAAGGACTGATGAACTTTCACCACGTCTTGAATTACTTCCTTCCCTTGTTGGAGCAACTTTTGGATCCATTCGTCAACCACTCTTCCTTTTTTGGTAATCTTCTCAATCGTAGGCAACGATGAGAAATCAAATCAGGCAGAAGCAGAAGCAGACGGTATGGATTCCAGGGGTGTTGAGAGTTTAATCAAAACCTCTGTCAACTGCTCCACTTTTTCCTTAAGCTCATTTCTGCTGTCCTTTATTTCTTTCAACTTTTGGCACAGGACGTCTATGGAATCCTTTGCATCTTGCTGCGCCCCTTTTGCTGTCACTTTCCCTAGAGCCACCCTGGTTACCTGGTAATCAGCAGCTGTTACATCATCTCTAGTTTTGTCAGCTGAGGGAGTGGCAATCTCTGCGAACTTATCTCCTGAAGCATCTACCAAAACCCTTGAAACTGTTTTGGGTTTCTTGGCTGATCTCTCAATAGAAGCCTTGAGTGAGCTGAAATCAAAGGCTGGTAGGGGTACAATCACTTTCCTCTTCCTCGGAGTTTGCTCGAGTAGCCATTGTGGTGTATCAGAGGAAACTGCCAATGTTGTAGTAACTGGTATTCTACTCTCAAGGGGAGCAGATTCTACTATTGGAGGGGGAACAACAAGATTCAACGTGGTAGTAGGTGCAATGAATAGAGGCACAGGTTGTGGGGGAGTGTTGGTGATCACTTGGGTTCCAGCAGAGAGGGGTGAGAGCCCAGAGAAAATATTGGCCATGCTTGAAGAAGTGGATGGGGAATGAGGAGGCTGAAGTGGTTGTTGAGGGGGAGGCACAGATTCAGTTTCCAAAGCCTTGAATGCAAGAGATAAGGTCTCTCCATTGTTTTTGAACAATCAGCAAATGGTGAAGCTTCCAAGAGCTGGCTTCCTCCTTCTTCTAAATTAATCTCCCCTATTTCTGGTGGTGTTGGTGATTCTGGCACAACCACCGTTTGAGCTGGAGAGATAATTGAAGAGATTTGTCTTTCTTTCTTCTTCTTGGGAATCTTGATTTTTATAGACCCCCCAATAGATTCCTTGCCCTTCTTCTTTTTGGAGGGCCCCGCTTCAGAAGCAACCAATTTTGGAAACTTGTCATCCTTAAAATTCATCCCCCAAGAGGAGAGCCATTTCTTTGTACGAGCCAGAATTAGGGCTGACCTATCGGTGATAGAGGCTTTTTCGCTGGTTTGACCAATCAATAGGCGGGAAAACGTATCGATCTTCATTAAGCCCATCATAGGACATATCCAACACACTTTCATTGTCAGTTGTGCCATCTGGCAAATCAGAAAGCTCTAGCATCTAAATCTCATCAATAGTTAATCTGCTATGATCTTTTCTGCGAATTGCAACTTCGTTACGCAGATCCACCCAGATATCCTCAATGTCGGGCCTGTGCAGATGTAGGGCTCCATAGGTTCTAAGTACTCCTCGGATGTCAAAACCATCCCGAGACTTCATATGCTTCTTTAGTTTTCTCCTGGAGTTCACATTCAACATATTTTGGCCTTTGCCACTGTTGATCGTACAAGTATATCTCCCAATAAAAATTGGGAAGTCATAGATGCTGCCTTATGCTTGCTCTGTTGGAATTTGTGAAAATCCAATAGCTGTCTGACCAATTCTAGCAATATCAATCTATCCCCTAGATAGCGAGGCAGACGGAAAGGCTCTCCTGAGTACATGACTGTTCGAAGGTAAGTAAACTTCTTGAACTGTAAGAAGATACATCCCCATTTAGATACTTCAGCCCATGCCTCGTCTGAGACCCTTGTCTTTCTCAGCCCTGGGTTCAGCTGGCAGATGTTCTCGTAGAAAAAGGCGTCATTTACCCTCCTAAAATGATCCTTGGACCCCTTCTTCGTTATTTGAGGATAATACTTATAGACTGGATTTTCAAGTTCTGCTTCCTTTAGTCTCGAGCCCGGGATAGCTCCTCATCCCAGCTGCTGCATAGGCCACATATGAGAACATATAAAACTTCATACTCGGTTGACAGGACCGTCGTCATCTGGGAATCAATTTCATCACTGATAAGGAGTTCCCCAGTCAATCCCTTGCTTGTTCTTCTTGATGGTGACCATAAATTGGTACATCCATCCATGAAATAAATTTGATTCCGGCAAGCCAAAAACCCGGCTCAGCAGGGTGATAATGTCGTTGATTTCTTGTATGAAATCCGATCTAGGGATAGTTCTTGGAAATCTAGATATTACTGGTTTTGCCTTGACCAAGAACTTCTTATTGACATCCCTAATGCAATTTTCCTGGTTACTGTCCCAGGCCTTTTGAGCCGACTTGATGTCTAGGGCCCCATACTCTTCAAAATTTGGTAGTTTCAGGAGATCATCAAAATAAGCCCCATCTAGTTTGATAACTACTTCACCAGCCTGATTCCTTACGGAACGAGAAGCTGAGTTGTAGTTGGATGCACACGCCAAAACAAACTCTAGACATTGGGCAGACATGGGGAAGCCTGCTGCAAGGGGCAAGCCACTGTTAGCTAAAGCCACCATCCATGGGGTTTGAGAAGAACTCATCACCCTATTCCAAAAGTCGTCCATATCTATGTTGCCCATTTCAGTATCCCTGATATCATAATTACAGTCGATATATGACGGGGATTCTGGTTTCTTAAATTTATATTTCATCCTGCTAGATTTTTCGGCCTTCTCCTGTGATGAACCAGGATCCGACATGAAGAATATTGGAAGGAGAAAGGCTCGGAACTCCGGAGATGTTGTGCACACTGAAAAACCTGATTGACTGAATGCGTCAGAAGAAGAGAAGAACCCGACACGCAGAAGAAGATATCGGAAAACTTTGAGAACCCGACAGGTCTGATATGTCGGAACCTTGGCGAAACCCGACACTTGCTTTCAATGGCGGAAACAGGAGAAAACCCGGCACCCACTTTCGATGACGGAACTTAGGAGATGCCCGGCACTTAGTGTTGAGGTCAGAATGTTGAGAAACCCCGTCACTTCGAGCTTCCAATGTTCTTCAGACTTTTGAATCTGCAACACAACCTTCAAAATCCGGGAAACAAAAACAGAGTCTTTCCTTTGAATTTCTACATACACAACTTCCTTTCTTTTTTGTTATTCATATTCCATACATCATGCATATAATTAAGATTTGGAAGGAACAACACCAATTGATAATCCCAAAAAGAGAATAAACCCTAAAAACCCAAAACCCTTTCCAAAACAACACAGAAAGAAGAAGGAAGAAAAACCCTCAACAACTGGCAAGAAATTGGAAAGAAAATACACGCAGTCGATCTAGAAAAGTCAAGAATAAAGAAGGAAAGAAGAATACCTTTGATTCGAGACAGGTAAAATCGAAAACAAATGATCCAGTCTAGTAACGCGAGTTTGCGGGTTTTGGGAGCGGAAGAGCATGCGAAAAATCCACGAATTAAAAATATGAATGGTAAGAATGACGTGGAAATCCACGTATTTATAAGAAAATCAGTAATAAATACACTTCAGCTCGGCACGTGCCAACTCACCGACCACTCGGCATGAATGCCACGTCAGAAAGTTGGAGGAGTCCAAAAACCCGACACGAGGAGATTTAGTGCATTTCGGGTTTCGGGCTTCGGAAAACACGGAGCACCCAACATGTTTTGAATCATGAATGTTCCGATGCATTGAACTTCCGAAAACCCGATTACAAAGGATTGAGCGGACTTCGGGAATCGGAGAACATGGCGCATAAAACATGTTTTGGAACATGAATGTCCCGATGCTTTAGAGTTCCGAAAACCCGAATACAAAGGATTGTCTTAACACAAGGCGGGTCTCGGGTTTCAGAAGTCATGCGACACAAAGCATGTTTTAACTCAAGAATGTTTCGATGAGTTGAATTTCCGAAAACCTGATTACAAAGGATTTTCTCATTGCAAGGTGGGTTTCGGGTTTCAGAGGTCATAAGACATAAAGCATGTTAAAACTTATGTCAAGCTGTTAGTAACACCCGAAAACCCGATTTTCTCTAAAAGAGGTCATGATGCAAAATCACTTCAAAAATTTTGTAGGGGTTATCCGATCGTTTCGTTGTGAACTCAAAACGGGGATAACACACTCATATCTAGCTTGAAATTCAAACCAGAGGTGAGAGCAGTCAAAGATCACATTCAGCATCAACATGAGGTACTCTCTAGTCTTAGAGAAAATTTGGCACAGGCACAAAACCGTATGAAGCAACAGGTTGATCAACATAAGAGTGAGTGACACTTTGAAGAGGGAAACTTTGTTTTTGTAAGGTTACAGCCATATAACCAATTATCCTTGAAACAATAGAAAAAGGATAATAAGCTTGCTCCTAAATACTATGGTCCTTACCAAGTTTTGTAGAAAATTGGTAGTGTGGCATATAAGCTAGAGCTCCCTCCAGGAAGTAGAATACATCAAGTCTTCCATGTTTCTTACTTAAAGAAAGTTATTAGGCAACACATTTCCACCCAATCAGTGCTTCTGGAACTAGACGAGGAAGGAAGGATCATATTGGAACCTAAAGGCATTCTTTAGACATGCACCAAAAGCCTGAGGACCAGAGTCATTACTGAGTACCTAATCAAGTGGAAGAATATGAATATTGAGGATGAATCATGGGAAGATGAAGCATTCATGTAGTAGCATCTAGGGCTTCCCAACATTGGGGAAAATGTTACTTTGAAGGGTAGGGGCATGTTATGCCCTTAATTATATATCTTATATGGGATGGATATAGCCGACTTGTTGCTATCATAACTTAATATCATGATGTATCTCTTTTATATATGATCTATTATCATTGGTTGGTTGGCCTTGTTGATGGCCATAGCATAGGAATAGTATAAATAGGGGTTATAGGTAGTGGATGATCATTATATTGAGTATTTGAGTCTTATTATATGTTCTGGAGGTTTCCCCCTTGAAGTGGTCAAGCTATTATAATTTCATATTGAGAGAATTTATTTGTAATATTGTGTTATTTGGTGTTCTATTGCTGGTGATAATCATAATTAATCAAGTAATTTCATTACAGTAGGTTAGAGGTTTGTGAGGAAGGAATGGGTTGTTTTGTTTTTTGTTTACTGATGGGTGGAGGTTTCTTGACCATGTGGAGAAGCTGAGATCCTAAGATGGATGGGACAGGTGCAGGTGTGATTGTCACAACCAGGGTATGAGCTCTATGGGTTTGGTGCTTCTTTTTGGGTGTCAGAGTAGGTGTGGTAATTTTTTTGGAGGATGTAGCTAAATCTAGTTTGATAGGTGGATGAGTAAGGCTAGTGGTTGGGGTGACCCCTATAGTGGTAATAGGTTTAGTTGAGGCAAATGTTGTAGGTATGGGTTTGGGTTTAGGTGTAGGTTGAGTTATGGGTAAGGGTGTGGTAGGAGCTATAACAGGTGTCGTGGAAGGAGTTATGATAGAGGTGGTTGTGTTCGGTTTGATTGGTTGAAATATTTTTGGGTAGATAGTGAAGGTATCAATAAGTGACCTCTTCATCTACGTTGAGACATGAAGCAAAAGGCATCCCCATAGTAAGGCTCTATCCACATAATCTAAGTGATCGGCCAAATGTGAGAATGACACATCTATAGGTGGAGTTAATGAGAACCTAATGGAAATTCCCGTAAAATGTGTCTTAGAGACAGGAAATTGGCTAGCTTCAGCTTTTTTGGGTAAGAGAGCCGAAAGTAGGTTTGCAGGATTTTAGGTATTAGATGGAGAATGCTCACCAAGAGGTAATGGTATCTCAACTGGGTCTATGATAGGTGGAGGAGATGATGGGTGCTCCTCTATGGGTGGAGGAGGTAATGGGTTCTCTGCTATGGGTGAAGGAGGTACTATGGGTAAATGATCTCTAAGTGGAGAATCCAGGGGTGAGATGGTCTCGATGTTTTTGGTTGGATATTTTTCAAGACAAAATATGAGGTTCAACCATAGTACATGGGATTGAATCCCTCCTCAAAGACAGGTGAGGCTGCCTATTTATTACTAATCTAAAACACAGTAGAAATGATATGTACAATATTCACACTAATATAACCATTGGGGATGGGATAGAATCCCAAAATCCATATCCACAGTAGATGGGTATATTACTGCTTTTGAAGTAATATGAATTAGAAAGAACACACAATGGAAAGGAAAGTGATGGGGATGTATTTTCTTTGGAGCAAACACAGATCATAAAATAATCATATGAATTCTAGATAACAAATGTAATGTAATGTTTGAAATGATTTAAAATTATTGAGAATGATAGAAAAATAATAGCTTAAGATCCTAAACATAAGAACAATATCTTAAGAGAGATGAATCTCACAACACAAAGTTTGCAAAAATTACATCAATCTCTATTCTTTGAATGATTGAAAGAAAACACAAAGCTCTTATTCTTCACAATAGTTCTCAATATTCCAAAAATCTCAACCCTTTGGAATGCATAAGCATCCCTTATTTATAATAAAATAGTAGAGAGAAAATAGGATAAACCCTAGGAAATAGTCTTTAACAAGAGTTCTATTTTGCTTGACTCTCACGTAGGAGACCAATTCAAAATTTGCTTCCTATGTGACGAAACAGAAATGAAAAAGACATGTTGATTTCAAGATTGAAATGACATGTTGCATTGTGCCTAGTATAAATCATCATCTTTCTCTTCTTCCAACAAATCCTTCTGGTTTTGAAATTCTTAGAATTTTTAGATTATACCTTGCATTTCATTTTCATCCGGTGCGATGGAATGATCACTCAGAACTTTGCATGTTTCCTGAGTATTGCTAGCATTGTCGAGAAGATTTTTTCAATTTCTTGTTGAGTTTCCTCAGGGTCTCCAAAGAATGCTCAATTTTTACAAACCTGTCAATGACTTCCATACTGAATCCGTAAGTTGGCTCATGCTGAATTGATTCTTGGATTTGTTCATAAAGATCATCGACATGCAGGATACCCGAGCCTTCACTCAACACTTTCACACAAATTTTTACCAGCTCTTCTTCCAGGTCATTCTTGCCATCGACCAATTGGTCTCTTGATTCTCTCAGTTTGCTGCAAGCTTCGTTGAGAATATTTATTCTGAATCTGATGGCTTTGGTCAGCTAGAAATGTTTATCCACATGTGGGATGATGCCCTCTTCAACCAAGATGTGGGATGGAATTTGTTTCAGCGTTTGGAGAGCTTTGAAATTCAACTCCAGGTTCCCGATTTCTGAAGAAAACTCATCATCCATCTTTTCTCCATCTTTCTTTATATCTTCCAAAGATTGATAGACTTCCACAGTATCTTGGATTACTTCTTTTCCCTACAAGATCAGCCTTTGGGTCCATTCATCGACCACTCTCCCCTTTTCATTAATCTTTTCAATCATGGGTACCGATGAGAAAATTAACCCGATAGGAGTAGAGGATAATGGTGCTGACTCAGGGGGCTTTGAGAGCTTAAGTAATACTTCAGTCAACTGCTCCACTTTCTCTTTAAGCTCATCCCTACTTTCCTTTGTTTCTTTTAACTTTTGACATAACACATTTATAGCATCCTATGCATCTTGTTGTGCTCCTTCTACTGTTACATTCCCTAGATCGACCCTAGTTATCTGATAGTCAGAGGCCACTATGTCCTCTTTGGTCTTATCAGTTGTGGGAGTGTTGGTCTCTACAAACTTATGTCCCAAATCATCCACTAAAACCCTTGAAACTATCTTGTGTTTCTTGGCTGATTTAGTAGTAGAAGCCTTGAGTGAACTAAAATCAAAGGCTGGTATGGGAACTACCACCTTCCTTTTCCTTGGAGTCTGATCAAGCAACCATTGAGGCATGTTAGAGGAAGTTACTATTGTTGCAGGTGTTTGGGTCATACTTGTAGGTGGAGGAAGACTTACTGATGAAGTGGGAACAATCACAAGTGTGGTAGTGGATTCAGTGAAAAGAGGTGTAGAAGAAGGAGGCATATCTATAGTCACTTTAGTTCAGTAGAGAGAGGTGAGAGTCCAGAGAAAATGCTGCCCATGGCTGATGAAGAAGAGGAGGTGTAAGTGGTTGAGAAAGAGGAGGTGGAAGTGGTTGTAAAGGAGGAGGTGGAAGTGGTTGTGAAGGAGGAGGTATAGCTTCTGAAGCCAAAGCCTAGGAAGTGAGGGATAAACTTACTTTTGTTAGGAAATCAGCAAATGGTGAAATCTTAGGTTCACTCACCTCTACCTCCAAAGAGATTTCCCCTATTTCTGGTGGTGTTGGTGATTCTGGTATGTTCACCATTTCAACTAGAGTGGCAATTGAAGGGGCTTCTTTTTCTCCTCCCTTCTTGACAAATTTGACCTTTATAGGCCTCTTAGAAGAGCTCTTGTCCTTTTCCTTTTTGGAGGGTCCCACTTCCAAATCAACCCACTTTGAAAACTATCTTCTTTGTAACTCATTCCCCAAGAGGTGAGCCATGCCTTAGTGCGTGCGAGAATCAGAGCTGATCTATCTACAATAGAAGATTTTTCACTGATAGACCAATCAATAGTTGGGAAAACATATTGATCCTCATTCAGTCCATCATATGAAGGATCTAGAACAATTTCATTGTCACCAGTACCTTCTGGGATGTCAGTGAGCTCGAGTGTCTAAATTTATTCAAGTGTTAATCTGCTATGATCCTTTCTACGGACAGTGACTTCATCATGAAGATCAACCCAGATGTCTTCTATGCTAGGCACGTGCAGGTACAAGGTTCCATATGACTTAAGAACTCCTCGAAAGTCAAACCCATCTTTGGGCTTCATGTGCTTCTTTAACTTGTCCTGAAGCTTGTGAACTATGTTCTTGGATTTTACTACCACTGTGTAGGTATACCTTCCAATAGAAATTGGGAAGGATATGGAGGCCTTGTGCTTACTCTGTTGAAACTTATGAAAATCCAACAATTGCCTGACCAACTCCATTAGGACCAGTTTGTCTCCTGGATATCTGGGTAGTCGGAATGGATCACCCGGTACATGACCACTCAAAGATACGTGAAATTCTTGAATTGTAAGAAGACACAACCCCATTTTGAAACTTCAGCCCATGCCTCATCAAAGACTCTTGTTTTCCTCATTTCAGGGTTCATCCTACAGATGTTCTTGTAAAAGAAAGCATCATTTACTCTTCTAAATTGGTCCTTGGACCCCTTCTTTGTTAGCTAAGGAAAATACCGATAAATGTGTTCAGCTACCTTGTTCCCCTTTGTGTCCAATCTGGGATAATTCCTCATACCAGCTGCTGCATAAGTGACATATGAGGACATATAAAATTTTCCTGTAGACAAAATTGTTTTCATCTGGGAGTCTATCTCATCACTGATAAGACTACCCCAATCAATCCCCTATTGATTCTTCTTAATGATGACCATGAATTGGTACATCCATCCTTGGAAAATATTCGACTTGGGAAATCTAAAAACCTGGCTCAGCAAAGTAATGATATCATTGATCTCTTGAATGAAATCACTTCTAGGAACAAATCTTGGAAACCTAGAGACAACCTACTTAACTTTGATCAGGAAATTATTATTGACATGTTTAATACAGTCTTCTTGGTCTTTGTCCCAGGATTTCTAGGCTGACTTGAGATCTATGTCTCCATACTCCTCAAAGTTAGGAAATTTGAGGAGGTCAACGAAGTAACCTCCATCCAACTTGACTACAACTTCTCCCACTTGATTTCTCACTGAACGAGAAGTAGAGTCATAATTCAAAGCACATGCCAAGATGAACTCAGGGCATTGAGTAGACATGGGGAATCCTGTTGTAAGAGGGAGGCCACATCCGGATATTGCTCTCATTTAGGAGGTTTGGGAAGAACTCTTGACTCTATTCCAAAATTATTCCATGTCTACATTTCCGAGTTATGTATCCCAGATGTCATAATTACAATCAATGTAGGAAGGGGACTCCACCTTCCTAAATTTGTATTTCATCTTCCCTGATTTATCAGACTTATCTTGTGATGAACCAGGATCTGACATGAGGAATCTTGGAGGAGGAATACCTTGATAACCTCTAGTTTGAACACTTCGGGTTTGACAACTTGTTTAACAACCTCACAGACCCGATGTACTGTTGAGTGTGTCGGGGGTTAGGCTTTGTCAAACACTATGCAAAACTCGATACACAGTTGAATGTGTCGGATGATATTAGATGTTGTACACCTGTAGAAACCCATTGCACTGTGGAAAATGGATGATGTCGGACACACTGGAAGACCTGACACAAAGGAAAATTGATTTCAATAGATGTTATATGTCTGGAAAGCTTCAAGACCCAACACACTACAGAATTTATAAACTGTAAAACACCCTGTAAAAACCTGAAGATAAGGGATCGGGTTTTTGAGATGTCCAGACATGAAATTTTCCCACCATTTCAATAGTTAAGATATTTTTCTTCTTCTCTTATTTTAAAATACAAAAGGCATATTATTAGGAATATAATAGACAAACACCCTAAGGGTGAACTTTTAAACAATGATTTCCATTGGAATATCACTCAAAAGAAGAAGAAAAACCCTAAACCCTAAACCTAAAAAAGAAAAATAGGAAAGGAAGGAGAAGATGTAGACACCATCATAAAAAAATTTCAACAAAACATCGCACGCAAAAGGCAGAGTAACTACCTTCAGCAAATTCAAAAAAAATTGAAAATGTACCACGTAATCGAGCACAAGATCAAATCAGGTTTTGAAGCTGAGAGAGCATACAGGAGAAAAATCCATGCAACCAAAAGCACAAAAGGTAAAAATGATGTGTAAATCCAGCTATTTATAAAGACCCTACATTTATTACATCTCACTTGACACATGTGCCAACTACCCTACAACTCGGCATGAATGCCATGTCATCATGTTTAGATTGTCTAGAAACCCGACACAAAGCATGATATGTCAAGATGCTTAAAGGTTCTGCAAACCCAACACAAGGAAGTTGATATGTCAAGATGATTGAAGGTTCTACAAACTTGACAAAAGGGATTTGATATGTCAAGATGCTTGAAGATTCCGCAAACCCGACACAAGGGAGTTGAATTAGGTTTTGAGTTTCGGAAGTCATGTGACATGAAACATGTTTTTGATCACGCATGTTTCGATGCTCAGGAGTTCCGAAAACCTGACACAAGGGAGTTGAATTGGGTTTCAGGTTTCGAGAAACAATGAGCATCTTGTATGTAAATAACATGTTTGCATGTTGTTGAAACCTAAAAACCTGAAATACTCTTCAAATGGGTATTCTAGTCAATTTTTTCAAAAATTTCTATGGTTATCCTCATTTTAGCTGGAATCACTAAAATGGGATAACAGAGGTTAGCGGAAGACTCCTCCATAGGTGATGAAGGAGATGAAAGAAGTTCCTCTATGGGTGAAGGAACAGGGGAGGTTGGTTTTGATGCAGAAGGAGGATTTCAGGCTAGGATTTCCTCTATGGAAGGAAATTGAGGTAATTGGGAGGCGACAGGTATGCCATTAAAGATAACGTGGACCTCGTGGTAATGGGTATCATGAGTTGAGGTCTCATCGGTTTGATTAGACGAAGGGGCATGGTTGGGAAATGGTTTCTTGATGATGTGTAGGTTTTGGTTGGCAGGTGCATTAGGATTATCAATGATTAACTCACCTTTCTCAAGCATTTCTTGGACAATATTTTTGAAAGTGATGTAGTTTATTTCATTTTCTTTATACCATGAGGGCATGAGGTTATTAGGGTCAAAACCAGTATGTGGTTTTATAGGTGGGAGGGTGATGGCTCCAGATTTGATAAGATTTTCTAAGACAGAAGAGTAAGGTTCCCTAATTGGGGTATATTTCTGTTGCTCTCATTTGAATTGAAAAGTTTGGATGGGTGAGAGATTAGATGAGGGGGTAGCCTGATTTGATGGATGTGCTGGGCCATCCTTGAGTAATATTGTGTTAGTAGTGCCCTTAGCTTTTGAATAATTGTTTTGTGGTTTGGAAGAAAAAGAGGTATCATTTGACTTGAATGCTAAATTCTTATTGCGTAATTAGATTTTCTTCTCTTTGATGGCCTGAATCTCTAACTTTCGTACCATAGTGAACACTTCATAGAATGTTTGGAAGGTTTGGACCTGTAAGGTCGGTGAGATATGTCTAGCATAAGCCCATGTGAAGAGCTTGATGAGTTCTTTTTGGGGCAGTTGGAAGGTGAGTTGGTTGATCAGGCTATGCCAGCAAGTGATAAAATCCACGATAGATTCATCCTCATACTGACGCGTGGAGTATAGATTGGTCATGGTAACCTTCTTGACGATATTGATAGAGAAATGATCCAAGAAGGCTTGGGCTACCTGATTGAATGAGAATATGGAGTGTCTAGGTAACCCACTATACCAATCTAATGCAGGTCCAGCGAGGGACATGGGAAAGGTTCTCAAGAGCAAGGCATCATCCTGAGTGATCAGATAACACCTGTGTTTGAATGACCACAAATGCTGCTATGGGTCTTCTTTGCTATTGAAATGATTGAATTTAGGCATTTCCTAATGCACAGGGTATGGGCAGATAGGAATGGATGGATGGATGGGATCATTGCAAATCTCATCATAAGTGAGAGTGTTGCGGGAGCAGAAAACTGATGCCTCTAATGTTTGCATCTTGTCCAACATCAATTTGATTAGGTTGTCGATGGATTGTGATGATTGTGTTCCTCTTATAGCGTGAGAGGGTTGCTTTTGGGCATATAACAGGGGTGACACTCAAGTGTATGGGGCTGCCATGTAGGTTGATTGAGAGGAAGGCATTGAAACAGGGGTTATGTACCCAGAGTGAACAATGAATGAAATGGGAGGTTGTTGGTAGTATGTATAGGGATGTGGAAGGTTCGTGGTAACCCTAGTGGAAATATGGGCTAACGATTGTGGAATGGAAAGGACCACATTCTGAAATGGGGTAGGGATTGCCAACATAGGAGGTGGTAATGTAGTTACTAGTATGTGTAAGAGATTAGGTGTGGATGAGGTTGTGTATGGGGTAGTTGTCGAGGGTATGGTGGATGTAATGGGTGTCACGAAGGTGGCATATGCGGCAGTCATAGTGAGTATAGGAACTAACTACGAAATTACTTGAGGTAAGGTAGATGTGGGTAGCACCGAGCCAAATGGGGCTGATGCGGGAGTGGGAACGAGAGTTAGGGGGTAGATACAGGCATGCCGTATATCAACTAACCCGAGGCATCTCAAGTGGATGAATGGGAAAGGTAAAACTGCAAAGCGACAGGGTTTTGATCAAGGAGTCGTGTAAACTCATCATCTCCGGTAGCGATAGTAATAGGTTAGATGGGATCCATGGCTGGTGATAAAATGAAAGGTGGTAAAGGACTAGGTGGAAGTGGTTTACAACTGGCATGAAACACAAGTGAATTTGCTTGTCTTTGAGTCACTACCATGTGAAATAGTACTGATCAGGTAGGGCTACTTCTCTATAAATGACACAGAACATCAGGAACAGGAAAATCTGGTGGAAAAAATTGGATTAGGTAATAAATGATGGTTGGAATGTGAAATAGGCTAATCGATGCTAGTTGGGGCAAAACAACACCGGTGAGGGGTAACCATTGCTGGTCACTGTAGAAAATGGACAGTGAGTGAAAACCTAAGCAGAAGGTAAAATATGTCAGGTATGCCAAATCTGATGATGTTTACAACGTCAATGGGTATGATTCTAGTGACAGGGACTGTGAAAAGTGGAAGAAAATGAATAAAATTTCCTTTTTTGTAGGTTAACAAAAATACCTAGAACTGACATTGGTTGGGTATAACCGATGGTGGTCAGAGGGTAACTGACAACGGTTACTATGAAATTGAAACATTGATGAAAAAAAGTGGTTGTGAATTACAATCTGATGTAGAATTAGACCTAGAATTCTGAGAATGATGATGATATGGCCCAGGCACACTCACGTGAAGCCATAATACACTAGCTGTGATGAGGAGTGTGTAAGGATGAGTAAAAAAATGAAGAACATGATCTCTCACCTCAAAACACAAGCCAAGCTGAAACACTAACAACAATGCGATCCTAGGAGTGCCCTTTTCTATTATGTTTGTTTAGCTTATGCTATTTAGGGACTGACACATGAATAGTGAAATAGAGTTTTTTGGTGAGGAGGGCTTCCTACAAAGAAGGAGATCTAAAAGGTGAGGTTTTAGGTATGCTATGGTGGGGGTGGGATTTTCTCTGAAGTATGACTTGACAGAGCAGTGAGTTGGGTGCCCACTGTACCGTGATCATGTGATCACCTACAACTTCTTCCACATAGGAATTTTTTTAAGAATTTGTATATTTGTATTTTTTTAGGCTTAGTAAGACTCAAAGAAAGATAAAAGGAAAGAAGTGTTTTTCTAAGATTTGTTTGTATACCATCAGCTGGTCATGACTTCCAGCGTATAGGTTGCCCTCAATTAATGTGAGCTAATGCGATAAATAAAAAAGCAATGCACTTATTTTTAAACACAAATCGAAGTGTGAAGTTGGATGACACAAAGATATGAAGAGGAATAGGGATTCTCTTTCACTATAATGCAGAAAACACGAAGAAATGGTTCTTTTTAATTACACCAAAAGAAAGGTTTCCTTTAGAGAAAATAGAAAGAAAAGGTGGGTTACCAAGGAAGAAGATTAATGTGTATGCTTTTCAGAAGGGAAACAAACACACAATTTTTCCTAGGAATGAATGAAATGGAAGGAACCTCGGATGGGTGCCACTGGGCATGCCAAAATGTTTCACCTATTTCTAGATCATTTCTTTGAAGTATTGACAAAACAAATAGGGTAACGAGCATAGGAGGAATACCTATTTAAATGATGGTTGATGGGTTGTTGCACACGTATGACTTCTGAATCCACAGATGATTTGAGAACTTCCTTTTGGATAGGAGGAACTACCTGTAATAAAAGAAAGACCACTAGAAGGAATTAAACAATATGTGTAGTGAATTACCTAGTGTATGCCAGATCCGGGAAGTGTGATACTTCCTAGATGGTCGTCAGTCCACTTTTTAAAACAATTTAATGTTGTAAACAAAGTAAATCCTATTGTAATTTGAAATGATTTAGGTATCTCACTTAAAACACAATACGAAATAGATCTAGTCTAACAGGCTAAGCTAGAATAGGATCCAAAGGTCAAGTAACTGGTTCTGGGTCTCTACAGGTCTAACAGAGGTCTCAGGTAAATCACATGTGGATGAGGGTGAGGTGAAATTAGGTGGTTAGGTCTCTTATCTGGGTTGTATGGACAAATATAGAGACTGATATCGGTTAAGGGTGAATGATGGTGGTTAGGTGTAACCAATGCCGGTTATTGTGGAAATATAGGAATCCCAAAGAACAAGCTTTGGGTCTCCTTTGTGATTGCACAATGGATTTTGGTTGCTCGGGATGAGGTATTGGGTGATTTAGGTAGGATTTAGTAAGATTTTAATGGATATATGGAGGCGGAAGTGTTGGAGAAGGTCAATAGGTTGCTAGGTAAACAATAGATGATAAAATAATGATGAAATGAAATAAACCTGAGAGGTATGATGCTATACTTACTTGGATTCTAGTCATGGATGTCTTTGAGTGAGGGATGACGGTGCCGATGAGAGGTTTGAAGGCTACAAGTGATCACCAACTGAAGGAAAGCTTCTGCATGGGCTGCATGTACATTTCTCCTTGTTTGGTTAGATCAGATCATGGCTAGGATGGTTGTGCAAGAGAAAGTGCTTGATCTCGTTCCTTGCATGCATGTTCTCTTTGGAATTCACTCTCTGAAGATGTTTTATCTCTCTGAGATGTGTTAATGCTCACCAACCTTTTTCCAATGTTTTCCAACCTTCGTTTTCAACTTCCGACCTTGAGAATAAGGTTGTTTTGGGGTTAAAAGGGGAACCGATGGCGGTTCTGGCTTAACTGGTGATGGTTAGGGGTAATCAGTGTCGGTCAAGGCAGGATTTCCTAGGTTTACTAAAATACGGAGATCCTCTTGATTTCCTCAAATCTTGTGTCATTAACCCGTGGATTAGACTGGGAGCTTCTTGTAAGCATGCAGGAATGTGGTTAGAGGAAATGTAGGCATTGATTTTTAGGTTTTGGGTAAGTCTTAGTTAGTTATGGTAACTTACTAAGAATAGGTCTTAGGTTGAGTTGGCTTGATGAGGTGTCTAAGTGAATTGTATGTGTGGGTATTATTTAAATTAAGATATTTAAATAATAAATATAGTGAGAATAATGAATTAATTTAATTACATTAATTAAATTAATATTAGTGAGGTGAAAGGGGCCATGGCTAGGTGAATGTGATGAAGGGTGTTTATTTATCGAGGGACCAAAGGGGAGTGTGACCTAATTTTAGTGTCTACAAATGGTAAATATTTTAAGAATAAAAAAGTGAAAGCACCATGCCAAATCTTCTACATACACAAAAATTGGTGAACCACCTATTACCCTCAAGGTAGTGGATAGCAAGAAGCCTCAAACAAGACTTTTTTTTGTATCATGGAGAAGATGGTTAGTAAAATTGGCCACAATTGGAACCTACAAATTCATCCTACCCTTTGGGCTTACAAGCCATCCATCCACACAATTACTGGTGCAACTCCATATTACCTTTTTTGGCACAAAGGCCATTTTTGCCCTTGATATCAAGCTTCCTTCTTTACACATATCCTTAGAGATTATTTGGATAAAGAAGAAGACTATTGGGTGGCTAGGCTAGCAGAGATGGAGCTACTAAATGAAAAGTACCTCAACAAATTGAATCACCTTAAATGGTATCAAATATAAGAGTGTAGGAGCTACAAAAAATGCATCATACCTCATACACTTGAGGTAGGAGACCTTGTTTTGAAAGAGAGTAAGTTCAACACTACAAAAGAGTGAGAGAAGAAAGGAAAGTTTGAACCTAACTGGTTAGGACCATATGTTGTGGTGGCTAAGTTTGGTTCATGTGCATATAAAATTTCCTATCCTGATGGTAATTAACTTTAGGAACTCATGAATGTAATTCATCTCAAGATTTTCCATGCCTAAGCATGGGAACCTATCGAAAATAAAAAAATAATTAAAAAAACATAAAACAAAAAAAGTAAAGATAAATAAATTCATCCAAGTGTGAAAACCATGTAATTGTGGCACTTTGGACATGTCCTTTGGTGAAAACTAATTTCTGGTGCCATAGAAGATTTCATTTTTTGTAACATTCCCAATTTAGTACATTAGAAAAAGATTTTTTTTTTTTTTGATAAGTGCTTCCTAGTTCTAAATACATAATTTAGAACTCACATATCATAACAATCATTCTTATAATAGGTAACCATATGTAGATATAATGACTCGGTGTACTACCGATCTATTCATTCCATGACTCGGTGATCTACCGATCTATTCATGAGTATCATAGAGTTGGAATTTTTCTTTTAACACTTCACTCTTGTGGTTCTCTTCCCTAATCTGGGATTTTAGAATGCTCTATCCAAGGAACCTATCTGAATAATTTTTACCACTATTCATCGGCATCACGTCCCTCAGACTAGGTGACATAGGACAACGCAATCAGCAGCTTACGATACTTTGGCCAAAGATTTGAAACATACTGTTCGTATCTCATATTCCTTAACGGCATACTCGTCAATCTGGAATGTGTCCTTCACCCCACTCCGATGTTAATTAGAATGTCTTATACTCACTTCTGTCAGCCTCCCCTATCCCAAGTCATTCACTCAGGAATGGATTAATAACATGACAACGTTATAAGGATGCTCTCGAGGACTAGGGTAAGCTGACATACTGGGTCAACCCTAGTTAACCCTATGTGTCAAGGTACCCCGAGTCTCCAAGGGCAGCCCCATAACATGACAATGTTCCTAACCAGTCCCAGAGTAAAAAATTGTTTGAGTTTAAGGTGTAAATCTTAACGATCAATGCAAAGGGTGTCGCCATAAGTCATCTGAATTGTTGTATCCTCAAGATGATCCTAATCTTCTCGAAGGTACAACCCTGCAGTTGACATGTGCCGTCATCCTACAAAACCACCTCAGAAAGATTTACTTAACTTCAAGGTGTTACTTACGATGAGTTGAAATTATACTTTAAGACTCTCCTATCTGGGTAGTCTTTTCCCAACCCCTAGGTTCCTCACCTCTGAGTTGCCTTACTTATTTAAGATCCATTTCACAGAGAGAAGTTTAATAAAATTTTAGATCTCGTCAAGGAGATCATTGATTCACAATAATCTTAATCAACGAAATTGGGCAGTAGCCCTAAGCCCTCTTCATAAGGATGCTAACTGTACCCATATCAGTTTATATCAGTTCTCAAAACTGAAATATATTTTACTTATTATTATTAAGATATAGTGATTTAAAATCATCAGTTACGTTGTCTTGACTTAGATCATGGATAGGAAGTAATAGATTACTCTTCCTGTTTCAGCTACCTATTGATGTAGTTTTAACCTTAACTTCCCGTAAACAATGAACTAATTTTAGAAATTTAGCCTTATTCAAAACATAAAAGAATTACTAATCATTCACGAAGTATTCAGTCACATAATCTTTACAAGGCCTACTTAGAGAATCCAAATAACTCTATGGTATAAAATAATAAAAATGCACTTAAAATAAATCGAACCTAAGAAGATCAATTCCATCAATTAAAAATGCAGCCACATAAGTAACAATTTTCCCCTTTTCATTTATTTCCAAGCCACACAATTACAACTTATGCACTTCGGCATATTGGATACAATACTCAACAATAAAAGAACAACTTTCTTACTATAGTACAATTAGAGATATCAAATAGGAATTCATCATAAAACTAGATTAAACAATCTGAGTATCATATCAGATCTGCGTGCCTTTATTACTTACAATGTCCATCTGCAAAATTGCTAGCACAGGTCAGTTCTATGAACTGAGCATGATAAGCAATAATTCTTAAAACAATTGCATTCTACCAATTGCTCTCATTAAAGAACTTGTTTAAATGAAATCATTTCTTCAAATCCTTAAACATGAATCAGGCTAATCATCTTTCTACAATTCTAACATGACTTTAACGCATGACTCATATTATAACTGCCAATTAAACCTAAATATTTTTCAGATGATTCATCATATATATAATAGACTAAGAAGAATAAAAATGAATCCAAAACATCCATTCATCTGAATCCCAAGGACAGCAATAATGCAACAAATTATTCCATTCAAAAATGAATATCCTATCAATTCGTGTATCCAACAAGTATGTTTTTTTTTAAACAATTCCGCAAAGGCAAATTATAACATCCAGCAAGCTCAACTGACGGGATCTCTTTATAATCATAACAATATTTCAATGGTATTGACAAGTACACCAACTTATACTGCAATACAATTTTTACCAGTCCCTCTAAACAATTTAACAGTCTTTTCTTCTTAAGCCCATACCGTAGAGTTCACATAAGGATACAAAAGAAGAAAGCACTCAAAGTTTCTAGACAAGGAGAGAATATTTTCTTATTCCTATTGTTATATAACAAAATATACTTTACAGCTTAGGAGAAAGAAACAGAGGTAATAAGATTTCCATTCCAATCATGTTCAGGACTGTACCGACTTCTCAAGAATAACACATATACATTCAAGCTTGAATTCAATAAGGAAGAAGAGAAGGAAAGAAAATCAACACACATTCCTTCCAAATACAAACCTGATTTCCATCCATGCAAACCCAGGATTACCCATATGTTAATAAACATCAGAGTTCCTCAAAGCAAGATTTCTCTCGGTCAGGATGTGTTCCAATTAACCAAGCAAGGTCGTAAAGAAAAAAATAATCACATTAATATTTCATCATATACAGAATCTATATTTATTGACCATCCAGACCCTTTTTACAGAGGTGTAGGCTCAAATATAACATACATTATACGCATGTGACTAAATCAATCGAGATCAAAAGAAGAAACTACAGTTTCATCAAAATTCAATTATAAAATCACCTGTAGCTATTAAGCAATACAAGAGTTCTTGCGACCAAGTAATAATCAATAAAACAATCAAATTAGACCCAACAATTCTTTCCATGTCATTCCTCAAACATGACATTACCCAACGCCATCGCCTGTCATGGCAGAGTTAGGAACTCATTACCTCAGTCGAACAAGAGACTAGGTAACATCATAAATAGAAGTCGAACCCATAAACAAACACAGTAAATATTTCAGCAGTGTCGAATCCATACGAATAAACAACAAACATTTCAACTGAATCGAATCCATATGAATAAATAGCAAACATTTCAACTAAATCGAATCCATATGAATATACAACAAGGGCTTTAACAGAAGTTGAGCCAACTCATAAACACATCAATGACTTCAACAGGAGTCGCATTCACATGAGAACACTACAAGGACTTCTACAGAAGTTGTATCTAACAAGTATTCACAACAAAGGCTTGAACAGAAGTTGAAATCATATGAAAACATTGCAAGGACTCCAACAGAGTTGTTTCCAACAAGTATTCACAACAAAGGCTTCAACAGAATTCAAAATCATGTGAAAACATTGCAAGGACTCCAACAGAGTCATTTCCAAGAAGTATTCACAACAAAGGCTTCGACAGAAGTTGAAATCATACAAAAACATTGCAATAATTTTAACAAAAGTCAATTTATAAGTATGCTTAGAAAAGATTCAATCTAAAGTTCAAAAACATTCTAATACAACAAGGTCTCAAGTCGAAGATGAATCCATAAAATAAATACAGCAAATCCGTTCAACAGAGTCTACACATAACTAGGGATTCCTAAATCCATAAGAAAAGAAGATCCCAATACATTGCTTCAAACCAATTGTGCTAAGATCACCTGAACACAGTTGTTTTAATGAAAGAATTTGAAGGAAAGCAAGATTTTTAAAAGTTAGGGCCTATCATGCCTTATGGTGTCGCTTAAAAATCCAAATAAGACCTCTGAATGTGCTCGCACCTTCTCTTCTTCTTCCACGATAAATTAAACAACAATAAATTGTTACCTTCATGCCTTATAAACTTTCCCCGAAAGAGAAAGGAGATAGAAATTCTCAAAGTTGCCATGCAACATAGAGTAGACGATTGGTTCGAAGAACCAGTGCTCAAGTAGAGAGAAAAAAGGAATGCATGGAAAACCAAACAACCAAATAATTTTCCATTTGCATGCCTTCCCAAGAAATCCGTGCTCGGGAATCGAAGTTCATTAAGTGCATTAACTCCCATCTTCCCGCCTATTCTCCATTGCCACCGACCGCCAAAGTTGGTGATTGCAAAAATAAAACAAACAAACATTCCCATATTTGGTGATACTGCCACGTTAGGTCATATAGCCGTTTGCAACCTCCACCAAATCTGACAGCATCCCAAGTCTTTCAACCTTATCCACCTCATAAATGCCATGGAAACCACCGCCCATGACTTGCGCCCCTTCATAGGTCCCCCTCTATTCTTATCATTAGTTAAGATAGGTTAGATCATAGGGTAGATCATAAGGTAAGACTTTAGTCTTACTTCCATAGTGCTAGGTGTAGTTAACCTTAGGAGCATTAAGCTTATAGTTTAAGACTAGGTTAGATTAGCAATTATTTAACCAATAGGTTATAGTTTAGGTTAAGGTTATTAATCTTAACGAATCTAGTCTAGGTCTCCCAAGTAGGACCATTCAGTATTAGAACCAAACAGGGTAAAACATTCCTGTAAAGGATTCTATCGGGAATAGCTAAATTAAGCTTACGGTATAAACATGAACATCTTACCTGGCTTAAGGTCTAAGCCTTCCCGATGTTACAGTATTTGGAACCAATTTCATTTAACATGATCAGCCTGAGTTAAACTCTGGAATTGTTCATTCAACTCATTCAGACCTTACAACTTTTGTAAGGTCAATAATTTTTGTTCATCCTGAATAAGCTAAATTTTTTTTCCTTGGATCGATACAACTAATCCAAGGATGAGTCAAAGATCTTCACGAGAAAAGGAGATACAATCCATATCAAGTATGACTTCACAACCCAAAAGAACATGTCCTTATACAGAAGAAATCATATATCAACACTTGAATGCTCAGGAGGAAGTAACAATAGTTCAGGTTGTTACATGCTTCCCTCCTAAAAGATTCATCATCCCGATGATTACATATTTTGATTTACCTTCAGGTCAACCAATTTATTAGTTCACAATACAAGAGACCAATTCCAACATGAATTATTTCTTAAATCAATGTCATGATATAATTTATTCAACCTGAATAATATTTGCCTCAAAGGTGGCTTACATAAAGACATGAAAAAGATAAGTTCATAATCATTTTTTTGTCAACAGATTCTATTCTGTTCAAAAAGAAAGGGAAAAGCAACTTTCATCTCTTCCAGATTTTCCCAAGTTGCACTCTCTTCGTTAAATTGGTCCCACTGGACCTTACATTGCTGTATTTCACGATTTCTCAAATGCAATTGGTGAGTTTCCAGCACTCGTGTGGGTTTAACCACGATTATTCCTGGGTCTTGGACCTGCAAGGAATTCCAATTTAAAACATGTGACAAGTGTGAAACATATTTCTTAAGCAAATAAATATGGAAAACATCATGCATGCAAGACAAAGCAGGTGGTAATGCTAATCGATAAGCTATAGGATTGATTATTTCAAAAGGTCCCACGTAACGAGGTGACAACTTGGCAGCCTTGCCAAAAGTTATAGAACTCTTTCTGGGTTTAACACGAAGAAAAACTTTTTCACCAAGTTCAAACTTTCGATCAACCCGCTTTGGGTCAGCATAGCTCTTCTGCCTATCTGCTGCTTCCTTCAATCGTTCACGAATCATCTTAACTTGTTGTTCCATTTCAGTGAGGATTTCTAGCCCAATTACCATTCTGTCCTCAATACTATCCCAACTAATAGGGGTTCTACACTTTCTCCCATAAAGTTCCTCAAAAGGTGCCATTTTAAGAGAAGAGTGATATGTGTTGTTGTATGAGAACTTAACTAATGGAAGATACTCTTCCCATTTATACTGTTGATCCATGCAATACATTCACAACATATCTTCCAACACTTGATTTACTCTCTCAGTTTGTCCATCCGTTTCCGGATGATATGCAGAATTGAAGTTTAGTTTTGTTCCTGGCGCTGCATTAAGCATTTACCAAAATCTTGACGTCATTCTAGGATCCCTATCAGATATAATTAATTCAGGTACTCCATGCAACCTGAAAATTTCGTGTACAAACCTTTTTTCTAACACTGGAGAATCATCCTTTAGATTTCCAACGATGAAATGAGCTACCTTTGTTAGTTTGTCTACAACTACCAACATAACATCATGTTTATTTCTCAACATAGGCAACCCTTGTAGAAATTCCATGCTTATTACTTGCCATTTATACTGTGGTATGCTATGGGGATATAATAGTCCAGCAGGGTGCATGTGTTCTACCTTAACCCGCTGACATTCCAGACAATGAGTCACAAAATCGATAACATCATTTTTCATACCTTTCCAAAAGTATTGCTGTTTTAGATCAGCAAGCATTTTTTTGATACCCAGGTGTTCAGAGAAGGGCAAATTATGAAATTCAACTAACAATTTCTTTCTCAATTCATTTAACAAAGGTACATATACCCTGTTTTCATAACGTAAGATTCCTTCATTATCAAAATGAAAACCTTTATACCTTTCATCCTTTGGTTCTATAGCAAGTGCTGCTTTTACTTGCTGAAAGTATATATCAGATTCTGAGGCACTTCTTACCTCATCTTTAAACTGAGTTCTTAATGTTATAAGAGTAGAAATGTGCTTCCTACGAATTAGAGCATCTACTACTCTATTCTCTTTCCCTTTGATGTAGCTAATATCAAAATCATATTGAGATAAAAACTCTAACCACCTTCACTGTCTTGCATTTAGGTTGGGCTGAGTGAAAATATATTTCAACACTAAATGATTAGTTTTCAACTAAAAAGGTTTTCCAAGTAAATAGTGCCTCCATACTTGAAGTGCATGAACAATTACAGCAATCTCTAAATCATGAGGGGCATAATTCAGCTCATGTAACTTAATTTTTCTACTTTCATATGCTATGACTTGATCATTTTGTAACAAAACACCTCCAATGCCTTCCCCAGAAGCTTCCGTTACAACAGTAAAGTTCCCCTTAGGGTCTGGTATAGCTAATATAGGTGCTGAAGTCAACTGGCTTTTCAAAATTTTGAAAGCAGTTTCACACCTATCATTCCAAATAAATTTCTTATCCTTCTTCTGCAATGAAGTTATTGGTGTAGTCACTTTAGAAAAATCCTTAACAAATTTTCTATAATAACCAGCAAGGCCCATGAAGCTTCTTACTTCATGTACATTCTTTGGTGCAGGCCACTCGGTTATTGCCACTATTTTTGAAGGATCTACTGCAATTCCCTCTTTACTAATAACATGACCCAAATAGTGAACTTCAGTATCAAAGAAAGAACATTTGGATAACTTACCGTACAACTTTATTTTTATCAATATTTCCAAAACTATCTTCAAATGCTCATTGTGCTCTTCGACACTTTTAGAATATATGAGAATATCGTCCAAGAATACAAGCACAAATTTGTCCAAATATTCTTGAAAGATATTATTCATTAAGTTCATAAAAGTTGCGGGTGCATTAGTTAATCCAAAGGGTAAAACCGTGAACTCATAATGTCCGTACTTAGTTCGGAAAGCTGTTTTATGAATATCTTCTTCTCTAATCCTTAATTGATGATAACCAGATCGAAGATCTATCTTGGAATAAACTGCTGCCCCACGCATCTGATCAAATAGATCGTCAATCCTTGGGAAGTGGGTATCTGTTCTTAATTGTTGCTTTGTTTAACATCTGATAGTCAATACACAGCCTAAGTGTTCCATCTTTCTTTTTTACAAATATTACTAGCGCTCCCCAAGGTGAAACACTTGGTCTAATCAAGCGCTTAGACAAAAGTTCTTGCAATTGTGCCTTAAGCTCGACTAACTCTGTAGTAGTCATCCGATAAGGTGCCTTAGAAATAGGTTTCGTCCCTAGTTTGATTTCAATGGTGAAATCAAATTCCCTCTTGGGTGGTAAACCTGGTAATTCCTCCAGAAATACATCCTTGAAACTTTGCAATAGTGGGAATCATTTCATGGAATCACCATCTTCTTCTGAAAATTCAGATATCTTTACTACATATAAGGTACATCATTTTTTTTTAGCCTTTTTAAGTTGCATAGCTAACAATTTCCTAACTGAAATTTCCCGTTTCACACCCTAAATCTCTGCTACTTTCAGCCGATCATCTAAACATCTTATATTCTTTTCAAAGTAGTCTACTTTTACTTTATGGTCAGCTAACCAATTGACACTGATGACAATGTCATAGGATACCAAAGGTGTGACATAGAGGTCAACTTCTGTGGAAAAGTTAGGTAAGTCAAGGATTGCCCCAAAAAGACACATACTCACTGTATGAACAGAGTTATTACCATACTGTACAGTCCAAGATTTATCCATTTTTCCAGCTTTTCTTTTAAGTTTAGAAGTAAGTTTACTAGAAATAAAACATTCAGTAGCTCCTGTATCAAAAATAATAGTGACAGGTATGCCAAATAACTTACCCGGAACTTCTATAGGTGTCACTTGTTTTTCAGCTTGCTTGTCTGCTACTACAGCATGTATCTTATGCTGTTGATTATGATCATCCTTCTTCAAAGGGAACTGATTTGCGTAGTGGTCTTTTCCACAATTGTAGCAGCCTCCTACAGGTCCCTTTTTAGGCTCAAAATTACTTCCAGCCTTAAAATTATCACGTTGTCCTCCATAGGGCTTCTTCCCATTGTTATAATTTTTGGAAAAACTATCCCTTACATTTCCAGCAGGCTTATTCGCTATCGTTTTCTTACTATTATCCACTGGAAACTTACTTATGTTTCCAAACTTTTTCCATGGCCCCTTCTTGGGTGCAAGTGAAGTTGAAGAAGGGTTTGCAATCTTCTTCCGCACTTCCTCTTTATGGGTAGAAATAGCCTTTAATTTCTGTTCTTTCCTTATGGCCTTTTCAATAACCCCTTCCATAGTGGTTGGGCTGTGAACATCAACCTCTCCTCCTATCATGGGATTTAGTCCCATGATAAATTTTTGTATTCTGAACTTCTCGTCAGTTTGATATTGCGGTACGTACTTGAGGAATTTCGTAAGTCGCTCCTAGTATTCAGTTACCGTTAGCTTCCCTTGAGCCAAGTTCTGGAATTCTGTCATTTTCTGATCATAGAAAAGTTATGGCAGCCAACGTTGCATAAAATAGCCTTTAAATTTATCCCAAGTGATATTGGTCTCATCAATATTTAGCTCAGCTTTCCGGCTGTCCCACCACGAAGATGCTTCATGGGAAAGCTGATAGGCTTCCCAAATAGCTTTGGTTTCCTCAGAGAAGTTTCTTATTGCAAAGTAATTTTCCATTTCACTGAGCCAGTTCTCAGCTCCATCTCCTAATGTGGTGCCATCATATTTAGGTGGACTTATCCTTTTTATATCATTAGTGAGTTCCGTTGCCAACCTGGCCTTTTTGTTTTGTAGTTGGACAGGTACATTTCCAGTGTTATTATTAACACCCATATCGGGGTTGTCCTTAGGAGGTAGCTGATTGTTGTTACCAGCTTCATCCTCCTCCTCATTTCCCATTACTTGTTGTTCAAGTACAGCCAAATGATCTCTTGTGTCCAATAGGGCAGTAAGGATCTCATCAATTTCTTGGGTTGTTGCCACCCCTCCTTCAGGTGGAGCATTATTCACAATGTTCCCTCTTGTTATAACCATTTTTTGTTACAAGAAAATTTAGGTTTTTATCAGATTATGGACACAATAGGTCCAAGAGCTGCAACCTTCAGCTTTGATACCAAGATGTAACATTCCCAATTTAGTACATTAGAACAAGAATTTTTTATTTATTTTTTGATAAGTGCTTCCTATTTCTAAATAAATAATTTAGAACTCACAGATCATAACAATCATTCTTATAATAGATATCCATATGGAGCTGTAATGACTCGGTGTACCACCGATCTATTCATTCCATGACTCGGTGATCTACCGATCTATTCATGAGTATCATAGAGTTGGCATTTTTCTTTTAACACTTCACTCTTGTGGTTCTCTTCCCTAATCTGGGATTTTAGAATGCTATGTCCAAGGAACCTATCTGAATAATTGTTACCACTATTCATCGGCATCATGTCCCTCAGACTAGGTGACATAGGATAACGCAATCAGCAGCTTGCGATACTTTGGCCAAAGATTTGAAACATACTGTTCGTATCTCATATTCCTTGACAACATACTCGTCAATCTGGAATACGTCTTTCACCCCACTCCGATGTTAATTAGAATGTCTTATATTGACTTCTATCAGCCTCCCTTGTCCCAAGTCATTCACTCAGGAATGGATTAATAACATGACAATGTTATAAGGATGCTCTCGAGGACTAGGGTAAGCTGACATACTGGGTCAACCCTAGTTAACCCTGTGTGTCAAGGTACCCTGAGTCTCCAAGGGCAGCCTCATAACATGACCATGTTCCTAACCAGTCCCAGAGTAAAAACTTGTTCGAGTTTAAGGTGTAAATATTAACGATCAATGTAAAGGGTGTTGCCATAAGTCACCTGCATTGTTGTATCCTCGAGAAGATCCTAATCTTCTCGAAGGTACAACCCTGTAGTTGACATGTGCCATCATCCTACAAAACCACCTCAGAAATATTTACTTAACTTTAAGGTGTTACTTACGATGAGTTGAAATTATACTTTAAGACTCTCCTATCTGGGTAGTCTTTTCCCAACCCCTAGGTTCCTCACCTCTGAGTTTCCTTACTTATTTAAGATCCATTTCACAGAGAATTATAATAAAATTTGAGATCTCGTCAAGGAGATCATTGATTCACAATAATCTTAATCAACGAAATTGGGCAGTAGCCCTAAGTCCTCTTCATAAGGATGCTAACTCTACCCACATCAGTTTATATCAGTTCTCAAAACTGAAATATATCTTACTTATTGTTATTAAGATATAGTGATTTAAAATCATCAGTTACGTTGTCTTGACTTAGATCATGGATAGGAAGTAATAGATTACTCTTCCTGTTTCAGCTACCTATTGATGTAGTTTTAACCTTAACTTCCCATAAACAGTGGACTAATTTTACAATTTTAGCCTTATTCAAAACATAAAAGAAATACTAATCATTCACGAAGTATTCAGTCACATAATCTTTACAAGGCCTACTTAGAGAATCCAAATAACTCTATGGTATAAAATAATAAAAATGCACTTAAAATCAATCAAACCTAAGAAGATCAATTCCATCAATTAAAAATGCAGCCACATAAGTAACAATTTTCCCCTTTTCATTTATTTCCAAGCCACACAATTACAACTTATGCACTTCAGCATATTGGATACAATACTCAACAACAAAAGAACAACTTTCTTATTATAGTACAATTAGAGATATCAAATAGGAATTCATCATAAAACTAGATTAAACAATCTGAGTATCATATCAGATCTGCGTGCCTTTATTACTTACAATGTCCATCTGCAAAATTGCTAGCACAGGTCAGTTCTATGAACTGAGCATGATAAGCAATAATTCTTAAAACAATTGCATTCTACCAATTTCTCTCATTAAACAACTTGTTTAAATGAAATCATTTCTTCAAATCCTTAAACATGAATCAGGCTAATTATCTTTCTACAATTCTAACATGACTTTAACGCATGACTCATATTATAGCTGCCAATTAAACCTAAATATTTTTCAGATGATTCATCATATATATAATAGACTAAGAAGAATAAAAATGAATCCAAAACATCCATTCATCTGAATCCCAAGGACATCAATAATGCAACAAATTATTCCATTCAAAAATGAATATCCTATCAATTCGTGTATCCAACAAGTATGTTTTTTTTTAAACAATTCCGCAAAGGCAAATTATAACATCCAGCAAGCTCAACTGACGGGATCTCTTTATAATCATAACAATATTTCAATGGTATTGACAAGTACACCAACTTATACTGCAATACAATTTTTACCAGTCCCTCTAAACAATTTAACAGTCTTTTCTTCTTAAGCCCATACCGTAGAGTTCACATAAGGATACAAAAGAAGAAAGCACTCAAAGTTTCTAGACAAGGAGAGAATATTTTCTTATTCCTACAGTTATATAACAAAATATACTTTACAGCTTAGGAGAAAGAAACAGAGGTAATAAGATTTCCATTCCATTCATGTTCAGGACTGTACCGACTTCTCAAGAATAACACATATACATTCAAGCTTGAATTCAATAAGGAAGAAGAGAAGGAAAGAAAATCAACACACATTCCTTCCAAATACAAACCTAATTTCCATCCATGCAAACCCAGGATTACCCATATGTTAATAAACATCAGAGTTCTTCAAAGCAAGATTTCTCTCGGTCAGGATGTGTTCCAATTAACCAAGCAAGGTCGTAAAGAAAACAATAATCACATTAATATTTCATCATATACAGAATCTATATTTATTGACCATCCAGACCCTTTTTACAGAGGTGTAGGCTCAAATATAACATACATTATACGCATGTGACTAAATCAATCGAGATCAAAAGAAGAAACTACAGTTTCATCAAAATTCAATTATAAAATCACCTGTAGCTATTAAGCAATACAAGAGTTCGTGCGACCAAGTAATAATCAATAAAACAATCAAATTAGACCCAACAATTCTTTCCATGTCATTCCTCAAACATGAAATTACCCAACGCCATCGCCTGTCATGGCACAGTTAGGAACTCATTACCTCAATCGAACAAGAGACTAGGTAACATCATAAATAGAAGTCGAACCCATAAACAAACACAATAAATATTTCAACAGAGTCGAATCCATACGAATAAACAACAAACATTTCAACTGAATCGAATCCATATGAATAAATAGCAAACATTTCAACTAAATCGAATCCATATGAATATACAACAAGGGCTTTAACAGAAGTTGAGCCAACTCATAAACACATCAATGACTTCAACAGGAGTCGCATTCACATGAGAACACTGCAAGGACTTCTACAGAAGTCGTATCTAACAAGTATTCACAACAAAGGCTTCAACAGAAGTTGAAATCATACGAAAACATTGCAAGGACTCCAACAGAGTTGTTTCCAACAAGTATTCACAACAAAGGCTTCAACAGAAGTCAAAATCATGTGAAAACATTGCAAGGACTCCAACAGAGTCATTTCCAAGAAGTATTCACAACAAAGGCTTCGACAGAAGTTGAAATCATACAAAAACATTGCAAGAATTTTAACAGAAGTCAATTTATAAGTATGCTTAGAAAAGATTCAATCTAAAGTTCAACAACATGCTAATACAACAAGGTCTCAAGTCGAAGATGAATCCATAAAATAAATACAGCAAATCCGTTCAACAGAGTCTACACATAACTAGGGATTCCTAAATCCATAAGAAAAGAAGATCCCAATACATTGCTTCAAACCAATTGTGCTAAGATCACCTGAACACAGTTGTTTTAATGAAAGAATTTGAAGGAAAGCAAGATTTTTAAAAGTTAGGGCCTATCATGCCTTATAGTGTCGCTTAAAAATCCGAATAAGACCTCTGAATGTGCTCGCACCTTCTCTTCTTCTTCCACGATAAATTAAACAACAATAAATTGTTACCTTCATGCCTTATAAACTTTCCCCGAAAGAGAAAGGAGATAGAAATTCTCAAAGTTGCCATGCAACATAGAGTAGACGATTGGTTCGAAGAACCAGTGCTCAAGTAGAGAGAAAAAAGGAATGCATGGAAAACCAAACAACCAAATAATTTTCCATTTGCATGCCTTCCCAAGAAATCCATGCTCGGGAATCGAAGTTCATTAAGTGCATTAACTCCCATCTTCCCACCTATTCTCCATTGCCACCGACCGCCAAAGTTGGTGATTGCAAAAATAAAACAAACAAACATTCCCATATTTGGTGATACTTCCACGTCAGGTCATATAGCCGTTTGTAACCTCTGCCAAATCTGACAGCATCCCAAGTCTTTCAACCTTATCCACCTCATAAATGCCATGGAAACCACCACCCATGACTCGCACCCCTTCATAGGTCCCCCTCTATTCTTATCATTATTTAAGATAGGTTAGATCATAGGGTAGATCATAAGGTAAGACATTAGTCTTACTTCCATAGTGCTAGGTGTAGTTAACCTTAGGAGCATTAAGCTTATAGTTTAAGACTAGGTTAGATTAACAATTATTTAACCAATAGGTTATAGTTTAGGTTAAGGTTATTAATCTTAACGAATCCAGTCTAGGTCTCCCAAGTAGGACCATTCAGTATTAGAACCAAACAGGGTAAAACATTCCTGTAAAGGATTCTATCAGGAATAGCTAAATTAAGCTTACGGTATAAACATGAACATCTTACCTGGCTTAAGGTCTAAGTCTTCTCGATGTTACAGTATTTGGAACCAATTTCATTTAACACGATCAGCCTGAGTTAAACTCCGGAATTGCTCATTCAACTCATTCAGACCTTGCAACTTTCGTAAGGTCAATAATTTTTGTTCATCCTGAATAAGCTAAAAAAACATTCCTTGGATCGATACAACTAATCCAAGGCTGAGTCAAATATCTTCACGAGCAAAGGAGATACAATCCATATCAAGTATGACTTCACAACCTAAAGGAACATGTTTTTATACAGAAGAAATCATATATCAACACTTGAATGCTCAGGAGGAAGTAACAATAGTTCAGGGTGTTACATTTTTCATAAGAATATCACACCTAGGTTCATAATATATTAATCCTAAGCTATTTTTTCACCTGTTTCTGAGATCATTTTGAGCCTATCTTTTGTGGTTTTGATCTGGCTGATCAAACTCTTGTATATATGCATGGAGTTTATCCTTGTAAATTCCCATCTATCACTAAGGGAATCCATACATCTTTGTTTTCTTGTACATAATTTTAGAAAACTTTCATAAAATACTAAAACATATTCAAAATATAATTTTACCAAAAAAATTTAAAAATAGTATAACATTGTCTCACGAAAACACAAAAACAACGCAAAATGTGTCAAAAATGTTCCATAAAAACATATTACTATTTTCTGACTTGGTTGATTGTTTATACATAGTTTTGTTCACTGTTTTGTACATATAGTGTGTTCTCTAATATGGTTTTCTAGTTTATTATGTGTTTTACCTACTTAGATGAAATATTACTTTAATTTGTTGTGCAATTCGTTAGATTAGTTCTTAATCTATGTTGTTGTTATGAGGTAGACCAATTGTAGCTGATTTATTAGTATCTTAGTTCATTTGTAAATTTGGTGTGAATTAACTCATGTTTCTTCATATTGGGTTGCTTGTTTTTTTATTTTTGTGTTGTTGTGTTGTTTATCATATCTATATATTATATTTGGTTCACTATTTCTAATGCTTGTGTTCTTTACTTGTATATTGCGAGTTATCATTTAATCATTCATGTCTATATTATCACATCTAACATCATAACATCATCCATAATCAATAAAAATGCTAAGCTACATCATCATAAAATTAAATCAAACATGTATGTTAGGCTAACATGACATCACATCATATCATCAATGGGGCAATAGGGATTATATTTATCCCCCATTACTATAAATCATAATAAAAACATGAAATAGTATGTTATCTCATAAATGAAAATGTGATATACATCCATGTCCATCATCACCCAAAAACATGTCAAAAACATCAATGTCCATATATATAAAGTGTCTTGATATACATCAGATATGTAACATCCTCATTTTAGACAATAGAACAAGTCAATTTTTTTTTTTTTTGATAGTTGCATACTGGTTCTAAATACATAATTTAGAACTCACAATTCAAATAACCATTTATATAACAGACAACCATATGCAGCTGTAATGACTCGGAATACCTCTGATCTATTCATTCCATGACTCGGTAATCTACCGATCTATTCATGAGTAAAAAGAGTTAGTGTTTTTATTTAACACAATACTCTGGCGGTTCTCTTCCCTAATCTGGGATTCAGAATGCTCTGTCCAAGGAATCTAACTGAATAACTGTTACCATTATTCATCGGCATCTCATCCCTTAGACTAGGTGAATTAGGACAACGCAATCAGCAGCTTGCGATACTTTGGCCAAAGATTTGAAACATACTGTTCATGTCTCGTATTCCTTAACGGCATACTCGTCAATCTGGAATACGTCCTTCACCCCCATTCATATGTTATATAGAATGTCTTATACTGACTACTGTCAGTCCTTTCTTTCACAGCTGAATCACTCGGAGGCAGATTAACAAGGTGATAATGTTATATGGATGCCTACGAGGATTAGGGATATGAGGACATACTGGTTCAAACCTTGCAATTTCAACCAGTGTGTCATGATACCCCCAAATCTCCGAGGCAGTCTTATAACATGGCCACGTTCTTAATCGGTCCCAAGGTAACTCGTGTGAAATCAAGTGTAAATCTTTAGCGATCAATGCAAAGGGTGTCGCCATAAGTCACCTGCATTGTTGTAACTTCGAGAAGATCCTAATCTTCTCGGAGGTACAGCCCTGCAGACGACTTTATGTCGTCATCCTTTAAATCTGCCTCGAGAAGATCTACCCAAAAACAAGCGTTACGCACTAGAGATTAAATTACTTTAAAGACTTTTCCCTAAGGTTAGCCTTTCCAAATCCCTGGATTCTTTGTCTTAAGACGACCCTCCTCTAAAAGACTCATTACAGGTAGAGGTATTACGGTCACGCTCTCATCAAGGAGTCATTAGAATACACCTGATTCCAAAGCAACAGAACGGGACAATTTCTCATAACCAATGCTTGAGAATGCCATCTGATCTCCATTGATTGCCTATCAAGTTCTCTTAACTGAATTTATATCATACTTTTTAGTTTAAAGATATAAATGATTTAGAATCCAATTTACTATTGTCCTGTTATACTTAGGACTAGGGATTAGTAATTCAATCCAACTTGTTTAGCGTTATCTTTTAGGCTCAATTTTAACCTATCCCCAAGAGAGACAATAATTAAATTACAATATTGCTTTTGCCAGAGCAAACTAGAACTACTAAATACTCATAAGAATTTAGTCTAATTACTTACAAGCTTTCATTGTCAATCACAAAAGCATCCATATTATACAAAGATAACTATGCCTCTTCGTTACGTAAACCGAAGAAGTTCATCATTCAGAATAGAATACAACACATAAGTATCAAACACTTATTTTCATTCCTTTCGAAACTCGTACAATTACATTTTATGCAACAGCATACTTGATATAATGCTAACGGAAAAGAAACATCTTTTCTCATATAGTACATCCATAAAAATCAAGCTGTAATTCATAATAAATCAAATAAACAATCTGATCAGCCTATCAGATCTGCATTGCTTTTACCCTCTTACGGCAACCATCTGCAAAAATAATCAACATGAGTCAGTTCAATGAACTGAGCATGATAAGCACTAACTTTTAAAACAATTGCAATCCATCAATTGTTTTCATTAAACACCCTGTTTAAATGAGATCAAATATCCAAATGATAATACATATTCAGACTATGTCCTTGTAATACAAAATGATTACAAACATGTAACTCTATCATTGTTACAGAATAGTCTTAAACGCTGTCTAATATTTCATCAAATATTAAAGAAACAAGAACGAATGCATATAAACAATCATTGAATCCAAATCACGACATTGGTCAGATTGTTTCATTCTTCCAAAAAAGGAAATAACATAACAATTCGGGATTTCCACCAATATGTTACAAACAATTTCCCACTGATAGTCCATTATCAATAATATAAAATAAAGGAAGAGAAAGAACCAAACCATTCATACTTCCTTTCACATAAGTTCATCACTGTACTGCCTTCACATATGAAAACAGTCAAACAGTATAAAAAATGAACAAGTTAGACACGCCGAAATCAAGATCACTGTTCTAAATCACGAAAATAGAAACTCAGCAAATCTCTTGTACAGCAACTAACACATCAACATTTCATGTAACAACCATAAGCCCAATGCAAGTTCCTTTTGCACAGTAAAGCCTTATCACCAGTTGAAAACAAGAGCTACAAGCGTATCGCTGAAAACAACTATTGCATCAACAATCTAAGGTTTCCCAAAGGACTATGCTATGTTGCCCACACGGTACTTCCAAATCATGCACAGTCGATTGGACAGATCAAAATGGAAGGTAACATAGCATACATATTCTTGCTCAGTCAAAATCGGACTGAAGTGAAGGAAAGGAATTCAACCAAACGATCCTTACCTTGCAGCATGCAAGTCTTGGTGCGTTATTCGCGACTTACCCTAGCAAGGTCAAAACACGAAACAGTCATCCAAACTAAGGATCTCAACAATGACAAAAAAAGTGTCCAGGGTCGAATTCAGAAAAGACAGAAGTGCTGGTTACCCTTCCAGAAGTTCTATGATTCAAACGGATGTATCAATTCAAGTGAATGCATAAGAATTCATACTGTCATTCATCAACCAAGCATAACAATAACCAGCCAATAAATTACTCTCAGCCAGTCGCTTTATACTACTTTGCACAGGTTGAAGATATACATGTCTACATAAACATCTGTAACTCAAAATCCCAAAAACACGAAGGGATCCCAATGGTTCAACAAGATCGAAATGCATGTTCATCCATTAAGTCACTACAACTTAACTATATTTGGTTCAAAATATACAATGAATTATTCAATCGACTCCTCAGAGTCGTCCAAGTCACACTAGTATATATATATATATATTCGCACTGTAACTGTTAAGGATTTTGCACTCATAACCACTGAACCCAACAGCAACGTACGATGACATAGATTGATAAATCCATATATGCTATTCATGGCTAACATTCAGAAAGAACAAGCGAAGCAAATCGAATATCCAATCCTAGCAAGGAAAAGCAACTGAGCCGCTTCGAACTTTCTAACAGCTTTCACATAGAAAGGAAAATGCATATACAGGAAATCTTGATCCTTTAATTACTTCAAATAACAGTAGACAAAAGCCCTGTTTCATCTTATCAGGCTTTTACAAAATTCCAATCACAAAACTTGCGGATAAATCTACATTTCCAGCAATAGAAAGCAATACGATTCAGTCATCGACTCCACTGAGTCGATAC